>CM051237.1:77329139-78529139 GCA_027917425.1 Gastrophryne carolinensis
AAAACATATTTGCTAACAGAAAAAAAATTAGATCAGTTCAACTTTAAAACATTTTGTCACACACAAATATACACACATATCAAAAATGTAATCGAATTTGGATTTATTCTTTAAAGTTATACTAAAGGCGAGCGCCTGATTGTTGTCCCATTGTCTCGAGCTACACGTTGCATTGTCCCAAACTTCAATCCGCGTTCAAAAAGACCTTGGCAACAGTGATGTGATGTAAGCACACTGTGTTCTTTACATATTCATAATTAGCGGTCTCTAACGTATGTGCCCAAGACTGCTCTAATTCCCATTAATTAAAATAAACAGCTTGTACATAAAGGTGGATCATGGGGGGGGGTAAGAGTGTTTTGCTGCTGACTGAGATTGTCTCCAGCCTGTCAGCTCATAGTGTCAGCAGATCATGGAGGGAGACAACAAGGGAGATGAGAGAGAAGAAAGGAGGGTGGGGATTCAGAGCTGCAGAGAGAGGCAGACAATCAAGACATCTGGGGAGGGAGTAGGGGTTGTTTCCATTCTTGGTGCACCAAAGGTTGATTGATGGATCAGTGGGGTGTGGACCGAAAGCTGAATGGTGAAGTGATTTTCTTCACTAAGGAGACAGACAGAGGAGGAAGCACAGTGCTGGAGCCACTCAAAAACAAATATCAGTAACTTACTTTTCATTAACTTTTAACTTGCCAATCTAAGTCTCTGACTAGTAACAAATCACTAGTGTCACTTAGGTATGTAGCTAAGAAAAAAAACCTGGTCTCTGATCACGTTGCTAACCTTTTTTGGAAATGTCAAAGCAGCCTGTTTGCCCCGTGACTCTGATTTTAGGTGTAAGTGCCTGGAGCCCCATGGGCCTGAGCATGTATTCACAGTGAGACATTTAGGATAATCATTATGTACAGTAAAGTCAAGTGAAGGCCCCCATCAGTAACTGTAGATCTTTACCCTTTAGATCATTACCCTACAAGTGGCTCCTAAATGGCGGAGGCCTGGAGGCAGAAGCACTGGCTTGCCCCTTTTTTAATCTGGCTGCTAAGGATTAATCAGGGGGCTGGGTAGTGAAAGATTAAGGATGAGCTCACAAAGATGTCTATTTGAGGTGGAGAAGGCCATTCAGATGAGTGACCACATAACTTCAGGGTATGTCCAGTTACCCAAAGGACTGAGATAGTTGTGCCAATTATAAGGCCTGTCTGGCCATGAACACGACTCTCAGGGTTGATGACCAGTGACATCAGCACATCAAAGCTTTGTAAAGTCCCTTCCAGCTTTCATGGGGTCGTGCAGCTTCCTGGAGCACTAGAAACTCTCTAGAGCTCTCCCCTGCTCTAGTGGTGTTTATCTTTCTTATTTTATTACGTTACCATTTCCATCCTCTTCTACTAGCAGTGTTTGGATTGCTCTGATGTGCCGCTACTGTTGTTGGCAAACACACTGTCTGGATGCCTTCATTAATCGAGGAACAAAGGGAATGTTAGGGTGTTGTCCTAATGCACCCAGACATTAACCATGGAGCTTAAATCATGTATGTCCATTTCCTAGCTTACACAAGATGGCAAATATTAGCTGGTAAAACAATATCTGCCCTCCTTTCCTTTCCATTTTTTCATAACCATGCCTAAAGGTGGCCCCTGCCCCAGCAAACCTCAGCACTGGGAGACAGGGAAGCTGTGTGACCACATTTGGATTGTGGTCATGGAAAAATGGAAAGGAAAGGAGGGGAACACTTTGGAGGCCTGATACAGCATTAACAGCACACTGGAGGAAATGGCCACATGGGACATGTTTTAGATGACCCTCTGGATGCCTTATTATTGCCATTGCCCTATAATAGTAGTAAGGGCTGCCACCAGGAGGTTTTGGGCCCTATACAGCAACAGTGTCTGCCCCCCTTCATAACCCATATGCAATGCCTGGGCCCCTAGTCCGTACCCCAAGGTGTGAGGTGCGGGTTTCACCCAGTGGGGCACGCCCCAGGAGCGCGGAACATAACCTAGGAAATTCAGAATCTCATTTTTTGTTCCGATTTAAGTAAACACTTCCCAGGCTTGCAGGGAGAGAATGCTCAAGGGGGCATCCCAAATCAGGACTCCCAGGTAGGGTCCACATCTTTAAGGGCACTAACCTCCTTTTTCAATACTTTTTCTCATAGAGAACTGTATGACAGGGGACATCTACAGTAATTTTCGCCTCCCATGCATATGTGTACAGCTATTTCTTGCTCCCCTCCTCTATATTGGCCACTGCTAGGAAACATCTTTCAGGTTCTCATTCATCCAGGTCATATCCGATGACTAGCAAAATGTTTGTCCAGTTGATCTGATTTATTCCTACAGTTATGTCTGCTAGGAGAAGGTAGGTTAGTTTTAAGTAGACCACAACCCAGACTAGAGTCTAAAAGACTCTGATACAGGCTTATTCTTTTCCTAAGGGGTATTTCGGTTGGTTTCCTGTATACTTACCTCAATTGTCAATCCCACAGTTTATGTGCTGGCCTCTAGCGGCATCCCCTTGAACATCTGTCGGTTGGGCCACAGAAGCTGGAGAGAGTGGGGATGCTGCAGGGTGCTGCAGAGTGTAGCTATGGTTAGCCGCAGTCTTGGGATTGAGGATCAAGGATGGATACAATTTCACACCCTAGGGCTTGCCAAATTAGGATAACTGTAGATAAATCTCTTAAAGTGGATCTATCAGCTGCATTGCCGGCCCTGAAGGCATCCTGATTCAGGATGATGCACTCTCTGAACCCCTAACACACGCCTACAATCACTTACCTTTCCTGTGCTTAAAGGCTGTGCCCACATCCCCGGCCTCTACACAGGCTGGAAGTAGGTGTCCGCCGCATACCAAAACGAAGACTGAGAATGCGGTCGCTCTCCTCCCCCCTATGTAGGGGCTCCAAAACAGCACTTTATGTTATAGTATAAAGTGATGATTGGACGAGCGCCCGTGCATGCGCCATAAGTATTTCTTCTCTGATGCAGGGCTCACTGATGACATGATAGGGTAGGTCAGGTAAGTTTAGGGGCCCGGGAAAGATCTCCTGTGAGTGCATATAGTATATCGCCTGTTTATAAAAATGCCATGAGAGGCTTTTTCAGGACCTTTGATGAATGGAGTCCTATATACATTAATATACATCATTTATGTGACACTAATCCTGGCCTCATGTATATTTAAATCCTGGAAAAGGACGGGCTTCCCCGCGACTTCAAAAATAAAACTTGCTATAGATGGTGTTTGTTATGGTCGTTTTCCCCGCGGGCGTGTTGGAGTATTTACAGAGAATCCATATGTGGGGAGGGGGCCGCAGTGTTTACAAACCTCCAACATATGGCTCTTGTAGGCATCTTATGTAATATAAACCCAGATTTGTGAGGCAGGGCAGGGCTGGGGAAGGGGGGGGGGGGGGGGTCTGCTCTAAATTAGACTGCGGTTTGATTGCTCCAATCTGCCTGTCAGGGGCCCCCCTCCTGTTTCCTCGCTCCCCCCTCACCCAGCACGCACCTCTCCCTATCAGGTTACATGCAGGAATGGCGGGGAAATCCAGAGCTTCTCATGGCGGGCCCCTTCCCACAAGCTGACCTGTGGCCATAGTCACTATGGCAGCTCTTACGCTATCTCTTGCAGGCTTTGAACCACATACTGATACATTTGTCAGCGATAAGGAGAGCGACAAATCTTTTCATATAAACCTCATATAAACCTCATATAAACCTCATATAGAAAAGCAGATTGTGTTTTTTAAGTCACTACCTAGTGCAAACATTAAATGGGGCCCCGTCTTGACTCATACAATAACCATTTTCCTGTAACTCGACTGAGACAAATTGTGCTTCTGTACATGGCTGGCCTTTGGGGTATGTAAGCTGTGAGGTCAGACAGGGCCCTGACCCAACCTCTCTATAAGAGGCATACCTCCCAAGTGTCCCTGACTTTGAGGGACTGTCCCTCTTTTGAGTCTATGTCCTCCTGTCCCTTGTTGTTCTCATTTGTTCCTCTTAGAGGTGTAACATGCAGATGTGCAATAAATAATTTGTTTGCCCTAAAGTGTTTATATTGTTGTAACTGTTACAATAGTCCATCCATCCTCCATTTCTGAATGAGAGGGTGTGGCTTAATCTGGACCAACGCCGTTTTTCCATTAACGGGTGTTGGTCCTGCTGTCAGCTAATCAAAACAAGCTCAGGGGGCATCCAGATATAACTACCTAGGACGCCCATATTCCTCACCTTCACTACGAGCCAACGAGGGGAAAGGAGTCCCGCGACTGGCCAGTGGGTGGTGGCCGGCGCCGAGGACACGACCCTGGTTCACGTGACCGCCCACCGGCCAACGGGCAATTCCCAGTTCACCAGACTTATGCGTATCGTATCAAGGCAGTACGAATGGAGACTACTTAACCCGGACCTTCACCTATCTTGTATGTTTCCCCCACCCTGTACATACAGATGCCCATATTAAAAATCATCCTACCTGCACCTAGTGCATTTTCTGAGCCTTTAAATATCCAAGATGGCTACACATGGAGTCTCAGGCTGCCTGCAAACAGGAAGTGTCTTCTCACTATGTTGCTCTGCATTCTGGGATTGCTGTCTTTTCCTGACCTGAGCTCTGCTCTGCCTGAAAACACAACTATAACCCGCCCCCTGCACTTTTCACCTCCTCCTCTTCTCAGTATGTGATGCATCGGAGGCAAAATGGCGGCACCCGTATCCTAGAGTTCTGAACAGTGTTGCAGCTAAGTGAGGGAAAGCATAAAAAGTAAGAGACTAGAAATATAAAATATATCCATTTTAGATGCTGGGGAATAGTTTTTGAGGGGTTTGGACTTTTCAGCTAATGATGATGAAGGTCCATTTTAAGGGGCAGTCATGGCCTAGACCGGAAGGTTGCAGGTTCGACTCCCAGCCATGGGACATGACTGAAGTCCTCTTGAGAAGGCACCTAAGATCCCAACTGCTCTCCAGGCTCCATAATTTGGGCAGCCCACCTCTCCAGGGATCCACTGCATGGATGGGTTAAATGGAGAGAAAGATCTCTGTGTGTGCAAGCATACAATGGCCACCTGCTTTCATCTATACTTTACTCAAGCCTCAAAGTACAAAGCTACTTATATTGGGTAATGTTTATGTGTTTTGTATGGAGTTTTAACATTTAGGTGAGATCATTAGAAAATGGAAAGTGGTAAAAAAAGGTTGGAGACCCTGGACTATATTGGATGGTGTTGGTGGTGGTGGGTTCGTAGTTTGAGACATCATCTAATAAACTGTCCAGCATTAGCATGTGGCTGGGTAGCAAGATCATTTTATGTCTCCGAGCACCTTTACATTTAGGATTGCTTTCTTAACCCTTGCTAACACACTCTGTGATCAGCACTTAGCTAAGCAGGGGTCCAGCTGGTGCCCCTCTGACAAAATAAGACAAGCTCAGTGTAAATAAAAACTTCCATTACCCCTGTGTCTTGGGAATAGGAGCTTTTGGCCTCACAGTAAGTTCATTTGTTAAAGAACACACAGCAAGTATTTGAATTTCCCTCCTTCACAGCGCTGGCAGTGAGGCGTAACGGCACATGTAGGAGCAGGCAGTATCAAGCTTCTCGCTCAACACGTATCTGCCACCCTGCCTCACATGCCACCTTCACTTGGGTGTCTTCTCTTCCATGGCTTTCCTTTCTATATTTTTTGTGTAGGCTCCAAATGTATTGTTGAGCCTGTTGATTGAGAGAGTCCAAAGATCAAGACAGAGGTCTTCCAGGTGGTACCTTTAAAGAAAATGATCCAGAACTTGGGTGACTACTAGCATCATTTGAGAAGAGGCAGTTTCCATAAGTGTGACATTTTAGAAGAGCTGCAGAACATTCCCATTTTTTTAAAAAATAGGACTTTTAATGGGATCGGTGGTGGACAACACACCCTACGTTGACCCCTGTGGCATAACTAAATGTGACTGGGACCTCATCAGCCCCCAGGATTCCAATTGCTAATTAAGCTGGATAAAATTCACCTACTAAGCTCTGAAACAGTCGTTACAAATGGTGCATTCTTTCTGTTCATAATGCATGTGAGCACAAATTGTAGAAATAAGATGGATGTGCAACATTGGAACCCTGACCGAATTGACCTGATCTTCTCTGCCTGTAGGCCCCCTACCCTCATGGGCTGGATATGTACCCCCTGTCTGTAATAATAATTATTAAGTAAGATAAACTCTGTTACGAATATTTGGAGTATGAGATCCAAGGGGCAGAGAAGGGAGCAGAAGCCCTGATTGCAGCCCTGCCATGAACCCTGCTGGCTGCCACACTATTGCTGCTGGTGCTGAGGAATGAAGGTGTCTCCCCAACCCAAAACATATGTGTCTTGGACATGTCCCTAATTTGACCTGGGCCACAAGTGTATAATGTCTGGGCCCCTCATAACATAATGTGATGGTGGGGCCCTGGTAGTTTCCTATATACACTAAATACTGAGGAGAGTCTGGCTGCCACAGGGCCAGAGGTAGGGGCTCAGCCATCACATAAAGGTTATTATCATTTTAGCCACTGGGAAACCAAAGTTTGGCATAACTGTGGGTAAAGGGAGTGAGGTCAAATTTACTCAATGAAGGGGGCTGGATAGCAAGAACCATATGAAAGAGGATCACACTATACAAAACTAGCAGTAGACCCCTACTGGGGGAAGTAAGACACCCTTTGGAGCATCTCAACAATCCTTTTTGATTTTAGTCTAGTTTTAGTCTAGTTTTGCTTGAACCAGCCTAGATTAATTTGCCCCATGGCGATTAGCTTTTGGAGCTTGCCTACTGGTTTATCCGTTAAGTCATTAAATAAGCACCTTCAAGTATTATGTTCAACAATTAGTCGTTACACATTACACATTCATAAATTAGACTCTGTAGAAAGAATAGTTCATGTATGAAACAATATAAAAGATAAACCAGCTCTTCATCAGTTACACTCCACACTGGCCTCCACATGGCTCTGCCTGTCTGTGCGACTTGTCTGTTCTGCCTCCAATTTGCTTACCATCTTCCTGACATTTGGGAGCAGATAGCTGGCATTTAGTGCGGACAACCCAAGGCACATGGAAGCACGAGATGTCTGTGAATTCGGCAAAAAAACAGTGTGTGAGGAGCCTGCGGCTTGCATGTTGCATAAGGGCTGACCTCTATATTTTGCTTTAAACGTTACGCCCTGATTGTCTATCACAACCAATTACTGTAACCCACAATGAGTGGCCTTCCCCAGCAATCAGGACAACTGCAATCTACAGTGTGAGAAGCTGTAATTACTACTTCTGCTAGTTAGTATAACATTGTCGTGGGTAAACATAGCTTCTTTCATTTGGCTTTTCTGTTTGATGTTCCAATATTGCTAACATTACATTATACAAACCACTTGTATCTAATAATCCATCAATCTCATTGAACATGTGACATTTGGGTAAATAGAAGTAGAGCTGCATGTAAACATACATTTTGGTGGTCCAGATATGTCATGAAAGTGTCAGGAAAACCTGGGCTATGGCTACAGTCAGCCATTCAGATTTAGCGCAAGCCACCAAAGTGGTATATATTGCATTACTGAGAAGGCTCAAAGCAACCCACAGTATCGAAATGGATCAGTGGATATAAAACCATAACCCAATATGAGAGCACAGAGTAAAAAACAATTAAGTGGCCAGATGTTTAATATTAAATCCACACTTAATCAGTAAAAAGTCAAATCCAAAGTAAATCAATCTTCCTTAATTTTACTTTTCTTCAAAACCATACAAGCCTCCTGTTTGTTTATGGTATTGAAGAATGCCTAAGGAAGATTAAAACATATTTTGAATTTGACTTTTTACTGATTAAGAAGTGACTGTGGATTTAATATTGAACATTTGGCCTCTTAGGTTTGTGCTCTGTGCTCTTCATATTCTGGGTTCTGGTTTTACAGCCATTCACATTGATGGACGTATCCAAACAGGTAATCTGATTACTTGTTCTCATCAACTCGTTTGGCTATACTTTCTTGTTGAATATACACTAGTAGCCATACTCCCCTTTGGCTTTGCAGCAACACTATGGTTCCCCACCTATATTTGACCATATTAGCAGAGGCAACTAAATGTGACCTGGCCCTGGTGAAGACATGTTAATAGGGTCCCATCATGGCCGAGGTTTTAATTGAATTAGGATACAGTTAAAAGACTAAAGACTTGAACAGCTGGTTAAATTGTTGTTGATTCCTGTACATGATGCTGTGAAAGCACATATTTGATAAGTATTGTTGAGGAATCCTTATGCCCAAGTTATTATGTGATATTAAGTTATGACTCTGCACATTAACAATCAAAGTTAGCTGTGATTCCGAAGTTTTCATATTTTAGCTCGATAGCCCGAAGGTGCAAACTTCCAAAATCCTCAAAGGTTGTCCCTAATGTATACATATCTTCAACTTCACATTCCTCTTGCGTCTTGTAGCATCATCAGCCTAAACGGTCATGATTCAGCAGAACCTGAAAGTAAAGTATACTATGTGAGAATCTAGAATCAATGTCAAAACTTGACTTTTTCATAGGTTTAAAATATCGTGCCTGGATACTGAAAAGACATATCTAAGGCAATGGCATTTCAGGGATAAGAGCATCCTTAGTCAGACAAGGTTTGCTCTTGCACTCAAAATGTATCACTGTGAATACAGTGGGGTTGATTCAGCACCAGGTGCAAAATGTTGACTTTGTTGTTTAAAGTGCACATTAGGTGAAATATAAAAGAAGTGCTATTTTTACAGCTGGTGCTTAATCTTTGTGCAGATCCAAAAAACATCACGTGGTTTGCGAGGAAAGGGCTGGGGAACACTGATCTGAGGGGTTGAATCAGCACCAGGTGTAAAGTCCACTTTTTACGCCAAAGTGAACTTTTTCACCTGCTGCTGAATCAACCTCATTGACATTTCAGGACTGGGTATATTTTATAATAGAAAATTCAGGTTTTAACATGATGATGATAGTGCTGGGTTCTCGCGTATCTTTAATCCAGCGTTAGCAGCAAATCCTTTTCTGTGCATTGTCCTTTTCTTACCTTAGGCTCTTTCTTGTTTGATTTTTCACTGGAGTGATGTTGAGCTGGAGTTTCTCTGTTTTGTATACAAAACATAGTCAAAAAGAAGCCTCCTCAACCTCCCATAATTAATAGTGACATAGGCTGCCTTTTCTTATAGGCCTTTGCTCTCCTGATTAGAACATCAGCCCTGATTGTCTGACAGTTTAACAATAGCTCCTTCATACTACCATTGGTAAAAGTTAATAGAGAGAACCTGCAAACAGGTCCTCTACTGTTAAGAAAAACTATTGGCAGACTCCCATCACTGCCAACTGAAACTACATTTAAATAAAAACACTCACCTGATCCTGACTTTTGCTAGTAGCTCGGTGCATGGTCAGCGTCAGAACCCAACAAACCTGGGTAAATAACAGGGCCCATTGGAGCCAACTGACAGCCCCAATCAGTGTGAGCATTGGCTTGTGGCTCAGAAGGAGCGCGCATGCACAGAAGCATCTTGAAATACTTATCTGCCATTCTCAGTAAAGCTTTTACCAAAACAAGTGTTGGCAGTGGTTTGCTTAATCAGCACGCAAACCAAGCAAATGCATGGGGCCCCCAGAGGCAGGATCAGTGGCAACTTTTTTTTTAAATAAATAATGGTACTGAGCAGGCGGGTGGGCTGCAGTGAGTGAGGGGTGCCGTTTAACACAATGCAGAGTGTGCAGCAGATAGGAAGCCACCGAAGACTTACATGAGCCGGCTGCTGCAGAATCAGTGTATTCAGCTCAATTCAGTTATGCAAGATCATGTGACAACACATCAGCTAGCAAGCTGAATGGTGCAGAACGGGCCACTGGTTGCATCCCCACACACCTCTAGCTGGGGGCGTGCCCCAGCCATCCAATCACAAATGGCTGCTCCGGGTATACGTCTAGCAAGAGGTATAGTGAGGCCATAAACTGCGCATGTGTCATTGGAACGAGATTAATAGCCTTATTTATCACGAGCTAGCGCCAGGTAGTGTCTGACGAGCGCCAGGTACCGCCAGCTATCGGCGGCTACCGACTCAAGTACGCCCGGCGGCGGTCACAATGACGCATTTATCAAGCTAAATGAGGCTAGCGCCGGCGAGAGCGACGGCTAGCGCGGGATTCATCATGAAGCCGTCTGGAACGAACAGCGCCACTGCAAATTCCTTCACAGCGCCAGGTATGACCTGTCGCTCCCTGGCATTGTCCAATGCATTTCAATGGAGCAATGTTTAATTAATCATAATTAATTGGTATTATTTTTTTTTTTTTTTTTTAATGTCAAAAATTCTGAGACCACTTCTTCAATGTTAGGTTTTTTTTTAAAGTAAAAAAAATAAAAAAAAAAATTTGTGCAGAATTGATCTAACAGGTCTGATATTAATATATTCATATTACAAAATGATTCCAAAAACATGTATAACGTTACAATCAAAAAATATGGTTGTTTAGGGGTTAAAAACTAGTTAACACCCATCGCCGCCAGCGCTCTGGGGTTTAAACAAGGAATGGACAGCGCCAGCAAATTCGGAGCGTGATTTTTTAATGAATATGAAGCAAGCCGTTCGCTCTGGCCATTCGTTGTCAGGCGCTCACATACAACGCTGAACCTGTGAAACAGCGACCCCTAAGCCCGTATTCAACATTACCGCACACCGACTGAGTCGCTGTCATCAAGCAAACGCCGGCCAAGCACAGCGAATACTGGCTGGTGCTGTAAAAATCACGCTACAGTCGCTCATCTGTCGCTACCTGGCGCTATTAATGAATCGGCCTCCCCGTCAGTGGCTGGGGCAAATTAGTGGTGTTTCACACAGTGGGGCATACTAGTTTGGGATGCCACACGGAGTAGAAATTGGACGGACATATGCGCAATCCTCGGACAGTTCCCTATGCAATGGACGAACAATGCCAGGATGCCCCTCTGTGTGAAACCTTCTGGGTTCACTTGCGCTATCACAGCACATAAACAGGCCATAACTACATCCCCGACAAGGTGCATTAATATTGTATTTTGCTATACAAAATGTCTTTAATTAGGACCCCCAGACACAACTTTGCATGGAACCCCAGAATTGATAAGCCCACTCTTGGTTATACGGTGGAGATTTGTTGTCACTTTTCTGCCAAGAAATTGAGGTGGTCTTATCAAGAGGACAAGGCTCTGAGCCCGCAATTTTTTGAGATGTACTGGGCCCAGAAAATGTCTTCAATAGGTTTCACTTGTTTCATATGCAGTTCTACTGACACGGGTGTCATGACACACTGCAAAGTGTTTCAATGAGGCTCTAGAAGGGCCCACATAGATCTTGAGCTGGGGCTGGCTGGGTGCTACAGTCTCAGCTTCTGGTCTGCCAGGTTGCGACTGAGTGTCCTGTCACCCAATAACAGTGGCAGCAGGGACATGGGGAGCGCACCACCACTACTTTCAAAAGCTATGATGGTGCACAGCAAAATGGCAATAGAGCCCTGAATGGGGCTCTGTCCTCTTCAGTGACGAGTACCGTTTTTTTCTTGGATGCAGTGAAGTGAGTCTGGAGTTTGGAGACCATGTGTGCAATAACATAACGAAAAAACACACCACTCCTACTCTCAGGATTAGAATTTTGGGATGGCATAGTGTACAGTATATGAACCCTTCTAGTCTTCAGGTACGCTAACGACCAGTGAAGGATCCAGGAGACATTTTTGAACAGGACAACAGCAGGCCGCATGTTTCTCACGCTACTTAGTTGGCTGTGTGGCCTAAACATGCAACTATGGCTTGCAATATCATTCAACTTGTCTCCCATTGAGCCCATCTGTCCGTCATTGGTTGGCAATTAGAAAGGCAGCACCCAGCAGCCAACTGCAATGATTTGATTGCCCAAGTGCATAAAGCGTGGCATAACATTCCTCAGACAAACCATTAATAACCTTAGTAATAGCATGCCAGGGCATGTAAGCGCGTGTGTTTCTAAGCATAGTGCTCATTTGAAATGGAGTAAATCTATATGAAACATAGAAGGTTGACGGCAGAAGGAGACCATATGGTCCATCTAGTCTGCCCTTATGTGTATACTGTATGTACTCTTTATCTTAGGATAGATGTGTGCTTATCCCAGGCATGTTTAAATTCAGTGACTGTTGATTTTTCTACTACCTCTGCTGGAAGTTTGTTCCAAGCATCTACTGCTCTTTCTGTAAAATAATATTTTCTAACATTGCTCCTGATCTTCCCCCCAACTAGCTTCAGGTTGTGCCCCCTTGTTCTATCATTAAGCTTCTTCTTAAAAACACTTCCCTCCTGAACCTTATTCAATCCTTTCACATATTCACATATTTCACATATGCTTTGAATATTTTGTTTCTATTTCTATCTTATTTACATATCATTAAATCTGTCCATTTTTATGTTTTCCAAAATTTCAAGACTTCCTTCCTGGGGTTGCAATTTCAATGTTGGGGAGTGTAAATAAGGAACAAAACCTAGTTTAGCTGGGGAATACAGTAACCTGGCTACTTAAAAATACAATACAAAATCCTTTTTATGCAAATATTTCTTTTATTTTTGATTTGCTCTTGTTGTAAAGGTCTGCCCCAATAGTGGGAGTAAATTGCCCCTTACAAACATACATCACATTGGGAATTCGAGTTTTCATGACACAACATAGTGAATATTTACATTTCCATTGTCATGTTCACGTCCAAAGTATACAGCAATTGTATAAGCATGTCTGACACATTTCATCACTAAAGGCAAGCTAACACACGCCTTCCCATACAGTCGCTGGAGCAATGATAATGTTGTTCTAAAAAGTAACGCTGAAGAGCATTAATAAGAGAATTAGATCATTTCTGCAGCTATCAAATTATATTCCCTAAAAAAGAGGCCACAGTCTGCATTAACGGCATCTGTCAGCCTAAAACCCAGTGAGATCAAGACATCAGATTTCTCAGCTCTTACTAATATGTGGCAAATGTGTAGATTCTTTAAATGTACAATTGAGTGCAGTGAACGAGTGTCAATTTGGCCTTGCCTTTTTCCACACAAAATGACACTTCATTCATTTCTTTAGTTTAGGAATAAACGAGTAACATTGCCTGCTCTTTAATTTCATTGCGTGCATTATCAGACGGTTGGTTTTGATCAGTGTTTCGCCCTCTGTAATCCATTTAACATGCAGCTAAGAAGAAGCCGAAATGCAAATAAGATGAGACCGTAATGCAATTTGGTTTCTCGTGCACCACTGATCAGGACGGGATCAGGCTCTGCCGCTGTGCCTCCGAGCATCCAGGCTCTCCGCCAGCTCTTTCCTTTTCTTTTTTTATTAAGACATTGAGTTTTCCTCTGTGTTTCTTACATTAAGCATTACGCCAAAAGAAAAAGTCCAACTAGACTGAAGGAAAGTTGGCTGTAAGTCACAGACTCATTCTTGGGAACACTAATGGTGTTAAAAAGTTTATAAAACAAACCGAAATAATTAAAATGGGCAGAATAAAAATAACACAACTCTAATATGGTGATTGCATTGGTGTAATTAAACCTGTAATTGGGGGGTGTGGTTGAGTTTAGAATTGGCCAATCACATTTAAACGTAAGTTGTGCGCAAGCATACAATGGCCATAAATACACAAATGTTAAATAGTAGTCAGTAAAAAGTTGCCATCATTTAAAGTGATTCTGAGAAACCCATGGGTAGAGTGGAGGCTACACTAGTGATAAGATGTAGATGAAGGGGTCAAAAATGACTTAGAGGCCGATTCATTAATAGCGCCAGGTAGCGACAGATGAGCGACAGTAGCTGCATTTTCAGAGCGCCCGCTAGTAGTCGCTGTGCTTGCCCGTTGTTCTGTAGTTGATAGCGACTCAGTCGGTTTGCCGTAATGTTCAATATTGGGCGAGGAGTCGCTATTTGACAGGTTCCGCGCTGTATGGGAGCGCATGACAGCGAATGGCCATAGCGAACGGCTCCCAGCATATTCATTAACAAATCACACTCAAAAAATTCTCACGCAGTGAAATGCTTGTTTAAACCCCAGAGCGCTGGCGGCGATGGGTTAAATGTAGTTTTTTAACCCCCAAACAACCATATTTTTGGATAAAAAAAAACAAGTTTTTCAAAACATTTTGTAATATGAATACATTAATATCAGACCTGTAATATCAATTCTGCACAATTTTTTTTTTTTTACCTTAAAAAAAATATCTAACATTGCAGAAGTGGTCACAGAATTTTTGACATTTAAAAAAAAAAAAAAAAAAAAACATTAATAGCAATTAATTAAGAATATTTAAAGATTGAAATGCATTGGAGAGCGCCAGGTAGCGAGAGGTCATACCTGTCGCTGTTCAAGGTCGCTCTCTGGCGCTGTGGGGTGAGGCTGGAATAATGATGAATGATTCGCTATCTGGCGCTCTGTCAGTCGCTAAGCAGGATCGGCTTGATAAATGTGTGATTGCGGAGGGGAGCCGGCGTTCTCGTGGCGGTGACCGTCATTACCGTTCGCTCACCATTCGCTACCTGGCGCTATCCCTTGTTAAATAAGGGCCTTAAACAAGAACAATACAACAAACAGTGCTCATATGCATACCTCCCCAGGGCAATATATATTACTGTACGTAAAAAGTTACCCTTTTGTAACTGTTGCTGTGGTAAATGCTGCTGGGCTTCCTGTTACTGGGCATTGTCAGGTATGTCAGTTGAATCCAGGCAGCAGCATGGCTGAGATGCTGGGAGAGAAAGCTCCAAAATGGCCGCTACCTTTCTTTTCAAACTGTGCCAGGCTGTTGGTCTGCTTTAAAGTTAAACGTTATTCTGAATTATTCTAGATATTGACAGTAATCTAGCCAGTATATAATCAGGGCTTGCACTTGAATTTTGGTGATGCCCTGCATGAGGACGGATGTTTTGGAGTTGGAGGTGGCAGGCGGTGACTAGTGACCGAATGTGAGGTCTGGAAGAAAAAGAATAATCTAATATAACATATTTTTAAATAAAAAATAATAATAAAAACGGGCCAAAACAATCAACCTGAATATCACCACTCCTGAGGTCTGGCCAAGCCGAACTGAATAGGCAATATTCTGGTCAGATTTAACACTGACTGGAATTCATAGTCTATGGGAGGCCTTGTTTACGCCCCCACACGCCTACCACTGCAATGTCTGGAGTAAGCATGTTAGGGGGTGTGAAGCCAGCACTGTACAGAGGGGCTACATGTGACCAAAGGTGAGTATAGACTTTTATGTCTGGACAGGGACATTCACACAATGTGACTGGGCCTTGGTGCAGATGTGTACATGGGGGCCCTGTCGTTTCTCAAAGACTACATTTTTATTTGGGTAAAACCACATTGGATATTGGTCAGACTACTAAAGATTAGCAGCAGATACAAATGGTGTTTCATTTTTGTACATGATACCATGTGAGGACAAATCTGATAAACAAGGAGGAGCAACATTGATGGGACCCCCCTGACATTATGGACCCTGATACGGCTGACACCCCTGCAATCCCTGTAGTTACGCCCAAGGCCGGATCCAGGTTTGTGGGGGCCCTTGGGCAAGAGAGTCTTAGTGGGCCTCAAAGTAGTGAATTACATCGTTGCCTTTCAGCTCCGCTGCCACAAATGAGTAATCTCCTGCTGCTGATCACCCTACAGTCCTTATTGCCTTCCCTATAGCCACCAATTATCCTTCCGTCCTTATTGCCTTCCCTATAGCCACCAATTATCCTTCCGTCCTTATTGCCTTCCCTATAGCCACCAATCACCCTCCCATCCTTATTGCCTTCCCTATAGCTAACAATTACCCTTCCGTGCTTATTGCCTTCCCTATAGCCACCAATCGTCCTCTATTCCTTATTGCCTTCCCTATAGCCACCAGTCGCCCTCCCATCCTTATTGCCTTCCCTATAGCCACCAGTCGCCCTCCCATCCTTATTGCCTTCCCTATAGCTAACAATTACCCTTCCGTGCGTATTGCCTTCCCTATAGCAACCAATTACCCTTCCGTGCCTATTGCCTTCCCTATAGCCACCAATCGTCCTCTATTCCTTATTGCCTTCCCTATAGCCACCAGTCGCCCTCCCATCCTTATTGCCTTCCCTATAGCTAACAATTACCCTTCCGTGCGTATTGCCTTCCCTATAGCCACCAATTACCCTTCCGTGCCTATTGCCTTCCCTATAGCCACCAATCGTCCTCTATTCCTTATTGCCTTCCCTATAGCCACCAATCGTCCTCTATTCCTTATTGCCTTCCCTATAGCCACCAATCGCCCTCTATTCCTTATTGCCTTCCCTATAGCCACCAATTGCCCTCCCTATAGCCACCAATCGCCCTCCCATCCTTATTGCCTTCCCTATAGCCACCAATCACCCTCCCATCCTTATTGCCTTCCCTATAGCCACCAATCGTCCTCTAGTTCTTATTGCCTTCCCTATAGCCACCAATCATCCTCTAGTTCTTATTGCCTTCCTTATAGCCACCAATCACCCTCCCATCCTTATTGCCTTCCCTATAGCCACCAATCGCTTGCTCCGCTGCCACTAAAGACTCCATTATTGCTGTCAGTCGTCACCTGGTTCTCACCACCTTCTGGGCTTCCATCAGCTGCCCTCTGTTCCATGCCACCTTTTCCATTGTTGCTGACCATCCCCTGTTGCTGAGGCCAGCCATGAGTAGGTCTGCACAACAACCTGCATTCGGGTGGTTCGGGTCCACTGTAAAATAATACCATGGCCAAGTGTGAGCCTGAGTGGGCCCCTGAAGATGCCAGAGGACCTGGCAATTTCCCAGGTTTGCCTTGTGCTGGCGCCGGCCCTGGTTATGCTACTGCCTTAACATGCTCTTTAGCCTTCCCCCAGGAGCGTGCTGTCATGCTCGGGGTAACTCCAGCCCTCTTAATAAGCTCACAACCCCCAATCTCCACAGCCAGCTTCACCTGTAGGAGCCCCCGCTTGCCGGGACGCAAGATACGCCTACCCGGGATCGGTTGCCCCCAGGACTTAATGGCTCAAAGGATGTAAGCTTATATGTGGGAGGACTGGAGAACCAATAGCAAGAGCGTGAGTGACGGAAGTCCAGAGACAGGCAATAGGTCGATAACGGGAAGGCAGAGATCGTAGCGGCACCAGGGGTCAGGCAAGACGTAGTCGGGGTTCAGGCAGAGGTCAGCAACTGGGGATCAGGATCTAGAAGCGTCAGTTCAGGCAAAGGTCGGCAACAAGGATTCAGGATCGAGAGGCGTCAATTCAGGCAGAGGTCGGCAACAAGGATTCAGGATCGAGAATGGTCGTACAATCAAATCGGCAACAGGCTAGACTTCACAGGAGTAGGTAACACAGGGTTCTGAGCGCTATCACAGGCAATTCACAACTGAGAGGGAATTGCCTTTATAGGAACAGGTCTGAGGGAAGCAGTGTACTGATTGGAGCACATAGGATTCCAAGGGTAATTGGCTGCAGAGCAGAAGAGGGCGAAGCCCTCAATCCCCTAGGATTCATTAACCCTTTAATTGATCCTCCGGCGGGTGCGCGCCGCACAGCGCCGCCGGAGGGCATAACAGACACGTGCTCGCGGCCGCGCGCAAGCACGTCTCCTGGAGGAGGAAGCGGGGGGCGTGGCTGAGCTGGGCGCCGCTCGAGCCGACGCCGCTCGGTGCGGCCGCCGCACAGTGACAGCTGCAGCTGGCCGCCTGGCGACGTCGCTGGAACGGGGATCAGGTAAGCGGTTCCTGACACTACCCCCCCCTTCACGAGGGGCCTCCGGACCCTCACCCGGTTTCCCTGGATTGTCACGATGGAACCTTCTTACAAGAGCCTTGGCATGAACATTCCTCGCTGCCACCCAGCATCTTTCCTCCGGACCATAGCCAACCCAATCCACCAAATACTGTAAAGAATTACGCACTTTACGTGAATCCAAGATCTTATTCACTTCATACTCGGGCTCATTATTAAGAAGAATTGGTGCAGGACCAGCAAGAGGAACATTCTTCGCCGGTTTTAACAGTGAAACGTGAAAGGAATTAGGTATTTTCATAGTTGGCGGGAGTTGAACTTTAAAAGACACATTATTCAACTTCTTGACGATTGGAAAAGGACCAATAAATTTTGGACCTAATTTGCTAGATGGCTGACGGAGCACAATATTTTTAGTGGAGACCCAAACTAGATCGCCTACTCGAAGAGTAGGTTCCTGTGATCTGCGGCGGTCGGCAAATTTCTTATACCTCAAACCAGTGGTCTTAAGAATCTCCTGAACGTGTGTCCAGATATTCTTCCGTTCTTGAAGCCACTCCTCCAACGCCGGCAGATTGGAAGGTGACCCTGAAAGGGAAGAAGCTCTAGGATTTTTCCCTAAGTTACAATAAAAAGGAGATACCTTGGTACTCTCACTAGGCGCGTTATTGTAAGCAAACTCGGCGAAATCAATAAATTCCGCCCATTGTTCTTGGGCATCAGAAACATAACACCTTAAGTATTGTTCCAAAGTTTGATTAGTTCTTTCTGTCTGCCCATTAGTCTGGGGATGGTAGGCAGAAGAAAGAGAGATCTGTATTCCCAACCGCGAACAGAAGTGTTTCCAAAAACGGGAAGTAAATTGAACACCCCAATCAGAGACTATATTGGACGGAATACCATGAATACGAAAAATATGCGAAGTAAACAGCCGCGAAAGCTCAGGTGCAGAAGGAAGTTTGGCCAAAGGAACGAAATGTGCCATCTTACTGAAACGATCTACGACCACCCAAATGACAGTATTACCATGTGAGAGAGGCAAATCTACAATAAAATCCATAGAAATATGGGTCCATGGCTCAGCAGGAATTTCAAGAGGAACCAAACTGCCACTAGGAGCCTTGTGAACTCCTTTACTTCGAGCACAAATAGCACAAGCGTCGATAAAGGCAGTGATATCGCGTCTCATGGTAGGCCACCATACATGACGACGGGCAAGCATAAACGTCTTACGGTTACCCAAATGACCAGCAGTTTTGGCATTGTGAAATTCGCGAATTACATCCGAACGCAGGTGCGGTGGAACAAACTGGCACCCCAAGGGTACATCACTAGGAGATTCATCTTGAAACGGCGCCAAGGTATTGGAGAGATCAGGAAGTAACGCCCCCACCACACAACCTGTGGGTAAAATTGGTTCACCAGAATCACCCCGATCCTTACATTCACCGAACATGCGAGATAGAGCATCAGCTTTAGTATTTTTTACACCCGGCTTGAAAGTAATAATAAAATTGAAACGCGAGAAGAATAATGCCCAACGTGCCTGACGAGAGTTCAGCCTCTTGGCAGAACCTATGTATTCGAGATTTTTATGATCAGTATACACCGTTATAGGATGTAATGAACCCTCCAACCAGTGTCGCCATTCATCAAATGCCAGTTTAATAGCTAATAGTTCCCTATTGCCAACATCATAATTTTGTTCCGCGGTACTGAATTTATGCGAAAAATAAGCGCATGGATGGAGACGCTCAGGGTTACCAGAATATTGTGACAAAACTGCACCCACTCCCAGCTCAGAAGCATCCACTTCAATAATAAAAGCTTTATGAATATCTGGATGCACTAAGACAGGTGCCGAAGTAAAGGCCCGTTTCAAGGTTAGAAAGGCCTCACAGGCAGAGGGGGACCAGTTAGCAGTAAAAGCCCCCTTGCGGGTAAGGTTGGTAAGGGGTGCAACAACATGGGAAAAGCCTTTTATGAAACGCCGATAAAAATTTGCAAAACCTAGAAAACGTTGCAATTCCTTTAAAGTTTTGGGTTGGACCCAATCCTGAACTGCTGAAACCTTCCCCGCGTCCATCTCCAAACCCTGGTTGGTAATAACATACCCTAGGAAGGGAACTGTAGTGACTTCAAACACACACTTAGACAGTTTAGCAAATAAGTTGTTCTCTCTTAATTTTTGTAGCACCAACTTAACATGGTGTCTGTGCTCCGGTAAAGAATTAGAAAAAATGAGAATATCATCCAAGTAGATGACTACAAATCTACCGAGATATTCCCTGAATATATCATTAACAAAATCTTGGAAAACGGCTGGCGCATTACAAAGACCGAAGGGCATGACCAGGTACTCATAGTGCCCATCCTTCACATTAAATGCAGTTTTCCACTCGTCCCCCTGTCGGATGCGAATCAGATTGTAAGCCCCTCTCAAATCCAATTTGGAGAAAATTCGAGCTCCTGTGACTTGATTGAACAGATCCCCAATCAAGGGTAAGGGGTATCGGTTTTTTACAGTGATCTTATTCAAGGCTCGATAATCTATGCACGGTCTCAAGCCACCATCTTTTTTCTCTACAAAAAAGAACCCGGCCCCAGCAGGCGAGGTAGAGGGACGGATAAATCCTTTCCTAAGATTTTCGGTAATATACTCCCTCATTGCTTGCTCCTCGGGCAGGGTAAGGTTATAAATCTTTCCCCTCGGGGGAATTGTGCCAGGCAGCAAGTCAATGGGGCAGTCATAGGACCGATGTGGAGGAAGAGTATCAGCGGAGCGTTCAGAGAATACATCGATCCAATCAGCGTATGGCTGAGGTAATTCCTGTGGTAAGACTTGAACGCTTCTGAGGCCTGTATTAAAACAGTGACCTTTACAGTGGTCACTCCACTTGACCAACTCCCCAGCCCGCCAATCTAACACCGGGTTATGGAGTTGCAACCAGGGGTATCCCAAAACCACCGGAGTTTCCGGACAATCAAAAATAAAGAATTCTAAGAATTCAGAGTGAGAAGAGCCGACAATTAGTCTGAGAGGTGGGGTCTTGGTATTTATAGGACCTCCCTGGATTGCCTTTCCATTGATAGCTAAAACTTGTAGGGATCTTTCAAGAGGAACTACAGGGATCCCTAAGGTGGAGATCATGCTCCTGTCCAAAAAGTTTCCAGCCGCACCACTGTCTATGAAGGCGGAAACTGTCTGCTTAGAGGACCCCCAAAACAAATCAATAGGTACAAGCATCTTATTCTGGCGAGAGTTACAAACTGACTCACCCAGATCAGTACTCTCTACCTGGTCTGGGTGCGGAAGTTTTCCGCCGGTTTCCCCTTGTTGGGACAGGACCCTGCAAAATGACCAGAATTCCCGCAATACAGGCATAACCCCTCGGATCGCCTACGCTGTTTCTCCTCTTGGGATAAGCGGGTTCTCCCTAATTGCATAGGTTCTTCCTGGGAGGATGATGAGGTATTTTCTCCACGGGGAACCGGGGATCTATGACTCTGGACTGGTCTAAAGGACGTGGGAGCCCCGACTCTCTCCCTGGCCCTTTCTCTAAGACGTTGGTCTATTTTAATGGAGACCTGCATTAATTGATCTAGGTCCGCTGGCGGGGGAAAATTGACTAAGGCATCCTTGATGCTATCCGACAGTCCCACCCTGAACTGACTACACAAAGCTGGATCGTTCCACCTAGCTTCGATAGCCCAGCGGCGGAATTCAGCACAGTAGTCTTCAGCCGAATTCCGTCCTTGTTTTAAGGCCCGAAGCCTATTCTCTGCGGTAGACTGTATATCTGGATCGGCGTATAAAACGCCCATAGCATTGAAGAAGGCAGTCACTGATTGTAGAGCAATGTCATGGGACGGTAAACTAAAGGCCCAGGACTGTGGGTCTCCTTGAAGCAAGGAAATGACTAGGCCTACTCGTTGGACCTCTGTGCCAGAGGAGATAGGTCTTAACTTAAAATATAGTTCGCAGGCATTCTTGAAATTGGAAAATTTTGCTCGTTCTCCAAAAAATTTCTCAGGCAGTGGAATCTTAGGTTCGGAGAAATGAGGTGGTACAGCGGAAGTTGGCACTTGACGAGATTCCTGAGTGGCCACTCTTTGAGCGAGTTGGTTGATCGCTGTGGCCATAGCTTGCACCTGCTGTACCAGGTCATCCATTTTTGGTCCTGTGATAATGTCACGCTCGGGGTAACTCCAGCCCTCTTAATAAGCTCACAACCCCCAATCTCCACAGCCAGCTTCACCTGTAGGAGCCCCCGCTTGCCGGGACGCAAGATACGCCTACCCGGGATCGGTTGCCCCCAGGACTTAATGGCTCAAAGGATGTAAGCTTATATGTGGGAGGACTGGAGAACCAATAGCAAGAGCGTGAGTGACGGAAGTCCAGAGACAGGCAATAGGTCGATAACGGGAAGGCAGAGATCGTAGCGGCACCAGGGGTCAGGCAAGACGTAGTCGGGGTTCAGGCAGAGGTCAGCAACTGGGGATCAGGATCTAGAAGCGTCAGTTCAGGCAAAGGTCGGCAACAAGGATTCAGGATCGAGAGGCGTCAATTCAGGCAGAGGTCGGCAACAAGGATTCAGGATCGAGAATGGTCGTACAATCAAATCGGCAACAGGCTAGACTTCACAGGAGTAGGTAACACAGGGTTCTGAGCGCTATCACAGGCAATTCACAACTGAGAGGGAATTGCCTTTATAGGAACAGGTCTGAGGGAAGCAGTGTACTGATTGGAGCACATAGGATTCCAAGGGTAATTGGCTGCAGAGCAGAAGAGGGCGAAGCCCTCAATCCCCTAGGATTCATTAACCCTTTAATTGATCCTCCGGCGGGTGCGCGCCGCACAGCGCCGCCGGAGGGCATAACAGACACGTGCTCGCGGCCGCGCGCGAGCACGTCTACTGGAGGAGGAAGCGGGGGGCGTGGCTGAGCTGGGCGCCGCTCGAGCCGACGCTGCTCGAGCCGACGCCGCTCGGCGCGGCCACCGCACAGTGACAGCTGCAGCTGGCCGCCTGGCGACGTCGCTGGAACGGGGATCAGGTAAGCGGTTCCTGACACGTGCAAAGCAGAGACTGCTTCTTTCTGATGTAACAGAATGAATAAACCTGGGTGAATCAAAATGTTTTTTTTTATATAACATCTGAAGAAAGACATAAGTCAGTGGATGGATGGCTTATGTATATTTGGCTTCCATTGTGTACTGTTGTGGCTGCGCTGGGACAGAGCTATTTGCACGGCGTCCGCCATGAAATTGACGCACACATGTGGACAGCCAGGCCGCGATGTGTGCACGCGTCTGTTGACACAATGCTGTTTGCTTTGCAGCCTGGGAGCAGCCATCTATAGGGAATTATAATAACAAGCCGGCTCCAGGAGCATTCCACCACTATTCTACTGAAGGCAGATAAGAGCCTCCACACCAGCACCCGGCTCCATTCACCGCGATTATGGCATGTTTGTCATTGTTACTGCGCACCATGAGGATTATCTGCAGCGGAAATGGCTTTTCTATATTGTTTTATCTTTGTACGGGAATAAATGGTGTTTAACATGACTTTGCGGTTTCTCTCGGGCAGAGGCGCTACCGACCCATCGCGACCAATAGAAATCAATCTTTCACTGACCTGGCTTACTGATACACTGGCTGTTTGCACCTATTATCCTACTTATTATGAGCTCCAAATGTACCTACCCTGAATATAAGGGAGACAATCGCCCATTATCTATATTATATATTATATTAGAAGGGAGACAATGAGCCATTATATATAGAAAGAAATGGGATCAGCGTTCTGGTCTCTGGAGGAAATGACACCATGACCCCTTGAAGCGGAAATGTTTAGTTGTGTTTATTTTGGCCATATGATTTATTATTCTTTCACTTATGTCCTCTGGTGTTATTAGCGTTTTGAGGCTTATTTGTTTGGCATAGGCAGGCGTTTTGGTCCCTCAGGTCCAGAGGTAAAGTGGCGCCTTTGTGTAAAATGCATCCAGAAGCAGCCTGGTATCTTGATGGTTCTTCAGACTCTTTCAGTATAATGTGTCTGAGCCATACAAGGCTGATGTAGGAAATGGCCGTTCAAATCAGTTTACAACTTGTTATATAACCTGCCTGAGTAATGATTAAACTGGACCTTCAGCATCATTTAATGAAGAGCCCAAACTCTTAATAAACTATTCCCCAGCATCTAAAATTAATATCTTTTACATTTTAGTCACTTATTATTCTTTCCCCCACTGGACTGCAACTCTATTCAGGAATCTAGGATACGGGCGCTGCCATCTTGCCTCAGAAGCATCACATACTGAGGAGAGGAGGGGGAGAGCAGGACGGCGGGGTTATAGCTGTGCTTTACACAGACAGAGCAGAGCTGGGGTCAGGAAAAGGACAGCAATCCCAGAATGCAGAGCAGCAGAGTAATAGGACACTTCCTGTCTGCAGGTAGCCTGAGACTCCATGGGCCGCCATTTTGGATGTTTAAAGGCCCAGAAAATGCAGTAGATGCAGCATACCTTCCAAATGTCCCTGATTTGGAGGGACTGTCCCTCATTGTTCTCCTCTTTCCCTCATTGAGGTGTAACATGCAGATTCACAGCAATAAATGATTCATTTGCCTGTTCAAAGTGTTTCAGTTGTTGTAACTGTTCCAACCTATCTCCTATCCACCAATGAGGGGTGTGGCCTAATTTAACAATTATCTCTCTTTCCTACCCTACAAAGTTGGGAGGTATGCATGTAGGGATAATTTAATGCGGGCAATCTGTATATACAGGGTGGGGGAAACATATAAAATCGGGTGAAGACCCGGTTTAAAGTGGACCAAAACCCACCTCCCCCAAGGCATCCAAAATTGGGATGCCCTGCTGTGTGAAACCCCTCAGGTCACCCATACACTTACCTTGCTTGCTGGTCCAACAGCGCATACGTGAGCCATGGCCGCATCCCCATTATCCCTCTAGCAGGGCAGACATTTGTGAATGGCTGGAGCGGGCACGCTCCCTGTTACAGGGAAGCGGGGAACGCGGCCGCCAGCACGCTCGGAGCCGCTGGCCTTAGACGAAGGCTTAGATGACGTGACATCAGTGGCTACCAGCGCACTGATTGGACGAGCGGCAGGGGAAATGACCAAAACCCAAGATAGTCAAAATCCTTCTTTTTGGTACACTTTAAGCATCTGATTCACTTAAGATGGGATCTGCAGCAGTCCTGGTCTTGTTTGGACACTTCCTTGACAATTCTTTTGTGACTGCTCAGGCTTTGTCCCTGTGTGACCCATAAGGAACCTATGAGTGTCAATACATCCATGGGTGGACTGTGGTAAAAAAAAAAAATCAGCCTGGGATGTTACTGGCCCTTGGCCACCCTATGACATCCCTGTTCCCTGAGTCTTGCTTTTGAACAGATCATGGGCAGGGTTGTATATAGCCATTTTTAAAGTGGACCGAAACCTAGGATTTTGACTGTCCAGAGTTTTGATCCTTTTCTCTGGGTCATCACAATTTAGTAAGCCTGATTAGGTGAAACCCCTGGGATCGCCCCCAAATTTCCCAATGCTCCACAGTGCGAGTGTGGGACTTTATCCAATTAGTGCGCTATGGCATGCATATTAATGCTCGGCATACAGTGCTGTTTGAGATAGAGCGTGGCTTAGAGAGAGGAGAGCCAGTCTCCCTGTGGTAAGCAGTTATCTCCTGCCCAAGACTATCTGGCTGGGAGCGGGAGTGCGCATCAGCCATGAGATGCTGGAGATCCGGCCATGGCAGCAAAAGTGCTGTGGGAGCCCCTGGAAAGGTGAGGTTTTCAGGCGATCCTGGGGGTTTCAAACATGTAAAACTAGGGTAGGCAAGCGAACAGCCCTGGAGTCTTTTAAATTCCAGGCCTATGTTTTTTGGTGTAGATTCTTTAGTATTTTGTAGGTATATACTATGGTAGCATGGGTATGGCCCCTCTAACATGATGATAATTCTATAGCATTGCAGGGGCAGAACATGGCCTGGGGATGTCTTGGGAGGAGGAGGGCGACCTGGGGGAAGGAAGGATATTTGAAGAGAAATAGGTGGATTCTGGCACAGGCTCTGGGAAAGGTGGGCTGCACCCGCGGTTTAAGGCTCAGTCCAGCCTGCTCCAAAGCAGCAGCAGCCAACTGAAATTCTCCCTGTGCTCCCTACAGCCTGTCCACCCCTCAATACATCCATGGCCTAAAAGGGACAATAATAGCTTCTATTCAGCTAATGACACCCTAGTGGCCAGTAAAAGTCCCATATCACCCTGCAGCTGTCCAAGCTTTCCCCATTGGATCACTTTCTCTCATTCCCTGTGAATAAGAAAAGACAAAGCAATGGACACCGATCCTCTTTGGCAACTGTTATATGTGTTTTACTGATTGTTAATAAATCATTTAGAGCAAACATTGCTTTTTTCCTCATTAATGGTGTGCCAGGGCTTTAAAGCAGCATTGCTCAGGGTTTCAGTGGTGACCTTTCCATTGTAGATTCCCTTGGATCATTTAAAAGAGTGGTTTGCAATCCTTTCTAGGCTGCCACATAATAAAGACTCGGCCATCAATGTGTATTGTGAGCATTAAAAGCCAGGCCCACCCTCTAGTCAGACCAAAACCCCAGCCAGCCAATAGCTGAATGTAGAGGAGGCCTCGCTCTTCTGCTATTGGCCAGCTCTGGTATGTTCCTGACCAAACACAAGGGATAAACCTCTCAGTGTGGTCCTATGCTCTCAATCTCTGAGGGCGTCCTTCAGGTACAGGTAAATTGCTGCCCATAGACTTTGATTTGCTGCATTGTATTACAAATCCAATGGCAAGATGAAATAAAGGCTGATTCGGGAACGTGAGGTTTTTTTTTTCTCCTGTTTTTTGTGAGAAAAAATGTATCTTGATTTTTTCCTTGGTGCAAATCAGCCCCATTTTTAGCTTTGCAAATGTTTCAATAATTTGCACAGACCTAAATAAGATACACTGAGAAAAAAGATCACACAAAAATGTGAGAAAAAAATTCTCATGGTGCCGAATTATCCCTTTAGAATTGAAGAGGACCAAAACCCATGCTCCATCAGCCCTGAGATCTATAAGATTCCAGGACCGCTAGATTCTCTCCCCCCCCCCCCAGGCATCCAGACTCGGGGTGCCTCACTGTGTTAAACTTCACAGGTTGCCCAGAAACTCACCTTCTTTCCCGGTCCAATGGCACATGCGGCGCATCCCCACTATCCCTTTGTGAATGGCCTGTGCGGGCACGCTCCCTGTAAGAGGGTAGCGGGGGATGCAGCTGCCAGCGCGCTCAGATCTGCTCGCCTCAGATGAGCTATTAGACGAAGGGGCAGAAGTGGATCCAAGCGTGCTGATTGGACGAGAGGGCTGTACATGTGCCGTAGGAACGGGGAAGGGTGAATGAGATTGGGAGACCTGGGGGGTTTCACACAGCCAGGAGGCAAAAACCAAAACCCAGGATAGTCAAAATCCTGGGTTTTGGCCCACTTTAAAGTGCTTCTGCAGGCAAAGGTAATTGTTACACCATTGTGTCAGGCTACATTTGGCAATGTCCTAAAGTGTATTGAGTTTTTAAATTGAAGAGTAAATGGCCCAGGATATCAGGGTTTACAGGTTCAGCTTATGATTCTTCTTCTGAAAAAAGTGGGTGTGGCCCTTGGATCTGTGATGCTGCATAATAATCAGCTCTCCGCTGACAGCAATGTGATGAATCTGGAGGAGGAGGAGGGAGGGACCAGCAATCCTGTCCTGCTATGCTGAGCTGATTGGGGGACAGGATGAAAAAGAGAATGTCATTGGCTGAACCTGTAATCCCTGATATCTCAGCCATTTCTGCTTCAATTTAAAAACAGAAAACAGTTTAGGAAAGCGCCAAACGTACCCTGACACAATGGTGTAACAATTTTGCCTGTAGTATCACTTTAAAGTGGACCTATCATCTGCTGGCCAATTATCTACTTAAAGGGCATTTAGATTTCGTATCTCCCGCTATGTGAAACCCCCCTGATCATTGTAGTAACTCACCTTTCCGCTAGACCCACATACATTTGTGGGCCGCTGCTGCATCGAATGCATCTTTCCTGCTCCTAGCCACTCAGATAGACTGGGGACGGGAATGTGCCAGAAACGGCGGTTGTCTGTCTGTAAACAGAGCTGTATGCCATGCATTAATATGAACAGCACACAGCACTGATCACACAAGAGCCGCGCATGTGCCATGGGACAACCAGGAAGGTGACTTTTGGTGGCGATCAGCAGGGTTTCACGCGGCAGACCCTCCAAGTCAGGATGCTCCAGAGACAGGGACCTATCACTAATGCAATGCAGCACAATGCAATCTTGGAACCACAAGTAATTATAAGCTTGAGTAGAGCTTGCTTCTTTAGCATATTTTTAATATTTTCTGGTTGGCGTGATGTTATTTATTTTTGCCTGAAGCTTTTCATAGAAGTTAAACATGAGCTAACAACAGGATCATACATTGCAGCCAGGGATTACACACCCTCACTCTACTGTCAATTACACGGGCCTAATGGTTTCTTAATGGAATCTAAAGAGTTTGTGTTTGGCGGGTGCTATAAAGTAATTATAGCTGCACTACAAAGGTATCTCGTGTATACTTCGTATTGACTTTTACTGTTCTAATCATGTTAAACGATTGCTAAATGTGCTTAAGAATCTGTTTGTACAGTGTAAATACCTCCTTCCCAATTGCTGGCTGGTAAAACATTTGATCCTCTTAGATAGCTGGATGGAAGGTTCAGCGAGTGATACAATAAAATCTGTGCTATGCAACTTCAAGATGTGTCATTAGGTCCCATAATAATAATAATGATAATAACAGAGAAACTTTTAGGTTAGAGGGAATACAGATGCAAAAAGAATGGGCAGGGATTGGGAAAGACTGGAGGAGTGTCTGTCATTTGTAGACCATGGCGTTGCAAATCATACGTGCATACATTAGCATCTTGATGTCCTACTAGTTCTGATTGGGTATTGTGTTAATATTGGAAATAATTTGGCTAGTGAGCTTGGAGGATAGAATGTATTGGTAATTCATTACCTGTGATTGTTATGATGGACATCCCTGCAGGTTGGGATTCTGTCAGTGTAATCACATTCATTTAGAGAACATACATATATATTTGTGGTGGGCCTTTGTCAGTAGTACCGAGTGGTCCCTTCCAAGGTGAATGCTGCAATCAGTGTCGGCTTGTATTAGATGACTGTGACCTTAGCGTTTTCTTAGACGTTCATGACATGTAGACACACATTCAGTGTGTTGTGTAGTTGCGCTGCTCCCCGTGAGGTCAACATTTTCGGAGGCTTTTGTTCATTCTTCTCTTTATCCCGCGCACATTGTGTCAAATTACAAATTCCAGTCTGTCATCTATTCTTACCTCTAAAAGATTATTTCCTCCCCAGAAACTGACATTCTGAGGTTTCTTTCCTGGAAAGTCTGTCACGCCTGTGTTTTCTGTTCTACATGTTTTATCCTTTTTCTAAGGAACAGTGTGTTACATTGTATCTACATTCTATGTGATAAAAGAAATCGAAGGTCTGAGGATAGCTGATTCGTTTTTAGGAAGATCTTAGGTGTTATTCAAATGAAAAAACGAGGAACTGTTAAAATATATCACCTTAGCTGCATTCTTAAACTGGACCAACAGTTAAAAAAAGAAAATCCCCAAAACTCACTTGCTCCATCTGCATGCATGATACTGAATTATTGTCCAGCATCCACTCAAAGCCAACCGGCAGCCTCACTGATTTTTGGCTAGCGGCCATTTTGAATTACCCCTGAAGCTTCCTTTCCCAGCTTCCCAGCTGTGCTGCAGCCTGGATTTAATTGACATAACCCAAAATGCATATTGGCAGGAAACCCATCAGCACTTCCTGTTTGCAGGCTACCTGCCGCTCCATAGGATGCCATTTTGAGGGTAAAATCGCCCACAATAGGAGTTACTAAAAGGTAAAATTATTTTTATGTGCAACAATCTGAATTACCCTGGAGTGGATGCATATGAGCACTCGTTCCTGTAAGGGTGTTGGTTCAGTTCAAAGTGACCCAAAACCCATGGCCATCGGTCCGGGATCTATAAGATTCCAGGGCTGCTTAATTCCCTTCCCCCGGGGCATCCAGAATCGGGCACAGCAAAAAGTAAAGGGAGAGGAACAGAATGTTATAAAATTAAATTATTCAGCCCTATTTCAGACAGTAACCCTAGCTTTAACCATTAATTTATAATTTGATTTTAGTCATGAGGCCTAAACTTACTCTTTAAAGTGGGTCAAAAGTCTAAATAGACTACTTACAATCATTCCTAGGCCCGCATTGTGAATTTTCAGAGAAAGCCTGGGGTGTGCTAAGTTACTCATCTAGTTCCCGGGATCCTATGGTCTCTCACTAAATGTGGAATTCAGCTGCATCCCTGCTCCCTACGCTTTGCATTCCACCTCTGGCCGACCATCAGTGTCAATCCCTAGTGGGATGTTCCAAATATTGCTTCCACCTAAAAAACAAAGGTCTATTTAGACTTTTTGTTCGCTTGAATCTTCAACTAACGTCTATAGTTAGAAATCAACTTTAATTCATAAAGTTCTTTCCTTCATCTAAAGTCAAAATAGACTTCGCCAGCTCCTACATATCCTACATACCCCACTAGACAACCACCTCTAGGAAGCCCAATATTCAACCTTCAGCGCAAAGGCAACCTCTACTGGCAACCAATTGGTTCTGTCCAAAGGGGATGCACATATGTTGCTTAAAGATGGGTTTTGGTTCTGGCTGCCCAGATCAATGGCGGAGCACTATCATGAAAAATGGAACAAAATCCATATAAATATGCTGGATAGGTACTTGGGGGAGGAGGAGGAGAAGTCACTTGTACACTCAGCATCAAGAAATATCTATCCAGGTGTGTTCCTTTTTTTCTTCTTGTCACCCCTGATACACTAAGACCCTTATTCATGAAGGGATAGCGTCAGGTAGTGCCTTGTAAATGAGAGGTAGTGACAGGTTAACGACCGACACGGCTCGCAATTACACATTTATCAAGCAGAATCTGTTGAGCGACTGGGATAACGCCATGTAGCGTCCGATTCATCATTATCCCAGCCTCAGCAAACAGCGCCGGCGTTCAGCCTTGCAGAGCACCAGGTATTTGAGCGCCGGAGTTGTGTGAGGCAGTTTTTTTTAATGTTGTGAGTCGGTCGCAATGACCAGTCGCAAACATGCGCTCCCATTCATCGCTGTACTGGTCAAATAGCGACTCCTCACAATGTATTCATCATTGCTGCACAGCGACTGAGTCGCTATGAACTAGCGACCCACGGTCGAAGACAGCGACTACCAGCGGGCGCTCTGAAATGCCTGCTACAGACGCTCATCTGTCGCTACCTGGCGTTAGTGATGAATCAGCCTGCCCATCTGCCACCCTTGGATTTTATTCCTACCAGGAGAAGAAAACCACAAGCTTGGCTGGAGTTTGATTCAGTTTGGGTGTATAAGTAACCCCTCTTCTCATTAGCTGATTTATTTATATGGATTTTTAATATTACACAATCTCGCGATAGTGCTCCTTTAACTTTTGTACCATGCACTAAAGTATATTAAGAAGTTTTTTTTTTTGTCAGGCTTGCAGATAAGATTATTTCCATTGGCGTTATGGTGTGTAAGTTGTTCTTCAAAGCTTAGTCTTGTTTTGCAAAAAGAAAAAAATGCCTTTCATCCTGATTATAGCTTATATTAGACAGGGATGAAGCGTTAGATCATTCACAAATAAAGATAAACCAACCAGGATGCTGCATGTGACAGGGAGGCCTCCAAACTGTGATGGAAAGCAGTTTTCTATACAGGAAGGCATGCCAGGGAAGAGGCCAGGGTGCTGACATAAGTCATTCCTCAACTTTACACAGCCCCCCTCCCACCAGGATTACGCTGATAATCCATTCACTAAATGTCAACTGCTTGTAATTAACAATGAGTGTGAGAAATGTTCCAATTGAGCTGAACAGACTCAAGAACATCAATACTGTAAAGTACCTTCAAGTGGGTACTGTATCATAAACCGCACACCAGTCACTCAGGCCTCAAGCTTCCATTAGCGTAAGGCTTTAAATAGTCAAATTAGTTACGCGCTTAAGTGTTTTCATACAATTTAAGAAACAGCAAACTGTGTAATACTATTAAAATGTGTCTAAGCAATATTAAAGTGGACCAACACCCAGGGGTGATCGGCCCGGGAATCACCTCACTCACCGCGGGACATCCGAGATTGGGATGTCCCGCGGGGTGAAACCCCCCAAAAAAACCCCAAACTCCTTACCTGATCCCCCGCCGCTTCCGCCGCCGCCACCTCCCACGCGCACGTCTAGAGGGGCTGTGAATGGCCGGCGCGGGCGTGCGCACGCCGAGAGTGACGTGCGGGAGGCGGCGGCGGACGCACTGTCTTGGACGCCGCTGTCACCCGCTTGGACGTCGGTGGGGTCACGTGGGAGCGGGGAGAGGTGAGTTTTTGGGGGTTTCTGGGGGGTTTCAGAGAGCGGGACACCCCCGATCGGGGTGCCCCGCCGAAGTGGACCAAAACCCAGGATAGTCAAAATCCTGGGTGTATGTCCACTTTAAGCGATTGTATTACCTATTTGTGCCAGTTCTGAGAATTGCTACAATTTTAACAGCTAGTTCTGTAGAAGGTTTATTGCTTGGACCACTAACTTATAATAACTTTTTTGTCTGCTGCATTTATTAGTAGAATAAGTCTGTGGAGTCTGTTAAGAACCTCTTGATCTTCTCATCTTTGTGATACTCTAAACCCTAAAGGCCACTGGGCCCTGCTGTTATCTAAAAAGTTTGCACAATGGCCTTGATTCACTGAGAGTTGAAAAAGATTCTCATGGTAGTAAAAAATTCAATTCATGCGAAAAAAAACCTGAGAATGTCACTGTTAGTGAATTACCAGATAGAAAGACAATGAAAGTCAATGGCACTTTTTACTAGAGGTAAACGAGTAAAAAGTTTAATACCTTTCCCAGGCGCAAAAGGGTGCCATTGACTTTCATTGTCTTCCTATCTGGTGATTCACTAAAAGTGAAATTCTCAGGTCTTTTTTCTCATGAATTACATTTTTAACTACCATGACATTTTTTTTCAACTCTTAGTGAATCAAGGCCAATTTATATTTACACTTTTAAAGAAATGAGCTGCTTCTTTCCAAATCTTAAGTGCCAGCTCATTGGAAACAGTTGAATTAACAATGCAACTGCTTTACAATGTATCACAGTTGATTACTATTGAAACTATTATGATACATCAGCTACATCCTAGCTATATCAATGTAACAGAATGTAACTCTCATCAGGGAGCTGACTTGTTTTGTTTGTTATAGTCGCATCAAAAGGAAAAGATAATGCAGCCCAATTTTGTATACTCCCAATGCAATATATAGCACTATGAGATCTGCCACATCTGCAAGTGAATTGTTATCAACTGCAAGCCACTATCATTCACTCAAAAGTCCAGTAATTAGAGAGAACAATCAGATTCTTATTGGCTGGCATCAGTCAAGTAACTTGGTGCAGGGCTCTTCCTCTCCTTCACCTTGTATAGCAGTAGTCCTCAAACTTCCTCCTCAAGGGCCGAGACAGGCCAGGTTTTGCAGCTCTCTATGCTGATGCACAGATGTAATAATTAGGGCTATAGCTCTGTCTGAGCACCAGTTAATTCACCTGTGGAGTAGCGTGGAGAGCTGCAAAACCTGGCCTGTCTCGGCCCTTGAGGAGAAAGTTTGAGGACTACTGTTGTATCAGATACCACTTTTCTATTGTAGGTACAGTATTCTCGCTTGATGTCATCTCTTGTAAGCCGCCGTCAAGTTCTACCCCGTATCTGAAAATGCATTATCTTATCATCTTGCTGCACCACTTATTTGTTTTCCAATCGGATTAACATAACTTGAGTCTTGGGGGCCTTTGGGCTCAGAATAGTTGACAGTTTTATTGTGATAATCCATTTTATCCTCCTGTGCCCTGCAAAACTCTCACAATAGACGAAGCATTGCCAGAGCAATGTGGAAATCGAACTGACAGTGGCAGCGGTCCAAAGGCAGCAGCTTGTGTTGGCTCTTTTAAAGCAAGCCATTGAGTCAGCAGTAATGTGCATTAACAAGAGCGCGGGAGGAAAATGTATCGCAGTCTTTCACTCATGAAAAGTCCAACACTATTTAATATGTCTTCCATGAAGTGAGGTGCCTCTTTTCTTGGACCATATTCCAAAGGAATCTTTTATTTCTCTTTTTTTTTGTACAGAAGGTTCATGTTTCCACACTGCTTTTTGTAGATTTTAATATTTTAAAGCAGAACCTAAACTTTATACCAGTTTGGAAGACTTAGCCATTGAAAACATCGAACAGTCAAGAGATGGCCCCAGCAAGGGTTAAATGATCAGATTAATGAGGAGAGATTGAGGAAATATTGTGCAGCCTGCAGGACTGCGGCATAACTTTTATTTACCAAAGTATCAGGGAAAACTAATGTTGAATTTTTTTTTTTTTAATTTTACTGGAAAAGTAGTGGATGCTGTGGCCAACTTTCAGAAGAAGTAACAGGTCAGTGGATGGACAGTGGCCAAAAATCATCCCATATTTTTACCATGACATCACCACCAAGAGCCTGACCCAGTGTGCTTCTCAGACGGTCAGTGCAGCTAAGGCTATAGGATTGCATAGATAGAACATGGGTTCCAGTGGGTATGGGTAGGGTCTGGGGGAGATTAGGGGGAAGCTGTTGCCACCTGCCAAAGGGTGTAGAGGCTGGCCTATGAGCCCTGTGGATACCAGCCCCTATGTGTGATTAGCTGGGCTGGTAGCCTCAGAATAGTGAATTACACAAATACTGGATTAAACAAATATTGCCAAAAATGTCTGAACTAAACCACACTTAGTATGTTAGGCTGAAAAAAGACTTTAGTCCATCCAGATAAGCCTCTGTATAAAAGAAGATCTCCTTCCAGCGGTCTAGTAGCCATAGATGGTAATGTATTTGGAATGGAATTGACAGATTTAGCTATGACCCAAATCTCAACACTACTGCCAAACAGATAATACATTTTAGTACTACTTCCTCAGACCTTGCAGTTGTTCTACCCTGATCCATTGGGATATAGGTGTGCTCCATCTGATAGCTCCAGTGCTGTCTCCTTACTGCAGTTAACTGATTAGGGTGTCCTGGAACTAAGCCCCAATGAAGAACTATATCCTTTCTTAGAATAGCCGCTATTTAAAATGGCACTAACAACATGTACGATATTATAAATACACTGTCCTTTTTAAATTTATATATATACATATATGCACATTGTCATTTATGCTTGTTACTGTTTGAAATTATGAGTGTCCAAAAGCTTTCCCACAGTCTTGAAATCTCTAGTTCTCTCCTTCCAATTACACTTTGTAAAACCACAGCGGAAAAACAATTCTTTTCTGTCTGGAAATACTGGCCTTTTATATGGTTGCCATGGATCTTACAGCAGTTAAAGCAAGTAAAAATATCATAATCTTTCAAAGTGTTGCCGAGCTGTGCAAAATAGATTTGGTAAAATAAGATATAGAGGAGTGAACGTACAGAAAAGCTGACATAGTACATTCCCTCATACCAAATGCCATAATTTATATTACTGGGTGACATCCATAACTTTAGTTGTGATCCCTCCTGGATTCCGTTACTGCTGTCATTTTGGTGGCTTCTCCTGTTTCAGCATTTCGTTTTTAAAGTACAACTCTGGTGGATATATTGTGGAAGAGAGCTACAATTACAGCCAAGGTAGTAGTGGGGGGGTTTGTATGATAAACGCATTTTTTTTTGCTGTTACTGACATGAGGGCAGATTAGAGGCAGAGTTTTTGCCCCATTCTTGGTCAGATCAGAATCAGGTTTATTGTTGCCAAATATATATATATATATATATATATATATATATATATATATATATATATACACTGTACAGATATGAAAGAAGTTTTGATGACTGCAGGAGGCTGCGCTGTGTGAAACCCCCCAGGTCACCCCATACACTTACCTTGTTTCCCAGTCCAACGGCGCATGTGCGAGCCGCCCCACATCCCCGCAGTCCCTCTAGCAGGGCGTGTTGGACCAGGAAACAAGGTAAGTGTATGGGGTGACCTGGGGGGTTTCACACAGCGCGGCACCCCGATTTATGATGCCATGGGGGGGAATCGATTGGCCCGGGAATCTTATAGACTCACCTCTTCCCAGTCCTACAGCGCATGCACGGCCGCTCGTCCAATCCCCTGCTTCCCTCTAATGGGTAGTGGGCCTAGGTCGGCCACTCACAAATGCCTTGCTAGAGGGATAGCGGGGATGCAGCCACGGCTCGCGCATGCACCATTGGACCAGGAAGCAAGATAAGTGTACGGGGTGACCTGGGGGGTTTCACACCGGCACACCGATTTTGGATGCCCAGGGGGGAGGGAATCGATCGAATCTTATAGATTCCCAGGCCGATTGCGCTGGTTCAAAAGTATCAAAAGTATTGATCGGCCTAAACACAGAAAAGCTGGTTCATGGACTGCTGAGCAGCCCATCAACCCAGCTTACCTATGCAGAGTATGCAGCAGGAATTAGCTGTAACTCACCTAAGCCCCGCAATCCAGTCCCTAGATGGCTACAGAAAGATGGCTGCCACTCCCATCAGTGAGGACACTGGCAGCTGGCACTAGGAGTGTTCTCACTCATGTGAGCGGCAGCCATCTTTCTGTGGCCCTGGCCGTAGCCCATTTGATAGCTGGAATCAACCCTAATGAAAGCGGCAGCATCATCTACTGTGTTATAGTGTACAACAACAACTACAAAAAACGGGGATCTGCTCAAAGCAAATTAAAGTGCTATAGTTTGACCATTAAAGCGGACCAAAACCCACTGAACTTGTGAAATACATTTGGCCAAAACCCCTGCTGATACTCCCTTCTTAAGGTGTAGAACTAGAAATGGAACCTTTTGCTTTACGATTCACCATGGGACACTTTTTTTTGCTGTCCCTCTCTGTAGGATGACAGGCGATCAGTAATTTCATCGGTGTGGCAATGACATCATTGCCACACACAATAGTGGCAATGAATGGGGGAGGAGGAGCTTTACAGCTAAAACAGGCGCCATTATCTGGGATTAGAGTGAAGCAGGAGAAGTGAAAAATGGCAAAAAGTACTCTCCATGGTGGAAGCAATTCTGGAGATGCTAGTTAAAAATGTGGGTTTTGGTCTGCTTTAAATGCCAAGTGAACCCGCTATATATGAATATGTGCAATCACTTATACAAGATAAAAATGACTGTAAACAGCCGTTAAAGACAGAATCTATACATTAAACTTCATATACATCATACCCATATGCATTGTATAAGCAGCAGCAGAGCCCAATCTACAGCTATCACCTGTTGGCAGATCGGACCTGCAAGTTGGTAAGTAAGTAGGTAAGATTTTTACTTAGCCAGGGCTGACACTTTATTGCTTCTCTAGTCTTTATGGAAATGATTAGACATGCATACTGTACAATAACAACCAGAAAGCTTGGCTTTAAAACTATGGAAACTATAGATTTCATCACTTCTCATGACATGCCAATACATTCGGCTTCCCTGAATACAGATATTTGCTCTATTAATACGTCACCAGATCCTAGTTTCCTCTTAAAGGGCCAGACACTTGGTGGGTCATTACGGGCATTCCTAGAGAGATATTTTGACACAGTCAGGATGTAGAATAGGAAGGAACAGTGTGACTGAGGATATCCATTAAAGATCCATCTGTCACGGGGTCAGCCAGGCCATGTAAGGTCATTGTGAAGGACAAAGTGCTGTGGAAACTCTGACAGGTCCAGGCTAGCCGGAGGCCGGGCACAATGCATCATTGTCTATACACTCAATAGATGACACTGCAAATTCTTTGCAGAAAAAAAGAAAAGTCTTAGCTGAGATGAAGACATCCTATTTGTGAATACAGTATTCATCAACAATAGAAAAATAAAATAGAAATAGAAAGCAAAATTGGTCCACAAAGCCACTGCTCCCCACTGCCTGCACACATCACTGCCAATGACCACTAGTGTTCAAATGAAGTGGAGAAATGTAAAGTGATGCACTTGGGGTCTAATAACCTGAAGGCCACATATGTTCTCGGGGGGGGGGGGGGGGGGGGAGTCAAACTGTCACTTGTTAAAATGGACCAAAACTTTTTGAGACTCCAGGGCAGGCTTACTCGCTCCCTCTGGGGCATCTAGATTCGAGATGCCCCGCTGTGTAATACCCCCAGGTTGGCCGAAAACTCACCTTCATTCCCTTTAGCAGGGCGCATGCCCATGTCAGGCATTTGTGAATAGCTCGCGTGGGCACCCTCCCTGTTAAATGATAGCGGGGATGCGGCCTCCAGCACGCTTGCCTTAAATAAACTCTTGGATGAAGGGGCGGGAGTGGATCCAAGCACGCTGACTAGACGAGAGGCTGCACGTGCCCTGTAAGACCTAGGAAGGGTGACTGAGATTGGGCGACCTGGGGGGTTTCACACAACGGGGCATCCCCGATCGGGGTGCCCAGGGGGGTCAAAGACCAAAACCCAGCATATTCAAAATGCTGGGTTTTGTTCCACTTTAAGAAGGCGCTGGGGGTGTTGTTAGACTGCAGGCTATATTACAGCATGCAATGTCAAGCAGCTGCTTGTAAGGCTACCAATATATTATCATGCATTTAAAGAGGCATGGAATCATGGGATAGGAAGGTAATTTTGCCTCTTAACAAGGCACTGGTGCGCCCTCACCTGTATACTGTCCAGTTCTGGGCACCTGTTTATAGAAAGGACGCTCTGACTATGGAAAGGGTGCAGAGGAGAGCCACCAAACTAATAAGAGGAATGAAAGATCTTAGTTATGAAGAAAGATTACTTGAATTAAATCTGTTTAGTCTTGAGAGGAGACATGATTAACATGTATAAATATATAAATGGCCAATACAAAAAATATGGGGAAACACTGTTTCAGGTATAAAGACAAGGGGGCATTCACTCTGTCTGGAAAAAAAGATTCAATCTCCGGAGGCGACAATCATTCTTTACTATAGGAACTATAAATCTATGGAATAGCCTCCCACAGAAGCTTGTTACAGCTTCAACAGCTGACAGCTTCAAAAAAGGATTAGATGCTTATTTAGTAGAAAATAACATTAACAGTTACTATTAGCTGTTATCATTAAAAATAAAATAAAAATTAACTTTCCCCCCCTTCAGACACCCTTGGTTGAACATGATGGACTTATGTCTATTTTCAACCGTATTAACAATGCATACCTATGCATGCAGAGAGGGGGCCTGGTTTAGTCCAATTTCAGGCATTTTTTAGTTTATAGGCCTTTAGTTTATAGTGGGGAATGTAGCTTTATTATACTGTGAATATTATCCGCTACAGCATATATTAGATGCTGCATGTATGTCAGCAGCGCAAGTATTGGGTCAATGGTTTTAATGTGTCCTAATAATAATTGTACACATGCATGTTTTTGTAGCCATGGAAGATAAGGCAGATCAGTAGCAAGAGCAATGTAGATCAGGCTGGGTATAAATGTGCCCCTCCTTGGCACAAATACAACCCATATTTCCCTCAAAATAAGGAGTAAAGCATCAAAGTTTTACATTTCCAGTAAAAGTTATTAGTAAGGTGGTAACTAGAGATGAGCGAACTTCTTGAAAGTTCGATTCGGGCGATTCGCCGAATTTCCCCAAGAAATTCGGGTTCGCCCGAATTGAACTTTCACGAATCGCTCATCTGAAAAAAAAATGCCGGCATGGTGGGAGCGGGCAGGTCGGCTACGCTGTCAGCGGGCGGCGGAAGCTGTCATCAGAGGACGCGTCATCAGAGGGCGCCTGAGAGCGGTGCCGGCCTCCACGCTCCGACCATGCAGGTAAGTGTTTGCTTTTTAAAAAAAATGCCGGCATAGTGGGAGCGGGCATGCCGGCTGCGCTGTCAGCGGGCCGGCTTCCGCCGCCCGCTGACAGCGTAGCCGGCCTGCCCGCTCCCACCATGCCGGCATTTTTTTTTTTTATTTCAGGGAAAATTCGATCGGCACAAACCAAAAAAAATTCGGGTTCGTGCCGAATCGAATTTTCCCTGAAATTCAGAGCGAATTCCGGTTCGTCCGAACCGGTTCGCTCATCCCTAGTGGTAACTGCTGACATACAGCTTCTAACATGTAAATTAAAATATATTTAGCTTTGCAACTTATCTGGATGCTGTGTAGCAATGCCGTACAGAGGGTAATGAATAAAAGGGTCAGAATCTTATCTCCTGGTATTTCCTAAACCAATCCTTTTGGAATGTTGTGGGTTGGTCACCAAGTTAAACCGGACCTTCAGCATGATTTAATGAAAAGCCCAAACCCTTAAAAAACGATTCCCCAGCATCTAAAATTAATATATTTTAAGTTTTTTTGTCACTTATTATTCTTTTCCCCACCGGGCTGCAATTCAGACCCCTGTATATAACACGCTCTGAGGTCTCTCCCAAGAAGAGACCTGAGCCCCAGGTATAAAAGCAGAGATGGACAGTCTTGCGGGCAGAGGGAGAGGCGGAAGGAAGAGATAAGGGGAACTTTTACTGTGCCATCAGTGGGTGCGCTGATAGAGGTGTCACAGTGCACTCCCTGGACGTTAGTGTGCTTCTGTCCCTTTTCCTGGGACTGTGTAGAGCAAGCCAGCTCCGGCTCCTGGAAAACACTCACTGGGGCGAGTGGAGCCAGGCAGCCGCTTCCCCGACCCTACCCACTGTGACTGGCTCCCTGGGCCCTGAGTGCTGTAGGGCCAGGGTGCGAGATTGAAGTGTCCAACCACCCTTAACCCATGTGAAGACCCCTGAAGCTGAGTGAAAATTGTGGTGGCAAGCCCTCTCAGAAGAGTTATACTGTAGGGGCAGTGAAAGTACCAAATTGTGGATTTATGCTCCTGGCCTAAATAAAAGAGAGCCCACACAAGAAAGAGTCTCCTGTGTTCTGCTCATTATTCTACCCTCGGAGTAGGTTTCTACAAGCATTGCCATAACCAGAACAAAACCCTACAGGACGGGCCCTGAATTCCAAAAGATTCCAAGCCTTCCCCTGGGGCATTCCAAATCAGGATGCCCCAGTGTTTGAACACGATTGCAATAAACAGAGCCATTTGCCGAGCATTAAATATGCACAGCAAATGGCTCTGATTGGACGAAAACCCATGTATGTGCCGTAGGACCAGGGAATTTATATGGGCGATCTGGTGTGTTTCACACAGTGGGGCATCCAAAATCTGGGGGGCAAGGAACAAACGGTCAAAACCCCAGGTTTTGTTCCACTACTTTTCTAGTAATTATTAGTCTGTCTTAATAGGGAGACAAAGCCATGACAGGCACATCCTGACATTAACGGGCTAGAAAAATGAGCAAAGGGACATCAAAGCGCTTTTAAAATGTACTAATGACTATGCAGTGCTGACAGAGATCAATTACTGTATGAAGCACAGAGTAGCCAAAGTAATGTCCATAACATTATTGGCAAGCCCTGGAGTCTGTTTCTATATGATGATGGTGTTCTGGGCATCTTTGGTGGCATCTTTTTGGCAGTTGAACAACTGACCATAATTATTCTTATATCTCCTTTGCTTCCTACTTGAAATTATTCTCACTCTTTACATTGTTCCCCCATGACTTGTCTGAGATATGTCTGTGTAGAAAGGTCTCCAAGTTAGAAGATATCACCTGTCAGATATTGGGATATTTAAAGAAAATCGTACTGTATTATATATTATTTTCACTTACCGGTATAACCTACTAAGCTAAAACTCATTGTGTAGTTGTAGCTGTCAGACCTGTGAAAAGACTTGGGATTTACGTTGTCATTGTGTGGTTTTTTTTCATACCCATGTACAGCACCTTCAAATGTGCCATTTAAAATGTCTAAAATTAGGTTCTAAATAAAACAGCTACTGTTTCATTATATCTTCCAACCTATTCTGGTTAATGGGCTGGTTTCTTATTCGGGATCTTTAGTTCCATTTTTGTCCCTCTTCTTGGTATAATGTGTAGTAAATGGTCAATTTTAATTTCCAAAGCATGCATAATGGCGAATAAATGTAAAAAATCAGCCCATTAGATAATTAAATCAGTTCTCCAAATAAAGGTCAAAACAATTTAGATTGAAGAAATCTCGTTGCTTGATGAGGCTTCTCATTTCAAGTTTATGACAGGATGGTCTATTCTAAATATGTGTCGTGCAAAGGACAATTATGGGTAACAGGGCCTGGCATCTGATCTCTCTTTGTAATGTTTAACACATGGGACATTGTAAGGGGAAATGTACAATTTTCATATTTGTTTGCCAAGATCTAGTGCCATAAAAGTGTTAGGTGTCGTCTTGCATATGCAGCCACATCTTAATGAGGCTGCAGTGAGACATTGAGTGTGTTTAAGCCATATCTCCGAGACTGCTCTGTAGGTGGTCTGTGGTTTGGGATGTAAGGCTGGTATAATGAGAAGTTTATCTCATACGTAGAGAGACATAAGGGCTGCAAGGCATGTGTTTTGTGGTGGGCAGCGAGATAAAAGACCACACAAGCAGCTTATCATTTTTTAAATCTTTCTATAGGACTACAAATTGGGCATCGTATATAGAACTGAAGGACACTATAACTATTTTATAAAGTTGGGGCAAGATCCAGATCTTCGTGTTAAATGCAGTACCAAGTATATAAGTAAATTAGGTTGCTGCACACCAATTGAAAAGACAAAAAGATGTGAGTGCTATAATTTACCAGGGCAATTCTTCTAATTCGCTGTCCCAAGAAATTTCTCCTCCATATCTTGTTTTACTCAAAATAACAATGAGGTTTACCCCCCACCCCCATGCCACTTCATTCCAACTCTTCTCCTCCCTCAGTCAACACCCCTGAAAATCTTGACACCCCCCCTCCCCAGGTCTGTGCCCAGAGGAGTTCTGACCCTGCGTCATGAATCCCTGCGCCTCATGGGAACAGTTGCCCCCCTCCAGCCCTAACTTTACTCTTGGACTCTTGAGTGGCACCCTTAAATGGCAGCCTGGTAAAATCTTACCTATGTCTCTGACCCAACCTTGTACCTAAGGAGACCAATTCTTTTCTTCCATGTCAGCAACTCTGTCAAGGGGCACATCGGGGTGGATGTCTGGGCAGGGGTTCTTGGTGCGGGTGTAATTCCCTTCCCCCTCTACCAGTTTACGTACCCCTAACTACATATATATATATATATAAATATATAATTACCTGTATATACATGCCATTATTTTATATATATATTTAAGAAAAACTCATGGACATGGATAAAATTCCATGGACCCCAGAAATGGCTTGTAGCTCTTGTCATTTTTGGCTCCCCTACTTCCCTTAATTCTGTATGAATTTAAAAATTCAGTCCATGTACACATGTACACATACATGCTGCCAAGTATACAAGCAGAGCTGTTTCCTGGGGTGGGCAAGCAGGGCATTGTGAGGAACCTACAGCCAACCTATATTCTGCAGGCAGGTCAAGGCCACGGTTAACGGTGCTGGCCATAAGTGGGTCTCTCGTCTCCCATATTGAGCTCAGTCATTAAAAGGACTGCCTGCTGCTAAGGAAGAAGAACAGCATGGCACCTACCGGCATGGAACAACATCATCACCAAAGATACCACAGTAGGGACATTTTTATTTAACCTAGAAACTGCCCTGAATACAAGGCTCACTCATTTAGGTCACTATAGATAAATGTTGTGCTTTTACTGTACTTTTATATGAAATATTTGTGTTATATATTTTTATGCCAAGAAAACCACATAATGATTATCAAATCTCTATGTAAAACCACTATCCTTTAAAGTGGACCAAAAGTCAAAATAATAAAGTTTAGTAAATTGCTCCCCTAGCAGCTTGTGTATTGTGTTATATATATACACATACTAAATAATCTGCTTCTAGAGGGATTGTGTGTGTGTCAGGGGAAAGCCGGAACAATGTTTCTTTATCACTGTGGAATTTGGATTTACCACACACCATTCAGTCAGTGTAAACATATGTATCTTCTAAAATGTTACAATTCTATCAGCTGTGCAGCAGAGCAATGAGTCATCACAGCTGATGGCTTTCTACTAGAAATAAAGGATTGCACTGACATGTGATGCAAATTTGACTGTGGGATTGCGTTTTTTAGAAGTATGTGGCAAGATGGCTGCTCCCATGCAGAAAAGAATTTGCCTGCTATTCCAGTTAAGCCCTCTTAAATAGTTTGTCACTTAGTGGAGCTTTAGGGGTGCAATTTACCGAACTTGCTTTTTTTGACTTTTGATCTGCTTTAATAGACCGTTGCATTAATGCCAACAGAAGAAAAACAAATATAATGTCACACAGTGACCACCTTTCGTCTGCCAGTGGTCAGGCCTATGTTCGGAGGGCAAAAGTTCCATTGCTGCCTGTCACCCTTGAAATGAAGAGCAAAAACTAGCTGTATTTAGAATGAAGCAGACAAGAAGAAGTCACAATTTCTCTATATAGCTTTGTCATTAAGAAGCATCCTAAAGTGGACTTAAACCCAAGTGCTTGACTATCCTGGGTTTTAGTCCTTGCCCCCAGGGCCCCTGATCAGGGATGCCCCGCTGTATGAAACCCCCTTCGGTCACCCAATCTAACTCCCCTTTCCCCAGTCCTACAGCATATATGCAGCCTCTTGTCCAATCAGCGTGCTCAGATCCGCTCCCGCCCCTTTGTCTAAGGAATTGTCCAAGCAAGCGGACACAAGCTCATACGGTGGCCGCATCCCCCACTACCCTCTAACAGGGAGCGTGCCCGCACTGGCCATTTACAAATGCCAGGAATGGGATAGGAGGCATGGGCACTGCTCGCACATGCACCATTGGAGCGGGGGAGAAATGGAGTTTACTGGACAACCTGGGGGATTCACACAGTGGGGCATCCTGATTCTGGATGCCCCGGGGGGGGAGGGAATCAAGCGGCCCAGGAATTTTATAGATTTCAGGGCTGTCTGTTTTGGTCCACTTTAAGCAGTTTAAGCAATTGTATGATGATGATGTTGCTATACAGTAAACCATGGCCTCCCAAATAGCATCTCTGGACCATAGCAAATTGCATTTTGGAGCTGGTGATGTGATCATCAATATGCTGCATTTATTTAGTCTGTACACAAAGAGAACATTGTTTGAGACTTCCAAGGGAACCACATGCAGTGTGCAAAGTAAAACTGATTGTAAATGTTTTAGACATTAGCACCCTGTAAACAAACAGAACAATACACAGTTTTCATTTTTTTCTTAACTAAAATCCTTATGTGCGTGCGGGCTGAATGAAAATACTAATTTAATTTCTAGAAGGTTTTAGCTCCTCTGCTTTTAAAATTCCTGTCAGTTTGACTCATCTTACTGAGAGACCCAATTTAGGATTAAAGGAAAAGTCCACTTCTGTGAACTTTTCCTAAGAAATCAGGCAGTCCAAGGGGTAACTATGAGATCCACTTACCTTACACAGCTGTGTCGTCACCCTCCCCCCCCCCGATGCTGGCCACAAATGGGGGGGGGGTATCAGGTTGACACCCCCTCTGTTAGTGAGTTAGAACTTTGCCATGTAAAGTCCTACATAATAGGCATTCTTTAGAATGTGTCTAGACAATGACACTAAAGATCCTAGAGGATCTTCATACTCTTCATAGTCTGCCATTAAGGAGTGTGCACAGGAGGAGGAGATGCTCCAAAGTTGGACTTGAATACAGCAGTGGTTAATGTCTTGGTAAATGCTGGGGCTCAGCAGAGATTCTGATTGTGGGGCACCCGTTTAGTAATCTTTAGTACCAGACCATAAGAGAACAAAAAGCTCCTTATTCAAGGGTGAAAGGTAAGGCATGCTTTCTTAAGCACAAAGCATTTGCAATGCATATACTCACCAAAAATAAAAAGATTACCCATCACTCTTAGTGAATAGCTGGAGCCATGCAAATAATCAGTTGATGCCTTTTTTTTACAAATTGGCAAAGGGTCAGAACTGTTGAGACATGCAATGCTTTGATATGGCAGCAATAGTCAACATGTGAAAGAATCTGTTTTGGTCCTCTTCAGCACTAGATAAGAATCCTAGGGCTGTAAAGGGGGGGGGGGGGGCTTGGGAGTGCTATAAAAAAAGAGCCAAAAAATATGTCAAAACATGTCAAAGAACTACATGCCTCTCTCTGGCTTTGAGTGCCTGGAATGACAAAAAGAGAATTTGCATGGCTCCACCCACTTGCTAAGTGTGATGGGTACTTTTTTAGTATAAGCCTCATAAATACTATCTTGTCCTTTGGTTCACTGAGACAGAGGATGTGTGCATGGAGTGACCCCACATTTTTGATGTACAGCAGGGGTACTCAATTACTTCTTGTAAAGGTCCATTTACAGACATCTGGTGAGTTGAAGGTCCAGGCAGGGGGCTGGGGGTGGATAGTTAAAAATCAACGCAGTGGGGGGGCACCCTAAGAATCCTATTGTGCACTGGGGAAAAACAGGGAGGCCAGGGATTGGATGGGCAAAACTGGGAGGACAGAAATGTATGGAGCAGAGGGACTGGGCTGGATGGGGCAGGGCTGATGGGACAGGCACTGGATGGGCAAAATTGGGAGGACAGAAATGGATGGAGAAGAGAGACTGGGCTGGATGGGGCAGGGCTGAGGGGACAGGAATGGGTGGGGCAGAGCTGAGGGGACAGGGATGGATGAGGCAAAGAGACAGAAAAACAATGTTTCTGCGCACCTTGCAGTGTCACTTTTTTGCACCGTGCAGTACTTCATATTGCAAAGCTAGGTGCCAGGGAGAGTCATGACACTGGCAGGGAGGCAAGTAAAGGGGGCAGTGCTGAGCACAGCAACAGAGAAGCAACTAAGTGCAGGGCTGTCAGGGCAGGGGTCCAGAAATCTTGCACCGAGGTCCGCCAGTTGAGTATGACTGATGTAGAGCATGGGTCCCACACACTCGAATGGTGAGCTGGGTGTCCCGCATTCAGACTCGGTCACAGCTGCAGGTCCAGAGGATGATGAGCGGCAATAAAGAAGTGGGATATAATGAAGGTATGGAGAAGGAAGTGAGGACTGGAGGATGATCTGCAGCATTGGAGAAAGAACTGGATGCAGTGGAGAACATGGCAAGATCTACAGGACTTCAGATCTCAGTTCCCATAAATACTACTCTAAACAGTATAGTATGAGCCCATGCAAAATATAACATGTGTGGCCAATAAAAAAATGTAAAATAAAATACCAAGGACCTTTTCTGTTATCCTTCTGGTGAGGGGTGTATGCGGTGTACGCGGGTGCCACTATAGATTATATACGGTGATAGTATTCTCTGTGTCACAAATGGACTTGAGTGTATCGTAACAAAAATAAACCTAGTCTCAGCCTAATGGGCCGTGAGATTAGGACTTTATTGAGCAGATAGTATAACTGCTTTTAATGATTTTCTTTTTTTTCTTCTGTTTCCTTTTAGTTCCCAAGAAACTATTATATGAAACACAGCCAAAGTCAACAAATTACCACGGAGTGCGGCAAGCACACTTCCTACCTCAGCCTGGAATATATGATCGCAATGTGATTGGGGATGGGGCCTTCTTCCCGGACCCTGCCTTCATAACGAAACAGCTTTTACCAGGTATTGCATTCATTTAATGTTAACCTGTGCTCAGGAGGGTCAGGTGATAGTCACAGGCTACAACACATATGCCAGTTAGACACCTATTATCAAGAAAAAAGAAAATATTTTTTTCTTTCATGGGATATGTTAAAATGTATTTTGAGAAAAGAAAAGAGTGCCTAAAGCCCTACTAAATCTCTGGAAAGTCTCTCCCAGGCATGTGGTTAACTATACTGACCTGGTCCATGTTGGGTTCCAGTGAAACAAGGCCAGGGGGCAAACAGGGGTTAAAAAACATCCCACTAGCTATAGCTAAGGCTATAGTATTGCAGCGACAGATCATGGTCAGGGGAAGATCTGACCACTATTAAATTGATGGTACTAAATCTTTAGTTTTGCAGCTAATGTCATAGCCGTGGGTATGGCTACAGCTATGATGCAATGAGTATAGCATTGCAGGGGAGAACATGGGGTGGAGTGTCTTAACTGGGGGGTAAAGGGAGATGTTTTTTAGGGGAGGCAGGGATGTAGAAGGGGAATGGGTGAATTCTAGCACAGGCACTGTGTAGGGTGGGCAATGCTAGGGTCTATGTCCTGTCCGGTGACCCCAAAATCATTGAAGCCCATTGGGAATCCTGTGAGCTCCCTATGGTCTGTCCCTGGACAGGAGACTGAAAGCTGCAGCACACACACTGCCCTAGGGGGTGCCGTCTGCTGAAGAGTGTGTTTCAATTTCCAGCTCTCCCTTTGTTAAAGCGGAACAAAACTGTGGATTTTGACTTTCCAAGGTTTGGTTTTGTTGCTTGGGGGCCTCCCGATTTGGGATCAAAGGCAAACTGCTCTGATTGGACAAGAGCTCACACATGGGCTGTTGGACCGGGGAAAAGGTGAGTTTTACCGACGCCCTGGGTGGTCTTACACAGCGGGTTATACCGATTCTGGATGCACCGGGGAAAAGCCAGGGGCCTGCCCTGGAAGCCGCTCATGGGTTTTGTTCCACTTTAAGACCGGTATGCTCTCGGTCTGGGGGGATGAGCGGTGGCCATGCACCACTTAGAGAAGAGGCAGCGCCTGCATTATGAGCTATGGCTTTTTTTGGCGGGAGGGAAGGGTTTAGAGTGCCCACAAAGACAGGGCTGTCTTGGCATGATATACGGTGTAGTTCTGCCTAAAGTCAACCTTTCCCATGTGGTCTATGGGATGACTCCATATTCAATACCGCAAACAATCACGTTTGGGATGCTGATCACATGAATCCCTATAGAAAGGCATTCATTTCCACCTGGACGCCCCATGTGACCGCCAGCGGCCAAGGGGCTCACTGGATGGACATGCATAGGGCCATACAAGACACGGATATACCCAACCAATGAACCCCATTGGTTTTTGGGCTGTGAATGCAGCTGCCACCCTTGCAGGAATGTAGAAGAATGAGTATTCAGCCTTATTTCAGGCTTTGTAGGTGGATTCTAGGTGGACAGGCATGTCTGGGAGAGTGTGGGGAAACATTAAGGTCTGCGGTAAAGAGAAAATAGTGCAGATGGAAAAGCTTACAGTCTGTTTTCTGGGCTCCTCAGGCACCCCCCCACAATGCCTCCACAATACGTAGACGTAGCATGCTGGAGCCAGGGAGTATGCGCAGAGCCCGGCCGAGGCAAACAGCAGAAGGTGCCAGTCTCAGACAATATCGCACTGGAGAACATGTCCGGCCTACAGTTGAACTTTAAAGCAGTGCAGAATTTAGTGGCCCTGAATTCCATGGCACTCCTCCCTAGGTCTGCTTTTAATCAGCTATTTATAAGAATAGCACAGATTATCGGCCGTCTGGGATGTGTGTAGTAAGAACTGAATGAAACGCGTAACTTCAGGGCTATGTCCCGCTGGCTGTCTCACCGGGTCACAGGCGGAAATGGTGCTCTGCCTAAATTTAATAAGCACAAACAAAAGGAAATGATTAATAGGTCTGTCTGCTGCATAATTGGCTCCTGACTGGGTAACAAGAGCAGACGCAGTGGCCTTAGCACTGGACAGGATCACAGAGATTACATGTGATTATGACAGAGCAGCACTTCAGCCCATTACACTGGAATATGGCGAATAGAGAGCCCAATGTATGGAGTGACCTTACTTTGCTTTCCATCTCTTCCCCCCCTCCTTTCTGCCTCTCTCTCTGCCTCCTCTTCATACCTTTTCCTTTAGAAAGCCTTATTTTATTGTACAAGTGCACTTTTTACTTTGATTTGTTATGCTAAAGACTCAGTCTGCACCCAGTTCCTTATTTAAGCTGTAGTCCTTCCCCTTGTTGCCTATATCGGGGGGGGGGGGGGGGGTAAGGGCCTTTGGAATCCCAGGCTCAGTAACAGTAAATAGGCTAGTATACATTGTACAGCAGCCATCCCCTAATCATTAGGTCAGGAGCTCATTAATCAAAACTATGGCCAATAAAAGGACATAAAAAAGAACTGCTCACCTTACCACCCACTGCCTCTACTCCTCGGTGATGAATTGGTTCCTTACTTGTGCAAGAACAAAACTGTCTAATCTGGTGCTCTTTTGCTGAGGGCCACAGCTGAGAATGCTGGACCCAGCCTGGAGATCAGAGCAGCGGGCAACCATAGGCTCCTCAGCTGGTGGCAGTGATTCTCATCTGGAGTTTGGAAAAAAAATCAGGTTCCAAAGTGCAGTTTTCCTTTAAGGGACTTTATTCATGCATTCTCTACATATATCAGACATTCATCTTCTCTGGTCTGATCTGGGACCACCTGTCAATAGATAGGAACTCAACCTTCCTCCTTAAGGGCCACCAACAGACCAGGTTTTGCAGATCTCCACACTGATGCACAGGTGTGGTATTTAGATCTATCTGAACTCAAATTATTTCACCGGTTTATCTGTGTGGAGATCTGCAAGACCTGGCCTGTTAGTGGCCCTAGAAGGATTGAGCATGATTGGTCTATATAGGCAAATATATTAAGACTACATATCACAAGTAGTGCCTTACTTCCCATTAGGAAACCTTAGGCCTGTGGCTAGGGTGACCCGCTGCAGGGGGGTGCTGTCATTATTTCTTTAAATTGCCACAGATTGCCTGATCTCAAGATTGCCGTATGATGCACTGTAGGCGGCTGGCTGCCTCCCCAGCTCCCCTGTGAAGCGTGTGCTCCTGTGTGGCTGGTCTATCTTAGTGGCTGGGCGCGAGGGCATGCACAGCTGCAGGGATGCCCAGGATGCAGCTGCCAGCGAACACAATATCGCAGGAGCCGCCGGGAAAGGTAAGATTACCAGCAACCCCTAGGGATTTCACACAACAGGGCATCCCTGTAAATCATTCCTCGGGGACCAGCCCATTTGGGTTTTAATCTGCTTTATGTGCCTAGGGCAGCATAAACACCAAATACACCCAACAGCATCAATGTCACTTTTAATGAAGTCACTTGATTTGTTTTTATGATCCCAATGGCTTCTCGTATTTTGTATTCACAGACAAAAAGAGAGGACTGGCAGCCGCCTTCTACCCAGTGGATGAAAATCTTTCTATGGGAGAAGTAGAAACCGCCGTCTCCAATCAAACCATGGCACCTGTGGGGCACCATAACACTGAAATGGCCCTCATAAGCAATCTGCTGGCAGCATATTCTTTTATCACAGGTATGGGCATCCAAACGTGAGGTTTCTTTTTTTCTGGATCTCCCTTTCACTGCCTGCCTCTTGTCATTGGGTTGGGATGGGCTAGACAGGCCCTAAATCTGTGGTTGTCCTCTTTCCGGTCAATATGCTGTCATTTCCTTTCATGATGCTCACTATAATGTGGCATATCCTTTAACTAATGAGGAAGAGCGTGTTGGCTTCTTTGGTCAACCAACTGCTGCATTTCCAGGTATTCACTAAGGGTTGGGGAACTCTCTATCTCAGCACATAATAAATACAAAACACCTCATTAGATGTTGGGATTTATACGTTTTTCAGGTCTATAAGGTAGGTGTATTTTCCTAAAATTTCGAAATAAGTATACCCATGGTAGTGGATCTGCAACCTGTAGGTTGGGGAGCCACATGTGTGCTGCTGCGTGGCTCTCCAGCTGTCTGCTAGACCAAAATGGAGGTCTAGTACATGGCATGACCGTTTCTGTGCCATGCATTGGAATAATTTTAGGTAGGTAGAGAAGCATGCTGGCTTACCAGTCTTTTCTTCTTACCTGATTCTACCATTTAACCTTTAGGGGTGGTAGATCAGCTCATGTGGGGCAAATATTTTTTGGGACAGGGTGATCCACATGAACTCCTTTAAATCTTTTTCTAGGGACTGGGGGTGCACCTGCACTCTGATTATACAGTTTTGCAGGCTGGAAGATTAACCGTATGCTGATTGGGGTAGGGATCAGCATGCATACTGAGCTGTCTAGTACACCACTGCATTGTAATTGGAAACTCATGATTTTCTGGTCTATAAGGGTTATATATCTTCTGTCATCTATTCACATCAAATGTATGTGGCTGTTTCTAGAGGAGGAGACAGTGAGCAGGACAATTGCCCCGGGGCGCCAAGGGCATTGGGAACGCCTTTATCCCAGCCATCCTGTTTTTGGCAGATGAGTCAGAGTCACTGTTAGTATTGCAAGACCCCTATTCCCCCCCATATTGGGCTCATTCATATGGAGGGGGCACTGGCTGCTGCTATGGTAGAGGCACAGCATGGTCCATACCTGTATGGGACAGCAGTAGCACCAGAGGGGCATGCTGGAGAGGTAGTAGACAACTCAATACTTGCTTGGAGCTAGGACCCCACTGCCCGTGCAACACTCCTAGTTAGTTCCAGCGTGGCCCTGGTGGAGATATATGGGTTGATTCAAAGAAACATGTAACAGCTTGGATTTGGCTCACGATCATCCTATTTTTCACGTCCGCTCGTGCGTTCGTATGAACTTGCGAGTGATTCAATAAGCAAATACGTTTCTATCCTAAAAGATACGTCCGTTCGTATGGCAGTTCGGGAATCAGACCTATGTCAGTTTCCATCCTGAATTTTCCGTTTCATTTCTCAGGTTGCAACATTGGTTTTGCCCTTTTTCCTTTTTTGTCTGGACGTAAATCCTTCTGATCTTGCGGCTCCGCACTACAAACTTACCTCATTAAAGTGCATTCTAAATATTTGGTCTTTTATTTTTCTTTATTTCATTCATTTTTTAGTAACCAACCATTAATGAATGCATTTGCATAAGTAAATCTTACTTTGTTTAATTTTTAGTTAACTTGCATTTTTTACTTGTGGATTTAATTTTAATATTTATGCTTCAAATGGTACAACTTTAAATTTTTAGTGTGGTTACCCACACCCTCTACATACAGATTGCTCACAAATATTCAAAAACACCCAGCAACTTCAGCATGTTATGAGCCTAGAAACAGCCAAGATGGCGGCTCAGGTATTATCGGGCAGCCTGCAAACAGAAAGGGCCTTGTGACTGTGTTGCTCTGGATTCTTTGATTTCTGACCTTTCCATTCCCCCAGCTCTGCTGTGTCTGTGCAAAATACAGCAGTAACCCACATCCTGCACTTTATCCCGCTCTCCTCTCCTCAGTAAGTGTGATGCATCTGACAAAAGATGTGCTTAAATAATTAAACAAAGCAAAGGTAAACAACTACACCAATAAATGCAATCTAAAAATATTATTGTAGGACCTCAATTTTAAAATAAATAACAAAGGACATAAGTTTCTTTAATTAACGCAAATATATTGCAAAATAAAGGTTAACATGCAAAGGACTAATTAAGGTCCACATTAAAATGCTTTTATAAGGCATACATGAATCAGGTATGCATTGCCATACAATTTATGGCCTCGGCCATGCTGATACATGCAGTTCATTGGAGCACAAGACGCGCAGACTCCTCCACATAGCCAAAAAACCTGTTCAAGAACAGCAATCCGGCTGCTAAAAGGTGTCGGCTGTGGCTTTCTTTTAAAACGCGTTTAGTGGTTTCTCTGAATCACACCTAAACACATCCAATTAACCTAAGTTTTACGTTTTGTTCGTAAGTTTTAGGATTTGATCCTAAGTTTTACGTTTTGATCCTAAAATTTAGGAACGAACTTCCGCTGATCGTAAGAGCATATACGCATTCGTACGTAGGCTCGTGCGAGTCGTAAATGGCCAAAAAAACAGGAAAAAATGACTAACACCCACCCAAACTTACGATTCTCGATACGAAATCAATTAACTTTGGCTCTTTGAATCGAGGGGATAGTTATGGACAGTCTCTGTAGAAGAAGAGTTTGCCCCTACCTGTCTAGGTTAGGCCTAAAGCTGGCCAAATCCATCCAAAACAGCCTCGGATTTCCCCCCCAGTGCTCTCTCTTTTCATTTCCATACAAGCTGGTTATTGTAGTTCTTTCTTTTTTCATAGATGAAAGCCTGGTTTTGTGTTCTCTCGGATGTCTCTAATAGCTTTGTTGGTAGATAAGTAATGTCTTTTGGCTTCAGCTCAGCTCTGAATGTTTCTTTCTCCAAATAGAACTGCAAGTAAAACAAACAGACTTTTTACATATTTGGAAATATTTAGTTCCTGAGGCTGCAGTGTACAGACATTATTCACAACATGAAGCCATTATCTTCTGTGAGACTGACAGCAGGGCAAGCACTGCAGAAACAGAGATGGGATCTCAGTGTATGAGGAGCATATGGTGCACTGCTCCTTCTGACTCTAATACAATAAACTCATTATTATTAATGGGAATATTAATAATGTGCTTGTTATGATAGGAGAACTGTAGTATAAAGAAATATACTGTCCCTCTGCTTCACCTGCAGAATATGAAGAATGAAGGGTCATCTTGGCTATGCTATGGTGGATATCAATCTGTATTATTAGGAATGTCTTAGATGCAGCTATTGTGGAGCAATAATAACAAAAGAAAATGTCTTGTTCTCTCATAAAATGCCAAAAGGACCAAAAGCCTTATTTAAGGCCCTGCAGTTTGAAACGGCCTCGGTTTAATTTTATACACACCTCGATTTGGGATGGTGTGCAGTCCTCGGTTGGGCTGGACAGTGGACCAATACCCAGTATTTTCAAAGTAAACCAGAGGGTTTCACACAGCATGGATTCACAAATTGGGAGCTGTAACCTGGTCTTAGAGCCTTGAAGACTGTAAAGGTGGGTTACTAGAAATTTGCGCTGATTTATAAGGGGGTATTTATTCACTGCAAAAAAAAATTTCAGAAGCAAATTTTGATCAATGGGGCCCCTAGCATAATTTAAATATATTTGTAAAAAATTCAAATGAGAGCCCCCTTTAAAGGAATAGCCCATGAAATGTCAAGAATAAGGCAGCAAGGCGCTCACCTAAAGCCTGCCCCATGTATCTCTCCTCCATCTCCCGCTGCACACTGTAGATATTGTAGTAGGGCTCCGAAGTTTGTCCCTACTTTCCTTCTCATTTTTCTGCGCAAATGTGGTTGCGTAATTTCTCCTTTCCCTTAGCGCTCCAAGCGTAAATGTGGTGTCCAGCCACTTTATTGTGGCTTGAGTCACAGGGGCAGCCTTCCGAACACATTTGGAGTGTGGTCGTGGAGGAATAGGATTGAAAGGAGAGGCAAACTTTGGACACTTGCATCAGCATCTACAGCATGCTGCAAGAAAATAGAGAAGAGACACCTGGGACAGACTTCTGGTGGGCTCCTTGTTCCCTTATTATCGCTATTGCATAGATTCTTTTTAAATGTAAAATACATTATTTGGAATGCGCAATTAGATATTTCCCCACCATAGCCTGGTATTCAGATTTGGGTGCTTCTGAACTCAAATATTTCAAAAATAATTGGCCAGACTACATCAGAACTGAACAGCGGCAGAATCCAGCAACACTTGACAACCGTATTACAGTAAGGATGATGTCAGTGTTTTTAATCACACCACTAGCCCAGTGGCTGGTTAATGGAGCCAGCTAGGCCAGGAAGCTCCAGCCTTCTGGTTCTTCGGGCCTGGTGGGCAACTTGAATTTCCAATAAGAAACAATAATGCAATAACAGTAGCACTTCTTCCAGGCTGGCTAACCTTATCTGGCACCCGGTGCTGGGTTACTGCTGTGTAATAGATGCCAGGCACAGCTGCCAGCTCCCATAAATAGTCCAGCATTCCTTTACGAGGGGAAAACCCCTGTTTACTAGCTAGAGTGGCCGGGGGTCTTTATTTACATGCTAGAGGCAATCTTTACCGTGACCCAAGACCAGCAGCTGTTGGCTGGAAGTCTGAACATAAATGTATAGTGTGAGCACTGTATCCTATCATGTCACCTGAAGATGTGACCGCTCGTGTCCCCGGCATTTTGTGCAGTATAAATAGGAATCCATTGGCTATTCTCTATGCCTGTCAGCAGCTGATGGCCTCCAATGGGCATTGCAAAATCCAACCTGCCAGAAATAGTGGAATGCCTGTAACTGTATAGTGGTAAGAAATAGTTTCAATCGAAATAAATGTCATTCTGCTTAGGGGCTTGTTTGACATGTTTTGCATGGCTGCTGATTGATTGATAGACACTGAAAATTTCATTCATTGGACCCTTAACCTTTAGCCAGAGAGCCACGAGTGATCAGCGATGGTGCTCATTGCTCTGATAATATATGCACATGATTCAGCCTGTTCTGTTATACAGAGATTTTTTTTTATCTTTGTATTGCCATTTCGGCGTATTTTTAGATCGAAACCTAAAATAAGGACTGGTACTGATTGCATTTAAAGAAGAAGTAAAGGCAAATATTAAAAATATCCTTTAATACCTAACCTATTTAAGTCTAGTCTGAATAGTTTTTTTGATCCATTGCCTAAGGTCCCAAAGGGGCATCCCTGGCATGATTTGCAGTTGTCAGCACCCACTTACCTGCGCCCCGTTCCTGTCGCGCTCCCCGTACCGCCGCGCGGCTTCCTGGTCGGCGGCCGCGGCGGGCGGCGGCTCTCCTTCCTCCTGGCGCGCACGCGCCTGGTTCCTCTCTGGCCGGCGTCCCCGGCTCCGGCGCTCGTGCTCGCGCACACGCGCGAGAACGTTGTGTTTATGCCCTCCGGCGCCGCTGTTCTCAGCGCGGCCGCCGGAGGAGAAATAATTAAAGAGACAGGTGTGGGTGGGGGGAATGTTTCCCTTGTCACTGGCCAATCCCATCAGCACGTCACTCCCTCACTACTTCCCTCCAATCAGCTCTCTCTGAATTCTGGGCAGCTCGCCCCATGTGTCCAATCTGTTTAAAGTTCCTGGTTGCACCAATCACTACACTGACTCTCCTTGGCCAATTGTGTCTGTTCCCTATTTAACCTCAACCCAGTCAGTCTGTCATTGCCTGTTATAGCGCCTAGACCCTTGTAGCTGTTTATCCTCGATTTTGATCCTGATTCCTGTTGCCGACCTTGCCTGTTGTTTGACCATCCTCGATCTCCACTCCTGTTGCCGACCCTTGCCAGTTTGACCATTCTCGATCTCCGTTCCTGTTGCCGACCCTTGCCAGTTTGACCATCCTCGATCTCCACTCCTGTTGCCGACCCTTGCCAGTTTGACCATCCTTGATCTCCGTTCCTGTTGCCGACCCTCGCTTGTTTGACCATCCTCGATCTCCACTCCTGTTGCCGACCCTTGCCTGTCTATTGGACTGCCATCCTTACGCTCACATACCGGCTACCCGATTCCACTTCCAGCCGCGGGCTCTCCAGCACTCTGTACCGTAAGACCTCATCCTTTGAGCCATAAAGTCCTGGGGGCAACCGATCCCGAGCAAGCGTGTTCTGCGTCTCGGCAAGCGGGGGCTCCTATAGGTGAAGCTGGCTGCGGAGATTGGGGGTTGAGGCCCTTACCAAGAGAGCTGGAGTTGTCCAAGTGGTAATTGAGGTTCCGGGAGCGTGACATTATAACAGGCCCAAAAATATCAATATGGAAGACCTGGTACAGCAAGTGCAGGCGATGGCCACCGCTATCAATCAACTTGCCCAGAGGGTGGCCAACCAAGAAACCCGCCAGACTTCAACACCCGCTGTATCACCTCATATTCCTGAGCCTAAGGTTCCTTTGCCCGAAAAATTCTTTGGAGACCGGGCCGGCTTTTCAAATTTCAAGAATTCGTGTGAACTCTACTTTAGGCTGCGGCCTTTATCTTCTGGCACAGAAACCCAACGGGTGGGTTTAATTATTTCTTTGTTACAAGGAGATCCCCAGTCATGGGCTTTCAGCTTGCTCCCTGAAGATCCTGCCTTACACTCCGTGACATCTTTTTTTTCTGCTATGGGAGTGTTGTATGCGGATCCAGATCGTCAGTCCACGGCGGAAAACAGGCTTCGGGCCTTGAAGCAGGGTCGGAATTCCGCCGAGGACTACAGCGCTGAGTTCCGGCACTGGGCAGTAGAATCTACCTGGAATAATCCAGCCCTGTGTAGCCAATACCGTTTGGGGCTGTCCGAAAATATTAAAGATGCCCTGGTCAACTTTCCTACTCCAAAAGATTTGGACCAGCTTATGCAGGTCTCCATCAGGATCGATAGGCGTCTTAGGGAGAGAGCCAGGGAAAGGGTTAGAGCTACTACGCCCTTTAGACCTTCACAAACTCCCAGCCCTTCAACTTCTGGTGGGGTAAACTCCTCCTCTCCCTCTCAAGAGGAGCCAATGCAGGTTGGCAGAGCCCGTCTTTCTCAGGACGAGAAACAACGAAGACGGTCTTTGGGTCTTTGTCTCTACTGTGGGTCCCCGGGGCATTTTGCCAGGTCTTGCCCAAATAAGGGATATCCGGCGGGAAACTTTCTTGCCTAGGTCAGGAAGAGGGTGCTGACCTAGGTGAATTGAAGCATTACCCTCACCATGATAAGATGTTAATCCCTACAGAGCTTTTCTGGGGTCCTTCCAAACAGGCAGTATCTGCGTTTGTAGATAGTGGAGCTGCAGGTAACTTCCTGGATCGGAACATAGTCTCCATCCTGGGAGTTCCACTGGTACCTCTAGAAAAGTCTCTTCAGGTTTTGGCCATCAACGGGAAGGCCATCCTGGGAGGGCCGGTCAGTCACAAGACCCCCCCTCTCAGATTGGTGGCCGGCTCATCTCATACTGAACTTATAGAATTTCTGGTGTTTGATTGTCCGGAAACACCAGTAGTTTTGGGATACCCATGGCTAAAGCTCCATAACCCCGTATTCAATTGGCAGTCCGGTGATCTGATTAAGTGGAGTAATTTCTGCAGATCACATTGCTTCTCCACCATCCTTAAGAGTGTGCAGATTTCGCCCCAAGAACTGCCTCTGCCTTATATAGATTGGGCAGATGTCTTTTCTGAGCGGTCCGCTGACAATCTTCCCCCACACAGACCCTATGACTGTCCCATCGACCTACTTCCTGGAACCATTCCTCCTAGGGGCAAAATCTATAATCTGAATCGAGCTGAAGAGCAGGCCATGAAAGAATATATTTCTGAAAATCTGAGTAAAGGCTTTATCCGCCCATCTACTTCACCGGCGGGTGCCGGCTTCTTTTTTGTGGAGAAGAAGGATGGGGGTTTAAGGCCTTGCATAGATTATAGAGCCTTGAATAAGATCACTATTAAAAATCGTTATCCTCTTCCCTTAATAGGTGATTTATTTAATCAGGTAGTGGGGGCTCGAATTTTTTCTAAACTAGATCTAAAGGGGGCCTACAACCTGATCCGTATTCGGAAAGGGGATGAATGGAAAACGGCGTTCAATGTTAAGGATGGCCATTACGAATATTTAGTGATGCCTTTTGGCCTTTGTAATGCTCCTGCGGTCTTTCAAGACTTCGTTAATGACGTGTTTCGTGACTTTTTGGGTAACTTCGTTGTGGTTTACTTGGATGACATCCTCATTTACTCTAAGAACCTTTCCGAACACAGGCAACATGTAAAACTGGTCCTCCAGAAGTTGAGAGAGAATAACTTATACGCTAAAATTTCTAAGTGTATGTTTGAGGTCGCCTCCGTTCCCTTCTTGGGATATATTATTTCTAGTCAGGGGTTGGAGATGGATGGGGGAAAAGTTTCGGCAGTACGGGATTGGGTGCAACCCAAATCCTTAAAAGAATTACAACGCTTTTTAGGGTTTGCCAATTTCTATCGACGCTTTATCAAGGGTTTTTCTAGTATCGTTGCACCTCTCACCAATCTCACCCGCAAAGCCGCGTTCACTGTTAACTGGTCACCATCAGCTATTGAAGCCTTCCGTGTCCTAAAACAGGCTTTTACTTCGGCGCCAGTTTTAGTGCACCCTGACGTCAACAAACCTTTTATTGTTGAGGTTGATGCGTCTGAATTGGGTGTGGGGGCTGTTTTATCGCAATTCTCTGGATCTCCTGAACGTATGCATCCATGTGCCTATTTCTCTCGGAAATTTAATACCGCGGAACAAAATTATGACGTTGGCAATAGGGAACTATTAGCTATTAAACTGGCATTTGATGAATGGCGTCACTGGTTAGAGGGCTCTCTGCATCCTATCACTGTATATACCGATCATAAAAATCTTGAGTATATAGGCTCCGCCAAGAGGTTGAATTCTCGACAGGCCCGTTGGGCATTATTTTTTTCACGTTTCAATTTTATTATTACTTTTAAACCGGGTGTAAAAAATACTAAAGCCGATGCTCTATCGCGTATGTTCGGTGAGTGTAAAGATCGAGGAGATTTTGGGGAACCTATTTTACCTGCAGGTTGTGTGGTCGGGGCCCTACTCCCCGATCTTTCTAATGTTCTTGCGCCGTTCCAAGATGATTCCCCTGTAAATGTACCAGCAGGACGTCAATTTGTGCCACCGCATTTGCGTTCCGACGTAATCCGCGAATTCCACGACGCCAAAACTGCCGAGCATCTGGGAATTCGTAAAACTTTTATTTTAGCTCGACGTCATGTATGGTGGCCTTCTATGAGACGTGATATCACTACCCTTATCGACGCATGTCCTGTTTGTGCACGAAGTAAAGGGGTACACAAGGCCCCTAGTGGGTATCTGATTCCGCTTGAGATCCCTAAAGAACCGTGGTCTCACATCTCGATGGATTTTATTGTTGATTTACCCCTCTCGCATGGGAACACTGTGATTTGGGTAGTCGTTGATAGATTTAGTAAGATGGCTCATTTTATTGCTTTACCCAAGCTACCCTCGGCTCCGGAACTTTCGCGCTTGTTCATCTCGCATATTTTTCGTCTTCATGGTATTCCAGTAAATATTGTTTCCGATCGGGGTGTGCAATTTATATCACAATTTTGGAAAAATTTTTGTTCACGTTTGGGGATTCAGGTTTCTTTGTCCTCCGCGTATCATCCCCAGTCTAATGGGCAGACCGAAAGAACGAATCAGAGCCTAGAACAATATTTAAGATGTTACATCTCTGACACTCAGGAGCAGTGGTCGGAATTTATTGACTTTGCGGAGTTCGCGTATAATAATGCGCCGAGTGATAGTACCAAAATATCCCCGTTCTTCTGTAATTATGGAAAGCATCCTAAGGCTTCTTCTTTTTCTGCAGCACCTTCTGATTTTCCGGTCTTAGAAGAGTGGCTTCAGAAACGGAAAGAGGTTTGGGCATGTGTCAAGAAAAATTTAGAAACTATGCGCGTTAAATATAAAAAGTTTGCTGATCGTCACAGGTCTCAGGAACCTATCCTTCAGTGTGGAGACCTCGTTTGGGTTTCCACTAGGAATATCGCTCTCCGTCAGCCTTCTTATAAATAGGGTCCTAAATTTATTGGTCCTTATCCTATTATCAGAAAACTTAATAATGTTACCTATAAAGTACAGCTTCCTTCTACTATGAAGATCTCCGACTCATTTCATGTTTCTCTGTTGAAGCCTGCTAAAAACTCTTCTCCTGTTGGTCCTCCTCCGGTTTTAGTAGATAATGCACAAGAATATGAAGTAAACAAGATTTTGGATTCTCGTAGAGTGCGTAATACTATACAGTATTTAATTGACTGGGTTGGTTATGGTCCTGAGGAGAGATGCTGGGTTTCTTCTAGGGATGTTCACGCCAGGGCTCTGGTAAAGAAATTTCACCGTGACAATCCGGAAAAACCTGGTGAGGGTCCGGAGGCCCCTCGTGAGGGGGGGGGGTAATGTCAGCACCCACTTACCTGCGCCCCGTTCCTGTCGCGCTCCCCGTACCGCCGCGCGGCTTCCTGGTCGGCGGCCGCGGCGGGCGGCGGCTCTCCTTCCTCCTGGCGCGCACGCGCCTGGTTCCTCTCTGGCCGGCGTCCCCGGCTCCGGCGCGAGCACGTTGTGTTTATGCCCTCCGGCGCCGCTGTTCTCAGCGCGGCCGCCGGAGGAGAAATAATTAAAGAGACAGGTGTGGGTGGGGGGAATGTTTCCCTTGTCACTGGCCAATCCCATCAGCACGTCACTCCCTCACTACTTCCCTCCAATCAGCTCTCTCTGAATTCTGGGCAGCTCGCCCCATGTGTCCAATCTGTTTAAAGTTCCTGGTTGCACCAATCACTACACTGACTCTCCTTGGCCAATTGTGTCTGTTCCCTATTTAACCTCAACCCAGTCAGTCTGTCATTGCCTGTTATAGCGCCTAGACCCTTGTAGCTGTTTATCCTCGATTTTGATCCTGATTCCTGTTGCCGACCTTGCCTGTTGTTTGACCATCCTCGATCTCCACTCCTGTTGCCGACCCTTGCCAGTTTGACCATCCTCGATCTCCGTTCCTGTTGCCGACCCTTGCCAGTTTGACCATCCTCGATCTCCACTCCTGTTGCCGACCCTTGCCAGTTTGACCATCCTTGATCTCCGTTCCTGTTGCCGACCCTCGCTTGTTTGACCATCCTCGATCTCCACTCCTGTTGCCGACCCTTGCCTGTCTATTGGACTGCCATCCTTACGCTCACATACCGGCTACCCGATTCCACTTCCAGCCGCGGGCTCTCCAGCACTCTGTACCGTAAGACCTCATCCTTTGAGCCATAAAGTCCTGGGGGCAACCAATCCCGAGCAGGCGTGTTCTGCGTCTCGGCAAGCGGGGGCTCCTATAGGTGAAGCTGGCTGCGGAGATTGGGGGTTGAGGCCCTTACCAAGAGAGCTGGAGTTGTCCAAGTGGTAATTGAGGTTCCGGGAGCGTGACAGCAGTAAGCTGATCTAAATATAACTTACATTTACACAAAACGGGCTTGGTCCGATCATGGGGGCTTCCGGATTGCCAATGACCCCCAGGCCATGCCCCTCCCCGGTTACCCTCATTCTGCTTACCTGCATGGCATTCTCCTGGATTACATTTTAATGCTATGATGGAAGTGCAAGGTGATGCCATGCTCGGACCAACACTCATGGGGGAAGATCATGGGGGCTTCCGGATTGCCAATGACCCCCAGGCCATGCCCCTCCCCGGTTACCCTCATTCTGCTTACCTGCATGGCATTCTCCTGGATTACATTTTAATGCTATGATGGAAGTGCAAGGTGATGCCATGCTCGGACCAACACTCATTTTAGACAGTTTTAACCTTGAGCCCGAATCCAGATGCTCTCTTTTCATTTTTTCATTTAAAATTAAAATAATTTGAAACACCTAAAATAAGTATCTAATAACCCTCTTTAAATCAATCCAACTGCCAATGAACCCCATGGGCCTCCATACCACCTAGAATAAAAACAGTTTTGGGCACTATACTCTACTTGCTGGCTGTTAGTTCTTACATGGGCTTCTGCCTCTCAGTGGCCTGAAACCCGGAAGACAACTGTGGGCTGCAGGCCACCTGCAGTCAATGCGTGAAGGACATCTGCAATCTGGATGCCCCCATCCCGATGCTTCCTCTGTGATAAACCTTTTTATTGTTATTATGGGTGTTAAATGAATTATTGTACACAGGTGAAGATGTGAGAGAGACTTGTGTGGGGGTGGCTGCCATTTGTCAGGCCTGCACGCTGAATGACTCGACCTTTAGACCTGGTTAGTGTTTTTTGCCTGGAGTAGGACAAAGGCAAAAGGTGAGTATATTATTTACTTTTGCCTGCACTGGCTTTTTGTAGACCTTATTAAGGTTACTAGAAACAACCTATTTATTGAAAGTAAAATAAGTGGGTTACATCAGGACTAAAAGTGGATACCCCCTTATTCCATGTTTAAGCTTGACTGATCAGCTTTCTATTTGGTCACCATGGATGAGCCTAAATCTTTTTAATGGGGCCACAGACTGCAAAAAGATGCTTGAGTGGCTCAAAACGACAATAATTAAAGTTATGCCTTCAAAAAGGCAGGACCTGTAACGTATGTTTAATTCTAAACTATGTTAAGCGGTCCCACACCCGTTTTTTAACTAACGGATGTGGGATGGCATTGTGACCAACTTGGGGGTTGGGCATCCAGATTGCCCCCTTGATCCTTGACCCCTTGATCCTTGGTCAAAATATGGTTATGTGACTGGCCACCAGTGGTCACAAGGGCTGGCCTTGACCAGCGGCTGGAAAAGAGAAGTTGACCCCCAGCTCAAGTGACCGCCAGCGACAAATCGCAGGACCACATTCTGACTGAGGATCAAGGTTAAGATAAGGAGGGGTTTCAGGGGGTCATTACGCAGGGAACTCCAGCAATATTGATGCCCCCCTGAGCCTGTCACGATGCCGCCCCACACCCGTTAATTAGAAAATGGGTGTGAGACTGCTTTAAATGCAGTGCTTACTGTGTACATTTTTATAGTATTTACCTACAGGACTCAATGGGCAATTATCGTGACAGTATGTCAGTATATTTCTGGGTTGTAGGAGGAAACTTGAGCACTCAGAAGAAACCTAGGGAGGGGATATGCCTAATACAAGAATCAAACCTCTTTGCTGATTTTTCTAGTTAGATCCTGGCCTCCTCTTCCAAGAGAGTATGATGCAAATAGAGCTGTGGCTGCTGAAGATGTGGCCCTACATTTATAGGTGAATATTAACTGATAAATCAGTTAAGCACTACAAACTATTTATGGCATTAGATAAAAAATCATAACTATGTTGATTCTTTGGAAAAGCACCATCAACTATGACACAAGGTGATGTTTGATGGCTCCAGTAGTACAATGTTGTTTGTACTACATCCGACATACAGGTTCAGGCCCTGAGTTAAAAATCATTGTTCACCAATACAGTTGTGGTGACCCAAATGACAAAGGAGATTGCATTTTGTTAGACATCCTCCAGGCCCTTAAGGGAGGGTCTTCTGAAGCCGGCAGGAAACACTGTGTGTCACTGTGGAGGGGAGGAGCATGGAGGGCAAACACTAACTGCTATGGTCTTCTCCTGCCCCTCCTTAGATTTCAGGCACATTTCTTGCTCCATGTCTTTATGGCACATCCCTTTCCTAACCACAGTCACCGCTCTTCATTTATTATCCTCAGGCTGCCTAGTACCTTCTATCTCCTCCATCAGCCGTTTGCCTTTCTTCCAGGTCTCATTTCTGTAGGAGTAATGGTCCCTTAATAAGATAACTAATAAAGAAGAAGTGTTTGCTTCACAGTTTTGCGCTTAATAAAACACATCTGTGTTTACTTTCTTTTTTTCCCAATATACTCTTCCAAACCATCAGCATTTTCCGCTGAACTTCTGATTGCTGTCTTCTTTTAGCAGTAAACCTTCACATGACTTCAGTGAAATTTTGGTTTAAAGTATGGGTTGAACTCAATGTTCTTCTGTCTTGTGACCTTTGAATATATCTCTAGTTGGACCCTTTCCAAAATCCCTGTTCCTGTTCCTTTGTATCTTTTGTATCTCACAAAAAAACAACCATTTTTACCCGATTCTTTGATGCTTTGGAGGGGCTGGTTTGAATGTTATACTGTCCTGCCCCCACTCCAAAGGGACTTATGTCTATGGTCAGACAAGGGGCAAGAATGGAACTTATACTGCTAGTGAAGACTACAGGTATAAATCCAGCATTGTGACCTCTCTATCACAGGCGTGCAATGAGAGATCACCTACACATCTCTGTGGGCTGTAAAGCTGGGAGCAACCTTTATTTCAGTATATAACAGCCACACATCTGGCTATTTACAATGTAACACAGCAAACAATTTGCTGGTTTTATACAGTTTTAGCCTTTGCACACCTTTACAGTTACAGATGTGGTGGCAGATGCTGTTTCTGTTTCAGTTTGGTGACCTTCACACCTGTCCGGATACTGCACCTAAACTGCAACTAAAACAGAAATGGCAACTGCATCTTCATCTTCATCGGTGTAAATAGGGGCTAACAGCAGGACTCTTGTCACTCACAGCACAGCAACAAAAATAACTAGAGAAGAGCTTTAGATCCTCACAACTTTTGGGAGATAGGATTAGGTCAGCATAGAGATGATGGTCCATGAAGTTGTTCTCTTGATCTAGTTATTGGTCTTCAAAGATAAAGAAAAGGGCGAAAAATACAGAGACTGCAATTACTATTACTTCGTGAAAACGTTCTGGTGGTTATACTTACAGAAACATTGCCCCAGAAGAGGGGTGCAAATAATGCTCAGATTTTTAGACTCAATGCTTGTTGCAGATGTCGCCAGAATCTACCATTCCTTCAACAGTTCAGGTACTTGTATAGACATAGAGTGTCACACATTACTGTTTAGATTTTGGTAAATTGGGTTTCAGGTCTAGTTTAGGTTCACATTATGGACATCACTGTTCTTGGTCATGATTGCACTGGTGCATTGTGCTATCTTGAATTTTTTAATTCTTTTCAATGGCTTCTTTGTGATATATCACAATGGGATGAGCTAACGATTGCTACATCTGTACGACTGTCACATATTACTGTTAGGTTTCTTGAATCAGGTTGGAGGTCTAGTTTGGGAATGCATTTTGGACATTCCTGCTTGGTCATAGATTAACTATTAGATCATGTAAGACAGTGATGTCTAAAACACAAAGGATTGTCATATTTCAGGTCCTTGTCCAGTTTCAGATGGGACAGAATTGAAAGTTCTCAATGTGCAGCTCTTCGCTGGCCGTTCCATTGGCGAGATCACTACTGTAATTCCTGGATTTGTAATTTTTCACTTCCACCATCAGATGGCACATAGATCAGTGCTCAGCAAGTCACACAATTCATCAGCGGACATACTACTGTATAATTAATACAACATTTAAAAAAAAACTTTTTTTGCTGGGACTCGGCCTCATTGCTGTAGCTCACCATGTTGTGTGTCTTCTGTAATTGCTGATATTTAAGTTTCAGAAGCTAGTTTTACAAGACTTTAATTCTAAATACCCATGGAATCCACTTTACCTTGGACCTACTACAGTTTCTTTAATTTTTTAAAAAAAAGCTTTGTATGCTGTTCTGCGTGCGCATTGTCACTGTCATTTTTTGTATTCCTGTCATGCCCCTAATCTCTGAAATTACAGTGAGCTAAGCTTACATTTGTCTCCACACTATTTAAAAAAACTTTTATGCCAGTATTTGCTGCACTAGCGTAGGCCACCACATCATACTACAGCAGTATCAGAAGCTACAGTGTAGTTTGACAGGATTGTAATCTGCTTTCCCTTTATCTAACAACTAACATTACAACACATACACTTACATTTGTCTCCACACTATTTTAAAAATCTCTTGTTCTGCGTGCGCATTTTGATCGTGTCTCACGGTGCATTCACATTAATGCATCCACATATTAGATAGCAGCCACTTATCTGGTCAAAATGCCTGTGCTTATTTGCGCTTATTTACTATATACTGTAGTACATCGATTTTGGATCTTAGAAAGAAACTAAACAAAAAAAAAAGTGAAGGACGCCCCCCCCCCCCCCCCCCCCCCGGGAGCATGCCTACAGTATTTCACTGCCTTGGGTGTGTGTGGGGGGCTTTCTCACAGGGTTGTAGACCAGGTGGTCGCTTTGTGTCTTGTTCTTCTTTAATTAATTGCAGAAGTATGTTTGTATGTACTTCAACTGCTGTACATATTTTCATATATTTTCACCTCCGTGAGAAGAAATGTATAACATATGTAAGTAGTGTACAGTATGCTACTGTATATTATCATTTTTAAAGCGGAACAAAAGCCAGGACAGCCAGGGCTGGCCTTCAAGTTTCACACCTTACTGGTTTTGTTGAATCTAGGTTGGGTGTGTGGACATCACTTTCCTTGGTCATAGATCAAGCCAACTCTAATCAACTAGATCATCTATAACTGTGGTACGTGAAGCATTTTAGGTCCCTGTCCAGTTTCAGATAGTTTTATAAATGCATCTATGCACGTTATTTATTTATTTAGTTATTTGATTTCAATTGATAAAATACAAAATTCAATATTTTATGCAAAAGGAAAAGAGGCGCTTTCCTAAAATGGAAAGTATTTGCACAGTACCCAATACAAGGACAGATAGCATTACCCAGCAATCCTTGCAGCAGGGGGAGCTATGCAAATCACTTTATGTCTCTGAGCAATCCAAGACCCTTAGAAACGCTAAGGATGCAATGCCAAGGATTAGCTTTACATTTACAAAGCCAAACCCATCCAACTAGTGGACACGTGGTTCGAGCTTTAGGCTCTCATCAGCACTAGGCGGATGTTTCTGGCTGTATGCAGCAATGGCTGGCAACTTTGATGGTTGCCATAGTTTGTATCAGGAATCCCATGTCTTGCAGTGCTTAATGCTTGCTTAGGGCCCAAACCTATAAATATTAGTAATATAAACTATAGTCTATGTACAATTACAGAGCAGAGAGTGAGACGCTTTATTTCTAAATATAATTTATTTTTTGAAATCTCCTTTTCATTATTGATTACACATTCCTGGAGTTCCCCTTTATTATGCAGAGCACAGATAAAATGCATTTAGGAAACTCCCTTTCTCTACTGTTTGTTATTACAAGTGTGTATATAATGGAGTATGAATTCTGTTTTGCTCCTAGCTTAAATATTACATGATAGGACGCTGTGCGATCCTGTAGTTCACTCTATGAAGTTCCCAAGAGCTCCATTTGTCGTCTAATCTGTTCTCAGGCTGTTTGCCAAAGTGGCCCAGCACAGGAAAGGGTAGATCATTGAGACACTGGAGAGAAAACGAAGAGCAGACTATAAAGTAAAATGATAAATCAAACCATAATCGCACTGGAATTCATTTTCGGTGGTCTGGGCAAAGAGCCAGTATGGTTCCTCTAAATGCGTGTGTGTCATTCAGAGATTAAGTTTCAGTTTTTAAAATAAAGGGAATATAAGTGACACATCCAGATATGTGAAGTAACAAGACAAAACCAGTTGTAGCTATATTTTCTTCCAAGCAGTGAGAAGAGATATATGTTTCATAGATGTGTTGTAAATCAGACAGTCTGGCAAATCTCCTGTAGAACATTGTCTAATTTTAGGATGAGTTTTTAAGGTCTTGCGTTATTAACATGTAAAAATGTGTCTCTTTGGAATGACGGGGGGTTTAAAGGGTTTTCTCCTAAAATAACTTCTCATCTGCAGTGAGCAAATGGAAATTTGGTCTAGATCCACTTATATTGAATCTAGTAACCAAATCACCCTCTTTCTACACTATCTAAGCTCAAACAAACTGTTTTGGCTGGAACTGGGCTTTAACTCACAAGAAGAAGGAGCCCTGAGTCAGTGTTCCCCAACCCTCTCCCCGGGAGCCACCAACAGGTCAGGTTTTAGAAATCTCCACACTGAGTCATTAGTATTGCAGCAGTGTTATAGAGCCAGTTATGTGGAGATTCACAAATCATGACCTTTGGTGGCTCTCGAGGAGAGGGTTTGGGGAACATTGCTTTTATTGATGAGTTGTATGTGTTGGTTGGACAGCTTTCCAATTACGGTAAATTATGTTTTGTCTTCTCCAATGACAGCATGGTGTATATGTATGTTTTTGTTCGAATTTGTGGTGTAAAATCAAAGCATATGTTACCTTCCAGGCATCTGATTCCTCCTAGATTACTCACACAAGAAGGGTGTTGTTGAGGCATTCTAATATTCGGTTCCTCTGCTTAGCTTTACTCCCACTCCTGCTTGTATCACAGTGTTTGTGCCTCCCCAGTCACTATGTGGTACGTGCAAAGACCTTGCTGTTATCTGTCTCTTAGCCGGCAGTAGACGAGCTCAGAGGTCAGACGTTAAACCCTTGTCCTTCTGCACATTGTAGTAACTAGGGATGAAGAGAAGTGACACTTCTTAAACACATTGAATATTGCTGCTTCTACACTGTGATGCACACAGCCACATGATTTATATAATGTACTATACTATACTATATAATATACATATATGTCTTTATACTAAAGACGAGAATGCTCTCCAGGTGGTATTGATTTTGTGGCAATAGATGATACTCTCTGGAACTTTGGAATCGTAGAAAGCTCACTGGTGCAGCTTAAAGTCATTCAGCAGCCAAAGAAAAAAAATGGATACTTACCTTTTGTCCCAAGTAGCTCATCGGTGCTATTCCTGCAATCAGCAACTTATATGGTAGCCCTTTCTTGCCCTGGGCCTGAGTTCTGTGCCAGCTCCCCACCCTGCCATCGGTCACAGGGGTGCAGTTATGCCCAATCTACAATGGAGGAGGCATGTTGAGCCTTAACACATCCCCCCTGTGGGCCATGAGACCGGCGCGCCATCAATACCAATCCTATGTTCGGGCCCTGGATGGCACAGGAAGTGTGAGCTGCAGCGCAAGCTCAGATCCAGCGATTAGGTCAGTTACTGATAGCTGAACTAGTACTGATCACCTGCGGGGGGACAAATAAAATCCATGGTACCTGAGTAGGGGTTCATGTGTAATAAACTGGGCAGTTTCTTGAAAAAATAGATCTTGGGTGGCAAGGAAATAAACAAACCCGCTTTATCTCATGGTGGTGCTGCTGTCCTATACCAGTATGTGCCATGCTGTGCCTCCTTCTTAGTAGCAGGTAGGCCCCCCTCCTCATGAGTGAGCACAATATGGGAGATAAGGCGCTTGCCCCTGATCCATCTGTCAAAAACAGGAAAGCTGGGATAAAGGGAACCCCCCCCCCCCTTGTGTAAGCAATGGCCTCGGCACTCAATGTGATCACCCCGCTTGCCTGTCCCTAAAAACAAGCTTGGGAATAAAACAATTTCAAACAAATTTGAAGTGTGTCAAGGGATTCTACAATTTAATGATGGGATTCAGGCCATTGTGGTGTTCTTAGCAAAAAGTGGTCTGACATGACGGTATATGAGGCAGCATAGCTATGGTATAGGGATGGCAAGTTCCGAGAAATTGGCTGCATATGAGGTCTGAAGTATGCTTTGATTTTACACTTATGCCTGCAGATGTCCTTTAGTTGAAATCACTTTTGCATTGTTTTCTTGACCTGACTATTTTTATTGTTTGCAGAAAACCCAGAGAGAGCAGCTTTGTATTTCGTATCTGGAGTGTGCATTGGCCTCATCTTGACGTTGGTGGCTCTGGTGATGAGGATATCCTGCCGGGCTGATTGTAAGAGGTCCACAGTGAAGAAGCCCAGCAGGAGGCAGGACAGTGACAGTGACAGCAGTGACAGCGATGACGACTCTGACACCACATCTGACTTGTCTGCCAGAAGACACCGGCGCTTCGAGAGAACTTTAAATATGAACGTTTTTACATCGGCTGAGGAGCTAGAGAGGGCACAGAGGCTGGAAGAGAGGGAGCGCATTATTCGGGAGATCTGGATGAATGGACAGCCGGACATTCCGGGAACAAGAAGCCTAAATCGTTATTATTAGGCAAGGTTTTGTATGCCGTGTAAACTTTCTTGAACAATGAGAACTTGTATTTGAAGAAACTTAGTCAGGAAGTGCACAGGAAGTCATTATTTATAAGTGGAAACCTTTCTCAGTGCTCTGACCCTCAGGATACAAGGACGAGGGCAACCGATCTTCATACTGTTGAGCTTGGAGAAGTCACAAAGAACAGAAGCGTTCTACGTCCAGACTGTTATGATGATGCTTAAGGCTGGTCCTTGATGATGCTCGGAGTTCTACATTAGTACAAGACACTTGGGATAATACAACCAGCATGGACAGTGTGACAATGCAATGCAAGATATTCTTGCTACCTTATGGGCATTTATGGGGACTTGGAAGGACAATTTATCTTTAGCCACAGACAGAAGATCCTTGAGTTGATCAAACTGTCTGGGATATTTAATAGGTGTTTGAAATCTTTTTTTTTTCGTCTGGCAGCATTTAGAACTGACACCTCAGGGATGAAATCCTTCAGTGCTTTGGTCAATAGATTCAGGTGTGGGAGGTCTAGACCTCTCCAGCAGGACTTCTCCTGGAGTAGCTGAAGTAAATCTAGGTTGCCCATACCTGAAGTAATGTGATGTAGGTAGAACTGGTTTTACAATGATGGAATTCCCACTGTAATGACACAGACCCCAATAAATGGGGAGTTATTTGGTGCATCCGCAGCTAAACTTCAGAGAAAATGGATTGCTTGAGGCATACATGCATCTCACATGGCTCTTCTGGAGAGGAACATATGTGCTGGTTGGTTTTCTGGACCCTATAATACAGAGCTCAATGACTAAAAGATTAGTATCTTAGAAATATGGGGTCCACAGGAAGTGAGAGCAGGTGGACTTGGCTCCATGCAGACCTACCACAGAGTTGCCATGACAAGTTTAGGGCTGCTGAAGAGTTTACTGTGGTTTTTAGTACTTTAAGTTACCTTTTAAAACTGAAACACCATATTATGCCTCCACTGAATCATGAAAAAAGAGAACTGCACTTTTTTGTACAATGTTTGGGTTTGACATTAAAGTGCATCTACCCTGTTTACCTGAAAATAAGGCCTACCGGGAAAATAAACCCTAATAAGCATGATTCGCACACATATCAAGTAGTCCAACTGGAGTCACCTCATTCCTGAGCATATATGAGAGTATTGTGGTTGCTTCTGGTTACCATGGGGAGCAAAACGCTACATGTGCAATGCAGAGAAACTTAGAAGAGAAGAGAGCAACTGGAATGCCAAGAAATGCAACAATTAATATGAGACCTGTCTTATTTTTGGGAAAACAGGGTATGGTAATAAAATAAAAAACAACCCCTGGACCAACTGCTTTAACCACAAGCAGCTCTTTTCTGCTATCAGCTACTGCACACTGCCCAGCACACTCCAATGAGCTACAGACCAGCCACTGCTGAGATATCGGACATCTTAAAGTGTTCCAACACCCAGTTTTAGAAAATAGGTGACTGACTGACAGTCAAACTGACAGTCGCAGGACCAGGTCCATGTTTCCATCAGGAGCTGAAAAAGCAGGATAAACTGTCACCTTGCGGCCCAGTGCCCATTTTCTAAAAAATGGGTGTTGGACCACTTTAATGTGGTTGGTCACTGCGTGCTTCCCTGCCACTTGCAACTGAGAGTAGGAGAAAAGGCTCAAGAAAAGGTTCACTTTAAAGGAAAACCATTTCATGTTACAGATGTATCATCCCAGCCCCCTCCCACCACCACCACCACTGCAATATGTGCTTATCCAGGCCAACCATTGCCTTCCTCCCTCAGCTCTGAGAGGGTTGCTGCTAATCTGGGGTGTTGTCCTCAAATGTGCCCCTAGAAGCAGAGAGGGGCAGCTGAACCTACAGGCCATTCTGCAGGGCCCAGCCTCAGGTTTGGAGGGTTGGTCTAGAGTTGTCACCAGAAATCCTAAAGAAAGCAGTCCTTTGCATTCTTAGGAATATAAGCATTGGTCTTGGCAGATGTAAGTATTGGCCTCACGAGTCATATTAATAAAAATACCAGCTAATTTACAGAGTAACTACCATCTGCCTCAAGAAGGATCTGCAGTCCACCCAACAGCAGCTGGAGGGTGTGTGGAGGAGTATCCCTAAAGTGAACACAATTGAAGTGGTTCCATAGATGTTCTTTTGGGTTTACATTTGGAGAATTATGGGGCCACTTAGTACTTGAAGGTCTTCTTCATGTTCTTCCACTTATTGTTGAACATTACTAGCTATGTGACAAGTCACATTCTCTTGACAGAAGATCCCATCCACCCCAGGTGAGACAAAACAGCATGTATAGGTGTATTTGATCTGCAAGGATAGATTTATACCCAAATCAGCTGAGAGTGTCTTTCACATGGATTAGAGGGCCCAGAGAATGCCACAAAACATTCTCCAGACCATGATGTTGCCATCGCTAGCTTATGTGCTTCCAGCAATGGTTGCAGGGTGTTTGTTTTCCAATGTTCCTCCCCTGACAGGGGTTATCTTTGATAAATTGCCCCTTTTACCCTTGATAGCAGAGGGATATGTGTAAAGACAGCCTATTACACCACTGTGTATTTTGTTTTGGCTGCACTGAAGAAAATCAAACCTATCACCTCATTGTAATGCCAGTTCTGTAGGTAGAAGTCAGTGAATGAAGATCTTCTTTATGACAATGATTTGTTCTTTTGGTGACCATAATCAGTGTACTAGTTGATGTGTCAGATAATACCGACCTCAGAGAGGCTGACTCCTTCATTTTATATAATATAAATATATATATATAAGTATTTTGGAAATGCTGCACAATGGTGTGCCTTACTGAGTATCATATTTGTCAAGCTATGTTTCCCTATGGATTGCAATGCACAATATTTTTATATATTTTATTAAAGGAAGACGTATTTGTATGTTGAAAAGTGAGAGGCCAAGTGTGGCCGAAGGACAAATAAAATACCTGGTTCCATATCATGATTAAGCCATGTTAAAGTGTTGTGCATGCCAACAAATTCAAGCTCCATGACCATTTCCGGCCCATTCAGAGATTTTCCAAACTTAACCAACGTGTTGGAACTATTTGCAGAGGAAGCCACATCGGTTTGGGGTACACTGTGGAGGGGGGGGGGGGGGACATCTATAGCAGAGGTGCCCGAGATTTCAATCTAGTTTGCCTCCTGTGCTTGCCCCCTGATAATTCTGGCACAGAGACTGCACTACTGGAAGCTGAGGCCTGTGTGCTCATCACTGGTACCATTGGTGGGACAGGGGCATATCTGATCTGTAACATGTTATTCCAAAATAAGGAAGGAGACTGCGCCCATCCAAATGCAACTCAATGCGGGCCACCTACATTGGTGCTGGACCCCATTGTTTCAGGGGGGCATCCAGAATGCTGTGGGGCTCTGGAAATCTGGAAGACCCACACTCGCAGATCTCATAATCTGGTCCAGTACCTATTTAGGGAAACATGGGTGTTGGATACTTTAAAGTGGACCTATCACCAAGATTTTGACTATCCTAGTGATAGGTTCTTGCCCCAGGGGCATCGCGAATTGGCACCTAGTCGGCTGGCCTTGCATTCCAGAGCCAGAGTCAGAGCTGATAGGTCCAATTCAATCCAACCGTGAAAGGTGCTAGCTGGGAGTGTTTTTGGTCTAAATGTCTTTTTCTTTCCAATCCATTCCAGGCCGTCCAGATAGTAATCACGGTTGGGTAACTCTGCCCCAAAGGGGGCGTGGACTGCAAGATCAGAGATGTGGCTCCTCCCGGCCCCCTATAAAGGCAGCTGCCTCTCAACCCAGGCCCAGTTCTCTTCTTGCAGTGGAGCTGCACAGATCGCTTACACTCTCTCAGGATTTTAGCAGCAGAGCGGGGCCTCCTAACCTGTCGGCCTGCTGCAGGACCCTATTTCCACGGATTCCTCTGACCCATCCTTGCCTCCCAGCTTTGGCTGTTTTGGGATCCGTGTACGGTAGGGTGAAACGCCGGGGTCTGGGGCGTTTTGGCTGAGCACATGGCTCTGGGCCGCAGGCTTTTTACAAGAAGCAAGTCGGCCGCAGGTATCTTATGGTGAACATGCTGAGAAACCACTGTATATTCTTGTATATACCCTCCCTTCTCCCACATGTTTTATTGTTTTTTATTGTTACTGTGTTCGTGCCTGGTGCTACTATACGTGGGGGAGCGGTGGAGAGCTCCGTCACTATAGCACGCTACGCTGCCGCTCCTCCCACATACTCACCTCCCTCGTTCCCTCGCCGGTTCCCTCGCGAGTCGGGGGGTGGCGGGGGCAGGCAGTGCTTGCGCCACTGCTGCTAGGCCGCTGTATTCTGACGGGCCGGGGGGCGGAGTTACGAGCTGTGGCGCACAGGCTGCCCATCACTCCAGTGACGCTCCCCCGGCCAGAATGTTCTGGAACGCATGCTGCTGCGTGTTGATGTTGCGCATCTGGAAGTTATACCTCGATGCATTGGCGTGTCTCCGTAGCGCTGCTGCAGCGCGGTGTCGTGAGTTCTTCTCTTTCCTTCTGTTGTTGCATTTTAAAAAGGGGAAGAGGGTGAAATGCTTGCATATTTTATATTTCTATTTTGACAATTTTTATTTATATATGTACTTTGTCTATAATATGTTATATATGACAGTGTGGGTCATATTGTAATTACTGTCTCCTCTCTTTTTGATTTTAGACTGTGGGCTGAAGGTTGAGGGTTGTGGTTTCTCCCAATCCCAATTGTTAAAAAGGGGATCAGCCATAGGCTTAGGACATTAGTGTCTATTTAGCCTTTTACGAATATTATGTATTCGAAATCACCATAATGGAGGCATCAGGGGATAGTGAGCCGGGCACCCCACTTGGGCAAGACAGGCTCTGCCCCTTGTGCAGATGGAATCCCCTGGGCGGATTCAGCACAATTTGTTCCACTTGCACCAGAGGCATTGTTTTGGACTATGAGTGGGCGCTCGCTCCTGCCCCTAGTCCTGTGTTACCACCAGCCTCCCCGGATCCTCTGCTGCTGCAGTTAGCCCCTAGTGAAGGGGGAGCCAGCAAGGGGACACTCTCGTTGGCAGCCCCCAAAAAGGCCTCGAGTAAGAAGCGGCACTTAGAGCCGGTTTACTTAGACGATGACTTGTATGCTGCTTTTGGCGGAGGAAGGTGAGTCGCCAGATGACCCACTCTCGAAAGGTGAGTTGCTCTCCGCTGGAGAAGACAGCATCTCTGGTTCCTCCTCGGATGAGGATTCCTTCCTTCCGGATTATACAGAAAGCTTGCTTTCTTCCGTTTTTGATACCTTGCACATTGTTCCTCCCAAGATGGCCAAGAGAAAGAAGGGTGATTGTTTGGCCTGAAAAACAGCGACGGGTTTTTTCCCGAGCAGCCACATTTTTCCAATATGATACTTAAGGAGAAGAGAAAGGCCCAACAAGCTACCATCGGTTCCTAAGGGCCTGGAGAGACGTTATCCTTTCCCTGCCGAGTTGATTAAGTTGGGGTCACATCATCCCGAGGTGGACCCTCCAGTTTCAGGCCTATCCAACACCACTGTAATACCATCACCTGACAATGCTTCCTTAAGAGATCCTGCAGACAAATGCATGGATCAGTTGGCTTGCCATGCTTTTACCTTGGTTGGTTCCCTCTTAGGTCCTGTGTGTGCCACGGCAATTGTTTCCCTAGCCACAAGGAAAAAGGTTAAGCAGCTTGTGGCTAAGGTTAAATCTCGCAAACGGGCAGAGGAGTTTAAGGAGCGCAGAGCCTGTTTCATCAGCTTTGTTGTTACTGCCGTGGATTATGTAGTCAGGCTCGGCCATGCATGTAGCATTACGCCGTTCGCTGTGGTCGAAGCAGTGGTCGGCCGATGCGGCCGCCAAAAAGTCCCTCACAAGTTTACCCTTTGTGGGGGGTCGGCTGTTCGGGGAGCGACTGGACCTTTTGATCAAGGATGGTAAGCTCCCTCAGAGAAGAAAACCTACTCGGCCTTTTCGGCACTCCTTTTCTTACCGGTCCTTTCGGGGGAGAGGAAGAGGTTCTTCATTCTCCAGTGCCCGCAGAGATACCTGGGGCAGAGGTAGGTCCCGCAGCCGGCCCAACCCCGCCTGGGGAGCTAAGCCCAAACCTCCAGCCAAGCCTACTCAGGCATGAGGGGGCGCCCTCACCCGTATGGGTGGGGGGATGGCTACTGTTGTTTGCTCCAATCTGGAGACGTCACGTCTTGGATTTTTGGATTCAGGAGGTGGTGTCGTCAGGTTACAAGATCGAGCTGGCAGCCAGATCGCCCACAAAATTTCTATGTTCAAGAGCATCCCAAAATCCGCTAAAAGCAGAGGCTTTGAGAGCAGCTGTTCAGCATCTCCTGCAAATAGGGGTGATCTGCCATGTGCCCCGGCAGGAACAGGGTCAGGGATTCTACTCCAACCTGTTTACGGTTCCCAAGAAGGACGGATCGCTGCGGCCGATCTTAGACCTAAAGGGTCTCAACAATAAGGGTCAGACATTTCCGCATGGAGACATTGCGGTCGGCGGTGAGGTCGCTTCGTCCCGGCGACTTTATGACTACAGTGGACATCAGGGACGCGTATCTGCACATCCCAATTTTTCCGGGACACCAAAAGTTTTTGAGGTTTGCACTGGAGGATCAACATTTCCAGTTTGTGGCACTCCCTTTAGCATATCCTCAGCTCCCCGAGTGTTCACCAAGGTTCTGGCAGGCATCATGGCTATCCTGAGGGGTCAGGGTATTAGTGTGTTACCCTATGTAGACGACCTTCTGATCTCGGCCCGGTCCCTTCAAGAGGCCGAGTACGACACCTGGACTGTTCTGTCAACCTTGGAAGCCTTCAGTTGGTTGATCAACTACCCCAAGTCACATATCACACAGTCAACAGTGAGATCCTTCCTGGGGATGACTCTAGACACCGGTCAGGTCAAGGTCTTTCTGCCGCAGCAGAAAGTCTTGGGTCTCCAGATGCAAGTACAAGCCTTGCTGGCTTGTCAACAGCTATCGGTGCGTCTAGGGATGAGATTGGTGGGCCTAATGGTGGCTTGCTTCAAGGCAGTGCCCTTCGCCCAATTCCACACGAGACCTCTACAGCTGAACCTGCTAGCCAGCTTGGATCGGTCGCCGGAATCCCTGGTACAAGGATTTTTGCTGTCCCCCCACGGTCAGGCAATCCCTCTTGTGGTGGTTGGATTCTCTGAATCTGCTGGTAGGCAAGTCCTTTTGGACTCCCCAATGGGAGATAGTTACCAAGGATACCAGTCTTACAGGCTGGGGAGGCATTTGGCAGACCCAGAAGATCCAGGGTCAGTGGGGTCCGAAAGAGAACCGGTTGCCCATAAATCTCTTGGAACTAAGAGCAATTTGGTTGGTTCTACTACGTCTGACTCCCTATTTAAGAGGCCATGCGGTTCAGGTCAGCTTGGACAATTAGACAGCTGTAGCCTACATCAACCACCAGGGCGGTACTTGGAGCAAGAGATCCCTCAAGGAGGTAAGCCGGATTCTGAGTTGGGCAGAGGAGAATGTTCCCTGTATCTCAGCGGTTTACATCCCGGGGGTGGAGAACCAGGAGGCAGACTACCTGAGCAGGAGGTCCTTGCGCCTGGAGGAATGGTCCCTCAGCAGGAAGGCCTTTCAAGCTCTGTGCCTCCGCTGGGGTCAACCGGACGTGGACCTTTTTGCTTCCAGACACAATCACAAGCTTCCAAGGTTCGTGTCTCTCTCAAGAGACCCTCTGGCCATAGCAACAGATGCCCTGGCGATTCCTTGGACAGAGTTCAATCTTCTGTATGCCTTTCCTCCATTTCCGCTCCTGGACCAAGTACTACGCAAGATAGTCCAGGAGGGGGTACCAACCATCCTGGTGGCTCCTCGTTGGCTAAGGAGAAGTTGGTTTGCGGACATAGTAAAAATGTCAACAGATCACTGCATCATGCCCGACGATCCGGAGCTTCTCACACGGGTCGCTTCGGCACTCGAATTTACGGACGCTGGCTTTGATGGCCTGGCTATTGAAACCTCCATCCTGACGGAGAGGGGTTTATCGGCCACAGTTATTCACACAGTGATTCAGGCACGGAAGAAGTCTTCTTTCATGATATACTACAGAGTTTGGTGGGCCTATATCACTTGGTGTGAGGCCAGGAACCTTCCTTGTCGGAGATATTCTGTTTCTAGAGTCCTAGAGTTTCTACAAAATGGTCTAGACTTGGGCCTCCAGTACTCTCAAGGGTCAGGTCTCGGCCTTATTCATTTTCTTCCAGAAGTCTATTGCCAATCATAGATTGATCAAGACTTTTTTCCAGGGGGTCACCCATGTCCGTCCACCACGTAAATCTGTCGTACCGGTGTGGGACCTAAATCTGGTGTTATCTGCTCTCCAGGGTACCCCCTTCGAGCCATTGAATGACGCTACATTGACTATGCTGACACTCAAAGTGGTTTTTCTGGTGGCGATCACCTTGGTGCGTCGAGTATCAGAGCTGGCCGTGCTATGTATGAAACCACCCTATTTTGAGATGCACAGAGATAAGGTGGTTTTTCGCTTTAAGCCGGATTATTTGCCTAAGGTCGTTTCTCCTTTTCACCTTAATTAGGAAGTTGTCTTACCTTCCTTGTGTCCAGCACCGGCTAATCGTAAAGAACGGACTCTCCATGCTTTGGATGTGGTTAGAGCCATAAGGTATTACCTGGCTGCGACTGAACCTTTCAGGAAGTCGGATTTGCTTTTTGTCTTAACAGAAGGCTCTAGAAAGGGATTGGCACCAGCACACTCAGTAAGTGGATTAGACAGGCGGTGGTACAAGCCTATTCTGCCAAGGGGAAAGAACCCCCTTTCCGGATCACAGCTCATTCTACTAGAGCCATTGGTGCTTCTTGGGCTTTTCAGTATCAGGCCTCGGTGGAACAAGTTTGTAAGGCTGCCACTTGGTCTTCAGTTCATACTTTTACAAAGTTTTACAAGGTGGATGTCAGGGCCTCAGCTGACGCTGTTTTTGGCCGAAAGGTGCTTCAGCCGGCAGTGAAATGAACTACCTGCTGTTCCGCACTGTATGGAATACTGTGTACAGTTCTGGGCACCTGTGCTTAAGAAGGATATATCAGAACTGGAGCACGTTCAAAGAAGGGCAACAAAGTTAATAAAAGGAGTGCGGTGGCTAGAGTACCCGGAAAGATTGTCCAAGTTAGGTTTATTTAGTCTAGAAAAAAGACGATTGAGGGGTGATCTAATAACTATGTATAAATATATTCGGGGTCAATACAAAGATCTGTCCCACAATCTATTTATACCTCGGAGTGTAACCATAACCCGGGGGCATCCACTAAGGTTAGAGGAAAGGTGCTTTCTCCACCGACATAGGAGGGGATTCTTCTCTGTAAGAGCAGTGAGACTATGGAACTCGCTGCCAGAGGAGGTAGTAATGATGGATACAGTAAAAACGTTCAAAAGTGGCCTTGATGCCTTCCTGGCATGTAATAACATTTCCGGCTATGGCTACTAGACCACTGGAAGGAGTTAAACAGGCTGAACTGGATGGACTAAAGTCTTTATTCAGCCTTACATACTATGTTACTATGATCCCGCCCATATGGACACTGCTTTTGGATGTCCCAACCGTGATTACTATCTGGACGGCCTGGAATGGATTGGAAAGAAAAATGCAATTCTCTGATACTCACCTGTAGAATTGCTTTTATTTCTGATCCATTCCAGGCCGTTCAACCCGCCCTTTTGAGGTTTATTATGTCCTGCATGCCTGTTTATGGTGATTGAACCATTATTGCTCATAGGACACTAGTTATACAAATTTAGGTTTTTAGGTTCAAGAGAGTACAAGCGGAGGCTATGTGAAGTAACATGGTCTCCTATGTTTTGGACCTCCCGGCCTGCCTCTTTCTATTGAGTACTGCTTTTGAATTACTGGGCCTGGGTTGAGAGGCAGCTGCCTTTATAGGGGGCGGGGAGGAGCCACATCTTTGATCTTGCAGTCCACGCCCCCTTTGGTGTTGAGTTACCCAACCATGATTACTCTCTGGACGGCCTGGAATGGATCGGAAATAAAAGCAATTCTACAGGTAAGTATTATAGAATTGCCTTTTTTATATGCAGTGTGCAGTCACAGCCATCTCGCATCTTCCATGGTTTGTTTCAAGTAGCATTTAGATGAGGACATTTATATGTCATAGTTGGTGATGAGCCAGAGCGGGACAATCCATATCGGAAGCCCTCCGGGCCGGATAGTTCCCCTTGGCACTCCCGATTGCCAGATACAATAGCTCTGGCCATTACAATGTGTGAACTAAAAAAGGATTTTGTCCCTCTCCTCTAGTGACATCATTAGTCACATGGGGCAGATTCCCTAGAGGATTATCCTCTGTGGGATAAAAGGCTCCCTGCCATGGTGGGCTAGGATTAGCTTCCCCCAGGGCAGTCTATACTCATACTCAGCCCATATTTTTATAAAAAACTTGGACTTCTTTAAGCATGGCCTGCCCAGCCTCAAGCTCCAGCCCCCATACTGAGAGGAACTCCATTAAGTTTATTGACTTTTGATTTTGTTTTACCTACATTTTGTAAGTATGCAAAAAGATTAAATGGTTAATTTGCATGTAGGGATCACAAAACGCGTGCACCCTTTCCATAAAAATGATGGGGTAATAAGAACACACCAGGAAACCCACTGGGGGGAGGCAGTGAGTGCACACAAAGACCCAGAGCTGTGGAGGTTAGGATCCTTCATCTGAAGCACCTCAGTCATGATCAGTTCCCTAAGCACTAGGTCATGGCTGCCTACAGATTTAAAGTGTACCAAAACCCACTGCAATCGACTCCTTCCCCCAGGGCATCCATAATCGGGGTGCCCTGCTGTGTGAAACCCCCCTAGGTATCCCCATACATTTACCTTGTTTCCCTGCCCAACAACGCAAGCTGCTGCCGCACCCCCACTATCCCTTTAGCAGGGCGCGTGCCCACTCCAGGCATTTGTGAATGCCCGGTGCAGGTACGCTCCCTGTTAGAGGGTAGTGGGTGATGTGGCTGTCAGCGTGCTCAGAGCCGCTGGCCTTAGACGGCGGCTTAGACGACGTGACGTCAGTGGCTCCAAGCGCGCTGATTGGATGAGCGGCTGTGCATGCGCCAAACCGGAAGAGGTGAGTTGGGATCAACAATCTAGTGGGGGGAAAGGACCAAACCCCAGGATTTTGGCTATCCTGGGTTTTGGTCCTTTCCCCTTAGGCACTTTAAGCCACAGTTGCTTGGATTTCAATCCAAATGGTTTCCGCATTCACATGACTGACTACCATATGAGGCAAGAGGTGAGTAAAAAGCTTTGAAAACCCTTTTGGCTCCCACAGTTTTGTGCACCCCTGACTGCTGAATCAGGATGCATCACTGTGTGAAACCCTGTGTAATGGGCATATACTCATTCCATTCCTCAATCTCACAGCACAAGTTTGGATTGACCCTGTTGTGTGTGCTGTGTGTTGTATGTGGCACCTAGTGCAAGGCAGCACAGCTGTTGTATGTGGCACCCCACACCATCCCTTTCTTACATTGCTGTACACCCTGGCACCCGCAGACATTGATCAAGAAAGCTGAGCCTGAGCCAGGCATTTGCCATGGAATCAAGGACCAGGAGTGAGTCTTTCAAGAGGCCAAGAATGTGGAAGCAGAAGGCTCTGACATGGATGAGAAGAAGGTGCATCTAAAAATACAACCACACATCACAAATCAGCGTCAGTTTACAGAAGGAAAGCACACAGCAGGCCATTCCATGATACACTGGCTGGTGGTGTTTGTACACTGGAAGACACACATCCTTTGTATTGCCCTGGTGTGTTTGAGGAGCAAGCGGAGCGAGTCTTCTCACATTTCTGTTTCTCTGACATTTATTCAATCAGAACTTCAAACGAGGGGTTCTGTATTACTTCATTGTTACTTTGTATTACGCTGGGCTTTATATCCTGTTGCTAAGATGAAATGTGTCTTTTATTTTCAAAGTGTTCCTGGAGAATGTCACCACAATGTATCGCACATATAGACCATCTGTACAGTACCTGTGAGCAAAGGGCATGGCCCCCCAATCCTGATGTCTATGGAGGGGCAGAAGGGTTCTGCAATGCAATAGTTAGGTTACACTTAGATATTATGTTGTTAGGCTGAGGTCTAGGCCAGTAGTCCGTCACCTTCCCTTTTATCCACACTATACAATGCTAATGGGATAATGCTGCACAGATCACGGTGTGTTTAAATGTAAAAAAACCCCAACTAACTACCGTTTATACAATTAATACTCCAAATCATGGCCGGATTATGAGGGGGACGCAAGCCCCGGGGCCTCCACCCCTTGCCCTGCAAAGGGGGCCGCCATAAACCTTTGGGATATGGTCTGGTTCAGAAGGCTTTTCAGTCTTTGGCCGGAAGGGCCACCGGACCAGCAACAAATCTGTTGGCGGCAATGGAGGCCCACCATGCCCAGGCAAGCCTTTTTTTATTTTTGCAAACCTGTAGCCAAAGCCTCCACAGGACAGGATGCAGAGTCTAGAGCAGCAAAGCCGCCATCAGCAATGCTACAGAGATAGGTGCGTGCAGAGCTGTCACTGCACATAAGCCACCAAGCACAGCCGCTGGCAGGGAAACTGTTTTCTGCTGGACCAGCTGGGTGACTACACTACCCCCCACCCAGAATGGCAACACAGGAGTTCCCAAGCAGCACACACCCACACAAGGGTGGCACAAGGGACTCCATCTGACAGTAAGTAGGCGGGTGCCAGACAACCACCAATCAGTTACTTGGCTGGACTATTATTTTAAAGGAAAAAACACTGTATCTGGGGCCTCCACCAGATTTTGTGCCCAGGGGCCTCCACCACACTTCATCCGGCCCTGCTCCAAATATATCAACAACTAATTTCAAAATTCATCAGCTAGTCACTAAAGCGCTATGTGCAATATATATGTAGCAACACTATGTAAACAAGTCAGCAGCAAATAGAACAGTTTACGCAGTAGCATATTGCACCAGCTCCACAGTAACATATTGCACTAGCCCTTCAGTAGTCTATTGCACACAGTGTTCATGCGCAGTTGTATCTCCCCACTTACACAAAGTAACGACTTAATGCATAAAGACAAACAACCATATAACAAAAGCATCTCATAAGACAAGATACTTATATGTACCCAGCTCGTTCTGCAGTAGCGTGTGACATCCTAACCTTACGGACGTTTCAGGCCCTTGCGGCCCTTTCTCAGAGGTGCGTTGGTTTCATATAGTGGGGCATCCCAATTGGGGATGTCCCAAGGAGTGGGATTCAGCCTTTTAGACTCCAGGGCCTCCAAAGGTTCTCTATAAAAGGAATTATCCAGGTACATTCAGAAGCATTGACATTGTGTGGGGCTACACCTGGCAATGTTTTTTTCTGGCACCCAAATAAATCCAACACGTGTCAGGATCTTGTCCTAAAAAGAATTTATGAAATACAAAGACAAGGGGTACCCCAACCCCAAGAAAGGGATATAACTAGAGACTAACAATGGCACTCTATTAATTATGATTCATATCAAGTTTATTAAATTGTCATACCAAGACATTAAAATGACTATTAAAAACATATAACACATGTATAGACTGCCATCAATAGGGGGTTTGATTTTAATGTACCCCAGTGGGGATCCCTGATAAATCAATAAATTAGAAATTCATAATACTATATTAACAAATCAATTCATAAAGTGTCAAGTGCTTCCAGAGTGCATCAGATCACAATATATATAGGCATAATAGTGCAAACAAAATGATAACAATGAGGTAAGTGCAAATCACAGACAAAATACATAAAACATTATCATCTTACTTGTCAAGTAAAGTGCCATGTGCAGACCACCACTGGAACCCCCGAATCCCTGCAACGCGTTTCGTGACGTATAGTCACTTCCTCAGGCAGAGTACGCTGTCATTTTAATGTGTCTTGGTATGAAATTGTGACAATTTAATAAACTTGATATGAATCATAATTAGTGCCATTGTTAGTCTCTGGTTATATCCCTTTCTTGGGGTTGGGGCACCCCTTGTCTTTGTATTTCATTTATTCAAATAGGGATTCACCAGAGCGGGGCACCTGTGCTATAGCTTACTGTTTGGTGACACCCATATTTCTTTTTGCTAAAAAGAATTTAGCTACGGGATAAGTTCAACACCCATGCAGAGCTTATTCAGGAATGGCAGCAAACCTTTGTATGAACAGTGAGGTGAAGGCTTTTAGAGGCCTGGTGTCGAGCAGGACAGGAAAGAAATGACTTCTCTCCAGGAAAAACATCAAGGATAGACTTCTACATGAAATACAGGGATTGGATTACAGAGGACTGAGGTAGTTATTTTCTCTGATGAAACCCCTTTCAGAAGAAAAGGTGAGTGCTACCATGAGTCCTGTGTCATGCCAACAGTAAAGCATCCTGAGATGTGTGCGGTTGCTTTTCACCATGGCTGTACATATCATAGAGGCCAGAAAGCAACTGCTATCAGGCCCATAGCAGAGGTGGGCCTAATGCAAGCTGCCTCTCCCCACCTTGCAGCACACTGGCACCACCATCAGACTAGGACCACAGCAGTATGTTGGCGCGCTGTCTATAAGAAACTTCATAGGATCTGCAGGCCGAAACTAAAATACCAGTGCATGGTTTCCACTGAGATAGGGTACTTTATATACAGACCTCACAGCCCGCCAACATTACCTAGAACTTTATTCAGACTCTGGGAGTGTGGGATTTAGGTGTCTGGGGGCCACCAGGAGAATAGACTCGGGGGCCCACCTTACAGTTACATGCAAATATTACAGCCTTATTTTTAGGACTTTTAACCTAACTATTTTGCGTGAATAGATAACCTTTGTTCTCCTGACATTGACCAGTGACATTCAGCATTACCCACTGCTTCCATCCTGGAAAAATGGGCAGATATGGAGGCCCCCAAAGAACAGAGCTATGAATAAAGAATGGTTTCCAAACATCCTCCAAGTGTTTCCAACCATCCAGGAGGAGGAACTTGGTGATGCACAATGTTTTCTCCAGCATGATGGAGCAGCATGTCACAAGGATATAACTAAGCGGCTCGGGGAACACAACACTGATATTTTAGTAAATGGTGAGAAAACTCCCCAGATCTCATTCCATCAGTACCCCAAAAAGAGGATGGAGAAACCAAAATACCGAAACTGTGATAAACTCCAGGCCGCGACTAAGCAAGAATGAGCTGCCATGGTCAGCTGTTGCCAGTCAGCATTTGGCCCAAAAGCTGGTATCTAGCATAAAGGATCATTACTATATCTTATAATTGTACAGTATATAATAGAAACATTTCACAAAAGTTCTAGAGACACGGAAGAAGCCAACTTTGTGAAAACCATCATTTGTGTCTCAAAACATTTAGCCATGGTCCTATAGACATAATGATGAAAGAACTTGGAGAATGCTTTGTCCCATAGGACACCCCCCCCTCCCCCAGGAAGCCAGGAGATAAAGAGTGGTATGAAATATTGAAGAACTGTGTTTGCCACATATACAGCTGGACCTGTCCTTCTCCGACCATTGCTAACCTTCCTAAAGTGGACCAAATCCATCTAAACCTGCCCTTTGCCCCATAACTTGAGTGATGCTGCTGGTATGGCGGCTGCTCGTTGCTGCCACCAACCATATTTGAGATCACTGATTGGCTGATTTCAAATGTGACGACTCACATGACAAGACTTTGGTCACATCCCCCCTTCCATCTAATCTCAGGTGTCTGTATGGGTTTGCGGCTGTGGGGTGATTGGCAGGGCTTCTCACAGTGGGGCATCCCAGCAGCCGGCCATCACAGGTTTTGATCATCTTTAAAGGACAATTTTCATTCTACATCGATATCTTAAAGTGAACTAAACAATTTCTTTCCTGGTCTGGGGTATAAAAGGTGAGTGGATCAAGTGACCTTGTTGTGACCTGCTGTGTGAACCTCTCACATTCACTGGGATTCACTCACCTTACGGCTGAAGTACGTACCCGCATCCAGCCATTCAGATCAAGCTGTTGTGCAAGAGTGTGCCGCACACAGCAGGGAGGCTGGGGATGCCCGGCTTTCTGTTTAAAGCGGACCAAAACTCACTTAACTTGTGAAATACATTTGGCCTCTGCCAATGCTCCCTTCTTAGGGTGTAGAACTAGAAATTTTCGCTTTTCAAATTGTCCTGGAGCATGGACTTCTTTGCTGTGCCTCAGTGTAAGTTGGCAGCGATGAGCCATTGCATCGGTGTGGCAATGACATCATTGAAGATATCAGTCCTGCACCACCCCAGAGATAATGATAAATGGGTAATGACATCATTGCCACACACAACAATGGCAGTGAATGAAGGAGGCGGAGCTAGACAGTGTTATCTGGGATTAGAGTGAAGCAGGAGCAGTGAAAATAAACAAAAGGCAATCCTCATAGGGGGAGCAATTCAGGGCATGCTAGTTAAAAATGTGGGTTTTGGTCCGCTTTAAATAGGGTCAGATGCTGATCATTAATATGCATGGCATACAGATCTGATTGGATGGCAGTCAGGGGAAAGATATGTTTCTGGGGCAAACTGAGGAGTTTCACTTCTAAATCGGGATAGGACTAAACCAGGATAGAAAAAAATTCGGATTTTGTTCAACTTTAAGAAACACAAATTACAATCTTTGTCCTATTAATTATTTCAATCATGTGCCTGTCATTTCCTGACACATAAGCATAGCTGTGACAGGTGTTTTGGAAATGACAGGCACCATATTGGAACTTCCGATGAGTCGGGGCTTTCGGTTTCTACGTCTAGGGCTAAAGCCTGTGCCCATAAGGCTGCTCAGCTCTGTTACTTTCTTCTGATATTTTCAAACTTTAAGGACAGAGGATGATTTTGAGTGAAACATTTCCCTCTCCGCAGCCTATCCTATAATAGCATTATAATAAAAGCAGGTGTATAATGCTAGCTGTCCTTTAATCATGCTCGATGATAATGTCTCTCCATTAGCAGTAATTAGTACTAACCATAAACAGATGCTTAAATCACAAGCTTTCAATTTCATGTCTGTCCTGTTTCAGTGAAAGTGAAGCATCCGCTATATTTGAGATGTCAGCGTTGGCAGACCCCCAGGTTCTCGGCTTATCACATACAGGACGGGGGCTCTGGATTTTCGGGAAATCATGTGGCGCTGGAGCAGGAAACGTAGCGTTAGAGGGGAAGCTGACATCATCACATTATCCCGCAGGAAATGGCAGCGTCTGGAGGCTTTGCTCAGGTTAGCCTTGGTGGCCGCACTCTGGAGTCACAGCTGTGTGTGTCATACTGTGGTTTTGGTTGCATAATAAGCCCTCGTATGACATCACAGTTGTTTATTTTGGATGAGGGAATGAGCTCACATCTCCAGCAGAACCTCCTACACAAATCACTGCCAGCACTCCCCGGCCTTCAGTCATTCCATGTTCATGCTCCACTTCATTGCCGGTAAACAAACCATTGCTAAAATCTTGGAAGACCCCATATTGCATCCCTTACCTTAAGGGGGGTGCGCTCATCTTACTTTCTAATTAGCTAAAAGCATAATACATTTGAAAAGATATGTTTTTGTTAAAAAGGCCTTATAATCATAAGACACCGGGGAGCTGGGCATGTGCCGCGGGAGCAGAGGTGTAGCTAGGCTTTCTGGCACCCGGGGCAAAGATTCAAAATGATGCCCCCCACCTGTTCTCGAGCCCCCCTTTGGTGCCCCCCTGACATGCTGCACCTGGGGCAAATGCCGCCCTTGCTCCCCCCTAGCTATGCCCCTACATAGGAGTTTCACACACAGGGGAATTCCCAAATCAGAGCTACAATTGGTGGCGAACCTATGGCACCCGTGCCAGGGGTGACACTCATAGCCCTCTCTGTGGGCACCCGTCACCTTTCCATTACACACATTTTGGGTTTTTGTTCATCTCCCCCCTGGTACCAGAGCCATCAGGTCAGCACTTAAAGTGGACCAAAACCCACCCTGAAGTCTATGAGACTCCAGGGCAGGCATACTCGCATACTCATGTCCTATTTTTGGTGGGACAGTCCCACTTTTTGTGGGAGATTTGTACCTTCTTTATGTACTGTTTAAGATTATCCCTTGGGGCATCTTATGTCTCTACATTTAGAGCAGAAGTTCAGTCTGAAATGTTATGGTTCATAGGGTTCACTACTTGTGAGCTTACATGGGGTCAAGCAGGGCTGGACTAGGGCCAAAAGTCAGCTAGGAACGTAAAGGCCTGACCAGGCCACTATCAGCCCATAAGCTCCTTAGCTCCACCCTGGAGGAGCTTCTGGCCTCGACAATTATGAGGCAAAGGCTATAGCAATTTAGGGGCAGAACATGGGCTGGGGTGTCTAGGCTGGGGGGGGGGGGGTTGCTATGGGCCCAAGTATTGGGAGAGGGGCTTGGGGAACTTAGGGAAGCAGGGATTGGAAAGAAGGGCTAGAATAAGCAGTGCATAGGTTCCAGGTGAGTTGAGCTGCATTCTGGAGACTACACCCAGGCCAAGTGTCCCTAAAGCAGTGCACCCCCCCACCAGGAATTTTATCTGCTCTGCCTATGGCCAGTCTGCCTCTAGTCACAAAGACCTCCTATACCATTGATGGCAAAACTTTTAGGGACCGAGGGCCCAAACTACAACCCAAAACTTTATTTAAAGAGGACCAAAACCAAGGATTTTGCCCCCTGATTGGGGGTGCCTCGCTGTGTGAAACACCCCAGGTCGCCCAAACTAACTTACCTCTCCCTGGTCCTATGGTGTATGTGCGGCCTCCTGTCTAATCTACTCCCACCCACTCGAATAAGGATTGTCTAAGACTCGGCTTAAGCCGAGTCTAGCGGAGTCCTGACGAGCGGACCCGAGATCGCCGGCAGCTGCATTCCTGCTACCCTCTAACAAGGAGTTTACCCGCTCCGGCCATACACAAATGTTTGGTGTGGGCACGCACCCTGCTAAAAGTATAGCAGGGAGGGTCGCCACTCATGCATGTGCCGTTGGATCGAGAAGAAGGTGGGTGACCTGGGGGGCATTTACACAGCGGGGCATCCCAAATCTGGATGCCCTGGGGGGGAGCGATGATTCCTGCCCTGGAGTCTCATAGACTCATAGTTTCGTATTGGCAGGGCTGACAAGTTTATGTGGGCCCTTGGGCAAGAGAGCCTTGGTGGACCACTTTGTGGTCTGTCACGTCACATGCCATGGGGAGGCACCAGTAGGGTTGTCCTGAAGTCCTTCATGGGTTTTTCATTTAAAAATTAAGGAGGCAATGTGCTTTGTACTTTTTATGCCTGCCTTAAAGAGGAACTTCGGACATAAAATAAAAAGGGCCCGATTCCCCCCCCCCCCTACTTACCTTATGTGGCGACATCCAGCTGCTTCAGCACCCGATCCTCGCACCCGATCCTCGCACCCGCCACAGGCTTAGCCGCCTGTAAATGACAGTATGGCTTAAGCCGGCCTCTTCAAAATCCCGCACTGCTCAGCGAAATCTCGTGAAATTTCGGGTGGCTCCATTGCATCCCAGCACTGTGCAGGCGTGAGATCAGGGGCCATGTGCAGTGCCTGATGGGATTGAAGATGGTGCCGCCCATCGGAAGGTCGCCGGAATCCGAGGGACCCAGAAGATGGATCCCCCAGGAAGGTGAGTAGAATCTACTCAAAGGTAAAACCTGAGGGAGGCAGCGGATTGGTGAGGTTTGGCGGAGGTTTTTAGCTCCCCCAATGTTCCTCTTTAAGCAAGTGACAGTCAAAACCAGTTGAATCGTATGTTCACTATACATAGGAGAACTCAGGGCCCTTTTAGTAAATCCAATCATATTTTAGCAGTAACAAAGGCATGAGAAATGTAAATGTAGGCATTACTAAACTGAAAACTCTTTCCTCCAAAACCAGGAGTTACATCCCACTGACTAACAATTTTCTTTGGTCCATGAAAGATGTTGGTGATTGAGCCAATGGTCAGCCAACCCCTGCATTCCACTACCGCCATTCAGCCAAACAGTCAGAGCAGTTATAAACAAACCCCAGACATCCTGAATCCTGCATTTGGTGGGACAATTTTCCCCATGATGCCAGCAAAGTGAGACATTTAGGGTGTCCCCAGACAGGGGATGGAGTGGGGAACAGTGGGACAAAACACCTAAAAGTGGGATTGCCCCACCAAAAATAGGACATCTGGTCAGTTTAGAATAGGCAGGGCTGACTCCAAGTTTATGTGGGCCCTTGGACAAGAGAGCCTCAGTGTCACGTCACATGCCATGTCACCCTTCAGCTCCACTGTCCACAAATAGGTCCTCCTCTGCCACTGATCACACGCTGCCTTTCCTACTGCCACCAAATGTCATCTAGTCCTCTCCTCTCATCCTTCTCACCTTCTTCATTGCTGCAATCTCCCTCTAGTCCTTACAGCTTTCTCTGCTGCTGCTTATATGCTCACTGCCTTTTTCATTGTGGATGAAGAGTCCACCATTGCTGGCAATCTTCCCCCTTTGAGCTGCTGCCAGTTGCCCTCCATTGGTGGGGCCTGCTTGTGAATCATCTATTGGCCATGTCCAAGCCTCCTGAAGTTTTAAAGGTAAGTGTAGGGGCCTGGGTATAACTAGGAACATGTCAGTTAACTAAACACAGAGTAATAAGACATTAAGCTCTTTTGTGGTTTACACCCATGAAAGTGCATAGACAGTGCAGTACCCTAAATTAGACTCAAGATGACAGTAGTGGGATTAGGCCATAGACTAGAATGGGGATTATAACATAGCTATAACTAAAAGGGTCCTGATTGGGTAGATGGTTTAGAGAGTAACCAGATGTCGGACATGAGGTTGAACATGTTCTGGAAGGTAGTGAGAAGGGATATAGAGAAGTCCCAATCCTAAAGTCATGTGTGATTTACCATTCTTGAATTGTAATGGAGCAGGAGAGAGAAGGGAAGAGTCCTCATTGGGGAGCAATGCCTTTCTAATTGTACCTGTGATTATGGACAGAACCCAGAGATATAACTGGATGGATATATTGTACCTGTGCCATGTTTGCTGTTTGCCTGTGGACTTAATAAAGGGGGAACTCTGCTTTCATCTCCTGGACTAGTGCTCATCCTTTCAAGCAGCAACAGTGAGTATTATCTTCCCCTGCAAGTGTACCTTAACCCATACCTACTCACCCACATACGTAGAGCACCCTGGGCCCAGAAGAACCTGCTCCCTGCCGTCCTCACCGAACACCTGGTGCATGAGGGCTACATAAGCCCAGTGCTAGCGCCATCCCTGGGTATCGGGCACCTTTTCTGTGCATATTAATTGTGTCACTGGAGGGTGTAGAGAGAGAACTGGAGGCCGCATAGCAGGTCCCTGTTATAAAATAAGGGACTCTGCAAAAACACATGAAGACAAATGAAAGGTTAAATAAAGGGTAAGAAGGAAGCAGGGGCCGCATGACTGGCAATTCCACGATGCCCTCTGTGTAACCTGCTTATTTTCCTCAATGCTTTATCTGGACATGCTTCTAGTGCTTTATTTTTAGACTTCAGATAAATTATTTCTACTCTGTTTCATTTCTTTAGAAAGTCTTGGCAGTGATTTGTGTGCAGGACGCTGATCTGTAGATGCTCCAAATTCACTTATTCTACATAACAGAAGGAACCTATTACTTCATCTATAGACCGGGAGGGGGGAGTCAGTAGTGGCCATTAGTAGCAGCCACCCTTGTTGTTGTGCTGTCAACAATGGATGCTCAAATGCCCCCTGCGTATCCAATTTAGAGAGCAATGGAAGCTCAAAACAGGTGTTGGAGAAATTGTACATAAGACTTCCAGCTTAGTCTATGCTGGATTGACTTTTGCTAGATTTACTGCAGTTTACAGCTATGACAAGTTATGACACTAGATGGCGCTGTGACCAATGCTCAGCTGTAGAGTCTATTCATTTTACTGCTGTGTTTTTTTTTGTGTTCAGTTGCTCTATCACTGGTACTTTCTTTTCCTGTCTGTGTTATGCACCATGTAAGGTGCATTCACGTTCCAGTAAAGCCAGTTGCTGCTATACCACTAATGTTTACCTTTATTTTATTTGCTGCACCCAGCACTCACACTCTCTACAATAATAAGAGGACGGGAGGACCTAGGATCAAGCTGGCAGGTGGTCAGGTAAGTACATTTTTTTCTTTTCCTGGAAAACCCTTAAAGCCATTTTCCCCCACAGCTCCATTGTCCAGCTCCAGAGTTTTAAAAATTACTGAAGGCTCCGGTCAGATATGCCAGCCTTTATCAAGATGGGATTCTACCCCTTTGCACGGCCACTTCATTTACTGACTTTGCATGTCCCCTCCATGTCAATGAATGGAGTGGTTTACTGTAGGGGCAGACATCCCTCCATTACAACCAGTGAGGGGCATCCCTCATTACAGCCAATGAGGGGCATCCCTCCATTACAACCAGTGAGGGGCATCCCTTCAATACAACCAGTGAGGGGCATCCCTCCATTACAACCAGTGAGGGGCATCCCTCTATTACAACCAGTGAGGGGCATCCCTTCAATACAACCAGTGAGGGGCATCCCTCCAATACAACCAGTGGGGGGCATCCCTCATTCCAGCCAGTGAGAGGGGCATCCCTCATTACAGCCAGTAGAGGCCGCAGCGACCTTCTGGTAATGGGCGACGGCGCGGGTCATGTGTAAGTAAAGCAGGACGCCGGGACAGACTTCCTAAATGTCAAATGTTGTATCCTAGGAGCTGAATGTGTTGGAAAAAGATTACTGTATGAAAAAAAACTAATGCCTTATTTAATGTCTGCACCAGAGCCCGGTCACATGTAGTTACACCTCTGTAGCCAACTATATTTAGTCTTACATGGGTCTCTACCTAAGTAGATTGCCCCCTTCTGTCATGGTGCTCCCAAGCCTACCATACACCCCCGGGCTGATTGGCCATAGGGAGACATAGGGAGTTGGCCACCTCATGTGTAGCTAGTCTCTCACCCAGACTGTACACTGTACACCTCAGCTAAGAAACCCCAGCTCATGTTCTGCCCCTAATGCTATAGCCTCACCATCATTTATGTGGGGGGGTCATATCCACCCGTCATAGTATCTGCCCCTACAATATTAAAGCTTTAGTACAATCATATAAAAGGTGTCCATATCCACTCCTGCCCATGATCAGTTCCGACAATGCTATAGCCTCAGCCTTAAAACACACTTGTCTAGGAAGCAGAAATTGGGGAGGAGACTTTGGGGGCAAAGTGGGACTGACCAGGAGTGTAACTATAGGGGGTGCGACCACACCAAAGCCCACAAGGTCAGGTATCATTATTTCTCCTTCACCCTATTCATCAGATTCGTGCTCAGTTGTCATAATTTAGAGAAAGGATAAACCATTTGTCAGACGGTCAGACCAGTTAAAGTGGAACAAAACCCATAATCAGATGGCTCTGGAATGTATAAGATTCCAGGGCCGCGTGATTCCTTCCTTCCGGGGCATCCAGAATGGGATGCCCCACTGTGTGAAACCCTCCAGGTAACTCGGAAACTCACCTTCTTCCCCAGACCAATGGCTCATGCGTGAGCATCGGCCACATCTCCACTATCCCTTTCGCATTGCCCGTGCCATGCATTTGTGAATAGCCAGCGCGGGCATGCTCCCTGTTAGAGGGATGTAGGGTATGCAGCCGCTGGCGTGCTCGAATCTGCTACCTTAGGTGATAGCTTAGACTAAGGGGGCGGGAGCAGATCCGAGCACACTGATTGGACTGGAGGCCATGCAGGTGCCATAGGACCGGATGAGGGTAAGTCAGATCGGCAACCTGGGGGGATTCACACAGCAGGGCACCCCCGATAGGGGTGCCAAGGTCCAAAACCCAGGATAGTCAAAATACTGGGTTTTGGTCCACTTTAAAAGACAGAAAACATTCACTGTATGAGCCATGACAGGTATTAATGTTCGCACCAGGGCCCCATCACATTTAGTTACGCCACCTCCTGTATCTCTTATCCACATGTTGAAAGTAACAAAGGGGGGTGGCAGCCGCTCAGACCATTTTATAACTAACCTGGGAGGTGCACGTTAGCAGGGCAATTAGTATACAAAAGTCTTAAAGGAGCCACAGCACTCAACCCTGTTAGCTTGCAGGCCAGCCTATAATCTGTCTCTAAACTTGGTTAAAAACAGAGGACTCGGTCACACACATCTGCAGAAGTATGCTTAAGCTGCATCACTACGCCAAAGTGCCTCTGTGGGGTGCAGTCCTAACTCTAATCTCTGAGAGCCCATCTGGGACATACAGTGCAATAGATAAATTGGGAGCAGGCTTACCTGAGGTTGCCCTAAACCTCAAGTGCAAGCCATGGGGTGGAAGGGTCAAAGACCTTGCAATACAGCCTAGACCCCACACCCCATGTGCTTGCACAAATTCAAAGGAAACAAAGGGGGCTTGGCTTGCACTTGAGAGGTACTTTGGCGTAGTGGTGCAGCTTAAGCATACTTCTGCAGATGTGTGTGACCGAGTCCTCTGTTTTTAACCAAGTTTAGGGACAGATTATAGGCTGGCCTGCAAGCTGACAGGGTTGAGTGCTGTGGCTCCTTTAAGACTTGTGTGTACTAATTGTGCTAACGTGCACCTCCCAGGTTAGATATAAAATGGTCTGAGCGACTGCCACCCCTCCTTCGTTTCTTTTGAATTTGTGCAAGCACATGGTGTGTGGGGTCTAGGCTGTATTGCAAGGTCTTTGACCCTTCCACCCCATGGCTTGCACTTGAGAGGTTTAGGGCAACCTCAGGTAAGCCTGCTCCCAATTTATCTATTGCACTGTATGTCCCAAATGGGCTCTCAGAGATTAGACACATGTTGAAAGTGATGGCTGTGAAACTGTTAAAAAATATACTCAAGCTCTTTCTTGGTGCTTGAGATATCACAAAATACTATTTGCAAGGCTCCATCTACTGCTAAGAATCATGGGTAAATCAGGTTATTCTTGGTTATTTAATCATCATAATCAGCTTTGTACAGACCTATGGAAGATGATGGCGCTTCATTTACATATTATAATAATAATTATACATAATATAGTTTTGTATTGTTCCCTGTACTATACTCTACTTTGTAAAGCTCTACGGAAGACGATGGCGCTTGATGTATAAATAATAATTATACATAAGGGCTCATGATGAGCCTTGGCCACATTTTTCTAAAAACTTTACAGCAGAAAGAATGTGTGGAATGGGAAGGGTTGATGTCCATCTAGGATAACCCATGACCTAAGCCATGACTAATGTCCCTGTTTACCTGGCCATAAATGCCCCCTAAAGTTTATGGATTGTATTTGTTTTCACACACAACTTTTGTCAGGCAGAAAATGCTCCGTGACCCTTCACACCACTCAAGGTCTTAATGACCCTCTGGCTTTCCAGTCCCCTGGTCATATATCAGCTGTGCTGCCATAACATGGTTGGGGGCTTTGGTGAAAGACACCAGTCGGAGTGCTTTAGTTTATAAAGTGGTTTAAAGACATATTAAGTAACATTTACATTTCTGCTTGTTTGGGTTTATTAGGCGGCCTGTCTGTTTGGCAGGAGAATATGCAAGAGGGCAATAATAACTTCAGCCCAGTAAAGGATACAGCAAACAGCTGAGGCCATGAAGGCAGAACATCAATGGAGGTTCAAAGAGATTTGCCGCCTAGACACAAGACACGCGTGGAGGCTGATTCACTACTAACGCCAGCGGCGTTTAGAGTGACTGCTAGTAGATGCCGTAAGCGGGTATCGGGCGCTGAACAGAGCGTTTCAGTCGCTGTAGTAACCTGGCCGGTATTGATGAATGTGATGTATGTTGGGCACTCTAACACCAGTACAGCGCTGCAGGGAGTGAAAGGTAGCGCCAGCTCAGTGCGACCAACTCTCGGCACTCCACACCATACTTATCAAAAAAGGACACACATACAGTGTCGGCGCACTAAATCTGGTCGATATAGCATAAAGTGCAGGGCCGTATTTGGGGTTCATGGTGCCCTTTTTTAAAGTTTGTCACGGTCCACATAAAAAAGGTGTGGATATGGGAAAGGGTACAATGGGTTAGATGCAGCGTATGTGTGTGGAGGAGGGAGAGGACACAAAGGGTGGAAATGCAGAGAAGCAGGCAGGCATGTTCTATCTTTCTGGCATTCTGATATACAGGAGTCACATGACCACAGCAGCGGAGGGGAGATTCTCTGGCCTGTGTTCACTCCATTGTACCCTCTCTCCCCAGAGATACACTCTGCGTCCTTCTGCGGCTGGTGGGTGCTTGTTAGGCATTAATGTTCTGGCTATGGGAGTTTTAATTTCTTTTCTTTACTACAGTAGTAAGGGCAGAGCCCTCCCCCTTCCAGGTTGCCACCCTAGGCACGTGCCTAGGGTTGCCTAATGGGAAATACAGCCCTGATAGAGCGCCAGACGCTGTGTAATTAAAGTCTGTTTTGGAACACATATACACCAGTGACAAAGCGAAAACACATGGAATGACATTGTTTTAACACTGTGACATTAACACTTTAGTGCCAGACATGTAATGACAATTTTGCATAAAAATATTAAAAGTCAAAAAAGTTTCTAAAAATGTTTGTTTGCAGCCAAGAGAGGTCACACAATGATTGGAGCAAAAAAAAAAAGTCAAACCCGCTGTTTAAACACAAGCAAATGAACGACCATTGAAATGTATGGTAGAGCGATACTGAGGGAAAGGTAATACGGTGCGCTCTGGAAGCTAGAACGCTGGCGCTATACGGGAGTGGGGCCTTTTTGGGTCCTATGGGCGCTACTGTAGGTTAGGGGGTGCTGAGGATCTCTGGTTACCTTGCAGGTGCACAGACTTATTCTTTTCGCTGCAATTATAAGGCCTCAGCATCAAGGCTGTTGGGGGCCCTACAATACCAAAGCTTCAGTGCCATCTCAGTGCCATATCCACCCCTGCCAATGATTTATCCCTGTATTTCTATACCTTCAGCTGACAAATGCTCTAAACCACTGTTTCTCAACCTGCACTGCACTGCACTGTACATGTACAGTGTTCCATGGTAAACCTTGACTCATCTGGAATATTATTTTACAAGCGAAACCTAATCTCTTCTTGCTTTAAACGTACCATGAGGCCCATGGCCTACTTATTTTGATACTATTTAAAGTAAATCACCCCCTTTGGGATGCTTGTTTGGAGCTTCTTGTCGCTAGGGGGTACTTGGCATAAAAAGCTTCAGAACCACTGCTAGAGGCTACCGGCTGGGAAGCACCTTGGGCACAGGGCTAACCTCCCTGTGGAATGTTCATAGGGTAGCTCAGGAGAGTTAAATCCCAGGCTGATTTTTGGCCCAAGTCTGCCCCTGCTTGGGGGGTACACTCTTCCCCTACTCAAACATGGCTAAAAGATGGTCACAGCACTGTCACAGCCACCCTTTTCTTGGATGTCTGGGCCTTTAGCACCCTCTACATTCTCCTAGGGCAGGTGTCAGGCCTATTTTTTGGCACTGCTTGAGTTTACAGTCCTGGTATTCATCTGCACTCTTCTTTTACGCAAGCTCAACAACACTGGTTTAAACTGGTTCCTTAGCTTATATAACTTCTGGTCCCTCCCAGTCCAACCAAGGTAGCAAAGCAGGTAGAAATCCACGCAGCCTGACCCTTTACTGGACGGCCACACCTTCACTGGGTGGCTCCCATGACACTGCGATTCCCCAGCTTTCCTTTAGCTGTGCGTGGCCCGCACTCAGCCTATCTGAATAGTTGGGCGTGCCCAGCATGAAAGCCGGGGATGTGGCCAGCTGGCGTTAGTACATCACCTGGTACCTCAGCTAATAGGTGATCTCAAAAGGTGGGTGTGTCCTTAGCGGACAACCATGTTTTAAATTGCAGAGAAAATGGGTTTCGCTCCAATTTAAAGCGCATGCCTTACACAGAGCCAGCCATGGTTTAAACCTTCTGGAAAACTCAGGGGACATGTAACCCACACGCCACACCAGGGCCGGCTGACATGCGGGGCGAACTGTTGCGAGTTCTTGGAATCTTGAGGGATGATTGGGATATGGCCTGGTGGAGTCACCACACAATGCAAATGTCTTTCCAAACTTTATTTGAAGCAACCACACTTCCACTTCAGCAACAGAAATCAGAAGTACTTCAGCATAAATAACAAACAGGATCACAGGATCCTGGGGTCACTCTAGGGGCTTGGGACTAGGCTACTGGTACCTTTGTGTATTGGTCCTCAGTACACTCCACTCTGCTCCTCCTAGGCCCACACGGATGTCTGTCTCTGTGGTATCTTTCCGTCTTGCTCTGCAACTGTAGCTCCTTCTCCTGTGTAGTGGTACCTCTCCTTCTCAAAAGTACGGGTGTCCTCTTCACTGGGGGGGCCTCCGATCGCCCCCCCAGCCTCTTCCGTGGCGAGGAGAGGGCATAAATTGCCCTCCCCCCACTTCCTGGAATGGGTCTGCTAGCGATCGTTGTGATATCACCAGCAGCCCTCTTAATGCACCCGACACAGAGAATCAGTCTGCTCGGGTTCCTGGAGGAGAGCAGATGGGGAGGAGGAGAGGGCTGAGATCGCCCCCCCCCCCTCCCCAGGCTCTCTCTTCCAAACACTCGAGCAGACTGTCATCGCAGATCGCCGGGGGACACAGGATCGGAGGTGAGTAAAGTAAAAAAAAAAATAAATAAAGATCATTTTTTTTCTTATGTGTCTGTGTCTTTTTATTTAACATTTAACCCCTTGTGAACTGGTAAGGGGTCCATGAGACCCCTTATACCAGTTCACAAGGCTGGGGGATGGCAAGTCACCCGCTTGCCGCAGCGGGTGACTTGCCATTAACCCCCGGCACCCCCAATTACCTGCCTCCCCAAAGCCCGGGGGGGGGGGGCAGAAGAGCCCGGGCCCACACAGGCTATGTGGGCTCGTAGGCTGCAGGGTGGGGGGGCCACAAAAGCTGGCCCCCCCACTCTGTGCCTACAAGCCCCCATAGCTGGTCCCGGGCTGGTAATGCTGGGTAAGGGGGACCCCATTTCATTTTTTGGGGGATTTTTAAGGGTTTTTAACCCTTAAAATTCCCAAAAAATCGGGTCCCCCCCTTCCCGGGAGGGGGGACGCTATGTCATTTTTTAACCCCCTTATGTTCTGTCGCCTAGCAGCTATAAAAGGCTTCCAGCTGCAGCAGGAGAGCAGGAAGCCAGATTGATCAGCGTGGGACACAGGGATGGATGGGAGGTGAGTATTAAAAAGTTAAAAAAATATATATATATATATATTTTTCTTATGTGTCAGTGTCTATTTTTTACACTTAACCCCTTGTGAACTGCTAAGGGGTCCATGAGACCCCTTATACCAGTTCACAAGGCTGGGGGCTGCCGCTAGCAGGTGACTTTCCGTTAACCCCCGCACCCCCAATTACCTGCCTCCCCAAAGCCCAGGGGGTTTTTTAACCCTTAAAATTCCCCAAAAAATGGGGTCCCCCGGGAGTTACAATGTCTTCCATTCCCACTTCTTCAGAACATTGTTGCATGAAGTCATCTGGTTCTAAGGGCATTCTTGATAATACATCTGCATCAGTGTTGGACTTGCCTGGGCGATACTTGATACAGAAGTTGAAATCAGCAAGTTCAGCAACCCATCTCTGACCAGTTGCATTAAGTTTTGCAGTGGTAAGGACGTAAGTCAATGGATTGTTGTCTGTGTAGACCACAAACTCTGAACTGTAGTACAGGTAGTCTCTGAATCTTTCACAGATGGCCCATTTCATAGCTAGGAACTCTAACTTCCCAGAATGCAAATGGTAGTTCTTCTCAGCTGGTGTCAATGTTCTTGACTCATAGCCAATAACTCTCAACTGGCTGTTTTGACGTTGATATAGGACTGCTCCAAGTCCCATTTGAGATGCATCACAATGTAGAATGACTGGACTATTGAAGTCTGGATATGCCATGACTGGTAGATGGATTAAACAGTCAACTAGTTCTTCCAATACTTCTTGGTGACGAAAAGTCCAGTTGAAAGGTTGTTGGGCGGAAGCAGAAAATCTTCCTTTAGGTTTAGTTCTGCTTTGATTCATCTTCTTTTCCTCTGGTGTCACAGCACTTGAGGTTCCTGCCAAGAGAGCATATAACGCAGATGCAATCTTGGAAAAATTCTAGATGTAAGTTCGGTAGTAGGATAGGAAACCTAGGATCTTCCTCAACTCTCCCACAGTAGATGGAGGTTTGTTCTTCAATGCCATCACTGGAGCAATTTCTCTTGGATCCATAGTGTAACCTTCTCTAGACACAATCTTTCCGAGGTATCTGACTTGTTTTTTGAATAGCTCACACTTCTTTGGTGTCAGTTTCACGCCATGTTGCTGGTAACGCTGTAAGACGGTTCTCACATGTTCCACATGGTCAGCAAACGACTTGCTATGGACGAGGTTATCATCCAAGTAGGGTTGGCAGATGTCATCTCTCAGACCCTCCAAACACGTTTCCATGCTTCTCTGGAATTCTGCAGGAGTATTGCTGAGTCCAATGGCTCTGAACAAGAAGTTTTGAGGAGATTCTTTACTATCCTGTGAAATGTTGATCAATTTGTGGTAAAGATCAGAAGTGCTTTCTTCTTTGTAATGTCCCTTTAAGATAGTTTTCAGCTGAGACAAGGTAAGATGGTTCTTCATCTCCAGCATGTTTCTGAGGTGCAGCCCTGGACTGATGGCTTTCACCACGGCTTCAATGATTTCTTCCTCTTTGTACCCCTTCTGAACCCCCAAGTCTATCTGGTGGATCAGGTTGGTATAAGACAGTCTATCCCTTTGCTCTCGCTCTCCAATCTTTGATTGATTCTGAATTCTTTTCTAATGGTGATCTCTCGCATAGGACTGGTTCTCTTTACTAATGTTTCAGGCTTTGACTTGCCAGAAGACTGACTAGAGCCCAAAAAAGTAGCTGACTCCATCATAGTCTGTTGTAAGGCTTGTATCTGCTCTTGTACTTGTTGCAACACCTTCCATGGGGAGGGTCTTTCCTCTGCTGGCTCAGGACCTATCTCTTCTATCCCAGTCCCCAAGGTGGCAATAAACTGGGTTAATTTCTGCAAAAAGGCCATGATAACCTCCTCTTCCTCACCTTCTTCTACCTCATCTAACACCGCATTAATGGCTGCGGTCAGATTTCGGCGGGTGCGTGCATGGGAAAGTCTTTCACTGGGTACTTTAACAAACTTTGCCACTGAAATAAGTTCTGCATGGGTTAATGGCAGTAGGGACGCACTGATAGCTTCTAGCTGTTGTGGCATATTCATTTCTATTTCCTTTGTCAAGTAATACACTTTACAGTTGAAATATGCAATAGACGTGTACTGTCTCTTTAAGACGCTTGGGTGCTTGCTGCGGCTGGACGCTGCTAACTGAAATGTTCACACAAATGTCTTAATACTTTATTCAAAGTCTCTTTGTGATGCAGCGTTTGGGTGTGCAGGCAGTGACGCTGGCTTTATTACACGTGCTGCGCTGTGCTGAGTGTCAAGTTAAGAGTTGCTACGCTGGGGAACTGCGCTGTGCTGGGAACTTGTAAAGTCTTTTTGAACAGGTGCATTTCTACTGTTACACAAGGCAATGATGACGCTGCTGGGTGAGGGCCGGTAGACGGCAAAGCACACACAGGAAGACGGGCTGGCAATCTGTTACAGCAGCTCCGTGCGCTTTCTAGGCTGTTCCTGCTGCCTGGGCATCTCGCTCTGGCTCTCACGAGCAGTTACTTGACAAATGGCGCCGACAGTTCCGTACACAGTTACCCCTCGCGCGCCGCTCCCGGTTTCTTGCTGGGTCTTCGGGCCCTGTCCCCACGTCAAGCCCCCTGGGGTAGCCACCCCCTTTCAAGTTCTGAACATACTCCCACGCGGTGCAGCAGTTTCCGTCCCCGCGCGCTGTCACTTTAAGAGTCACTGGGGTATCCCAAGTCCGCTCAAAATCTCCGTACACAGGCCACCAAATTTTGTAACCCACACGCCACACCAGGGCTGGCTGACATGCGGGGCGAACTGTCACGAGTTCTTGGAATCTTGAGGGATGATTGGGATATGGCCTGGTGGAGTCACCACACAATGCAAATGTCTTTCCAAACTTTATTTGAAGCAACCACACTTCCACTTTAGCAACAGAAATCAGCAAAGTTCTTCAGCTTAAATAACAAACAGGTTCACAGGATCCCGGGCTTAGGGACTATGCTACTGGTACCTTTGTATATTGGTCCTCAGTGCACTCCACTCGGCTCCTCCTAGGCCCACACGGATGTCTCTCTCTGTAGCTCTCTGTCTGGCTCTGCACACTGTAGCTCCTTCTCCTGTGTAGTGGTAGCTCTTCTTCTCAAAAGGGTTAGTAGGCTCCATTCTGTACTCGGCACACTACAGACTCCTCTGCATGGCTATCTCCATGGCTCTCTCTCAGCAATCCATGTTATCTCAGCTCGATACATCATCTCTCAACAACAGCTCTGATAAGACTGACTGTTCTAGAATGTGTCAGCTCGTATATAACCTCTGTTGATGAAGTTACTCTCCCACAGCAGCCTCTAGTGGTTAACTCCGGCACTGCTGTTATGTATTATGCAGCTAGGCTGTGTTATGCAGGATTTTCTATGAGAGATTAGGTAACCCCAGTTTTAACCTGGGCCACAGACAGGCACATGCTTCATCAACTGTTCCTGTTCCAAATCAGCCATTTTAGTCTAATTACAGCAAATGGTTTCCCTTGACTCTGACTATTAGCCCTCATGACAGTGTAAGGCCTCTTAGACTAGCCACCACCCTGGCATTGCTATGCTAAACTAAAGAGTGTTCCTACTCACTGTCACTAACTGTTAGTAACCATCCAACTAACGGCTAAACTAACTGTCACCACAAATCAGTCACACACTGGGGGGGGGGGGGGTCACATCTTTAAAGCATTTCCTAAGTCCCTCAATGTTTGTTAGCTGTTAAAGGGGAGCTAAACCCCCTTTCGCAAATCGGTAGCAGGAAAAGTCCTGGTCCAGGAACCTAAGTTTTTCATGATATATCAATATAATCAATATATCAATATAATAACTATTGTACATTTCACAAATGAAAATAAATGCTTTAATTAGCAAATGCCCAGCAGGCGCAAGTCCTGAATCAGTCTGATTCCAGCCGCTGACCCTTTCCAGCTTCAGTGCTTGACCCTGCTTCCAGTCACACAGAAGCAGACACCCTAGCTGATTGGCAGCAGGAGGTGCATCGCATCATGCACTTATGTGCTCATCTTTGAAATGCCAGCTATCACCCAGAGCATGGATCGATACAGGCTGCGTGATGCAGGGACTGAGCCTGCGGGCCATCAGGTAAGTATAACTAGTTTATTTACATTTGGTTTTAGTAACCATTTAAATAAGCATACGATGAATGGGCCTGAATAGCCTCCCTCGCCCCAAGCATCCTAATTTGGTATGTCTGTCATGCTACTGATGGGGTCTGCACTCCTGCACTGGTCCTGCTCCTCCACATGACCACCAGCGGCCACCAGCTGGATGCATGAATGCCTGCACATGGACCTGAGTGGCCTCCACTTGCAAAAAAAAAAACATGAACCGGTAAATAGTTCTTCACAGTTTCTGCCTTTGTTTTATGTAATGTGGAGACTGGGTGCAGAGATTTTTTTTACGTATTGACTGCTGAGAAGCGTGACTCTAGGCATCATACATACGCTGTATATACGTTATTTATAGAATCAAGAGGCATCTGAGGCAAGAGCAGCTTTCAGGTACCTTTAGGCCGAAGCTGTGATAACACATCAGTGATTAAAAAATTCTGTTACTATCTGCAGATGAATGTGCTTTATTTTTACACCTAGCCTCCATGTCCCAGGGTCATCTCCCCTCATCTGTCACTGCTGGGAAGTGTTGTGGAAGAGACACGGGTGCAGGATTGGAGGGACTTTCCTTCAAGCTGAGAATCAGACATAAATAATGGGGTGAGGGTTAAGGATCCGCAGAAATCCACGGCTGATGGAGCTTTACTTGTCTCCTTATGGGGTCAGTCACCATATGTCTCTCTGGAAGGAGAAATCACAAGCAGGCCTTATATCCTTCCACACAGTGTCATGTTTCCTACCAGCTGCGCCGCCATCTGTAACCCTTTCCTAGCTAGTGGCTGGGCTGCCTCTCTATTTTACGCCTCTTATTTTCAGGCACTATAGGCTCGATTCAGAGAGACAAAAAAAGACTTTCGTTTTAGTGCCGATCTGGTTTTTTTTTTAGTTTTCCCGCTCTCGTATGAGTGTGCGAGCGATTCTATGCATTCATTGCTAACCTTCAGTAAAGTTTCCGTCCGTTCGTATACCAGAGTACGAGTACGAGGATGTCATTTTCCAGCGTGACTTTTCTGTTTCATTTTCTCATGTTACAACGTTGGCTTTCGATTTTGCCCTTTTTCCATCGTCTCCTTCCACGAATCCTTTACGTTTCCCATTAGATTCTGTTTCCCTTTTTCAATAAATAATCGTCCGGATGTAAATCTTTACGATCTTGCGCCTGCGCACTACAAACTTAACTCATTTAAGTGCTCCCCTACATATTTTGCTCACTCACTTCTACTACAATGCTTAGCTAAACCACTTTGCGCTTTTCTACATCTTCCATGTTTCACCCCTAAAACTGTCCCAAACCACTTCCCGGTCATGTGAATAATCATCTTTAAATATTTCTGGGCCCATTAGTTTTGTGTTAATGTATTTTGTAAATAAAATGACACTGAAACTTTTATTTATTTTTTTTTCATCATAAAATATAAAATATTAAAATATTTTGAAAATTTAAAATTTTTACAACAACAGAACATTATTCTTCATCTGTGGTCCCCAACGAGTCGCACGAGTCGCGCAGCTCCTGCATCTCGCCCACCAAATGAAGGACCCTGACACTCAGTTGTGCCACTCTGGCATGTGTGGTCCCTGTTAAAAAACGTAAATTAAATTATTGGTATAACCTTGTTGGGGTCATACTGCAGTGCCCCCCCCCCCCCCCCCCGTATGGTCCAAACACCTAAATCTGGACTTCAAAGGCCCGAAGGCCCTCGCCACCACGGCCCAGGTTTTGCATAGGGCCCGATTAGAGAACCCCTGGCCCGCATTCTGCAGGCAAAGAACGGGCATCAGGAGCAAGGGCAGGAGTGGATATCCTGAATCCCCTGAAAGTATTTAAAAATAATAACATAAAATACACATTCTAAGCTACAATATTGTTTAACATGTCATCAAGGGCTAAAAACAGCCATAGGTTAAGTCATCAACTATATTCATTGCCATACAGTGAAAATGGATTGATGGAATGTGAGCAAACTTACCCAGGAACCATCCACCAGATAATTCTGCTGACTCAAACTGACGAAATAAGCTGGAGCTCTGCAATATATAAGCATCATGGGACGACCCTGGATGCCCTGCAAGAACACTGAGGAATCACATAGCTGGACCAAACACTGCTTGTATGTTGTGCGAGTGGCAAATCTTGCGGTTCCTGCAACCAAATATAAAATAATTACACAAAGCAAAGGTAACCAACTAAAATAATAACTCCTACAACAAATTAAGATTCAAGTTCAACAATCCAAATATAATTCACAAAGGACATAAGTCTAAAAAAAATAGCAATTATATGGATGTGTGGGAAAATAAATTTTACATGCTAAGGACTAATGAAGGTCAGCATTAAAATGCTTCTATAAGGCATACATGAAATGTATTGATTCAGGTATGCATTGCTATACAATTTATGGCCTCGGCCATGCTGATACATGCAATGCCTTGGTGCTAAAGGCACGCAGACTCCTCCACATAGCCGCAAAACATGTTCAACAATAGCAATCCGAGGCCTCAAAGGTCCCGTAAGTGGATCGCAAATGAAACGGTTTAATAGGGTGGTGGTCCCTCGGCAATCAGCTCTCTGAATCAGACGCAAGCCCATCCCAACAACGTAAGTTATCTGAACGAACGAAAAATATCAGATTTTGTTGGGAAAATGATCCGAACTAACGCAAATGATCCGATTTGCTTTCGTTCTTCGAAAACGCATATACGCATTTTCCCGAACGTTCGTACGAATGAAAAATGGATGAAAAAAAACAAAAAAATGACAATCACCCACAAAAACTTTCACAGACAGCTACAGAAGTCCAGACGAATGTGTCTCTGAATCAAGCCTTATGTATATTTATATAGATTTGGTACACTTTTTGCAATCCATTATTATTATTATTATTATTTTATTGTGTATTTCTATATCGCTATTGTAACGCTTGGGGGGTAACTCCAGACCTCTTGATGAGCTTGCAACCCCCAATCTCCACAGCCAGCTTCACCTGTAGGAGCCCCCGCTTGCCGGAACGCAAGTTACGCCTACCCGGGATCGGTTGCCCCCAGGACTTATTGGCTCAAAGGATGCAAGCTTAAATGGAGAGATCTGGAGAACCAATAACTGGACCGTGAGTGACGGAAGTCCAGAGACAGGCAATAGGTCGATAACGGAAAGGCAGAGATCGTAGCGGCACCAGGGGTCAGGCAAGACGTAGTCGGGGTACAGGCAGAGGTCAGCAACTGGGGTTCAGGATCTAGAAGCGTCAGTTCAGGCAAGGGTCGGCAACAAGGATTCAGGATCGAGAATGGTCAGACAATCAAATCGGCAACGGGCTAGACTTCACAGGAAAAGGTAACACAGGGTTCTGAGCGCTATCACAGGCAATGGGCAACTGAAACCCTTAATAGGGGCAGACAGAGAGGGAAGGTGTGAATGATTGGTGCACTTAGGATCCAAGCCAGGATTGGCCTGACCTGTCCCTAGCTGGGCTCATTGGCCCACAACAGGAGAGAGGGAGGAGTTCCTCCCCAGGCTGAGCCCGCAGGCTCTAACACAGCTGCCTCCGACGGACGTGCTGAGAGCAGCGCAGAGAGAGGCGGGGACGAGGAGGGAGCACGGCCGTGCTCGTGGACGCGCCGGCCGCCAAGCGGGAACTGCTGCTGCGGCCAGCCGCCCGGGGACAACGCTGGAACGGGGTCCAGGTAAGTGCCGATTCCTGACAGCTATCTCCTTACAAAGTGATATGCAGACAGGGTAAAATATACAGTACAAGGACTATTTCTAACAAGATGAGGACCAAAAAGAGTAGCTAGGCTTTTTGGCCCCGGGGGCAAACATTCTAAATTGTGCCCCCCACCTGTGCTCAGGCCCCCCTTTGGCATCCCCTGACCTTCTGCACCTGGGGCACGTTCCACCTCTGCACCCCCCTCTAGCTACACCCCTGCATAAGTAGGAGTGGATGGTGATGGATTTCTTATATGTTGTACCAGACCATTGTACACTCTGGTGGTTCCAGGAGCTTTGGAAATAGCTTTAACATGTGTAAAGAGATCATTGGGATAGGTGTGCCTATTGCAATGGATTCTGGGAGAGATCATTGGCTTGTATGCCCTGTTTAAAAACTGATTTAGGAAAGCTCTTTCTGTCTTTAAACAAAGGTATTTTTGGTGTTTTTAACCGTTTAAAAAACGCTTAAAATACAACTACTACAGTGCACCTTGCAGTTTTTCAAGAAAAATTACCCTTTACATTTGAAATACCCCCCACAAATTATATATTATCTGGAAGTACAGACTGCAAGCTTTCTAGGTGTACCAGGATTGTTGTGAGTGCAGTTTTCTGGATGAAAACCCTTGAGGAATTCACTGGTTGCACACTATTTAATAAAAAAAGCAGAATAAAAACCACATTTTCCTAAAATATCAACATGCAAAGAAGAAAAAACAAGCTAAATCAAGAACAAAACAATACCCAGCATGCATGGGTACTTTTACAGTGACCAAAATCCTATTTTTTGACTATCCTTGGTTTTTTTCCCCGAGGCACCCCCAAGATCGCCAAAGCTAACTCACCTCTTCCCGGTCCAATCAGCGCACTCCGAGAGCACTTTCACAAATGCCTGGCGCGAGCACCCGCCCTGCCAGAGGGATAGCGGGGATGCGGCCGTGGCTTGCACATGCGTCCTTGGACTGGGAAATAAGGTACTTGTATAGGGCGACCTGGGGGGTTTCACAAAGCGGGGCATCTGGATTGTGGATACCCTAGGGGGAGGGAATCGATCAGCCAGTTGATCGCGGTGGGTTTTGGTCCACTTTAACTCTTTCAGTGCTAGCCTACTTGAGACTTTGTCACCCTTTGTTGCCAGACAATTTTTCACCAATTTGCACTATGTATATTTAAAGGGTTACTAAATAAAAAAAAACAAACACACACTCACCTTCTCTCTTATGCAGTAGCCGCAGTCCTATCGTGACTCAGAGTGGGGGTCTTAGTCTGAGCCCTGCAGCTTCCGCCAGATCATAATGGCCCCAGTACTTTTACATAGAATTATAAACCCACTGTAAATTACACATAAACCGACCTGACATTTTTGGAACCAGAAGATTATACAGCTTGCATCTAGAGTGATGGGGCCCCAGGCAGCTGCCGTGGTTGCCTGTCACAAACACTGGCCCTGTTTTGATTTGTATATGAATCTGTCATTGTACGTATATAGTGTATTATTATTATTATTATTATTGTTTATTTATATAGCGCCATCAACTTACGTAGCACTTTACATGGTATGATTACAGACAGGGTAAAACATATAGTACAGAGATACAAAATTAGATGCCACAGGTTAAAACCAAGTGTTGTGAGCACAGGAGACAATAGGGAGGAGTGCCCTGCCCTTGCAAGCTTACAGTCTAAAGGATGGGGGTGGAGACAAAGGGGGTGGGGTCACAAGTGGTAGAGCTTGAGTAGGGCTGCATGTGCCATTGAAGGTTATAGGAGTTGCTTAAGCCAGGTCATATGCTTTTCTGAAGAAGTGAGCTTTGAGGGCGCTTTTAAAGGCTTGGAGTGATGGAGAGTGGCGGATCGAGCGGGGAAGTGCATTCCAGAGAAGTGGAGAGGCACGGGAGAAGTCTTAAAGGCGGGAGTGCGAGGAAGTGACCAAGGAAGAGGACAGGAGAATGTCAGAGGCAGAGCGGAGGTTGCGCTTGGGTTGGTAATGCTGGATCAGAGATGAAATGTAGGGAGGGGCCTGGTTAGAAAGAGCTTTGTAGGTTAGCAATAGAAGTTTGAACTGAACTGAACTAGTGATCTCAAAGCGATTAAATGTATAACTTAAAATATGTCTGCTCTTTTATCTTGCTCCTGAACCCACTTATCCATGCTTCTCAGTTAGAGTATATGCTACCAGGGCTGGCTTCTGGTGCCAATAATCCTGTTAATAGACCGGGGCTATACCAAACAAAGCTGGTGCCATTTCTATTGTGCCTGGCAGAGCTCTGTTCACTGGTGATAGTGGAAGGGCGCCGCAGCCTGTCAGGGTCTTGAATGTGAGAGAGCAAGGAGGGCAGCTGCTGTTGTGCCAAGCAGAGTAGGCTCCAGCACGCCCTGACATCCGGAGGTGTCCCTGAAGATCTTCACTAATGGACCCCACACTCTTGAGGTGAGCTGACTCCCCAGTTGGGGGAGAGGAGAGAGAGGCCCAAGTCTGTTGTTGCTGGTATACACCTGAGGTGTCCATTTTCTGAGGTAAAATCCGGGGCCAATAGTCTGGAGGAGTGACTGGGGTGGTGGAGGGGCTGCCCAGTGACAAAGGCTTTGCTGTGGGGTGGCCCGCGCCTGGCCAGCACCTTGGGAACGTGATGCGCTACTGTGCACAGAGTGGAAAGTGGGGCCCAGCTGCTGAGTGGGACCAAGAGTCTTATGCCCAGCATGGTGGCGAGAGCTCTCCCCTAATAGTGACCCTGCAGCGGGGTGGTCCGCGACCAGCTGGAACCACAGAAGAGTTACATATCCGGTGCATGCGCCCTGCCCCATGAATGGACGTGCAAGAGACTATTGAACTGTTTGTTATTAGCTGCAAGTAATCCTTTTACTGCCATGTGTGGAATAAAGTTATTTACAGTTAGAAAAGAATCCTGTGTGGCCATACCCTGACTACGAAATCCAAAAGTGACCATTTGAGTTGGCGTGCAGCAGCAGTGTATTTCTTGTCCCCCATCGGGACTTGGATTACAGTACTGTGGCCCACTTGTCTGTCCCTTCCTCCAAATATCACATTGACATTTGCCTTGTGGCAACATGGCTCTTCATTTGAAAGCCAACTTAAAAAATATCTGTATGAAGTTTGAATGTTCCCTCCAAGGGAAAAGAAAATATCACCTGTGTGTTAAAAGGATCTCCTGTGAATGAAACAACATTTGTCTAGGCCTCTAGATCACTGGCAGTCAGGTAGAGCATTCAACCAAAGAAAAAAGAAAGCCAGCTCACCGACCATCCAAATCGGCACGAACTTGAAGATCCCAGGCAGCTCTCCAACAGGGCAAACAAGGTTCAATGTAGTGTCCAGCCGATCAACGGTTAAAATCTAACTTTTAATTCTTCTGTTTAAAATAAATCAATCCAAAAATAGCAGCATCTATGGTGTAAGGATCAGAGGCAACACCCAGAAAAAAGACAGGCTATCTGGCACATGTGACGCGTTTCAAGTTTACATGGCTCTTAGTCATACACAAAATGGATCACTCAGAGGGTCTAAATATATACAGTATTTAGCAGCTTACCTAATCAGATGAGAGACCAAGCTGGGCAGCAGGCCGCCCGGAACCCGGAAGTGTGAAACATGGCATCACTGCTGGCCAAAGATGATAGGCTAGAATAGATAATATACCCGAAAATAGGCTCGCTTTATAATGCGTATTAATTCTGCCTGGCAATATATATGTAGGTTACTGAAAATATAGAGGTGCCAACCTACCTAAGTATTAAAAGAAAATAAAGATTGTATGGGGCGTAGGAGATACGGAGCCGCTACCCGGAAATAACCGCCGCGGCTTCGAGACCGCTTCTGATTTGATTGGTTAATAGTTAAACCAATCAAAAGCTTGATAGTGTGTCCTACGTAGAATGTGTAAATGTTCCCCTACGCTATTCAGTAAGGGAGGAACGTAGCACCTTTACTGGAATAATACGTGTATAATACGTGTATAGGTGAACAATGTGTGCCTTGCTGTTCTTAGAATAAAGGGCATCCTCACAGCTGTGTTAAGCGGATCCGCTGTAGCGTGCGCAAGGATATACATATGACGCCTGGTCATGACATGAATAGATCCATGAAGGCCAACGTTATTGACCCTATCTAAAGTAGATCTAAATAGAAATTACACTATGCCCGACATTAAAAAAATTAATCATGGATAGTATGGAAACTTCCATGGGCAAAGTGAATCGACCTCCTATGTATATTTGGATTTGCATCATAATACGGCTTATGTATCGTAATAAATTATTAAAAACCAACTTAATTAGTATGCCCTACATATCTAATATACTTGCTCAACCATTCAACCAGTAAATGAAAATTATTTTATACATCTAATAAAGGGCCTGATAAAAGACATATTATGTAACCCTAAAAAAGGAATATAAATGAAATTGCCTATACATATATACAGTAACTTGTGTTGTAGTGTGGACCGTCTAAGTGACCCATAATGTTAAAGTGCCATAAAAATCATGATTATAAAAACATATGATGTTAAAAACAACTATTGCCATCTTCTTTATTATCCACATGGTCTTGCAAGAAAAAAGGATAAGTAACTCTTGGTTGTATAAAAAATAATTTTCAAAAATCTATGGACAACGAAAGATCTAATCTATCGTTCAGTCCATCGGGAATACTGGTCACCAGCCTTAGTATCCATTTTACCTCTGTTTTTAGCAGTTTTTTGTAGGTATCACCTCCTCTGACATTTGGAATAATTTTTTCAACGGCTATGACTTTTAGTCCGGCTGGGTCTCCAGAGTGTACTTTTTGACAATGCTTTGCCACGATGGATCTTGGCTGGATAGACTTGCATTGAGATACATGTTCCATAAACCGATGTTTTCGAGTTGTGCAACCTACGTATTGTAGGTTGCAAATTGTACAAACGATTACATAGACTACCATGCATGAATTGCAATTTAAGATATTCGTAATATTATACCTTTTTTTGGTCACATTGGATTCCACGTATGTGCTTTTTGATGTAAATTTGCAACATGTGCATCTGTTCTGGCCACATGCGAAACAACCTCTGCAGGTGAGCCATGTACTAGATTTCATTTCCGTGGGCCTGAGTAAAGAGGGTGATAATTTACTCGCTAAAGTGGGCGCACGTTTTGCTACAGCTCGCACTCCTTTCTTATCCAATAACGATTGTAGATCAGGATCTGACCGTAATATCGGAAGGTTAGAGTTGATGATCTGCCTGATTGTTACAAACTGTTTACTATACGCTGTGACCATTGTCAAAGGCTTTTCCTTTCTTTGGTTCTTATTCCTCCTTCGCGTATCGGCATCTTTGAATAAGATGGTCTCTCTGTCCATCGCGTTTACTTTTGTTTCTGCCCTTTGATTCATTATGGGGTTATATCCCCTCTGCTGTAATCTTGTATTGATGGTCCTAAACTCATGTTTCTTTGATGACTCTGTGCTGCAGTTTCTAGCGGCTCTGAGGAACTCCCCATAAGGTATTGCCTCTTTTGTATGGTGAGGGTGACAACTGGTCGCAAATAGGGTAGAATTCCCTGGGGTAGCTTTGCGAAAAGTCGAGTTTCAATCTGTCCTCCCTCATCTGGAGCCGTTAACACCAGATCTAAATATTCAATTTCTTTCAATTGTATGTTCCCTGTAAAATTCAGGTTAAGGTAATTCGAATTGAGATACAACATGAAGTCTCCTGCGGTTTCAGCGGGACCTCTCCAGATGCATACCAAAATAAATACTTTTGGAAGGGATTCTTCTCCGTAAAAATGACCAGGGATTCCCACCACCCCATATATAGATTCGCTAGGGATGGTGAGAAAGGTGCTCCCATAGACGCGCCACATTTTTGTAGGAAATATTTTCCCTCAAAATAAAAATAATTGTGGCTAAGAAGATCATCGGTGACAAGACAAATAAATAGAATTTAATTATCTTTAAAGTTGGTATACTTTCGTAGCATGAATGTTATTGCTATGATTGCCTTGTCATGCGGGATACACGAATATTGAGATGATACGTCCATCGTGATCCATTTGCCTGTCACCGGCCACTGCAGATTGTGTATTGCATTCAACACTTTAATATAGCCTGGAAGACATCTCACCATCGGCTGTAGTATAGAATCCAACCATTGACCCAATCTCTCATTTAAACTGCCAATACCTGCTACAATCGGTCGGCCTCTCTGAGGCCTCTCAGGTTTGTGTATCTTTGGCAAAATAGGAAAATAGGAGTAAGGGGATGCTCCACTTGTAATTTTTCTGCAAGCTCAAGAGAGAATAATCCTACAGCTAAGCCTTCCTCTAATACAATCTGTAAATCCTTTTTGAAGGTCTCTATTGGATTTCCCACAAGCTGGATATAGATGTCAGAATCCTCCAATTGGCGTTCTGCTTCCTCTTTGTACATCATTCGGTCCATTACTACAATGGATCCCCCTTTATCTGCATTCTTTATGACAAGGTTGGTGTTATTTTGTAAATCTTGTAAAACACTACGTTCCTTCTTGGTTAAATTATGATGTTGAGGTACTTTATTTGTCTCTCTAGACAAGTTTATCAGTTGTTTTTCAACCGTAGCTTGAAAAATGCAGATGGCATCACTTCGAGATTGGACCGGATAAAAATTTGGATTGGAAAAATCTCTGATAGGAAAGTCTGAAATTTTATTCTTTCCATTCTCTAATTCTAAATCTCGGAGATTGACAAGGGCACATACTTCGTCATGTGTGTAATGTAACCAGTTTAGGTTTTGTATATCCTCTTTATGAAAATCAGTTTGAGTAGTGATCGGAAGGTTTTCAATCTGATCACATGAACTGTCAAGAGGAACAAATTCTGTATGTTTACTGAAATATTTTCTCAGTGTAAGAAGTTGCACAAAACGATTCAGGTCGGTGATAGTATCCAATAAATTAATTTGGTATGTAGGTGAAAAAGAAAGACCTTTGCTTAGGAGATTCAAGTGTTGCTCCGTCAATGGAATTGAAGATAGATTTATCACAGTGTTCATTTCTTTTTGTAATGCCTCTCCCTCAGACGATAAGTGTTGTTTCTTTTTATGCTAACGTCCGGCTCTGTGATTGACCGGTGTTGTTGTCGTTTTGCCCCTGAGGGATGATCCTCTAAAAAATGTAAATTTTCTCTGGGATCAGAACTGGTATCAGTTGGAGTTGAAAAATCTGTACTGGAATCCGATTGGCTTTGTAGATCTGAATCCCAAAAGGAGACTGATTTCTGTCTTCTCCTATTCTTTGATGAACTTCTTAGGATTGATCTTGATCTGCTTTGTTTTTTTATTCGCAGTCCAATCGTACACGTGATCGGATTGGTAATCTTTAAGATCTCTCTGAAATTTAATTTTCTTTGTTTCAATAATATCTCTTTGCAATTTTTGTATTCTGCTATCCATATCTTGTTTCAAATTGCAATACTCCTGTTGTGTTTTATAGGTTTCCAAGTACATTTTAATCTCCATATGGCATCTTTTTACATCTTGCAATGTTTTTGCTTCCTGATCAATTAATAATTGGATCAATTTGTTAGAGGTATCTGTAAGTATATTGTACCAGGCATTAATGAAATTCCTTAACCTTACTGCATACTGGCATTGAGAGCCCGCAACCATCATGCCTGCTGAATCAGTTTCTGCCCTCTTAATGTTACCCCCCGTAACCATAAGGCTCATGGTCCAGTGGGTTGCTAACCAGTGAAGAACACAGAAGTAGGTGAGAATTGGTCATCCAGGTGCGGCCTCTCACTATTTGTATGCAGAGTGGGGCAGCCCTCAATCAGCTGCCCCCTGCTGCCCTATGAATTTACCCTCCGGCCTTATTTGAGTGGAAGGTAAGTTTAAACAGCAGTAAAGTGTGAATTAGAGGCTGCATCTAAGAGAAAAAGGAGAAGATTTAAGATAACATCTCTGGGCTGGAGAAGATGCCAAAGAGATTACGTAAGTATATAAATTGTGTCAAGTCTACAGATGTCTTTTAAAGCTGCCCTGGCTGTATAAATACCATTTTACCCTGGCAGAGCTCCAGAGATTCCTCACACACCACCCTGCTGCCTGATTGTTTGCTCTAATCCCATTAGGAAAATATTACCTACTGATGTGTCTGAATAACAACAGTCATTGGTGCTCCCTCATCACCCGACTCCTGTGCCCAGATTTATAGGGGAGGTACACATAGCGCAGAATAAGCTCATGATAGGGGTAGAGATTTTAATAAATCAGCCCAAGAGCTCATCTTATCTAAGCAGGGCGTTGCATATTATAGCATTCTAATATTGAACATCACCCAATAGACTGTATGCTCAATAATAATACTCCACTTTATTTGCTCTATAGTCCAGGCTCAAAAAGATATATCATTGATTGTATAAAAAACAGAGAAAAAGCAAAAATAGAAATAAGAAAGGAAGGAATAGAAATGGTATTAAAAAAAGGAAAGGAGAAAGCTAAAGGGCTACTCAGGACAGCAGAGACCAGGGCAGTGGAGTCAAGGAGTAACACGATGGAAGAAGATGGTGATATATTTATTAATGCATACAGAGAAAGTCTGCATGTGGTAAAAATGACTCTTATGAGAATTGTATAATTAAACCGGACCTTCACCATGATTTATTGAAAAGCCCAAACCCTTAAAAAATGATTCCCCAGCATCTAAAGTTAATATATTTTAAGTTTTTAGTCACTTACTTATTATTCTTTCCCCCACTGGGCTGCAACTCTGTTCAGGACTTTAGGATATGGGCGCCGCGATCTTGACTCAGAAGCATCATACTTACTGAGGAGAGCAGGGTGGGATAAAGTACAGGGGGGCGGGTTATAGCTGTCCTTTGCTCAGACAGAGCAGAGCTGGGTTCAGGTAAAGGTCAGCAATCCCAGAATGCAGAGCAGCACAGTCAGAAGGCACAGTTTGCAGGCTGCCTGATGTTCCATGAGCTGCCATCTTGGATGTTTAAAGGCTCATAACATACAGTAGATGCAGGTAGGATGATTTTTAATGTGAGTAATCTGTATGTACAGAGTGTGGTAAACATATTAGATAGACTCTAATGTAGCTTTCATAGAAAGTTTAGAATTGTTGATTATTAATATATTTTATGTTCTGTCAATCCAAGGACCTTGTTTGTAAAATAACTGATAAGCAGCAGGATATTCTAGTATTGATAGATAATGAGTCCTCCAATCTCCTCATACTCCTTATACTAGGTATTTTCATGTTGCCCCAAGGCTCTTAGTTACAATGCCTGAGTGTGCCTGCAGTGTTCTCAGAAGTGCTAGAAACAGAAAGGAAATAACGTAAGTATTAACCTTTCAAAAAACTTTGCATTAATCAAAAGCACAATGTGTTTACACGACGAACATCCCTATTTCTGGCGATTGTTTTACTTGTATCTGGCATTTTTTGCAGCTTTTCTCTGCTTGCTGAACATCTAGTTGCATTTTTCTCAGATGGTATATGAAGACTACCATCCACTGTACAGAGATAGTAATCTGCTTACTAATCTTCTCTTATGTACTCATAAAAAACCTATGATCATGAAGGATCATAGAGGATATTACAGTAGATGAAGCTGTGCAGTATCTTTGGTGTCTCTCTTGGAATCCTGTCTAGCTCAAATTTGTTATTACTAATTAGTGGCCATTTATGAAGTCAGAGTCTGATAAAAAAGAAGAGCCCTCCCCATTTAAAATTTGCTACTAAGCTATAAGAAGGAACCTTTAGCCATGTAAAGTTTCTATCATACTCTCTTATATCCCAACATATCAATAACCCCTTCATATATACTCAAATGGTCAAATGACTTGAACTTTCCTTTATCAATAGCTGACTGGATAAAAATCTGTGAATCTTATTCTTGCATCCAATCCACATCTCTTAAACTAATCAGCAATAAACTTCTGACTCAATTTTATCTTACAGAATGCCAGCACTACACTGCTGGTGGTGTGATAGTGATAGGGCAACAGTACTACATATTTGGTGTGCTTGCACACATACGCAGAACCTTTGGGACAAAGTTGCCCAATTTTTGCAGAACTTACCCTTTCCAGAAAATCGAATCCATCCTCTTTAACTTAGAATGTCTATCCCCTCTAACTTCCCAAAGTAGAGTAGAAACAATCACTATGACAATAACAAAAATAATTATTGTCAACTAGAGATGAGCGAACTTTTGAAAAATTCGATTCGACTGATTCGCCGAATTTTCCGACAAAAATCGGTTCGACCAGAATTTATTCGCGACGAATCGCTATTAAAAACGGCTATTTCTGAGCCTCCTAGAGCCTCAATAGGGTTGTAAACCATTCTGCCTTGCTGTAACACGCATAGGATGCGTGCTGGGTTAGTGAAATAATATTGTAAATAATTATCACATGCAGATCAGAGGCATCGCTAATAGAATCGCAGAGTGGCACAATTGCAGAGAGTTGAAGTGGCATCACTATGAGGGGCCCCTATAGTGCCTAAAAACACACCCTGGAGCTGGCAGCAGCAGCAGGAGGCCAAAAATTGGCTGAAAGACATCCTGGAGTTGGCAGCAGGAGCAGCAAGAGCCCAAAAATTGGCCGAATGACACCCTGGAGTTGCAAGCAGCAGCAGGAGCCCAAACATAGCTTGAAAGAGACACTGGAGTTGGCTGCAGGAGCCCAAAAATTGGATGAATCACACCCTGGAGTTGCAAGCTGCAGCAGGAGGCCACAAATCGGCTGAAAGACATCCTGGAGTTGGCTGCAGGAGCAGCAGGAGCCCAAAAGCTGTCCGAATGACACCCTGGAGTTGCAAGCAGCAACAGGAGCCCAAACATAGCTTGAAAGAGACACTGGAGTTGGCTGCAGGAGGCCAATAATTGGATGAATCACACCCTGGAGTTGCAAGCAGCAGCAGGAGCACAAACATTGCTTGAAAGAGACACTGGAGTTGGCTGCAGGAGCCCAAAAATTGGATGAAAGGCACACCCTGAAGTTGCAAGCAGCAGCAGCAGGAGCCCAAACATAGCTTGAAAGAGACACCGGGGTTGGCAGCAGGAACCCAAAAATTGGCTTAAAGACACACTGCAGTCGGCAGCAGCAGCAGCAGGAGGCTAAAATTTGGCTGAAAGGCACACCCTGAAGTTGGCATCAGCAGGAGCCCAAAAATTGGCAGAATGACACCCTGGAGTTGCAAGCAGCAGCAGCAGCCCAAACATAGCTTAAAAGACACACTGGAGTTGGCAGCAGGAGCCCAAAAATAAGCTGAACTACACCCTGGAGTTGCAAGCAGCAACTGCAGGAGCCCAAACATTGCTTTAAAGAGACACTGGAGTTGGCTGCAGGAGCCCAAAAATTGAATCAATCACAACCTGGAGTTGCAAGCAGCGGCAGCAGGAGCCCAAACATTGCTTTAAAGAGACACTGGATTTGGCTGCAGGAGCCCAAAAATTGGATGAATCACACCCTGGAGTTGCAAGCAGCAGCAGGAGCCCAAACATAGCTTAAAAGACACACTGGAGTTGGCAGCAGCCCAAAAATTGGCCTAAAGACACACCCTGGAGTTGGCAGCAGCAGCAGGAGCCCAAAGATAGCTTGAAAGACACACTGGAGTTGGCTGCAGGAGCCCAAAAATTGGATGAATCCCACCCTGGAGTTGCAAGCAGCAGCAGCAGCAGCAGGAGCCCAAACATTGCTTGAAAGAGACACTGGAGTTGGCTGAAGGAGGCCAAAATTTGAATGAATCAAACCCTGGAGTTGCAAGCAGCAGCAGAAGCCAAAACATTGCTTTAAAGAGACACTGGAGTTTGCTGCAGGAGCCTAAAAATTGGCCTAAAGACACACCCTGGAGTTGGCAGCAGCAGGAGCCCAAACATAGCTTGAAAGACACACTGGAGTTGGCTGCAGGAGCCCAAAAATTGGCTGAATGACACCCTGGAGTTGCAAGCAGCAGCAGCAGCCCAAACATAGCTTAAAAGACACACTGGAGTTGGCAGCAGGAGCCCAAAAATAAGCTGAACTACACCCTGGAGTTGCAAGCAGCAGCAGCAACTGCAGGAGCCCAAACATTGCTTTAAAGAGACACTGGAGTTGGCTGCAGGAGCCCAAAAATTGAATGAATCACACCCTGGAGTTGCAAGCAGCGGCAGCAGGAGCCCAAACATTGCTTTAAAGAGACACTGGATTTGGCTGCAGGAGCCCAAAAATTGGATGAATCACACCCTGGAGTTGCAAGCAGCAGCAGGAGCCCAAACATAGCTTAAAAGACACACTGAAGTTGGCAGCAGGAGCCCAAAAATTGGCCTAAAGACACACCCTGGAGTTGGCAGCAGCAGCAGGAGCCCAAACATAGCTTGAAAGACACACTGGAGTTGGCTGCAGGAGCCCAATAATTGGATGAATCACACCCTGGAGTTGCAAGCAGCAGCAGAAGCCCAAACATTGCTTTAAAGAGACACTGGAGTTTGCTGCAGGAGCCTAAAAATTGGTCTAAAGACACACCCTGGAGTTGGCAGCAGCAGCAGCAGGAGCCCAAACATAGCTTGAAAGACACACTGGAGTTGGCTGCAGGAGCCCAAAAATTGGATGAATCACACCCTGGAGTTGCAAGCAGCAGCAGCAGGAGGCCAAACATTGCTTGAAAGAGACACTGGAGTTGGCAGCAGGAGCCCAAAAATTGGACTAAAGACTCACTGGAGTTGTCAGCAGCTGCAGCAGGAGCCCAAACATAGCTTGAAAGAGACACTGGAGTTGGCTGCAGGAGGCCAAAAATTGGATGAATCACACCCTGGAGTTGCAAGCAGCAGCAGGAGCCCAAACATTGCTTGAAAGACACACTGGAGTTTGCAGCAGGAGCCCAACAATTGGATGAATCACACCCTGGAGTTGCAAGCAGCAGCAGGAGCCCAAACATTGCTTGAAAGACACACTGGAGTTGGCTGCAGGAGCCCAAAAATTGGATGAATCACACCCTGGAGTTGCAAGCAGCAGCAGCAGGAGCCCAAACATTGCTTGAAAGAGACACTGGAGTTGGCTGCAGGAGGCCAAAAATTGGATGAATCACACCCTGGAGTCGCAAGCAGCAGCAGCAGGAGCCCAAACATTGCTTGAAAGAGACACTGGAGTTGGCTGCAGGAGGCCAAAATTTGGATGAATCACACCCTGGAGTTGCAAGCAGCAGCAGGAGCCCAAACATAGCTTGAAAGACACACTGGAGTTGGCAGCAGGAGCCCAAAAATTGGATGAATCACACCCTGGAGTTGCAAGCAGCAGCAGCAGGAGCCCAAACATTGCTTGAAAGACACACTGGAGTTGGCTGCAGGAGCCCAAAAATTGGATGAATCACACCCTGGAGTTGCAAGCAGCAGCAGCAGCAGGAGCCCAAACATTGCTTGAAAGAGACACTGGAGTTGGCTGCAGGAGGCCAAAAATTGGATGAATCACACCCTGGAGTTGCAAGCAGCAGCAGGAGCCCAAACATTGCTTGAAAGAGACACTGGAGTTGGCTGCAGGAGGCCAAAAATTGGATGAATCACACCCTGGAGTTGCAAGCAGCAGCAGCAGGAGCCCAAACATTGCTTGAAAAAGACACTGAAGTTGGCTGCAGGAGCCCAAAAATTGGATGAATCACACCCTGGAGTTGCAAGCAGCAGCAGCAGGAGCACAAACATAGCTTGAAAGAGACACTGGAGTTGGCTGCAGGAGCCCCAATAATTGGATGAATCACACCCTGGAGTTGCCAGCAGCAGCAGGAGCCCAAACATTGCTTTAAAGAGACACTGGAGTTGGCTGCAGGAGCCTAAAAATTGGATGAATCACACCCTGGAGTTGCAAGCAGCAGCAGCAGCTGCAGGAGCCCAAACATTGCTTTAAAGAGACACTGGAGTTGGCAGCAGGTGCCCCAAAACTGGCCTAAGGACACACTGGAGTTGCAAGCAGCAGCAGCAGGAGCCCAAAATTGCCAGAAAGACACACCCTGGAGTTGGCAGCATCACGAAGAGAACATATACAGATTTTCGGCACATATATCTTATCCAAAGAATATTAATTAAAGGTAAGAGTAACGTAAAGCATTTTCTCAATAATTTCTTGTGGTCTGATGCGGAGGAATGTCTGTAACTGGAGAGCAGCACCTTAAATCTGTTTTGCACGATCAATATTTCTTTAGTGTTGGTCTGGCCCCATCATCAATCTACTCTAATGCATCAGGCATTGGTGGGTGGAAATCTTGGCTGATCCATGCCCAATTCATTTCCACGCAGGCCAGTTTCTCAAAAAAAAAAAAAACATGGAGAGTGACAGATTAGTAACATATTAGTAACATAGTAACATATTAGTAACATAGTAACATATAAGGCCTCATTTCATCAAGCAGAGGTCTCTGCAGAATAGGGGTGAGTTGCAGCAGGAGTCTCAGTGAGAGGCCTGATCTCCCGGGATCGTGTCTTGAACAGCAACCCATCTGCCATCATCCATTGGTTAACACGATCATCCACTGCATCACAAGTGACATCTGACACCCCCAGTCAACTGTCTGTTGTATGTTATGCTTTGGGTTCAGCTCCACTATTCAGTGAGGACGATCTAATAATCAGAAAAATCAGCAGCTACTGCCCAGCCAAGAAGTGGAGGAGACACTTGCCGCTTCTTCCACTAGGCGGGCAAGTAGTGATAAGGAGAGTGTCGTGGGAGGAGGTGTTGCAAGCGTTTTGGCTCCTTAAGCAGACACTGTTGAGGAAAGTGAGGAGGACATCAGTGAGTTTTGAGGGCACTTTTAAAGGCTTGGAGTGATGGAGAGTGACAGATTTAGCGGCCAGCATGGTGGCAGAAGGGGAAAGTATGGAGGCAAATGTGCTCGGGGTAGACCACTCGCGCGGCAGGCTATCTTCCCAGGAGGTAGTAGAAGAGGGTCCCTGGAGTTGGCGGCGGCGGTAGCAGCATCAGTGAATTAGTGCGGACTGTTGGTAGGAGAAATCAGCTACAAGCCCATGTTGCAGTTTTGCATCAAGCATCCGCAGGCTATATGAAAGATGTGTAGGCAGAAGGTGAAGTGTGGCCAGGGTCCCAATGTTGGACCCACAGCCCTGCGTCAACATTTGCAGCGTCACCATAAAGCGCCTGGGAGAGTTGGCTCCAAAGTGGTGGTCCAGCCTGCTGCATTACCCAGTGGCACACCGCTCTCTGTTCCAGCCAGCCAGGGCTCCACCACCTCCTGTGTGTCATACCCATCCTCTGTCGCTCCAGATGCTCCTCCTCCTCTTAATCCGAGTCTGTCATTCCGCCAGCAATCCATTGCCAAGCCTTGTCCAAGAGACAACAGTATGTGCCCCCTCATCCAACGTGCAGAAGCTAAATGTGCTCCTGTATAAGTTGCTGTTGCTGCAGTCCCTCCCTTTTGAGTTGGTGGACATTTCAGAGAACTGATGGCTTGTGCCGAGCCGAGGTGGAGAGTCCCATGCTGTCATTTCTTTGCGAAGAAGGCAGTACCAGCCCTGTACAATTTTGTTGAACAGAAGGTGGGCCAGTCCTTTAGCCTGTCAGTGTGTACCAAAGTGCACAGCAGTGCCTACGTCTGGAGCTGTAACTATGGTCAGGGACAATAAATATACTTTTAGAACCACTGGGTGATTGTGGTTCCTGCACAACCACAAAAGCAACTTGGACAGGTCCCTCCGCTGTGGCCTCCACGCTCCTAGGCCTTTGTGCCTGTAACAGTGCACTTGCACTTAGCAATGGTGTCACAGAGAAAAGTGGCAAATTGTCAATTAGAAACATATATATATATATATATATATATATTTTTTTTTTTTTTTTAATATTTTTTTTCCATTGCCTTTTAATATTTTGTGAATTTTTGTACACATTTTTTTTCATTTTTTCATTTTTTTTTTTACTTTTTTTCTAAATATTTATTTTTTCACTTTTTTTTACATTTTTTTTTCCCAGTGCCCTTCCAGCCTACCATGTGTGCAGGACACAGCGGTTTCACGCTGTTCTTCACATGGTTTGCCTTGAGCAACAGAGTAACACATGGGAGGAACTGCTAAAAATGAGAACTCAATACATGAAATCATGGCTTACTCCACGAAAACTGCAAATGGGACCCATGGTGACTGACACTGGGAAAAACATCTTGTCTGCACTGCGACAAGGAAGCCTGAGCCATGCGTCCTGCCATGGCACACGTGTTCAATCTAGTTGCCAAGAGTTTTCTAAAGTCTTCCCCCCATCTGAAAGACATCCTAACAATGGGAAGGAAACTTTGCATGCACTTCAGGCACTCCTACACCGCCAAGCACACCCTTCTTGAGCTTCAGCGTCAGAACGGTATCCCCCAACATAGTCTGATTTGCGATGTTTCCACCCGTTGGAATTCCACCCTCCATATGCAGGATCGACTATAGGAACAGAGAAAAGCCATCACGGATTTCTTGATGATCCAAACGGATAGGGGGACTCCCCTGTGTAACTTCAATGTAAACCAGTGGCAGCTCAGGCCCTTTGAGGAAGCTACTTTATTAGTCAGTCGCCAGGACTATGAGATAAACGATGAGATTCCACTGCTTCATGTACTACAACACATGTTGGAAACCATGGCTGGTCAGGGCACTAGAGACATGGCGCATACATTTCACAGCCACATGAAGCCTGTGGGGGCTGAAGTGGAGGAGGGGGTGGGGCACAGCGAAGCACAGTTTAGGTTTGACAAAATGACCATTTTATCTAGTCATCTGACAGGAGAGGAGGAGCAGGAGCAGCCAGAGGAGCTAGAGGGTTGTGAGGAAGGCGAGACAGAGGACCCAGACACACCGTGGCAGTTTGCAGTGGAGATGGAGACAGGTAGTCCCTCCGAGTCACTTGCACAAATGGCACGATGCATGCTCACGTGCTTGCGTAGTGACCACAGAATTGTCTCCATTTGTCTGCTGGATGACTTCTGGCTCTCCACCTTATTGGACCCTCACTTCCGGCACAAAATGGGGGCATTTTTTACACCCACTGAGAGGGAGGACAAACTGACCTACTACAGAGACATCCTACGTAGTCAGTTGGGCGATGTCTATCTGCGCCATGGTACATACTCTTGCAGGTCTGACTCGGGGGGACCTCTGCGCTCACCTTCCACTGCCATGACTGCCGGGGGGGGAAGACCTGAAGCAGGACCTGAACCAGCAGGTCATGTCATACCTTGACATGACCATGCCAACACACCTTGAGGATCCGCTGGACTTCTGGGAAGCCAAACTTGACTTGTGGCCACAACTAGCAGAGTTTGCCCTGGAAAAGCTGTCCTGCCCGGCCAGTAGTTGATTTAGATAGCAACTGGGCTGCTCTATATTATGCGGAAAAATGGCAAATTTACCTTACAGTATAAGCTATTGCCCCTCAGATTTACACAGGGGCTGCTCTATATTATGCTGCAAAATGGCAAATTTACCTCACAGTATAAGCTATTGCCCCTCAGATTGACACAGGAGCTGCTCTATATAATGCTACAAAACCAAGAGCGGATTTAACTCACACAATATAACCTATTTCTAAGGTTTATATAGGGACTGCTCTATGTAATGGTGCAACACCATGAATTTACCTACAATATAAACTATTGCTGCTCCATATTATGGTGCAAAACTGAATTTATCTCACAATATAAACTATTACTCCTCAGGTTTATATAGGGGCTGCTGTATATAACAGTGCAAAACCATGCATTTACCTCATAAAATAAACTATTGCCCCTCAGATTTACACAGGGCCTGATCTATATTATGCTGCAAAATGGCAAATTTACCTCACAGTATAAGCTATTGCCCCTCAGATTTACACAGGAGCTGCTCTATAGAATGCAACCAAACCAAGAGCCGATTTAACTCACACAATATAATCTATTTCTCAGGTTTATATAGGGACTGCTCTATTTAATGGTTCAAAACCATGAATTTACTTCATAATATAAACTATTGCCCCCCAGATTTACTCAGGGGCTGCTCCATATAATGGTGCAAAACAGGGCAAATGTATTGTCCAATATAAACTATTGCTGCTCTGATTTACACAGGAGGGCCACTCTAAAGAATGGTGCAACATGGCGAATTTAGCTCACAATATAACATAGATTGCAAAATGAGATTTTCAGACAGGGCCTGCTCTATAAAATGGCAATTTTACCTCACAATATAAACTATTGCTCCTCAGATTTACACAGGGATTTAGGTATATATATATATATATATATATATATATATATATATATAATAGTGCAAAACAGCGAATTTACCTCACAATACTGTATAAACTATTGCTCCTCAGATTTACACAGTGGGCTTCTCTATATAATGGTGCAAAATGGCGATTTACCTCACTATATAATCTATTACTGCTCTATATATAAAAATAAATAAATAAAAAAAAGAGCCTGTAGAAGCTTATTTAGTATAACAGACAGGGTGACATGTGCTGGTTTGGGATGCCCATGTGGGCTAGTGTTTTGACAGCAGGACAAAAACCAATTCAAAATGCAATAGCTTAATAAAACTGAGGCTGAACAAGCTTATTTAGTATAATAGATAGGGTGACGTGCTGGTTTGGGATGCCCATGTGGGCTGGTGTTTTGACTGCAGGACAGAAACCAATTCAAAATGCAATAGCTTAATAAAGCTGAGGCTGTAGACGCTTATTTAGTATTACAGATAGGGTACAACGTGGTGGTTTGGGATACCCTGCGGCCTGGTGTTTTGACAGCAGGACAAAAACCAATTCAAACTGCAATAGCTTAATAAAGCTGAGGATGAACAAGCTTATTTAGTATGACAGATAGGGTGCAACGTGGTGGTTTGGGATGCCCTGTGGCCTTGTTTTTGTTACAGGACGCACAAAACCAATTCAAAATGCAATAGCTTAATAAAGCTGAGGCTGTAGACGCTTATTTAGTATAACAGATAGGGTACAACGTGGTGGTTTGGGATACCCTGCGGCCTGGTGTTTTTTTTAAAAGCAGGACAAAAACCAATTCAAAATGCAATACTTTGATTCAGCTGAAGAAGGATGAACAAGCGTATTTAGTATAACAGATAGGCTGCTAAGTGCAGGTTTGGGATACCCAGGTGGGCTGGTGCTTTTTTTGTTAAAGGCAGACCAAAAAACAATTCAAAATGCAATACTTTGATTAAGCCGAGGAAGGATAAACAAGCGTATTTAGTATAACAGATAGGCTGCTAAGTGCAGGTTTGGGATGCCCTGCGGCCTGGTGTTTTTTTGTTAATGGCAGACCAAAAACCAATTCAAAATGCAATACTTTGATTAAGCTAAGGAAAGATGAACAAGCATATTTAGTATAACAGATAGGCTGCTAAGTGCAGGTTTGGGATGCCCTGCGGCCTGATGCTTTTTTGTTAAAGGCAGACCAAAAACCAATTCAAAATGAAATACTTTGATTAAGCTGAGGAAGGATGAACAAGTGTATTTAGTATAACAGATAGGCTGCTAAGTGCAGGTTTGGGATGCCCTGCGCCCTAGTGTTTTGGCAGCAGGACAAAAAAATATTCAAAATGCAATACTTTGATTAAGCTGAGGAAGGATGAACAAGCGTATTTAGTATAACAGATAGGCTGCTAAGTGCAGGTTTGGGATGCCCTGCGGCCTGGTGTTTTTTTGTTAAAGGCAGACCAAAAACCAATTCAAAATGAAATACTTTGATTAAGCTGAGGAAGGATGAACAAGTGTATTTAGTATAACAGATAGGCTGCTAAGTGCAGGTTTGGGATGCCCTGCGGCCTGGTATTTTTTTTGTTAAAGGCAGACCAAAAACCAATTCAAAATGCAATACTTTGATTAAGCTGAGGAAGGATGAACAAGCATATTTAGTATAACAGATAGGCTGCTAAGTGCAGGTTTGGGATGCCCTGCGGCCTGGTATTTTTTTGTTAAAGGCAGACCAAAAACCAATTCAAAATGAAATACTTTGATTAAGCTGAGGAAGGATGAACAAGCGCATTTAATATAACAGATAGGCTGCTAAGTGCAGGTTTGGGATGCCCTGCGGCCTGGTTTTTTTTTTGTTAAAGGCAGACCAAAAACCAATTCAAAATGCAATATTTTGATTAAGCTGAGGAAGGATGAACAAGCATATTTAGTATAACAGATAGGCTGCTAAGTGCAGGTTTGGGATGCCCTGCGGCCTGGTGTTTTTTTTTGTTAAAGGCAGACCAAAAAACAATTCAAAATGAAATACTTTGATTAAGCTGAGAAAGGATGAACAAGCATATTTAGTATAACAGATAGGCTGCTAAGTGCAGGTTTGGGATACCCAGGTGGGCTGGTGTTTCTTTTGTTAAAGGCAGACCAAAAACCAATTCAAAATGAAATACTTTGATTAAGCTGAGAAAGGATGAACAAGCATATTTAGTATAACAGATAGGCTGCTAAGTGCAGGTTTGGGATGCCCTGCGGCCTGGTGTTTTTTTGTTAAAGGCAGACCAAAAACCAATTCAAAATGCAATACTTTGATGTAGCTGAGGAAGGATGAACAAGCGTATTTAGTATAACAGATAGGTTGCTAAGTGCAGGTTTGGGATGCCCTGCGGCCTGGTGTTTTTTTTGTTAAAGGCAGACCAAAAACCAATTCAAAATGCAATACTTTGATTAAGCTGAGGAAGGATGAAGAAGCGTATTTAGTATAACAGATAGGCTGCTAAGTGCCGGTTTGGGATGCCCTGCGGCCTGGTGTTTTTTTTGTTAAAGGCAGACCAAAAACCAATTCAAAATGCAATACTTTGATTAAGCTGAGGAAGGATGAACAAGCGTATTTAGTATAACAGATAGGCTGCTAAGAGCAGGTTTGGGATGTCCTGTGGCCTGGTGTTTTTTTTGTTAAAGGCAGACCAAAAACCAATTCAAAATGAAATACTTTGATTAAGCTGAGGAAGGATGAACAAGCGTATTTAGTATAACAGATAGGCTGCTAAGTGCAGGTTTGGGATGCCCTGCGGCCTGTTTTTTTTTTTTTAAAGGCAGACCAAAAACCAATTCAAAATGAAATACTTTGATTAAGCTGAGGAAGGATCAACAAGCGTATTTAGTATAACAGATAGGCTGCTAAGTGCAGGTTTGGGATACCTAGGTGGGCTGGTGTTTTTTTTGTTAAAGGCAGACCAAAAAATATTTAAACTAATCCAGTTATATTATGATAAATGCTTGTGTGTAGCAGATAGGGTTAAATAAGCCACTGCATAGATGGGATGCACAGTGGCAAGGCAGATTTACATCACAAAGAACTGAAATTGAATTGAAAACTGATCTGGCTAATGAAAAAAAAAAAAATGTCACTGTCACTTCAAAGCTGTCCCTGGCTGGATGGTTCCGGTTTTCCCCTATCTTTCCCTATCTTTCCCTGGCTCTGTCTACCTCTCTGTCTGCCTCTCTGCCTCTCCCTATCTATCTCTAACTCTCTGTCCCTGTCTCTAACGAGCTGTGCTCTGGCCGCAATGTAAGACTGAAATGCGCACAAGCAAGATGGCCGCCGCTTTATATAGCACGGTGCCGTCACCGGGCTTCCTGGCTGCTGATAGGCTGCATGTGACTTACCCATGATACCTTGCCCCAGGGGATATGTCTGGACATGTTCATCCACCATTTTAGAATGCCTGTAATTGAAATAAATGGAGTTTAAAGGAAAACTTCGATCAATCGAATCGCGGAGAAATTCGAATTCGTTCCGAATCAAATTTTCCATGAAATTCGGAACGAATCCAAGTTCGTCCGGATCGATTCACTCATCCCTATTGTCAACCACTGGTCCAAGTGTGCCCCCCTCAGACTTTTAACACTGGCTACAAATGGCTCCAGCTGTATACGTAGCTGAACTGGCCCAAAACCTCGGAAAGTCTCTATAGCCAATCGTAAACAAAATAGTATTGGTGAATAAAAATGGCTGAACATGATCAAACGTATTTTTATGCAAGGAAATCTCAGGTTGAGTGGAGGTGGGAGGGTAGGCCCACAGGAAACCTAGCTACCCAGTGGGATCTGGGTTTGATAAACTGTACATGAATAAGTAAAGAGGGATGAATTGAATAAATAAACCTGGAACCCAGTACTCCAATGAAGAGACATCCTCTGTCCCCTCACTTAATTGTCAAATCAGACAGGGCAGATGGGGCATCAAATCAGAGGGAGAAAAACAATAGAGGAGTTGGAGTCGAATAGTGGGAAGATCATGAAATGTAAATAAGAAGAAAATAGGAGAAGGAAAAGTGCAAGAACGGGTTTATTACCATAGGAAAATACGAAGTACACAAAATGTGGGGCAGAAATAGTACAATAAATTGTGAGGCTTTAAAAACCTGGGCACTAGACTACTGAACAACGCATTTTTTTTTTTGGGGGGGGGGGGGGGGGGGGGTCAGATGCAAAGAGAAATATTGCCTTTAAGTGACATTTTCAGATTTGCAGCCAAGCAATTTAGATAGGGCCATGCTTACATTTTCTAAAAGCCCTTTTATGTCAGTTAGGCCAGGGGAGTGTTAGAAATAATATAAAAGTAGTAGTTACCAAATTTAGACACAAGATGGCAGTGGCTAAGTCAGAGTTAGGCCCTTATTTAACAAGGAATAGCGCCAGGTAGCGACTGGTGAGCGAACGGTAATGACGGTCACCGCCACGAGAACGCCGGCTCCCCACCACAATCACACATTTATCAAGCCGATCCTGCTTAGCGACTGAGATAGCGCCAGATAGCGACTCATTCATCATTATTCCAGCCTCACCCCACAGCGCCAGCGAGCGACCTTGAACAGCGCCAGGTATGACCTCTCGCTACCTGGCGCTCTCCAATGCATTTCAATGGAACAATCTTTAAATATTCATAATTAATTGTTATTAATTTTTTTTTTAATGTGAACATTTCTGTTACCACTTCTGCCATGTTAAGGTAAAACAAAAAAAAAATTGTGCAGAATTGATATTACAGGTCTGATATTAATGTATTCATATTACAAAATGTTTTTATAAACTTGTTTTTTTTGGTTTCAAAAAATATGGTTGTTTGGGGGTTAAAAAACTACTTTTAACCCATCGCCGCCAGCGCTCTGGGGTTTAAACATGCATTTCACAGCGCGAGAATTTTTTGAGCGTGATTTGTTAATGAATATGGTGGGAGCCGGTCGCTATGGCCATTCGCTATCATGCGCTCCCATACAGCGCGGAACCTGTCAAATAGCGACTCATCACCTTGTATTCAACATTACTGCACACCGACTGAGTCGCTATCAACAACCGAACAACGGCCAAGCACAGCGACTACTAGCGGGCGCTGTGAAAATACCGCTACAGTCGCTCAACTGTCGCTACCTGGCGCTATTAATAAATCAGCCTCCTCGAATAGGGGAGATTGGAAATTGGAATAGCTGTGAGAATAATTCACAGGCTGAGCATAACGTGTTTGTTCTTGTTCAGACAGGTGCTAGATCACATGTGCCAAACTCAAGGCCTGGGTGTCGGATGTGGCCCTCCATGCCTTTTCATGTGGCCCTCTGACAGGTGGCAGGCGGCTGCGGCTTGGTGCATTCCTTCTAGCCGGCCACTTACTCAAAGGCTTCTTAATGTGTGAGGTGCTGCTGAGTACTGCATTCCACCACTTCTAATCCTGGCCCCAGATGCAGTACCTAAAAATCAGCTTGTGCCTTTTCAACATTCTGGGGAAGAAGAGAGTAGTGTCTGAAAATGTTCTGTGTCTCTGTGCAACCAACTCTCATCACACAAGGGGGGCACCTAACCCATCAAAATTACTACTACAGCAAAGGGTGCAATTGCTCCTGCAAGGGTTTTTGATAGCTATTGCCAGCTTGCGGTGGGAAAAAAAAAATGTTTGTAGGCTTGTCCTAATTCTGTGTCTATGTCCTCCATGGGCAAAAAAAAAAATCAGTGGTTCTGCTGAAGAATTATGCACCTGTATGTCTCCTGGGCAAAACACCTCTGCATCTGTCCTGAGCAAAATACTCTGGATCTGTTCAAAGCAAATTAAATCAGCATCTGTCCCAGGCAAATTTTGTGGCTGCTCATGGCAAAATAATTCAGAATCTGGATCAGTCCTGGGCAAAATTATCCTGTGGATATTTTGATGCCTGTCTGCATCTATCCTGGACTAAATATTTCTGTGTCTGTAACCATACATTTAAAGGGTCGTGCTTTCTTTTTGTTTTGGATTTGTTATTAACCATAATGCTGATGTGGCCCTCTGTGAAAATGAGTTTGACACCCCTGTGCTAGATGGTTCTTTAAAGTGGACCAACACCCCTGATTTTGACTATCCTGGGTTTTGGTCCACTTCGGTGGGGCACCCTAATCGGGGGTGCCCCGCTGTGTGAGACCCCCCAGAACACCCGTAAACACTCACCTCCACACGCTCCTACGCGGGCGCTCGTCCAATCAGAGAGCTCAGAGCCGCTGTGGTATGCACGTACAAGCGGCGTCCAACCACAGCAGCTCTGAGCGCTGGAGGCCGCGTCTCGCGTTTCCTTCTAACAGGGAGCGTGCCCGCGCTGGCCATTCACAAACGGTCGTCGCATGCCCTGCTAGAGGGAAGCCCGAGTCGCGCCCGCGGCCCGCGCATGCGCCGTTGGAACGGGGTTAAGGTAAGGTTTGTGGGCGTCCTGGGGGGTTTCACCCCGCGGGACATCCTGATTTCGGATGCCCCGCGGGGAGGAATCTGATCGGCCCGGGAATCTTATAGATTCCCGGGCCGATCCCCCCTGGGTGTTGGTCCACTTTAACACGTAAAGTGCGGCTCTGCAGCATGTGATTGAGAAGTTACAGTGTATGATGGGGAGGAACCAGAACTAATATAGTATTAGCCCAATATACCAATACTAATATAGAGACTTATATACCAACTTTTGAATGCCCTGTTGTGCAGAGATTAAAAAGAAGGTCATTCTAAACTAAAAGCAAAACTGTGTGCTGTGCTGCACACTCACCCTTTGTTCCAAAGGCAATCAAACTGCAGGCAATCAGATGGAGCTGCAGAGCACCAGTTTTTCAGTAGTGATTTCAACTGCAGCAAAAAATAAATAAAGTGGAGTAAAAGTCTATTTAGATATTCGGTATACTGTAACGGTCCACTTTTCTGTTCCAAAAATGTTTATTAAGAAAAACAAAATGTCCGCCAATGCTATATTATTTGCTCAAAATAATATACATTATTTCACAGTCATGGTAACCAGGCTTAACATCATGTTATGGGTATACAGTAAAATTAGACAGGTAAAACTTCTGATGTTGTAAGAGCGTATTGGTATATGTTCATCGTCATAAAATAAGTCACAAAATGCAGTTTTATAATATAAAGCATGACATAGAATGCCCATCAGATCTATATATAAAAGAAAAAGGGGACATAATTCCATTAATATGCATGGCAGGCAGCTTTGACTGGACGAGACCCTGCGCATGCGCCTTGGAACCATAGGGAAGGTATGTTTATCGGGTGAACAATTAGCGTGGCATCGCAGTTCGGGATGCCCCTGAGAAAAAGATCAAACCTGGAATAGTGACAATCCTGAGTTTTGGTCCACTTTAAAGTGAACCTATTACCGATTTGACGATTAACCCCCCTGGGCCATCCCGTTTTGGTATGCCCCCCGCTGAAATGCCCCTGATTACCCGCAATCACTAACCTTTTCGGCTTTCCCCCGCCACAACCCCGGCCTCCCTGCAGCTGGCTGTGCTCCCATGTCCAGTCATTCAGATAGACTGGGGGCAGCAGAGCATTGCAGACCACAGGGAGACCGGGGATGCTGGTTGTGTGTAAACTGTGCCGTATACCATTAATATGCACTGCATATGGCCTCACGGAAAATTACCTATCACCAGGATAGCAAAAAATCCTGATAGGTTCACTTTAAATCACCTCATCATCTAAATCACACACAACTAGTAGCTGCCCTTCGCATTTTGGGGCCATTTATGGACTGTTGTTGTTGAACTACAAAGCCCAGCTAGATGCAACTTAAAAAAGCTGGCTATGTTCAACAAAAGTCTCTAAATGTGCGTGGAGTGTTAAATTTACCCCACACCGATTTAAATCGACAAAACTGCCACTGCTCGTTTCGGGATCACCATTGGGAATACTCCCCACCATGAGCAGCGGCAGTTAGCACTGATTTAAGGTGTTGTGCTTTAACACCGTGCACTGCCCCCCCCCCCCTTGTAGTGCGCGTCCACGCTGCCCATTGGGATAGAAGGCTATGCCTGAATATATAGTGGAGGATGCAGTGTAACCTGCACATGAGCCATGGGATCAGATCAGTGAGTATAATTTTTTATCTTTTGATGTGTTAGGGAGGGCAGTGAGGTAGGGAGTCTTTCGCATGCGCACATGCGTGTGGGGGGCCCAGTACAGAGTTTGCTCTGGCCCACAAAGGAATATAGTTACGCCACTGTCAGACACCGTCCAGGTATAGAACCACTGGTTGTCTAGGACTTTTTTCCCTAATTTGGGGAGTGGCCGTGGGGCAAACGCATGCTGTTGCCAGAGATGGAACGGGGCACAGGTAATTTGATTTTCTGGATTTTAGGTTTCCTCTTTAGGTCTGCAAGTGTGGAATCCCAAATCAGGGTGTCCCAGGTTGCGTGCCCTTCAGTCAAGTTAAGCTGGTGTTCCGATTTAAACAGACTTCACGTGAAATTTATGAAATATCTATATCCCTTCAAATTGTGACCATCCAGCTTTCTAGGAAGACAATCAAGGGCTTGCTGGGTCTTGTAGTTCATTTGCAGCTGGGAAACAGACATACAATAGAGCTCTCTGTATGTATTATCCTGCAGACAATGGCGCATCTCCCTCCGCAGCCACCTGTCTCATTCAGCCTTTTCTGGGAGTGTGGCTAGACAGGAAGAGAAGAATGTGGGTAATAGCGTGCAGAAATGCAACACACAGCATAAAAGGAAACCTCAGCCCCTCTCCAGTGGGTGCTTTGCCCTTTGAAATGTGTTTTGTGGTTTTCTGACAGTTGTACTCTTAAGAAACTTTAATAAATAGCGTCTATTGTTTATCGATGGGTGTTTTATAAATGTCTGATGAGGGTTTACTATGAAAATGTTTAAGTTAGACGTGTTTCACATTCACACCTTGCATGGACCGCCACGTATGAGTCATAGGAAATGTATTATAATAAGGTTAGATTAACCAGTGCATCACCGACATCTAATTTTATTCTGTTTTTATTCTATTTATATCACAGTTCACATTATTGGTAGGTACAACACGGGGCAAGAATATTACCCAGACGGGGGGGGGGGGGTGACATCAAGGGGTGAAAGTGTGGATGGAAAGTTTTTGGTCTGCGCAGTGTGCTCCTGCTGGTGGTGGTGGGGGCAGGGCCATTCTCTGGGTGGGCCCACTGACAGGGCTGACCTTTGGGGTGTGCAGCGCCGCTTAACCGGCAGTGGACTGGGAGCGCACCACCACAGCTGGTGACCAACTTCTCCTCGAATGGCGGGGTTCCACACAATGGGGCATCTCGATTTAGATTCCAGGGGAGGAAGTGCTGGGTTTTGTTCTGCTTTCAAATTGCCGACCCCAGCTGATTTCCTATCCTTAGAGCATCCCAATCTGTGATACCCCTGGGATTGCTGGCATGCCCACTATGCAAGCAATTCCACCTCTGGGTTTTGGTCCACTTTACAGGGGCATCGCAATTTGGAATGCCTGTTTGTGAAAGAAGCCCCCTGGTTTGGCCGTTAACTCAAACTGATCCCACAGTGCAATCACCAGTTCCAGGAAAGTAATGAACAAAGGGAGGGGGTCGCACACAGGGTTATCCAAAGTCAGGAGAATCTAAACTGGTTTTAAGTCAGGTTTCAAGGGGTTAGGTGCACTTCAAAGCAGACCAAAACTAGAGTTTTGGTCCAAATAGCATGATCCTTAGGGGCATCCAGATTTGGTGATCGGTGATGTGACGCGACTCTTCACCACTAAGGGGCCCACTGAGACCATGCCGCCCAGGGGCCCACATAAACCTGGAGCCGGCCCTGGGTGGGGGTGTATTTGCTAGCTCTCTGTCTATCATTGTTGTGGCCTGGGGCAAATACACTTATGCTCTTTTTTGAAGTGGAACAAAACTCACTGAGGCTCTTGTCCAATGAGTGTCTAGACTACGTAAATTCGAAAAATGCCTCTCATTGTTTTCAATGGGGAGCGAGAATGGCTGCATCCCCTGCATCCTCAGGCTCTGCACGCACTCCCATCCCAGCCATTTAGATAGGCTGGGATGGGGTGAGTGCGGCGCTGGGGATGCAGTCGCTCGCCATTGAAACCTATAAGAACCGTTTGCCGAATGACTTGGTCATGACAAATGCGCAGTTGGATCCAGATCAGGTGAGTGAATACTGGTGTCCTGGGAGGTTTCCAGGTGTGGGCTCCTCTCTTCTATTCCCAGATGTGAACTCCACCCGTCTACTCTCAGATTTGGACCCTTTGTCAATACGGTCACCTCTCTTGTCCACCTGAACTTATTCTCCTCTACCCAGACAAGTTTGTTTCTGTGGTTACCTCTCCACTCCCCCTTCCCGATATCATTGACTGCTCCCCACAATGAGCTCCCTAGCTTCCCTTTCCGTAAATATGGACCTCTCCTCCCCCCAGACACAGTTTCCCTATTCCACCCAAACATGGTTTCTTTCCCTCTGACTCCCCCCGGTTCGTTCATCCTTGACCCGAACTATTCCAGTTGCATGTCTAAACTGTTTTAGCAGGATACAGGACACCTCTCCCCCTCCCCCACCCCACCAATTTCATTCCTAACCTATCATCCTTTTACACCCCAGTGTCACCCTACCTTTCCCATGTTAGAAACTCCACCAAATGGTGGCTCCCTGGACATTTGGCTCCTGTTACATGAAAAGTTCTTTCCCACTTCTTTGTTAATGTACCCCTACCAAATGCCTTTATTAACCATTATCTGGTGTATCTAGTCTCCCTTTAATCATATTCACCATTGCATATGAGCGTCCATAGCTTCCATTTTCCAGGACCACAAAGGAAGCCTCTTCTTTTCTTTCTCCTTGGAATTGGGGGTATTATTGGCAAATGTGCCCCTCTTCACTATAAGCTGATGTGCATGCTGTGAGGAAAGAAGCCTGGCTTGAGAGAATTAGAAATGAGAGGCCTCGGAGGATGGCCAAGTGTGCTTTTGTTTCAATGTCTTGGCCTCAGTCACCTTATTTTGCTGTTTAGTCAGGAGCTACTGGCCAGATTTCCTAGACTTTTCTTTTCATCTGTCAGCCTGTCACTGTTACCTGAAGCTGAAATATTCATTTTCCAATGTGCTGAGGCCCTGGCTTGTGGTTTGTTATGTCTGTGTTAGGCAAAGCTGGGGGGGGGTGGGGGGGGGAGTGGAAAGAGAGTCTGACCAGAAAAAAAGCCACAGTCCAAATCTCATGCACAACTGGGAAGCCGCCAATGTGTTTCCAAGCATGCACTGCTCCGGCCTCTCTGTTTCCTTCACCTCCACTTACAATAAATAGGTTTAAGCTCAAATATATCTGGTGAGGCTGGAGCAGCCACCCCTCCCCTGCAGCTCACCTCACATGCACACAAAACACTACGGCCTTCAAGAGATGAAATACGGTAAATTCTCATTGTAGTAAGCAATGTATCTCATGAGAAAAAAAGCCTGAGAATGTCAATGTTGATAAATCACCAGATAAAAACACAATGAAAGTCTATGGTGCTTTTTACTACAGTGTAAAAAACAGTAAAAAGTTCTTTACTTTTCTCAAGAGAAAAAAGTGCCATTGACATTTATAGTCTTCCTAGTTGAGAATTCATCAACAGTGACATTTGCAGGCTTTTTTCTCATGAATTGAATTCTTTATTTCCATGAGAATTTTTTTCAATTGATGAATCGGGGCCTATATGCTGTAATGTTACAGCAACGTGAATGTCTATATCCAGTGCTCCAGTAACAACAATCCAGAGCAAACTGTCCCCCGCCACGCCTTTGTCACCCGTCAAAATATATCCTGATGTGGAATGTCCTGCAGTGTGAAAGCCCTGGTACTGCCAGTAAAAACTCACCTTCCAGCTTGTCCTCTATTTATTCCTTGTTCAGCCGATCTGACAACAGATTGGCTGGGCTGCCCTTCGCTTCTCTGCATACCCATGCCAGCCCTTCAGCGATGCCTGGTACATGTCACAGCTAGAGGATAGCAAGGATGCATCACCATTGCTGGAGTAGGGATGAGGAAATCCAGGGATGCTATTGTTCCTTTTAAATATGCAGTGTTCCCAGTCACAAACATTAATATGCAAATATTGGATCCTGTTCCCAGACACAGACATCGTACCTCACAACCGTCCTGATTCCTCCGTGGCCTTCAGGGGTTGTACCTTTGATGGTATCCCGCATGGCTGACATGAGCCATCGGGACAGTATTTCGGTTGACCGGCACCTGGGATGGCCAAAGAGGATGCGGGAGGGTGGGTAGAAGCACATGTGGGAGGGCAGGTGGTGGCCAGTGAATGGGCCCGAGCGCTGGACAAAAATAAGGCAGCGGGCGGGCGGGCAGGGTAAATGATTTATGCCTGCCCTTCGCCACTGGTGCTGTTGCCGCTGCTGCTCACAAACACACATAAGGACACATACAGATACATTCAAACTTACTGGCGCTCCTGGTTGCTAAGGTGGTAGTTCCGCCGGGACTCACATTTTGCACCTGTTTTTAAGTCCTGCAGCGAGCACATGCCTGCGATTTCTCGATTCCCCACTGTTTGACTGTAAATAAATAAGCATGCTCCTTCACACCATTCACTGCAAGAGGCAGCGGTAGCGCACCAGGAGGCCGGGGAACCCAACTCCAGAAACTGGCTGGTGAGTATAGTTTTGGTTTTTCAAATTCCTGAACAGTCTCTTTAAAGAGGAGCAACTACTGGCCTAGAGTCTATAAGGTCCAAGGGCCTGTGGTCTCCCTCTTTTTAGGTGTGTAAACAACCCAGGATCCCACAACGTGTTGGTCGCAGCAGAACCCCCCTGATTGGGGGAAAACCCGCACATACATGGTGGGATCCCTGGCGAGGTAAGAATAAATCATGGGTTTTGTTACTCTTTAAAACCGTATGAATGAAACCGTAGAAATAATCACTGCGCTAAATTGTTAAGCAAGAGCAAAGCCGACTGAGGTTTTGCTGCCCTCTAGTGGAATAACCTGAGCATTTCGTACTGAACTTAAAGTGGAACAAAATCTACCAGCGGACAGCCTGGAATCTAAAAAATTCCAGGGCCGGCTGCTGGATTTTCTCTGGCGTATTCCAAATTGGGATGCCTTGCTGTGTGAAACCACCCAGCTTGTCCATAAAAACTCACCTTGCTACGCTCTAATGAAAGCCGCCTGCTGTGACCATGTCATTTGGCATGCAGAACTGTGACAACAAATAATATATTAATGATGTAGATGCTATGATTCAGATGTAACTGAAGTGTCATGAGACCATGGGTTGACCAGGCTCTAAGTGGTGCCATCCATTTCACCTCACCAAATATGATCCCACCATTGAAACCTCGCTGAAAAAATGCAAACTAACCCCCTGGAATGAGCACCAGAAACCGCCTAACCCTCTTCTAGCCCCCACCCTTTGGACTGACCCCTGCTAGTCCAGACCCCGGGATCGTCAGGACAATCACCACCATGGCAATCGAGTGACAGTTGACAGAAACCGTGCTGGAATTTAGCTACTGGAATCTAGGCCACTGGAGTGGGCGCCAGAAACCGCTTAACCTCCTCCTAGCCCCCCAAACATTCTGACCAACCAGAGCCTTAAGAGGAACACGTGGTGTCTGGATTACTGATATGATCACAGCCACAGCCACCAGTTGGAGACAGAAAGAAAGTATGAGAGGAGGCCACTCTCCCACAGCAGCAGTCCCGCTTAACCCCTGTACCGGCCACCATGCTGTGCAACAGATGCTGTTCACGGCAAACAGCATAAAGAATCGCTTCAGAATGAAGGAAAACTGCAAAAGAAACAATAACAAGAGAGGGGTTGAGTTGAAAAAAGGAAAATAAACACAGAAGTAAAAATGTCTAAATCGAATCTCCCACTCAAAACAGTATGCAAGCAAACCACTATAACTACATTTATTAAGGAGACAATGGGATGTGCAACCAGATCAAGACCAGTTCACTACCTGATATCTCTGATCAGACAACACTTAGAACACTTAGGCCCTTATTTGAGGATAGCGTCAGGTAGCGCCTGGTTAATGTGAGGTAGCGACAGATAGCGACTGGTGAACGCCGGACACGGCACGCAATTCCACATTTATCAAGCAGAATCTGTTTAGCGACTGGGATAGCGCCATGTAGCGTCTGATTCATCATTTTCACAGCCTCAAGGAACAGCGCCAGCGTTCAGCCTTGCACAGCGCCAGGTATGACCTCTCGCTACCTGATGCTCTCCAATACATTTCAATGGACGAACCTTTTCTTCTCTTTAAACCGGGTTTTTGTTTTTTTTTATGCCAAAAAATCACAAATAATTCTGTGACCTCTTCTGACATTGAAAAAGCTGTTTTTTCACATTTTTATGATTTTTTTAAAATTTCTTCAGAAATGACATTACAGGTCTGCCATTAAAGTGTTCATGTTACAATGTGGTTACAATGTAATTCCATATGTTTTCGCTTTATTACTAGTTGATAGATGCTGGAAAACACACTTTAAACACACCGCCTCCAGCGCTGTGGGCTTCAAACAAGCATTTTTCAGCGCCAGAGATTAGTAAGGCTGTTTTTTTTGCTGAATATGGTGTGAGTCGGTCGCTATGAGCAGTCGCTAACATGCGCTCCCATACAGCGCTGTACTGGTCAAATAGCGACTCCTCACAATGTATTCAACATTACTGAACAGCGACTGAGTCGCTGTGAAGTAGCGACCCACGGCTGAGCACAGCGACTACTAGCGGGCGCTCTGAAAATGCCTGCTACAGACGCTCATCTGTTGCTACCTGCCGCTATTAATGAATCAGCCTCCCCGATTGCAGACACCCCCATGACCCACAAGGGATGCTTACCCCCAAAGACATATCCACTCATATCCTCAGAATTTCTTTTGCACATGAGGTAGGAGATGGCTGCGGCAAGGAACAAGAGGCAATGGGAATGGGATGGCAGAAGACTTAAAAAAATCACTAGTACAATCATTAAAACCGCGGCTAAAGTCGACCAAAACCCAGGATTTTTACTATCCTGGGTTTTGGTCCTTTCCCCTGGGGGCACCCCGATTGGGGTGCCCTGCTGTGTGAACCCCCCAAGACTGCAAGAACTCAGCTCACCTCTTCCCGGTCCCTAGGCGCGTCTAATAGCAGCGGCACGGCTGCATCCTCCGCCTCCCTCTAACAGGGAGCGTGCCCACGCCAGCCATTAACAAACAAATTAACAAAAGTATTGACTATTCTGGTGTTAGGGGTCGCTGTTTCACAGGTTCAGCGTTGTATGGGTGCGCCTGACAGCGAATGGCCAGAGCGAACGGCTTGCTGCAGATTCATTAAAAAATCACGCTCAAAAATTTCTCGCGCTGTGAATTCCTTGTTTAAACCCCAGAGCGCTGGCGGCGATGTGTCTAAAGTAGTTTTTAACCCCCAAACAACCTTTTTTTTTATATGTAAAAATTATACAAGTTTTTCTAAACATTTTGTAATATGAATACATGAATATCAGACCTGTAATATCAATTCTGCACATTTTTTTTTTTTTTTTTACTTTAAAAAAAACCCCAACATTGCAGAAGTGGTCACAGAATTTTTGACATTAAAAAAAAAAAAAAAAACATTAATAGCAATTAATTATGATTATTTAAAGATTGCTCCATTGAAATGCATTGGACCACGCCAGGGAGCGCCAGGTCATACCTGTCGCTGTGATGGGATTAGCAGCGGCGCTGTTCGTTGCAGTCGGCTACATGATGAATCCCGCGCTAGCTGACGCTCTCGCCGGCGCTAGCCTCATTTAGCGTGATAAATGCGTCATTGTGACCGCCGCCGGGCGTACTTGATTCGGTAGCCGCCGATAGCTGGCGGTACCTGGCGCTCGTCAGACACTACCTGGCGCTAGCCCTTGATAAATAAGGGCCTTAGAATGTATCAAAACAGAGCTGAATTACTTTACCTCAATCTATAATCTGGAAAAAGAAAATATAGCTGCAATAAATAACTAGGTGGGGAAAACTGAACTCCCCAAAGTTTATCATGATATCAAAAATAAATTGGAAGAACCTGTAAGTATAGAAGAGGTTGACAGTGCAATTCAAACTCTAAAGAGCCATAAAGCACCAGAACCGGACAGTCTCCCCTCTGAATATTTTTAATTTTTTTTTAAGATTCATACTTCTATTAACTTTTATAAAAGAGATACAGCAAAAAAATACAGCAAAATGAGCAGAGCAAACAATAATAAAGTTAATACCTAAGGAAAATAAAGATCATACAAATGTCTCAAACTACCATCCATTTGCTTTAATAAAATGTGGTATAAAAATATATGACACTGGTCCCATGGCACGTCTAGAAACTATTACATTCATTGATTTCACTGAATGCAGGACAAATTTATGAAAGGGCGAGGAAGCTCCTCAAACACCACAAGGGCAATTAGCTTAATTAGCCGAATACATAAGCAAAACATCAAAACAGCCTTAATCACTCTAGATGCATTAAAGACATTGATAGGGTCAGCTGGCTCTATATGGAATTCTTTTTAAAATAAAAATTAAAAAATAATTGATGATACCCCTTAATTTGGACCCCATAGAAAATAGCCAATTGAATTATATCTTTCAGCTTCAATGGCAAGATGATTCTTTACAATACTTAGGGGTTAACCTAACTAGAACTACAAAGCAGCTGTTTGCATCTTAATTCTCCACTTTATTAAAAATGTTAAAAGAAAAATTTTAAAAAGGAAAAGTACCGGTATACATATTGGGTGTTTGATAAAAGTACTAATCTCTGGGCACCAGCATTCTATATACTGGGTGTTTGATAAAAATACTAATCTCTGGGCACCTGCATTCTACATACTGGGTGTATGACAGAATTACTAATCTCTGGGCACCTGCATTCTACATACTGGGTGTATGACAGAATTACTAATCTCTGGGCACCTGCATTCTATATACTGGGTGTTTTATAAAAGTAATAATCTCTGGGCACCTGCATTCTATATACTGGGTGTTTGATAAAAATACTAATCTCTGGGCACCTGCATTCTACATACTGGGTGTATGACAGAATTACTAATCTCTGGGCACCTGCATTCTACATACTGGGTGTATGACAGAATTACTAATCTCTGGGCACCTGCATTCTATATACTGGGTGTTTTATAAAAGTAATAATCTCTGGGCACCTGCATTCTATATACTGGGTGTTTGATAAAAGTAATAATCTCTGGGCACCTGCATTCTATATACTGGGTGTTTGATAAAAGTAATAATCTCTGGGCACCTGCATTCTATATACTGGGTGTTTTATAAAAGTAATAATCTCTGGGCACCTGCATTCTATATACTGGGTGTTTTATAAAAGTAATAATCTCTGGGCACCTGCATTCTATATACTGGGTGTTTGATAAAAGTAATAATCTCTGGGCACCTGCATTCTATATACTGGGTGTTTTATAAAATTACTAATCTCTGGGCACCTGCCTTCTATATACTGGGTGTTTTATAAAATTACTAATCTCTGGGCACCTGCATTCTATATACTGGGTGTTTTATAAAAGTACTAATCTCTGGGCACCTGCATTCTTTATACTGGGTGTTTTATAAAAGTACTAATCTCTGGGCACCTGCATTCTATATACTGGATGTTTTATAAAAGTAATAATCTCTGGGCACCTGCATTCTACATACTGGGTTTTTGATAAAGGAACATAGGAACACCAGGCAAATGCCTGGTGGGCTGCACTGCCTTTTGGGTTAGTTGGGCTGCTACCTTTACTATACCTGTTTGACTGCCTCCCCCAAGCCCCTTCCCCAGTCACCCAAGCAACCCCAGACCATGTTCTCCCCCTAATGATTTAGCCTCAGCCTTGGAGCACACTGGTTGACTGGACAGACTGGTCATGGGCAAGCCAGGTGCTAGTAGAATCCTGGGCTGATTTTTGGCCCCAGCCCACCACTGGTGTTTAATAAAAGTACTCACCTGTTCCCACCTGCTCTCTACATACTGAGTGTTTGATAAAATTAGTCACCTGTGCCAACCTACCTGCTAAATACTGGGTGTTTCATAAAAGTACTAATCTCTGGGCACCTGCATTATTGATAAATATGCGCACCTGTGCCCAACTGCATTAACATACTGGGTGTTTGATAAAAGTACTTACCTGTGTCCACCTGCATTATACATACCGGGTGGATAGAGTTCATCACTGGGTGTTTGCAGCATCTTTTTGTAGGCTCCAGCACTGCTGGCAGAGTGGTGAAGCCAGAACAAGTTAAGGCAGTCCTAGATTATTTGGCATGCAGCGCTACCAATTCCATGGGATTGTCTTCCACTCACTCCACTTCTGCCAAAAGTGCAGAGCCCTCTACCTCACCCCCTTAAAATAAGCAAGACCACACCAGTCATGGGTTATGGAGTCACTAACGGCCTAATTTATCAAGGGCTAGCGCCAGGTAGTGTCTGACGAGCGCCAGGTACCGCCAGCTAACGGCGGCTACCGAATCAAGTACGCCCGGCGGCGGTCACAATGACGCATTTATCACGCTAAATGAGGCTAGCGCCGGCGAGAGCGTCGGCTAGCGCGGGATTCATCATGTAGCCGACTGCAACGAACAGCGCCGCTGCTAATCCCATCACAGCGACAGGTATGACCTGGCGCTCCCTGGCGTGGTCCAATGCATTTCAATGGAGCAATCTTTAAATAATCATAATTAATTGCTATTAATGTTTTTTTTTTTTTTTAATGTCAAAAATTCTGTGACCACTTCTGCAATGTTAGGATTTTTTTTAAGTAAAAAAAAAAAAAAATTAAAAATTGTGCAGAATTGATATTACAGGTCTGATATTCATGTATTCATATTACAAAATGTTTAGAAAAACTTGTATAATTTTTACATATAAAAAAAAAGGTTGTTTGGGGGTTAAAAACTACTTTACACACATCGCTGCCAGCGCTCTGGGGTTTAAACAAGGAATTCACAGCGCGAGAAATTTTTGAGCGTGATTTGTTAATGAATCTGCAGCAAGCCGTTCGCTCTGGCCATTCGCTGTCAGGCGCACCCATACAACGCAGAACCTGTGAAACAGCGACCCCTAACCCCATATTCAACATTACCGCACACCGACTGAGTCGCTGTCAACAAGCAAACCCCGGCCAAGCACAGCGAATACTAGCTGGCGCTGTGAAAATCACGCTACTGGCGCTCATCTGTCGCTACCTGGCGCTATTAATGAATCGGCCTCTAATTCTCTATGATGACACTCCTAGCTGGCATAGCATGGGCCATCCACTTGCCACTGCCCCAATTACAGACCTAGGGTTTCCAGGGTAGTGTGGAGGAGGGGGTGATGACAAAATCCTAGACCCAACATGGACCGACTGCTATCAGAGGAAGAGGTGATTGTCATGTAGCCCCAGGCATCCAGCAGAAGAGGGAGAAGGGTGCAAACCCTCAACAGTCAGCCTGTTTATACTACTGCCCACCATGCCCAGGGACTAAGTATGCCAGAGCTGCCAGCATGGCATTATTTCAAGCAGTGCACCAACAACAAGATACGGGTCATTTGCATGCTGTGCCACCAGTCCCTGAAGTGAGGAAAAAGCCATAAAAGTCTCTGCACCCTGACCATGAATGAGCACATGCAATTGGACACATGCTGCAGTGGCAAAAACATGCAAATACCTTAGGTGCCACCTGCTGCTTTGATTAACTCAGCCTCTACCACCACCTCCCAAAGACAAGGCCAACTGTCTCCCCAAAAAGGGAGCATGTGAGTGCAACACAACCACCTGGCGATGTCATCCCACAAAAGCATGCAGCTTTCCATCCCTTAAACTTTGAAGAGAGAGCAGAAGTTGGGCCCATTTCACCCATGAGCCCTGGTGCTGAATGAGAACATTTTAAAATTGCTGACTTTCAAAATTCGCCCATTCCATCTGGTGGAGACAGACAGTTTGCCATTCCCAGTCCCCTGCCCTGCACCAACAGGTTGTGGAGAGAATAAGGATTGCACTGGGCAATGCTATAAGTTCCAGTGTCCACATCACCACTGATATGTGAACAAGTCAGCATGACCAGGGACCTAACATCTCTCTAACAGCCCACTGGGTCAATGTAGTGGCGGCTGGGACTGAGGTGGGAAGCATTTTGGCGCATATCCTTCCACCACCCAGGATTGTTGGACATCAGTTGGTGCCTTCTGTGGCCTCTCCCTCCTCCTACTCTGCTACCTCCTCTGCTTCTTTCTTATACAGTCAGCACAGTCCCTGCTCCACCAATTTGAGCACAGCCATGGGGAAACAGCAGCATGCCGTACTAAAACGTATCTGTCTGGGCAGAAGGCCCCACACCCCCCAGGAGCTGTGGACCGGCATCCAGAGTCGACAGATGAGTGGGTGTTGCAGCTGCACCTGAAGCCCGGGAATTTGGTGTGCGACAATGGGCATAACCTTGTAGTAGCCTTGTGCCGAGCTGGGTTGACACACATCCAGTGGTGGACTGGCACCAAAAATCAGCCTGGGATTTTACCAGCACCTGGCCAGCCCATGACCAGCCAGTAGCATCTCTACCGCACAAGGGGGGGTGAGCATGGCCACATATGGAACACCTTATTTAATTGTCCGCCACACCCACTACCATTGGATACGGCCCGTAGTACCAGGAGGCAGACTTTGACTTGCATGATGGATGACTAGCTGTTGTTGTGTCTCCTGGAACTGGGCAATGTGTCCTCCCCATTCAATTTCTGGGATGCAAAATTGGACACGTGGCAAGAGCTTACCCTCTATGCCCTGGTATAACCTGTTCTGGCAGTGGACCTGCTTGTGACCCAACCGCTCGTCCCCACCAGTATCATTTAGCTTATACGCTCGCAGGGGCAGGGCAGTTAAATCTTATAGACTCCAGTATCAATAAGTATTTGTTGCATTCCTGTTACATTTGATTCGTAACACCCTGAATATTATGACAAAGAGATTATACAACGGGTGGCACCAGCTCAAATAATTAATATTCGTGGTGCACTGCTCTGAAGCACTTAATGCAAACAAACCCGAAAAGGGGGTGCCCCAGAATCCCCCCTACCCCTATGCCCACAGAGTCTAACACTTGCACTCACCTTATTTAGAAAATAATGTTTTTATTATTGTTATTGTAACATATTAACAACACCATTAAAAGCTTTAAAAACCATATGCCTGCTGTAAGTATTAACAACTGCATCTAAATTTCATTATGTCCTCCATACAATTATGTTTTGTGCCAATAAATACATATAATTAAATAATATTGTAATTACAATTAATCTATTTACATCCAAAGTGCTAAGTGCTCAAAGTGCATCTATCGCCAATATCACATATACGGTATTCAAAAAATTCCCTAAACTCAATAATTTTCATAAAGTGCATGAGAAAAGACACAGTGATACACAATACCATCTGCTTACATATCCTGGGACTGGATGCAGCTCCCCCCCGTGGGCACCTACGCGTTTCGAGACCAATCACAGGTCTCTTTTTCAAAGCAAAGTTGTAGTAGGGCATTCCTAGGGCCTCTTATATACTCATCCTCCCACCGTTCCCACGCCTGAGTCTCCCCACCGGTGTACGGACCGACGCACTCTCCGGCCGGAAGTGCGTCGGCCCCCCAGGCAGGAAGTGGTTATCTGAGCGCCAGACTGAATATTATATGCTTTTATTGTCATATTTTTCGCTCATCTGCCTCATAATATCCTGTATAAAAATATAATATAATATATAATTTGTCTTACGCTCCTATGATTTCTACCTTGTACAGCTCCACATAATATGATGGCACTGTATAAATACAGATAATAATTATTATAATGTAGTCTGGGCTCAAGGAGCCAGTGTCTTACTAGGGCCGTACAAGTGATTCTAGGTGCACTTTAATAAATAAGCCCATGGGAGACAAAGTCATTATGGCATTGTAGTTTCATCTTTTGCTTCATTTTCCTCCCTGCAGCTGAACAGGCAGCGCTGCTCGACGAGGCTTGGATGATATAATGGGAAGGTAATTGATCTCTCCACAAGGGTTTGCTGTAGACAACATATTTTAATAGAGAAGCAGAATGACTTCCCACGGAATTGCTGTAATAGTCACCTTAAAGTGGACCAACACCCACGGGTGATCGGCCCGGAAATCTATAAGATTCCCGGGCCGATCACCCCCCACCCCGCGGGACATCCGAGATCGGGATGTCCCGCGGGGTGAAACCCCCCCAAACACCCCAAACTCCTTACCTTATCTTCGGCGGCGGCCGGCCGCCGCCGCCTCCCTCGCGCTCCTGTAGGCGTGCGCGTGCCCGCGCCGGCCGTCTGCGAATGGCCGGCGGGGGCGCGCGCGCGCCGAAAGTGACGCGAGGGAGGCGGCGGCGGCGGCTGCCGCTTAGACGTTCTTGTACGTCGGCGCTGGGAGCGGGGAGAGGTGAGTTTTTCGGGGGGTTAGGGGGGGTTTCACACAGCGGGGCACCCCGATCGGGGGTGCCCCACCGAAGTGGACCAAGACCCAGGATAGTCAAAATCCTGGGTGTTGGTCCACTTTAATGTGAAACAAATCACCAGGCTGAATGTCACAACGTCCCCGCTGTCTATTAGTTAAACATTTTCCATATTTTATAATAAGAGGCAGATAATGTGGTTCAGATATCACAAAAAACACAGAGGGGCAGATTTAAGATTTAAGACTGGGGCAAGTGCATCTGGGGCACAATTAGTTTAGCTGCCTAAACCACCCTTTGGGCTGATATCATTCAAGAGATGCTGGTTGCTTTGGGCAAATTCTTTAATTTGCTACCCCTGGTAACCAGGGGATCTTTGCATCTTTACCAATACTCCAAACAGGGATGCCACCAGGGCAGTACAGACAGAACTCTTGCATGGGGCAGAGCTGATCTGGAGGGGGGCAACTGCCACCCCTGATGGCCAGTGGTGTAACTATTTTCCTATGGGCTCCAGTGAAAACTCTGGACTGCCCCCCCCCACCACCACACTATTCATCGATGCCCTCTCCAGCAAATCATCTAAAAAAAAAGGTTCCCACGATGAATGGCGCAGTGAGCATATGCTACAGAGTATTTCGGTTAGACGATGGCTGCAGGGGGGCTAGGAGCCCTGATGATGGCTGCAGGGGGGGCTAGGAGCACTGCTGATGGCTGCAGGGGAGGGCAGGAGCCCTGATGGCAGCTAAGGGGTTGGCCAGGGACACTGTGCGGTGGCTGTGGAGGGGCCATGGGCCTTGATGGTGGCTTCAGGGGGGCCAGGGTTACTCTGTAGTAGCTGTGGGGGGGGGGGGCAGGATCCCTGATGGTGACTGAAGGGGTGTCGAGGGGCCCTTTGTAGTGGCTGCCGGGGGGCAGGGGACCTCTGTAGCAGCTACGGTGGGGTCAGGAGCACTAATGGTGGGGGTCGGGGCCCTGATGGTGGCTGTGGTCAGGGGCCAGTTGTCCTGTGTGGTGGAAGCGGGGGTGGGGGTACTGTGGCATGGACACTTTCCCTCCCTTCCTCAAACCTGTAACTAGATGCTGCTGATGCCATTCAGTCTCTCTGCTGAGCTTGACTGGTCTCCCGCCTTTTGCTTCCTGGAGCCGGGGAGATTGATAGATGACCCTGTCCCCATGGCAAGCAAGCACCAGTCACATGCTTGCCAATGCCAGGGGGAGGGGGGAAGGTGAGAGGGGGTCGGGGCTGAGGCAGCATGCGTTCACCTCAGGGAAGCCCATGCTGCACATCGGCGTTGGATTGTGTCGCTGGACCACTTGCATAACGACCATGGTCGGAAGGGATTGCGACCAGGCCCCCATGTGACTTTTGTCACCGGGCCTGGACCAGTTGCAACCCCTGTGATCCCGGTCGTTGGCAGTCCTGTGACGTCCCACCTGCTCCCTGTCATGATTATCCACTTACCTGCTCCCCAGTCATGCTGTATCCTCAGCTACCTGCTTGAGTTGTACTGGCCTAGACGGCGTACTGTCATGCAGCTGCCACGTCAGCTTCAGCACTGGTTCTAGCGCCGCTGCGGGCCTCCTCCTTTCCTCGCAACCCTGGCTCCTTTGCCCGGCCAATGAGCCCCAGCGTTTAATGTGGGGCAGGGTGCCCCTGGTTATGGTGGGCTAATCAGCCCTCAGGTTGTTTCACAGGCCAGTGAGCCTGAAGCCCTATTTAAATCGGACCTTCGGCATCATTTAATGAAAAGCCCAAATCCTCAAAACACGATTCCCCAGCATCTAAAATTAATATATTTTAAGTTTTTAATCACTTACTTATTATTCTTTCCCCCACTGGGCTTCAACTCCGTACAGGTCTCTAGGATACGGGCGCCGCCATCTTGACTCGGAAGCATCACACATGCTGAGGAGAGGAGAGCAGGATAAAGTACAGGGGGTGGGGCTATAGCTGTGCTTTGCACAGACAGAGCAGGGTTGAGGTCAGGGAAAGAACAGCAATCCCAGAATGCAGAGTGACACAGTCAGAAGACACTTCCTGTTTGCAGGCTTCCTGATGCTCCATGAGCTGCCATATTGGATGTTTAAAGGCTCATAACATGCAGTAGATGCAGTAGGATGATTTTTAATGTGAACAATCTTTATGTATAGGGTGTGGGAAACATATATGATAGACTCTTATTCAGGGTGAAGGTCCGCTTTAAGTCTCCTCAGTTCACTGTCTTATTGCCCGTGATAGCGTTCTGTTGGGCGTTATAGTTCCTCTGCTTGTTATTTGTTATCTGTTGCCATCTTTGCCTTGCCTGACCACTCTTTTGATCGCTGCCTGGACCGACGCCGGCCTGACCTCGAGCCCGTCTCATCCTCTGTACTGCAAACTCTCTGACCACCCGGCTTTGACTCTTGGCTTGACCCTTGATCTTTCTTCTGATTCTCTCCTTGGTGCCACATATCGTGAGCACTGTCTTCTCAAATATGACCCTGGCCAGCCTGGCCAGTCTAGTCCCTGGTTCATCTGCCTTCACCCTATAAGTCCGCATCCTTTGTGCTACCCGAGTCCCGGGGGCAATTGTGTCCAATGAGGCGTATCCATTGTCCTGACAAAGGGGAGCTTGTCTATAGGCAGAAGAAGCAGCAGATTTTGGGGGTTGCGGACTCACTTAAAGGCGTGTGTCTCACGGAGCTTGACACTCCCATGCTTTCAGGGAATCCTGGCATACCCTACTATTCACAACTACTTTAGCACACCACTGATCAACCTTTGTTGTTTCGTGGGGCAAGAAACTGAGTAAAACATTCTAGTACCCATAATAATGCTGAAGTAATTTTGTCAAATATGTTTCTAATTGGCATCAGTTCTATGGACAGGCAGACACACTGATCCTTTATGTGGTCCAAATATTTCTAAAGACAGTCCCACCCATAGGACACAACATACATTTTTTAAAACCTACAAAAGACCCCCCCCACCCAAGTCACATTTTTCCTTTCAGTGCAAGTACAATTTGGCCCAAAAAGATCTTGCTATAGTATCTGTGAATGGACTATCGATATGTGGGTGGGTATTGAGTAGTGAGACATGATGGCAATCAAAGGGTTAAAAGAATGACATATAAGGCCCTTATTTATGAAGGAATAGTGACAGGTAGCGACTGGTGAGCGGCCGGTAATGACGGGCCCCGCCACGAGAACGCCGGCTCCCCACCACAATCACACATTTATCAAGCCAATCCTGCTTAGCCACTGAGATAGCGCCATATAGCGGCTCATTCATCATTCCAGCCTCAGCCCACAGCGCCAGCGTCCGACCTTGAACAGCGACAGGTATGACCACTCGCTACCTGGCGCGCTCCAATGCATTTCAATGGAACAATCTTTAAATATTAATAATTAATTGTTATTAATGTTTTTTGTTTTTTTTTTAAATGTGAAAAATTCTGTGACCACTTCTGCCATTTTAGATAATTTTTTTAAGGGAAAAAAAAAAAAAATTGTACAGAATTGATATTACAGGTCTGATATTAATGTATTCATATTACTAAATTAATTAAGATCCTTTTTTTTTGGTTTCCAAAAATATGGTGGTTTAGGGGTTAAAAAACTACTTTTAACACATCCCCTCCAGTGCTCTGGGGTTTAAACATGCATTTCACAGCGCTTGAATTTCTTTAGCGTGATTTTTTGATGAATATGGTGGAAGCCGGTCGCTCTGACCAGTCGCTATCATGCGCACCCATACATCGCGGAACCTGTCAAATAGCGACTCGTAACCTTGTATTGAACATTTAGCCACACCGACTGAGTCGCTGTCAACAACCGAACAATGGCCAAGCACAGCGACTACTAGCGGGCGCTGTGAAAATACCGCTACAGTCGCTATTAATAAATCAGCCTCTAAATCACAATCACCATTGTACAGTCCTGTTTAGGGACAGGGCTGGTTTTGGGCAGACTGTGGCCCTGGACAAAAGAGTGAGATGCCAAATCCAATTTTCACCAACTGGCATCACCTGCAGGAAAATGTTTGTCCACTAAATCCAGGGCCCAGAACTGAACACCACCCAACCAGCAACATTAAATCAAGTAGCCTGGGAAACAGCCCAGTTTGCCCTCCCCTAATTCTGGCCCAGCCTACGGGAGATGTATAGATGTGTAAAGATGTATATATAGGTCAAAGTCAAGTTAATATGGACTGGTTCTTCACCTGCAGCTAATTAGAATAGACCAACACCCATTTTACACCAAATGGGAAATGGGGGGGCATCCTAATTGCTTATACCATCTTTGCATACAACCCCCCACCACAATGCCCAGTACTCGTAGCTGCTCCTTGTCCCCCTGGCAAAATCCAGCCCTGCGATTTAGACCATCTGAACACCAGTGGCCAATTGAGGAATGCAGTGCAGTGCAGGTAAGGAAAACTGGGACAATGGACAGTGGACAATTGAGTATGTGCGCGATTGGGGAGGGGGGGGGGCATCAGCAATCAGGATGCCTTCCCATGCACACAGGCCAAACCCTATTTGTTGTAAAAAAAAACTTTAAATGCAGTGAGTTGAGGTCCTGGGGTAAGATTTGTATAAACTGCTGTATGGGTGTGACTTATGTTTAATAGAATACGTAGTACAGTCCATTAATATTGTTTCTACCCATTGTGAAAGTATTATACCACCTGGTATTTATAAGATTATTTACAAACCTTTTTTCACCTAATAGGTGCTGGGTCAGTCCATATTTATTAACCTTCCTGCAAGCTGAAACACCTTTCTGCTCACTCCCTCTGCAAATCTGAGCCCCTTGATTGGCAGCTGGTGGTCACATGATTTGTAATCTGACGGCCACTGGTTAATTACGAACTGGATATGCACCTGCTAGGTGAAAAATGTGTGATGGTCCGGTTTTGTCAAATATAAATATAATTGTGTGCAAAGCTTCCCTTCAACACTGATCATGGTGTTATTTTGAGAGCATCCAGACTTTACACCAAAGAATTTAACAAGTGTCTAAAGGCTCTGCACAGTGTTTATAGAATTGTGTTATACTATATAGTTTTATTAGTGTAGTTATTCTCTTCTAATCCGGCTTTATTGATTAGTAAGTGTTCCGGGGGGTCATGGGGACATAATGAATGGACAGTATTTTCTTGCTTATGTTTGCCCGGTGGCTTCCTAGGAGACACCATTGTTCACATAAGAGGAGTTGTCACGTTTGAATGGAGTGTGTGTTTACAACAACATGCAGAATGCTGCACAAGGGGTTGTGTCTACACATAATGGGTGAGAGCTAGAGAGCGATTTCATACAGGAGGCTGCCCAGATCATGCTGCTTCCACAAGACTCCCTGTCTCATGAAGGTACGTCATAGATTTTAGGGTATATCATAGCCATCACTTGGCATGTATTTCTATTACCTTAAAGTGGACCAACACCCAGGATTTTCACTATCCTGTTTTTTTGTCCACTTCCGCGGGGCACCCTGATCGGGGGTGCCCCGCTGCGTGAAACCCCCCAGATCGCCTGATAAAACTCCCCTCACCCCACTCCAATGGTGCATGCGCGGCTGCTCGTCCAATCAGCACGCTCGGAACCGCTGTGGTATGCGCGTCCAAGCGGCGTCCAACCACAGTGTCTCCGAGCACACTGGCGGCCACATCTCGAGCTTCCCTCTAACAGGAATCGTGCCCGCATGGGCTATTCACAAATGGCCAGCGCAGGCACGCGCCCTGCTAGAGAGAAGCGCAAGATGCGGCCGCGGCCCATGCAATGCGCCGTTGGCCTGGGAGTAAGGTAAGGTTAGAGGGCGTCCTAGGGGGGTTTCACACAGCGGCGCATCCCGATTTTGGATGCCCCGCGGGGGGGATCGGCCTGGGAATCTTATAGATTCCCGAGCCGATCAAGGAGGGTGTTGGTCCACTTTAATTAAGATGTACCTATAGCTTCTATATGTCCAGAAATTAATGCAGTCCTAAAGTATGCAAAAATGATTGAATCAATTCAACCAATCAATTATATTTGCCAAGTACAATGTTGGTGGACAAAGAATTTCATGTGGCTGGTTACAGTAGAGGCCAGTGACACTCAAAGAACCAAGAAGTAGATGCAGGGGTGAGATTCAACAGGTTCTAGCAAGTTCTGCGGAACCAGGTTTTAAAATTGTAGGCAGTTCTAAGAGATACGGTGCCCCAGAACTGGTTCTTTGCTTGCGGCTGTCGGTTACATAGCTTCACAGTGATTCAGTAAAGGAAAGTAAGTTAAAGCAAGATTTGTACCTAAAACATTCACAATTTAACTTCACTATTTTCATAATGTGACAACATGTGACACTGAGCCAGGACAGGCCAAAACTTAAAATGATTGTTACACCATTGCTTTGCGCTACATTTGGCACTGTCCTAAACTATTTTCAGAAATGGCTAAGATATCGGGGATTACAGGTTCACCCAATGACATTCTCTTTTACGTCCTGTCCCTCAAATCAGCTCAGCAGAGCAGGACACGGTTGCTTGTGTGCTAGGGGGGCAGTTTGCATGGGGGGTGCTGGAGGGGACAATGTGTACTGGGGGACTGTGTGTGCTTGGGGGTGACAGTGTGTGCCTTGGGGGCAGTGTGTGCTGTGGTGTGACAGTGTGTGCGGGAGGGGGGGCAGTGTGTGCTGGGGTGACAGTGCATGCTTTGGGGCAGTGTGTGCTGGAGGTGACAGTGTGTGCTGGAGGTGACAGTGTGTGCTGGAGGTGACAGTGTGTGCTGGAGGTGACAGTGTGTGCTGGGGGACAGTGTGTGCTGGGGGGACAGTGTGTGCTGGGGGGACAGTGTGTGCTGGGGGGACAGTGTGTGCTGGAGGTGACAGTGTGTGCTGGGGGACAGTGTGTGCTGGAGGTGACAGTGTGTGCTGGAGGTGACAGTGTGTGCTGGAGGTGACAGTGTGTGCTGGGGGGCAGTGTGTTCTGGGGTGACAGTGCATGCTTTGGGACAGTGTGTGCTGGAGGTGACAGTGTGTGCTGGGGGGACAGTGTGTGCTGGAGGTGACAGTGTGTGCTGGAGGTGACAGTGTGTGCTGGGGGACAGTGTGTGCTGGAGGTGACAGTGTGTGCTGGGGGACAGTGTGTGCTGGAGGTGACAGTGTGTGCTGGAGGTGACAGTGTGTGCTGGGGGACAGTGTGTGCTGGAGGTGACAGTGTGTGCTGGGGGACAGTGTGTGCTGGAGGTGACAGTGTGTGCTGGAGCTGACAGTGTGTGCTGGAGGTGACAGTGTGTGCTGGAGGTGACAGTGTGTGCTGGAGGTGACAGTGTGTTCTGGGGGGCAGTGTGTTCTGGGGTGACAGTGTGTGCTGGAGGTGACAGTGTGTGCTGGAGGTGACAGTGTGTGCTGGGGGACAGTGTGTGCTGGAGGTGACAGTGTGTGCTGGGGGACAGTGTGTGCTGGAGGTGACAGTGTGTGCTGGAGCTGACAGTGTGTGCTGGAGGTGACAGTGTGTGCTGGAGGTGACAGTGTGTGCTGGAGGTGACAGTGTGTTCTGGGGGGCAGTGTGTTCTGGGGTGACAGTGTGTGCTGGAGGTGACAGTGTGTGCTGGAGGTGACAGTGTGTGCTGGGGTGACAGTGTGTGCTGGGGGGACAGTGTGTGCTGGGGGGACAGTGTGTGCTGGAGGTGACAGTGTGTGCTGGGGGACAGTGTGTGCTGGAGGTGACAGTGTGTGCTGGAGGTGACAGTGTGTGCTGGGGGACAGTGTGTGCTGGAGGTGACAGTGTGTGCTGGGGGACAGTGTGTGCTGGAGGTGACAGTGTGTGCTGGAGGTGACAGTGTGTGCTGGAGGTGACAGTGTGTGCTGGGGGGCAGTGTGTTCTGGGGTGACAGTGCATGCTTTGGGACAGTGTGTGCTGGAGGTGACAGTGTGTGCTGGGGGGACAGTGTGTGCTGGAGGTGACAGTGTGTGCTGGAGGTGACAGTGTGTGCTGGGGGACAGTGTGTGCTGGAGGTGACAGTGTGTGCTGGGGGACAGTGTGTGCTGGAGGTGACAGTGTGTGCTGGAGGTGACAGTGTGTGCTGGGGGACAGTGTGTGCTGGAGGTGACAGTGTGTGCTGGGGGACAGTGTGTGCTGGAGGTGACAGTGTGTGCTGGAGCTGACAGTGTGTGCTGGAGGTGACAGTGTGTGCTGGAGGTGACAGTGTGTGCTGGAGGTGACAGTGTGTTCTGGGGGGCAGTGTGTTCTGGGGTGACAGTGCATGCTTTGGGACAGTGTGTGCTGGAGGTGACAGTGTGTGCTGGGGGGACAGTGTGTGCTGGAGGTGACAGTGTGTGCTGGAGGTGACAGTGTGTGCTGGGGGGACAGTGTGTGCTGGAGGTGACAGTGTGTGCTGGAGGTGACAGTGTGTGCTGGGGGACAGTGTGTGCTGGAGGTGACAGTGTGTGCTGGGGGACAGTGTGTGCTGGAGGTGACAGTGTGTGCTGGAGGTGACAGTGTGTGCTGGAGGTGACAGTGTGTGCTGGGGGGCAGTGTGTTCTGGGGTGACAGTGCATGCTTTGGGACAGTGTGTGCTGGAGGTGACAGTGTGTGCTGGAGGTGACAGTGTGTGCTGGAGGTGACAGTGTGTGCTGGAGGTGACAGTGTGTGCTGGGGGACAGTGTGTGCTGGAGGTGACAGTGTGTGCTGGGGGACAGTGTGTGCTGGAGGTGACAGTGTGTGCTGGAGGTGACAGTGTGTGCTGGGGGACAGTGTGTGCTGGAGGTGACAGTGTGTGCTGGGGGACAGTGTGTGCTGGAGGTGACAGTGTGTGCTGGAGGTGACAGTGTGTGCTGGAGGTGACAGTGTGTGCTGGAGGTGACAGTGTGTTCTGGGGGGCAGTGTGTTCTGGGGTGACAGTGCATGCTTTGGGACAGTGTGTGCTGGAGGTGACAGTGTGTGCTGGGGGGACAGTGTGTGCTGGAGGTGACAGTGTGTGCTGGAGGTGACAGTGTGTGCTGGGGGGACAGTGTGTGCTGGAGGTGACAGTGTGTGCTGGAGGTGACAGTGTGTGCTGGAGGTGACAGTGTGTGCTGGAGGACAGTGTGTGCTGGGGGACAGTGTGTGCTGGGGGGACAGTGTGTGCTGGAGGTGACAGTGTGTGCTGGAGGTGACAGTGTGTGCTGGAGGTGACAGTGTGTGCGGGGGTGACAGTGCATGCTTTGGGGCAGTGTGTGCTGGAGGTGACAGTGTGTGCTGGAGGTGACAGTGTGTGCTGGGGGGACAGTGTGTGCTGGAGGTGACAGTGTGTGCTGGAGGTGACAGTGTGTGCTGGAGGTGACAGTGTGTGCTGGAGGACAGTGTGTGCGGGGGACAGTGTGTGCTGGGGGGACAGTGTGTGCTGGGGTGACAGTGCATGCTTTGGGGCAGTGGGTGCTGGAGGTGACAGTGTGTGCTGGAGGTGACAGTGTGTGCTGGAGGTGACAGTGTGTGCTGGAGGTGACAGTGTGTGCTGGGTGAACAGTGTGTGCTGGGTGAACAGTGTGTGCTGTGTCATTCCAGGTCATCTCTCCCATTGGCTTCTCCTCTACGGGCTGCCGTCCGCTGCCGTTTTGCCACCATCTTGCTCCTCTCACATGTGGGCGACTTTTGCAGGCTTTTAAAGCCACACCCCTAGACATGCTGCTCCTCCAAGTCCTCCAGCTCCACCTCCCTTTACCGTGAGAATTTTCTCCCACATGCTTTTCAGCTTGGCCATACTCAGTTTCCAAGACACACAATTCACAGTTCACAATTGGGGGGGCCCACACAATTGCTTGCCATATCCTGCCGACTACGCCATTTTGTAGACAGCGTGTGGGGGTTGGTGCATGCGCTTGGGGATGCCTAACTAAAAATGGTTAACATTCTACAAATTGAGCCCATGAGGCCAGGGATGGGAGACTATGCTCACACAGTCCATGGAATGGTCATCACAATTCTCCTGAGCACAGCAGAGACATAAAGCAAACAGTTCTCTTTACAGGATGGCCCTTCTTTATTAAACACTTCACTCTCCAGCATGTTCTTATTCCTCACAGTGGAAATGGATATTTTCCCTTTTTGTATTTGAATAATGTTTTTATTGCTGTTCCTTTTGTTAACATGGCAGAAGGTCAGTCATGGCCTAGATGTGGCAATGACATCATCACACACAATGAATGGAGGAGGCGGAGCTTTACAGCTAAAACAGGCGCCATTATCTGGGATTAGAGTGAAGCAGGAGCAATGAAAATTGGGAAAAGGTACCTACATGGGGGGGGGGGGGCAATTCAGGGGACGTTACTTAAAGTGGACCAACACCCAGGGGGGATCGGCCCGGGAATCTATAAGATTCCCGGACCGATCAGATCCCTCCCCGCGGGACATCCGAAATCGGGATGTCCCGCGGGGAGGAACCCCCCAGGAGGCCCACAATCCTCACCTTACCGGCGATCCAACGGCGCATGCGCGAGACGCGGCCGCGTCTCTCGCTTCCCTCTAGCAGGGCGCGCTCCCGCGCCGGCTGTTTTGTGAATGGCCGGCGCAGGCGCGCTCCCTGTTAGAGGGAAGCGAGAGACGCAGCCAATGACAGCGCTCTGGTATGCGCGTCCAAGCGGCTTTGGACGCGCATACCAGAGCGGCTCTGAGCGCTGTCATTGGCCGGATGAGGTCACGTGGGAGCGGGGAGAGGTGAGTTTTTGCGGCGATCGGGGGGGTTTCACACAGCGGGGCACCCCCGATCGGGGTGCCCCACTTAAGTGGACCAACACCCAGGATAGTCAAATTACATTTTCAATACCTGTATGTATCTTGTAAATGTTAGCTTGTTGCTGTTATAACTTGTACACAAATTCCTTACTGTAACAAAGTGCTTTAAATGTTTTACAGATGTTAAAGGAGCTGATTTACATCCTGAGTGTCATTCCTCTAATCCCCATGAGCAGCATTGCAAAGCAGCCTACTTACCTCTTTTCCACTGTGCAGCTCCTGCACATCCTAAGTAAGTCATATAATAATAATAATAATAATAGTATAAAAGTCATTCAGGGTATCATCTGAGAGCTGCTACTACTCAATGCAGTGTCATACTGGGGTGTTGTGGGCCCAGCAGAAGAACTGTCTCTGGGGCCCACTCTACAGTTACATGCAAATATCACTGCTTATTTCTAGGGCTTATGTATACATACATTATGCCAAACTGTATTGTGTGTGATAACCGGTGGTCCATTGCCAAAGGACAGCAATACGACAGCGTTACTACTGCTGTCACTGAAAAATGGACAGAATAATAATACCTCCAGATGGCATACACCATCTGTGCACAATCCACTGAGTGCCATTAGCACAAGGCAACCTGTGCAACCAGGAGGGGGGTCCTTCAAGATGGAGGCTTGACCCACTTGTACAGCCATTACATTCACTACAATGAGGTCACATGCCAAGTCTCTGAATGCCCAGGCACAGCCTCTACATCTCTCTTTTATTTTGTTTGAGTGGACCAAAACCCACAAAGATCAGCCCGGGTATCTATAAGATTCCCAGGCAGATTTATTCCCTCCCCCCCCCGGGGCATCCAAAAATGGGATGTCCCGTTGTGTGAAACCCCCCAGGTCGGCCATAAACTCATCCTCTTTTCTGGTCTAACAGCGCATGCACAAGCCACGTCCGCATCCCCACTATCCCACTAGCAAGGCGCATGCCCGACCCAGGCATTTGTGAATGGCCAGCACGTGCACGCTCCCTGTTAGAGGGTAGCGCTGGATGTGGCTGCCAGTGCTCTGATTGGACGAGCGCTCGTGCATGCAACGTAGGACCAGAAAGGGGTCAGTTTGTTCAGGAAATCTAAGGGGTTTCCCACACCGATCAGGGGTGCCCCGGAGGCAAGGACCAAAACCCAGGATAGTCAAAATCCTGGGTTTTGGTCCACTTTAAGGCCAACTCTTACACACAAGCTATGTTGTGCTGAATTTCCCCCTATAGAGCCTGAGCATGCAGCTTTCCATTATCGCTTGTGGCTTTGGTTATTCATGGAAGGCTCATCTCATACTTTGAATTTCCAAAGCAGCAGTGTAGCAAAACAAAAGTACCTTACTTTCCTTCTACTGTGGCTACTGTTGGCCACTCCAAAAGTCACTGCATGGCTGCTCCAAATGGCCGCACTTAGGGTCTCAGGGACCAGTGAGTATTGAACAGCAACACCATTGGGTTCAAAGAATGCATTTAAACCATGGCAAGAAGCACCTGTCTAAACCAAGACCTGGAGCCTGGATTGCAGAGACCAATATCTTGTAGTGCACAGACATGAATGAAACAGCTTTTACTTAAAGTGGACCAAAACTTGTGGCGATTAGCCTGGGAATCTATAAGATTCCCAGGCCGATCGATTCCCTCACCCTGGGCCAAAATCGGGATGCCCTGCTGTGTGAAAGCCCCCCTGGTCGCCCAGAAACTCACCTTCTTTCTCAGTCCAATGGCGCATAACAGATTGGAGGGGTGCCATTCTGTTTGTTGGTAAGCTGCATAGGAGGGTGTTGCAGTAGTCCAGTCGGGAGATGACCGGGGCGTGCATCATTTTAGTGATATCAGGTGAGAGGAAGGGGCGGATGTGGGAGTTTTTAAGTTGGATGCAACAGGAGAGTGAATGTGAGGTGTGAATGAGAGAGAGGAATCTAGAATGACACCCAGGCATGGAGCTTGAGGAGTTATTAGAAGATTATTTACAGAGATTGTGGTTTTAAAGAGGGGAGGGGAGACAGGTGTTGGGAAAATGACAAGGTCTTTTTTTCTCCATGTTCAGTTTAAAGTGGACCAACACCCAGGGGTGATCAGCCCGGGAATCTATAAGATTGGGATGCCTCGCTGTGTGAAACCCCGCAGGACGCCCAGAAACCTTACCTTATCCCCGTTCCAACGGCGCATGCGCGAGCCGCGGCCGCATCTCGCGCTTCTCTCTAGCAGGGCGCGCACCCGTGCCGGCCGTTTGTGAATGGCCGGCACTGGCGCGCTCCCTGTTAGAGGGAAGCGCGAGATGCGGCCTCCAGCGCTCAGAGCCGCTGTGGTTGTCCGTTGCTTGTCCGTACATACCACAGCGGCTCTGAGCGTTCTGATTGGATGAGCGCTCGCGTAAGGGCGGGGTGAGGTGAGTTTTTTAGGGGGCGATCGGGGGGGGTTTACGCGGAAGTGGACCAAAACCCAGGATAGTGAAAATCCTGGGTGTTGGTCCACAGGGAGTGAGATGACATAAAGGGATGGCTGTTAGACAGTCACGAAGGCAAGAGAGGAGGGAAGAGAAATGTAAAATTAACTAAATGAATAAAAAACTATGGACACTTCTCTTCACAGCTGTGATCTAGACTGGAAACCTTCTGCCCGATGGCTGCCCTCTCCACGGTATTCAGATGCGCCACTGCCTCATATCAAAGACAATAAATTTCCTGATCAAATCAGACTCCAGCGTTATTACCCAAGTAAGAAACAAACATTCTTAGTAGTAATCACATATTTGTTGTATATTTGTATACATATTTGCATATTAATATACCACTGCCATTCTCCAGTGCTTTACAGTTAAACCGGACCTTCACCCTGATTTAATGAAAAGCCGAAACTCTTAAAAAACAATTCCTCAGCATCTAAAATTAATATATTTTACATGTTTAGTCACTAATTTATTATACTTTCCCCCACTGGGCTGCAACTCTGTTCGGGAATTTAGGATACGGGCGCCGCCATCTTGACTCAGAAGCATCACACTTACTGAGGAGAGGAGAGTGGGATAAGGTACAGGGGGGCGGGTTATAGCTGTGCTTTGCTCAGACAGAGCAGAGCTGGGGTCAGGGAAAGGTCAGCAGTCCCAGAATGCAGAGCAGCACAGTCACTTCCTGTTTGCAGGCACTTCCTGTTTGCAGGCTGCCTGCAAAAATGGCAGCTTCCATAAGCCGCCATCTTGGATGTTTAAAGGCTTATAAAATGCAGTAGATGCAGGTAGGATGATTTTTAATGTGAGCAATCTGTATGTACAGGGTGTGGGAAACATATAAGATAGACTCTTATTTAGAGTGAAGGTCCGCTTTAAGTACACAGAAGCATTTCCAGTGATTCCTGCTTGGGTAACCTAACTGAATGTCTAGGTTGTGTAAGGAAACTAATTCACCCTAAGGAAACTTATGAAGACACCACTATATATAGATGGTCTGGCTATCCGGTCCACTGCTCCCCATCACCTGGTTCTCTTGTCCTTATTACCGCTAACAGGACCTCTGGACCTATCCTCTTGCTCCTCCCTGCTAGCCTTCAGGTGCCATTTAGATAGACAGCGTCAGACTGGGGACAAAAATCGGGCCTATATTTTACCAATCCCTGGCCAGCCTACGACATCCCCACTGAGCCAAACCCCCTTATGCTTCCCCAGGGTTTTTCTGGCTAGGGGACACATTGGGGTAGGAACAGGAGAGTCTGGGGGAGACTAGGGAGACAGCAATCATATGGTGTTGTTAGAAGCAGCAGCCAGAGGAGTTGCTAGGCTTTCTGGCACCTGGGACAAACATTCAAAATGGTGCCCCCACCTGTTCTAAGGCCCCACTTTGGCCCCCCCTGACATGCTGCACCCAGGGCAAGTGCCCCCCCCCCAGCTCCCCCCTAGCTACGCTCCTGGCAGCAGCCCAGCTGAATCCAAAGCAGTGTGCCCCCCTGAGAATTCCCCTAGGTCTCGCTAATGCTGTGCTCCCCTATATACAGATGTGTCCTATCCTCACACAAAGGGGCTGACCCCTAGGAAGACAAGGAACGTAAATGGCACTTTTCACCTGGTGCTAAATCGAAGGAGTTGTAAAAAATACTCATTACTGAATATCTCAGAAAACTGTTACCTTGGAATTAAAAATGAATTGTATATATGCAGATTATTCTTATTTCACCAGCATAAAATGGTGTTAAAGGAGAAAGCTGAAACGCGTCCATCATAACTAACTTCAATTGAATGCGCTACAGCTACAAATTGAGTGTATAAACTTTGATGGAATAAAAGCGAATGTGGTTACAATCAAGACTAGACAGAGTATAACATCCTTGACTATTAAAAATGTTTGAATGATAATGCACAGCAGAAATATGTATTGAATGAGACTAGGTCAGAGGAAGTAGTGCAACTTAGGGAGTGCACTTGCCCTTCCCTTACCCCCAGAAAGGGCGATGGAGCCGATCTAACCCCCTAACCCCATTCTCAATTTTAGCACTTAGCCCTGACTCACACACAAAGTGGTCAAAGACCAGGAGCTTATGAGGGGTGATTTATGACCCCCTCATAAAACCCTCCCCCTTACCAGATTGTTACAACGAGTTTGAATCTTCCTTAAAGTATTTAAAGTTTCTGTCCAGGCCTACGCTAACTCCATTCAAAATCTCTGATTATATGTAAATACCTGATTTATTCTAAGTGAAGCAGCCTTTTTTGCTGTAATTTCTCGGTTGTGGCTGAACTGGGAAATGCTTGTGTGCCACTTTAAAGTGGACCAAAACCCACACCCAATTGGCTCTGAAATCTATAAGATTCCAGGGCAGCTGGATTTCCTCCCCCAGGGCATCCAGAATTGCGATGCCCCGTTGTGTGAACCCCCCCGGTTGCCCAGAAACTCACCTTCTTTCCTTTGGTCCAACGGCGCATGTGCGAGCTGCGGCCACATCTTGCTATACCTTTAGCAGGTTGCGTGCCTGCTCCAGGCATTTGTAAATGCCCTGTTAGAGGGTAGCGGAGGAAAGGGCCATCAGTGGCCCTTGGATCCGCTCACATTAGATGAGCTCCTGGACGCAGGGGCTCCATCGGATCTGAGCACGCTGATTGGATGAGTCGTAGGACCAGGAAGAGGTGAGTTTGTTGGGGAGACATGAGGGGTTTCACACAGCGGGGAACCCCCAATCGGGGTGTTTGGTCCACTTTAAGGAGCTTCATGGAATTACAGACAGGTAGAAAAGAATTATCCTTCAAAGAGCATAGACTTTACTTCCTTTGCGTGGCGACTGCGTGCAGTTCCGTCCAGTGATTCTGATTAGTCGGTGGGGGTCACATGGGCAGTGGACGTGGAAGAAGTGAGTTTTTCCATGCCGGGAGCCAGTGCTTCTTGCTTCACTGTGGAGTGGAGCATCCCTATTTGGGATACCCTATGCTGCCAGTGTGGGGAGTAAGGTCTATGCTATTTAAGCAGATATTTACAATGTGCTCCATATTTTATCTTTCAGGAAGCAGTTTATGTCTTGCTGCAGAATGGAGTTTTTACCCAAACTTTGGGCTTCCCTTCACTTATCATACTGGCAAACGCTGTTATATCAATAACGTGCATCAAAGCAGCCAAGTGTCTGCACAGGAACAGATATTACCGCTGTGTTTGGGAAGGAAAAAGAAAGGTAAGACTTTTCAGATCTGTTAGTGATTACAGAGGATCGAACCTGTTTTTAACATAATAGAGATGTCCCTGTTTTATGGGGACTGGATATTTTGGCAATGGCTGAATGGAGGGTGAGCACATTCTCTAATTCTCTACACACTCTCTAATTTCAGATCTTTGCTTGTAGTGCCACCTACAGGAAAATACTCTATCTGCAGGCTGAATATTCGTGAGAACTGTCAAAGCCCTATTTAAAATTAAAAAACTTTTAATGCTAAATTTACACATTTGGCAATGTTTTTTTAAATGAAAATTAAAGCCATGCAGCGTTTTTATGTTGAAAAAGAAAAATGTTGCTGGGAACACTTTTCAAGTAGCCATGTGGGGATAGCAGCGCTATGGCCTCTGGTGCACTGCAAGGGCTGACCCTAAGAATGGGCACTCCTGGCCATTGAGCTGATGCCGATGGGCATGAAAATGAATGGGCCTTTAAATTCCAAAAAAGGACACATTTTTTGCACCTGGTGCTAAATCGAAACATGCCATTTATCTCATTGGCTATCTAACGGTCAATTCGGCACCACTGCACTTCTATTTTATTTTTGTTCTTTTTGGCAACACTGATGTCTCATTCCCTTGGTCTTCACCAAGACAGGCTTCTGTTGATGTTATGATACATTGCACTAATTGGCTTCGTCCGGAGAACAAAAGGACGCTATAGAAAATGTCTTATTTCTTGATATTTATAAAATGTTTTAAGGCTGTCCCTGGAGACTGGATGTTGCTACTGCCCTGTGGCACCAGGTTGGTGGCTCTCCTGCTTCTAATATAGTGGTGTGTCCTCCAATAGCACACAACACTACCAACTTTTTTGTTTATTTTAGGTGATTCCTGTCATCTATAGAGTCAATATACAAGTCGCCCCCCCCCCCCCCCTTGGCAGGAGGGAGTGCTGCATTTCACCAGTCCAGTGTAGCCCATTTTCCTTAAAGTGGACCAACAGTCAAAAATAACTTAAACCAGACCAACACAACAAACAAAGGGCTCATATGCCCTTTTTTCTAACACCTGCTGTAGTAAATTTTCATGAATGTGTAGGCCACCTGCAAACAGGAAGTGCTGCTGGGTTCCCTGTTACTGTGCAATGTCAGTTGAATCTAGGCAGCAGCATGGCTGAGATGCTGGGAGAAGAAGCTCCAAAATGGCTGCTATCTTTCTTTTCCATCTGTGCCAGGCTGTTGGTCTGGTTTAAGTCTCCCTCCACCAACAACTATCAACTTCCAGCCTAGTGCCAATGAGGACCACATGCCAAAACATGTGCCCACAAGTAAGAGTGGATTGCTGTGTAGTTTTTTTGTAGCTATATCCAAGCATTGCATGCTCAGAATTTTTTGGGGCACTTGATATAGCATAGATACGTAAAGAGATGATCTGTATGGCTCCGACAATTAGGAATCATGGGTAAATTTTGTTCTGTATGTGCCATGCTCTATCTGTTTTAGGAAAGGACTCTTAAATGCAGCAGCATGGCTGAGATCCTGGGGGAGGAAGCTCCAAAATGGCCGCTACCTTTCTTTTCCAACTGTGCCAGGCTGTTGGTCCAGTTTAAGTGATAAATTAGGTGTATCGCCAGTGCTCCCTGACATGCTGTCTCTTTGATAATATAACAATTGCGAGTTGAGGTTGCCTTATTTTGGCTCCCTCCAATTGCGTGACCCTTTAGGACCTAATCTTACTTTGTGCCTCAATAGGGCGTTGGTACATTATCATGCTCCTTAGTTATTTTGTCTGAATCCAGGTTAAGGCTACCCCCGGTATCTGGCATTTGATAATGACCACACTATTCTTGTATTTAAAAAAATCTCTCTTTACATTTATTTTTCAATATCATATTAAAAACAAACACTTTAGAAGAGGAGGGCAAGGCTCAGGTGGCAGGTGTTGTACAAGCCCGAGCATTTAGGAGGCATGGCGATGCCGGATGTCCAATCGTATTGGGTGGCTTCCCATCTGCAGAGAATATGTGAATGGCACACGTGCAGGGGGACAAAGAGGTGGGTCCAGCTGGAGCATGCACTGGCTTCAACCCCTCTGGATGTTTCAGCCTGGAACAGAGAGACCCATATGCCAGAGATGAAATCCCACCCAACGGTAGCGGCCACTTTGGGAGTCTGGCAGGGCTTCCGGGAACAGTCAGATATTTCCCCCTGGCCCTCCCCGATGATCGCATTATTGGATAACCCACAGCTCATGCCAAGCTGCTCTAGGAGGGAACTCAGGGAGTGGGGGAAGGTGAGCCAGTTAAGAGGGAGCGACCTGATGTCAGGGGGGAGGTGGGGCTCCCTGGGGGAGCTTAGGGCTAAATTTGGGAACGGGAACCTAGACCCCTGGACTCTCCTGCGGTTTCAATCGGTACTATCTAGGCTGGGCTTCCGAAGGGAGAGTGTCAGGAGCCATACTGAATTTGAAAAGCTCTGCCTGGCTGGACAGCCGCAGCCCCATCTGATTTCCTACTTGTACACACTTCTCATCAGCGAACAGGTGGCCCCGCCCGCGTTTTGGGGGGAGTGGGAGTCTGACCTGGGAAGAACAATAGGCGAAAAGGAGAGAACCAAAATAGCGACTCTGGCACACAAGTCCTCGGTAGCTACGAGAACCCAGGAAGTCAATTATAAATTGTTGACACGCTGGTATTATACCCCTGATAGATTGGGCAAGATGTTTGGCACGGCAGACGCGAGCTGTTGGAGATGCGGGGAGGGGAGAGGGACCCTATTTCATTTATTTTGGCAGTGTCCCAGAATCCAAGAGTACTGGGGAGCGGTCCTGCGCATAGTGATGCAGCTGACAGGGGCACAACTGAAAGATGATCCAGCCCAGATCCTACTCCATTCCACGAGGGCCCCGACAGGGAAGTATAGAAAAACCTTACTGGTCCACCTGCTGAATGCTGCCAAGCAGACGATCCCTAGATTCTGGAAACGGAAGAGGGCACCCACCGTCAGGGACTGGGTGAGGGAGGTTATGCAGGTTAAAGAAATGGAAGACCTAACACTTGCTTTGCATGACAGGGACGAGCAATATAGAAATACTTGGCTCCCCTGGCTGATTTACGAGGAATCAGCGGAATTCGGAAATCCGTTTGAGTAGTAGGCCCGGGGCTGTGTTTGCGGCGCCGCCTTCCCTTGATTTGCCCCACCTAAAAGGGAAATGTCTTGATCTATCTTGCTCTATCTTGAACAATGCCAGACTTAGGAGGGCGGTGAAAATAGTCCAGACTGGAACCGTGTCCCACACGCCATACCCCCTTACTCACCCCTTTCCCCCCCCTTTTTGTTTTAACACCTCCCCTCTCATTCCCTACCCCACCCAAGCCCCTTATGTAACGCGTTACCCTTCCCTGGGGAGGGCATATGGTTCTGCCCAGCATGGAGGAAGCACCGTTTTCCCCTTGAGGGCAAAGCGGTTAAATATAGCTATTTGGAAGGAGGAATGTTCCGTCGGCCCGGCTGGACGGAGGCCAGGCGGCCTTAACCACACGAGGTTCAGGTTCGGAGCTAGAGGGGTTCTTTCCCCAACTCACGAACTGACAACGGCTGAGAATCTCCCATTGTGTATCCTGTAATGTTGGCGGATGTTGTTGTTCAGATGTGAAATGATACTTATGCTTTGACATGGAACCCCATATGTCCCCCCTCCCCGCCTCTTGTGTATTGTATTGTCTGTATCCAATGTTTGTATGTTTAATTCTGCAAAACCTTTAAATAAAGAATTTAAAAAAAAAACAAACACTTTACATCATATGTGTTTCATTGATGCATTCTTTTACATCGCTTGTGTTACATTAATGCATAATCTGCAATGAAGCAAATCTACTTCTTTCACAGCAGAGAGAGTATTCTATCACGCGTTCTCTCGTTTTCTTACTGATTGTACAAAAAATTCCTGCTCGGATTGTCTTTTTAGTGGGCAGACATGTTTCGCCACCAAATTGGCTTTTTCAATGCCCTTGTGGGATGGAAAAAGAGATAATGTATGTGTGTTAGACATCATGATGAATATATCATACTAGTGTTTGTCAATGCATTCAACAATATATGTATATGCATGTGCAATCCAATAGAATACCTGTGCAGTGGTTAAGTTCATTCACAGATGGTCTCCATCATTTACAATCCAGTATATTCATATATGTATTAACAGAACATCATTTATCCCCGAGAAGGACGTGGTAGGGACAATCTGACGGGAAATCAATAGTCATATGGCCCTTAAAAGAAAAGTTATTGAAATTATGTAAATCATTATTATTTATATTGTTTATATTTGAGGACTATACGGGGTTATAGTCAAAGAGTCTGCACCCCAGCTGGCTTTAATAGTCAAATTACCTTTCTTAGGCTTGTCCTTTGTTTTTCATAAGAGTAGAGACCCTAGATCATTTGTTTGGGAGGGCTGTTACCATGGGGATCCTGCGGGGTTTATGGATGTGATCACCTTGGATCCTATATTGGTTCCATGCAGCCCCTGGGTGCGGATAAGCATATATATCAATCCTTGCATATCATGCAACCTATCTTTATATGTGTGATTTGTAAATGCCACTGTACCTTTAAAATATGCGCTGCGTAGGGTGTATTGCGGGCGCTGGTGAATGGAGCTGCGCCCCCCGTGGCTCCACCCAGGGCTCTCCTGGCTCTGATATCTTATGCTCGTCGTGTCTAGGGGTGAGGGAAAGCCGCGCCGGCGTTGCTTTTTAAAGGCGCTCCGAGGCCCGGAGCACGCCGCCGTCCCGGCCGACGCCGGAAGTGACGCCATGCACTCTGAGACCCGGAGCGCACCGTCACCCCGGCCGACGCCGGAAGTGACTTCATGCACTCCAGGCCCCGGAGCGCCCACACCGCCCGTCCGGAAACTCCAGACAGGACGTATTGCGTCACCAGCTGGGCAGCACTCTGACTCCATTTTGGTGGAGCCTAACAGGTGCTGACCCATGGCGGCATTAGATTGCGCTCTGGATCAAAGCATTCAGCCACAAATTACTGTAATAACTCCATCTGGGTTCATCAAGGAAATATTAATATACCAGTCAATCGATCAATCAATATGTTTCTAATAAAAATAAGCCTATAAGTGTTTTCATTATCTATACCGGCAGTCCCTCCGGTGCTTCTAGTAATTGGAATCTGGCTCATATGTTGTTAGAGCCTGGCTGAATAATAGAAATTCATTTTGGCTAGTAAACGAGCTATTGTTTTACAGCATCTACCCTCTATGATGAATTACAATGTGTGTTATTGTCATATCCTAGACTCGCAATAGGTGCCGATACGCATGTCCACTATAGGCGACAAGCATAAAGGCACTACTTATCCCGCCCCCTATTTGTAACTATATGTTCATCATTCATGAATTTACAGGAACAATATGTGGCTATTTTAATATACATTTGGCCCTCTATCTGTGATAATAATTAGGCACATACTACCCAGTATTTCCCCCCCACACATCCCCCCATGTATAGTATATATCGACCTCTAGAGGGTGACCGATGTGATTTTCCCTACGAGTGTCCTTCCAGATCCCTCTTGGTTTACATCATACCTATATAGGTTTAATCTTATATCAATTCTTGTTATGGCAAATTTCTAATCCTATCCCTGTTGTATTCTATTGGATTGCACATGCATATACATATATTGTTGAATGCATTGACAAACACTAGTATGATATATTCATCATGATGTACATTACATTATCTCTTTTTCCATCCCACAAGGGCATTGAAAAAGCCAATTTGGTGGCGAAACATGTCTGCCCACTAAAAAGACAATCCGAGCAGGAATTTTTTGTACAATCAGTAAGAAAACGAGAGAACGTGTGATAGAATACTCTCTCTGCTGTGAAAGAAGTAGATTTGCTTCATTGCAGATTATGCATTAATGTAACACAAGCGATGTAAAAGAATGCATCAATGAAACACATATGATGTAAAGTGTTTGTTTTTAATATGATATTGAAAAATAAATGTAAAGAGAGATTTTTTTAAATACAAGAATAGTGTGGTCATTATCAAATGCTCGACACCGGATACCGGGGGTATCTTTGATAATATACAAATCAATGGGGAATGGTCACAGGGAGCAGCCCTGCTTCTAATCATCATGGGATCCTGCTCCCTTGGGACTGGAAGCAGGGGATTGCACAGAAGCTGACCGCAGAGGGTGCTGTCAGCAACAAAGCTAATAGTAGAAAGTAAGTCATGCTGCCAGGCTGGGTGTTCGATCAATCAGGACGTAAGGTAAGTATATTATGTTTTTGTGTTTTGGTTTAAAGTGATTAAACACCCAACAAAAAAACAAAAGGTTAATCAACTTTTGTAACCCCCACAGCCGATCCGTCCTAGTCCTCACCTTAAAGCTGGATCACAGCCCGTGCATCACACGATTCCAAGGTCCCGAACATTGGGTCAGACTCCGTATTCGCTGTCAGACTTGCTATCAGTACAGGAGCGCTGCCATACACTCTCTAATTATTGAAATGGAGGGGGGTGTGCCAAGGCCTGACACACCCCCTGCATTGTAGTGAATAGAGAAGGCATGGTAATGCTCTTGTGACTGATGGCAGGGCTGGAGCATGTAAGCGCCGGTAAATGGCGTCCCCCAATCAGGTGAGTTGATGATCACTGGACTAGGACCGATCAGCTGCGGGGGACAAAAGTTGAGTACGATTTTTTTTTCTCATTGAGTGTTCACTTCTTTTTCGCAATATTGATTCGAAGCATTGTAACTTTTCAATGATATATTCTGGATACAGAGGAGATCACTTCCTGGAAATTTTCCCAACTCATGTTGATTGTGTAATTGCAGCAGGAAATTGGCTTTAAATGCAAAGTCAACTTTTAGGTAAAATAATAAAAAGTCATTATTTTTAATTATATTTAAATTAGTAGCGTTGAGTGAAAATGTAGCTTGGTGCAAAGCTGCTTTTTGTCCGGCAGGGGGCCCTGGTGTTTTATAGTTGACTGGCTTTGAAAAGGTCTACGTTACAAGAAAATCCAATAACCTTTCACGGGAATCCTTGTGTACTCGTATCAAGTAATGAATATTTCACACATCTTTCTGTGTCTCAGAAATTGAATGAGCCAGCAGAAAATAGAAGAGAACAGCCTAGGTCATCGACACAGTGATCATTAGACTGGAGCAATGAATAGGATTTCTCTAGAAATCAAAAAGTCATCGCTTTTTTAACTCATGTGACCAGATGAGATTTTCAATTTAAAGAAAAATGGGAAAAACAAGCAGAAGTAGAGATAAGATACACATCTCTGCTCTACCCTGATATTACTGCATGGCATAGACAGGACATAATCCATAGCCTTTACTCCTCTAATGCCTGTGTCCCTTATTAATGCCAGGACCATCGTTGCTTTCATTAGTGAGATTGCTACATCAGAATGTTTAGATTTTATTTCTTATAAATACCATTATCGAGAAAATATTACATATTAAAATAATAATTAGAGATGAATTAGAGTCTGATTACATTTTTGTTAATCACTCATCTATACCTGATAAAATAAACCCATCTGCTACGGATGGCTTCTAAGCAGGTGGGTGGGATTTGGCCAGCTTCCAGATGAATGAGATGAAGTGCTGCCTCCTAATGGCATCTCGGGGGGCAGGCACGCTGCCTCTGTCTGGCTTCTAGGTGGGCAGACAGGCGCGCTCCTGCCGGCTTTTTGGTCGCTCAGAGTGGGTTGGCATGCTCGGAGCAGGAGCGGGGAGCAATGAGAATTTGGAGCCTGGGAAATTGCCCAGGAAATTCAGAATCACGCTGAATCGATTTTTCCCTGAGATTCAGAGCAAATACAGATTCAGAAGAATTGGTTCGCTGCATTCATTTGTAACAATCATTTTTTAATTTATGCTTCATCCTGACCAGATTAAGTGTGGTGGACCCCAGGCAGAAACTGTAGTGGAGGCCACTGTAAATTGCCCTTGTTGGCAAGTTGAGCTCTAGTGGTAGAGGCCCTAGGGGGGGAGCCCTGGTTCACCCCTCCTTTAATCTCCCCCTCCTTTAATCTAGCTCTGGTGTCACAGACGAAAATAAGAAAAATTACTTACATTTAAATTGAAGGCCACTGACCCATCATGAGGACTAGAGCTTCCCCCCCAACCCCCCGCCCTTCATGTCTTGCCTTACTGTATTTCCCCCGCCAACACCTCAGACCATGATTTGGGCCTGCAATGCTATAGTCCTTGGAATCATGGCTGTACAGGGTCATCCCCAACTTTATTATCTGACCCTACACTGCTAAAGTTTCAGTATCATTGCTCAAAGAGTGGCCATATCCACCAGTGACTGGCTGGGAAGCACATTGGGAGCTGGGTCCAGCGCTTTTATAGGGCTGGCATAAGACCTTATTATGCTTAGATTGGGGGTATTTCTGGGGCACAGACACATACTTCCAAACATTAGATTGGCTCAAAAACAATGAAGATTTTTGCAGTATTTGCAGAGCTATGGTTACATAGTTACACAGTTAGTAAAGAGACATATGTCCATCAAATTCAACCAAGGGATGGGGTTTGGGGAAATTATTTTTATGTATTTTCTTTTTAATTTTTAACTGATAACAACTAATAGTAACTGTTAATGTTACTTTCTGCTAGAAAAGCATCTAATCCTTTTTTGAAGTTGTCAGCTGTTGATGCTGTGACAAGCTCATGTGGGAGGCTATTTCACAGATTTATAGTACTTACGGTAATAAATGATTGTTGTCTCCGGAGATTGAATCTTTTTATTTTCAGGCAGGAAATTCATAACTAAGATCCTTCATTCCTCTTATCAGTTTGGTGGCTCTCCTCTGCACCCTTTTCAAAAACAAGGCATCCTTTCTATGAATGGGTGCCCAGAGCTGGATGGCATATTCCATGTGTGGGCACGCCAGTGCCTTGTAAAGAGTCAATATTACACCTCTGTCTTGTGATTCCATGCCTCTTTTAATGCATGATAATATCTTGGTCGCCTTAGAAGCAACTTCTTCTGTTATTTAGCCTGGGGTCTACCAACACCCCCGAGATCCTTCTCAACTAGTCTAACTTGTGCCTTATTTGTGTACACAGAGCTAAAGAACCCATTTAGCAGCTTCCCCTTTTCTTGGTCCCTGGTGACCAACTCCCCATTACCATTACTTAGGGTACCTACTTGTTCTGATTTTGGTTTCTTTGAGTCCATATATTTAAAGAAACGTTTAGGGTTGGTTTTGCTTTCTTTGGCAGCATCTCTTTCATTTTGTGCTTTTGCCAGCTTTATTACTTTTAGATTATATATTTACTGCTTTACACTTTTCAAAGGTTACTGCTGAGAGATCTGATTTTAAATGCCCTTTTCTTGTTTTTTATTGCCCATCTGACTGCAGGTGTCAGCCACAAGGGGTTTATACTTGTTATACTTATTACCTAATAATTTAAACTTGTTACCAAATAAATTTTGCAATGTTGATTTGACGCACTCTCACTTGGCGTCTGAATCCGTATTCCTTAACATATGCTTCCAGTCTATGTCACGGGGTGCAGCCTTGAACCTGGGGAAGTTGGCCTTTCTAAAATGTAGTGTGTTTGCCCTCCCAGCCAGAGAATGTTTTTTTACAGTTTATGTTGAATACAACTATATTGTGGTCATTGTTATCAAGATTTTCATGAACTGTTACAGTACCTACCAGGTCATCATAATGTGATATCACCAGATTCAAAATAGCATCACCCCTAGTAGGTGCCTCCATCAACTGGCTCATAAAGTTATCTTGCAGCAAGCCAAGAAATGCTCCCCCCTTGCAACTGAAGCAGATCCGTGTCTCCAGTCAATACCTGGGTAGTTGCAATCCCCCATTATCACCACTGTACCTGCTTGTGCTGCCTGCTCTGTTTATACATTTGGTCCTCTATTTCCTCAGTTATATTATGGGGGGGGGGGGGTTATAGATTATACCAAGATGTATTTAACAAAGGTAATCAATATATATCATCTAATCACTTTTAGTCTGTCCCTATCTGCTGAACTGCAGAAGAACTTTATTAAGTCAACCCACAGCCTTATCTTTGCCAATGGGGTGGTAGGACCCTGCAGGACAGGCTTCCCCATAATGCAGCAAAGCCCCTCCTCACTGTAGTCACCTAATGCAGAGCCCTGTCCCCATCCGCCATAGCCAGATGGCGGAGCATTGTTGTTCAGCTGTGCTGTGAATAAGAAAGGGGTTGGAGGGGGTCAAGGGTATTTGTGTGCTGAAGAGAAATCCCTTCCTGCCCTACTCCAATATAAAACATATGATATTGGATTAACTATGCAGGATTGCTTCTGCTCTTATGTACCTACCTATAGCCAAGCTCATATGCCAAACACTGCTAAAGATCTTGAGGAATGTAGTCTCTACTGAACTATTAGCCTCAGTGAGAGGATGGTTAATCCTGCTATAAAGCCTTATTTGAAAATAAAGAGAATCGTGGTGGGCAATATTTTTCTGTTCTGAATCCTTCAAATTGAATGTAAAATGGCTGAGAAAGTCTAGGCACTATGGGGTATGCAGAAGAAAAAGCTAGATTATTCTACATAGCCCATAGCAGGAGCGTAGCTAGGGGGGGAGCAGGGGGGGGGCACTTGCTCCGGGTGCAGCAGGTCAGGGGGGTGCCAAAGGGGGGCCTGAGAACAGGTGGGCGGTGCCATTTCAAACCTTTGCCCCGGGTGCCAGAAAGCCTAGCTACTCCTCTGGCCCATAGGGTGCATTTATTTAAAAGCTTTAAATCAAAATATGCTTAACTCATTGGAAAAATGTCCCTCGTCTGTAAAAATGCTCCATTGCAGGCACAGGTGATATTTTGGAAAAACATGGAACAAAAGCACTTTACTGTATGGTAAAATGAAAAAGCTCACAGAGATACAGGTTGCAATTCAAACCGCTGGTGCACCCTGCTTATCATGACTCTCCCTGACTAAGTTCAAGTGGCACTGGATTTGGTGTTATCTGTATTTTTTCCATTCTGCACAATTCATAGTGGCCCCTCCATAGAAACCTAATGGTGAATCCCTGGTACGATTAATAGTTGTGTGTGTGGATTTATTATTTATATTGCAGGATTCTCTGCGAAAGAAGATTAGCACTGCCCATCCATAAAATACACTGACTGCTACAGTGGAGCTGAGGTGATACATGGTGCCGACCACACGTGCCGTAAATTGAAGAAAAAAAAAACCCTCTTGGAAACTGTTATATTGGTCCCTGTCTGAAAAATAGGCTTCCCTTGTGTGCAAACAAATATTACCCCCTGCTAAACAACGGCCTAATGAATGAGAATTCTTTCTATGAGCCCATATTTATATTTTTATTATCCCTCACACACCACTATTGATGAGGGGAACCTAGATTTGTATGATTCAGTGTCCTCTTATTACCATTCAATGCATTCCAATTAGAGAACTGCCCACTACTATACTGTAGAAACACAATTTTGATCATTACTATTAATACTAATATTAATACATATATTTATTTTTTTGTTAGTCTCAGATTCTAGAAATGGTATCCTACAATCCCACCCAGGTGATAAACCATTCCGTACAGTGGAATACAGTCCTGACTTCTATAAATTTGGATCAACACTGCCATTTGTGAATTTTCGGTGCGTATACACCTTTACATTGCTGCTGACATATTATTCCTGTGAATTTATTAGGACTCTCTTAGGGTACAGATGTGTCCTTCTTTACCTTTCTGATGGCTAAATACAGTGCCTTAAAAAGTATTCATGCACCTTGATTTGTTAGAAAAGAAGAGTGCAGACCTTTGTGGAACATTGTAATGAGTGTCATCTCTTATATTATGCAACATGCAGCTATTCTTGAAGCTTTACAAAAAGTTAATAAAAGCAATTCATTTATATCAGCACTCTTGTTGTATCGCAGGAACATTTGGCCAGTCACTAGTTTCTGCAGCATTGTTAGTGAACTGCTAACAGTGCAGAATATATTAAACGAAACTTTTAGGCACGGGTCCGCAAAGCAGGTTGATTGGATGTGACCTAATTAAAAAAACAATGTTTATGTAGAAGATGTATATATATATATATAGTCTCCAAACAAAATCTAAAATAAGTTGAATCTAGCTCCCTCAATTAATCCATACACTGATCTGCCCCAAATAATTAGCTATTAACAAAATACTCTCTCAGCCCTAATGAGCACCTCCACACTCCACTAGAGATGTCCAGCTAATGAATGCAAAATTTATACAAAAATTATTTTTACATCATAATTAGAGATGAGCATGTCTATGCCGAACTTTTCAGGTTCAGGTCCCCGAACACAGACTTTAAGCAAAAGTCTGTGTTTGTGTTCCATGTTAAGTAAAGCTGGTTGATGGGCATCAAGGCAATGGGACTACTGTCATAGTAATTCCATCATGGCTGTTCCCATGAACCACAAGAGTTATTTAGAATGGACTGGACCTTTAAGGATGATATTTTTATTTTTTTTAAACAGTCCCGATATGATTTTGCCTCTCGGGGGCCCCTTGACCGGTGGGTGACAGGTGGGTGCCTCCAAACTCCTCACCCAACCACCAGTTACCCCTCATATATATTTGTGTGCGCGGGTCCCTATTGATTTTAATGGGTTCGGGTCAAGTTTGGGTCAAGCCAAACTTGCCAAACCTGAACTTCTACAGGTTCACTCACTCAGGTTCAATCATAATTGGAGGATGGCACAGTCTCAGCAGTTTCTGTAGCCTTGAAAAAACTGATATTTTGTTCTAAAAATGCCAACAAATGTGTTATCTTCTTATCGTTTTCCTCATCAATTTTGCTGTTGGATTAAAGCTGCCAATCCTTCAATACATCTGATCAATTGACAACAAATGATCAGACCCCTCAATGGTACATTTTTAGCGCCTGACAAAAAATGTAGCGAATGTTGGGGGTATTATATATTACTACTTATGTCTGTGGTAAAATAGTCTGGTCCGACCTTCCTGCTAACATCAGTTGACTGCTTGATGGTTCTCTCGGTAATAATTGGGGGGGGGGGCAGCCTCTATCTATTAGTAATGGTTCTGCTGTAGTTCTGCTGTACCCTAATATGAGTTTAGATCTGTTTAAGTGCTAGAACAGGAGTTCCCAACCTTTTTTCATCAAGTACTACTTTCCATTTTCTGATTCTATCATGTACCATCTGGGTGGTGTTCGAATGTTATCAGTCACCAAAAGCCATACAAATCGAAACACACAAAGCCATTTAAATCACAAAGAAAATGGGGTAGGTTTTTTTTCTTAATGTATTTCTGTTTTCTTTCACAGGGAGTCATATAAAGTTAAAGCTGACACATTTATACCTCTTCAAGAATTGCCCAAGGCACGAAGGTGAGTGTTTGTCAAAGTTAGTAAAATGTCAATTTCAATTACTGGGCTGCTATTCATAAAACTTGCTTTAAAATATATTATGAACATTTGATATATATATGAAATATATCATGAACATACCAAGGTGTGATTCAGTAAAGAGAGGAAGTTAAAGCATGGGTTGCAACTAAACTTTCACAAGAGTAAAGTTACAGCTTTTGATTTCTAAAGTAAACTTGCTGAATCCTTATAACTCACTGGAGTGAACCTTTTAAGGGTCAATAACCAGCATATATGCTATTATAAACTGTTTTAAACTCCTGTAATGTTATATTTTTATGCCTTATTGTATTATATTAAGCAATCTCGCAGCCCTTGTGCCGTACTTAATTACGGGACCCCATGTGGAGACAAGTATGTAGCATGTGGTGGGTGGTAGTAAATAGTAAATATTCGTAAATGAAGAATGGAAGAATAACCTAGTAAATGTTTGAATGTTAAATATACTAGTGAGTTACGTATGATCTACTTTACATATTGATTTGCATTACAATGTCCACTACTGTCTACAGCTTCCCATACAGAATTAAGATATTGAGGAAGAGTCTAGAAGAAGAAAAGAAGGTTGTGGAAGAGCTGAATTCATGGAAACCAGCCCAGCGCTCTTTTCTCTTTGACTTACCTCTGAATGAGCACAAAATAAAACCAGAATAACAAAGAAGGTCCCTGCCATGGTATATTTTAGGTCATCCCTGTGTAGCTTGGTAGTATGTTGTTCCACACAGGGCCATTTCTATGGGTGGGTAAGATAGTCCTTCAGTGCCAAGTCTTTATCCCAGATGTCCTGTTTTTTGCAGATGGGTCAGGGCCAGTGTTAGTGGTGCCAGTCATATGCCAGGCCTCTATGGCAGGGTACAGCAATGATGGGTGGGGAGGGGGCAAAATTATTTTCCTTCCAGCACTAAGAACTTTTTTGCCTGTATGTAATAAAGTGAATAGGACTTTTTAGGTTCACTTACTAAAATCTCTAAGGCATTGTGATTTTGGATGCCTCACATTTTTTTCTACCACAGACACTCAGGGTAAATAATCACCTTCATCCAGGTCTTCAGAATGACTGAGAAATGCGACAAGCAGCCACATGTTGTAGAGAAGCAACATCACTTGTCACTCTGCTTAGAAATATCACCAAACATGATGGTCTGCTAAGTGGGCAGAGTGGAGGGAGCAGGGATCTCACTTCTATATCCAGCGCATGGCCATTTGCCACATTTCACAGCCAATATGAGAACCCTGTGCTGTAAGGTTTCCCCTGCAGAAAGCAGCGTAAGTTAACTTTAAAGGATCACTATTGTGAAAAATGGCCCAATGACAAAATCTATATAAATATGCTGGATGATGGGAGGAGGGGTCACTTATACATCCACCAGCTAGGCCTTTTTTTCTATTTTAATGGAAGGAAGAGGGAATCGGGGGTGACAGGCTCTAAACCTGTCACCCCTGGATTTTATTCCTACCATAAGAATAAACCACAAGCATGATGGAATTTTTATTCAGTTTGAGTGTATAAGTGATCCCTCCTCTCATTAGCCAACATGCTTATATAAGATATTTAATATTACACAATTTTGCAATAGTGCTCCTTTAAGCTTTAGTTTTTCTCCAGATGCTGGCACTGCCTAGTAGTTTTTCAGCCAGGGTAGGGAGCACACTCACTATAAACGCTTACAATATAAACCCTGCACTTACTTTATAGCAAAGGGAATTATCATTTCATTTCACGTTTTGCAGGGTTTAGACCTTGCCCAAGTTAAAATCCATTGTTTAAGCTGTGTGAAAAGTCGCAGACCCTAGATATAGCTATTTCATTTTATTTTATTATCATTTTTGGTTAAGGGCCAGGTACCATACTCCTTCCTTTCATGTTTAATTGTCATAAAGTATTGAATTATATTGGTTTTAATGTTTTGTTTTTTTCTCCAAGTTGTGAATAATAAATAGTGGTTCTTATTTAGTGCTGTTTTGATTAAAGGGGGTTCTTTTTCACTCTATCAATAAATCTTTCCAGATCCGTTTTACTGTAGCTCTCAGTTCTTTTAACATTAGTTGGTCATTTTTGCACTTTATTTAAACTAGGAACAGGGGTGGACTGGGGCCAAATATCAGCCTGCTGAGCCATGGCATCAATGTATTTGCCATTCAACAAGTGAGCTGAGCTGAGTCTACAGCATTTCAGGGACAGAATAGGGGCGGGGATCTTAAACAGATGGTCATTTGTAGGGGAAGAACATGCCCCGATCCTTGGATGGAGGGTACAGGAGAAGGTATATGGGGAAGTATTAGGAGTGGATGGGGTTGTTAGAAGATGGGTTAGTCAATTCTGACAAAGGCATTGGGTGAGGTGGGCTGTATGCGGGGGGGGGGGGGGGGGTACATCCAGTGTAAAAGCAATGCGCCCCCCCCCCCCCCCCAGAATCCTTTCTGTGCTCCTTATGGTCAGTCCACCCCTGGGTGTCACATTACTGGCATTAAATCACAAGCATCTGCGTGTAACAGGGATGGATGTGTTAAAATACAGCCCTTTAATTAGTTCAAAACAGAGCAGGTCTCCACAAGAAAGTCTCTTAACTTTATTAATAAAAGCATGTTATAAACGTAATTACAACCACACACAAAAACACAATTACTCTGGTACAGGCCCAAGTTATACACCACTCTGGGTGCTCACAGGCCATCACATATTTTTCTTGCTCATAGGGCTGATGATGGTTCAGGGGTTATATAGTGAACTGCGGGTCACGTGATCCAACTAACAATCAGGGATCTCTGAGCACACAGCCCGCTTTCTCAAAACCCTGTCCATCGCCCACCTAGCAAAACTACCAGGCCCAAAGCCTATGAACACACAGATTCTTTGCTAAGGCAAAAAGACTGCTCAAGTTAAATACGCACACTAGGCTGTGATAACAAATATTTAGCTATGATGGAATATGAATGAATACAAATGTCGTTCTGAGGTTACAGGTTACAATGAGTTACACACAGAGATACAACAGTCAGAGTTACCTCAAAATGCACATGCTGAGTAGTGCATTTCTCCCACATGGAGGTGAGTAGAGAGTTGATTTGGGCCCTCCCGCACGTTGCAGCATGACCTCCCAAAAAGTGAGAAAGGCCTGGCCCAGGGTCATCTTTATGTCTCGGGACCCTTTCACCCCCTCCCTCTGTTGTGGAACCTGCTTTAGAACCTAAAACCCTTTAGGAGTTATAACTTTGGGCAGGGGGGTCATATGGCACTGTATATGGCACCAAACAACTGAACTGGATGCCAGGCATCTGATGAGCCCAAAGACTGGCATCCTTAAATGGGTCAGAACCCAAGATCTCAATAACGGAGTCTTTGCCAGTAGAGTGTAATGACTGTTATCAAATTAGATTACTGTAATGTTATATATAGGGGCACTTTAACCAATATTAGAATATATATATATATATATATATATATATATATATAGTGTACAGAGTCTACACATTCCTTTACAAATGACATAATGTAAAAAAAAAAGAAGAAAAAAAAAATCAAGAGTAATTTCAGCACTTTTCCACCATTAACAGGACCTAAATTATGTACAATATATAAAAAAGCAAATCTTTTAGGGTGGAAAAATCAAGAAGTAAAAGAATTTGGTTGCTGAATGTCCCTTTGAATTAATGAAAGCATTTAGCGCATTTAGACTTTGCAATCTTTGCCCACTCAGTCTTGCAAAAGCACTCCGAATCTTTCAAATTGTGAGGGCACTTCCTGTGTTCAGCCCTCTTCAGGTCAGCCCACAGGTTTGCAATGGATCGAGGTCTGGTCTCTGGCTGAGCCATTGCATTGAGTTGTAAAAGTTTTGTGTCAAAAGCTACATATTTTTTGTAAGCTTTTTATGGACCATAGCTTTTGCTGTAAAAAAGCACCAAAGAAAATGTCAGGAAAATTCTACTAGAATAGCTAAACTTTATATGGTTTTAATCCGAATCACTTTAAAGGGTGATTAAAGGTAGCAGCAGCCTAGAGTCATTGTTGCATCTTAACATGCAGAGCTTGAATGAGAAAACCCCCCATTAGACTTACTGGTAACTAATTTTTTAAGAATCCTTCAGTATGACCACACAGAGAGTTCTAATAGGTGGTCATCCTGAAGGATGATTTGGAAAAACCCCCGTTAGACTTACCAGTAACGGATTTTTTAAGAATCCTTCAGCATGATCACCTATGAGAACTCTCTGTGTGGACATGCTAAAGGATGATTTGGAACAGAATGGTGACAAACACTGATGAAAAGCTGAAGCAAAATAGAGGGCAGAGACAATCCAGAGACAACCCAAGTAATTCACATGGGACCAAGGGAGCAGCCCGTCAACCAGCTTCACCTAAAGGGTGCAGCAGCTTGTACAACTTATCTGAGCCCCGATCCGGTACTTTGTCATGGTTGGCGTTAAATGGTCTACGACTGGGGCCACAGAAAAATGACCGCCATTCCCACGAGTGAGGGCACTGGCACTAGGAGTGTCTTCACTCTAGGGATCAGCGGCCACCATTTTGTGCTCCCAGCTGTAGACCATTTATGAATGAATGCGGCTGCCGACCAGGGACCGGATCAGGGCTCAAGTAAGTTGTACAACAGCGCTCCCCGCAGCACACTTTGACCCCCCCCCCACCATCACAACACCTGCCTTTTTTTTTCATCAGCGATTCTGCCTCTGGGGGCTCCTTGACAGGCAGGTGGGTGAAGAGTGTGGGGTGGGGAAGGACCCCCAGAGGCAGAATCACCCCCCACAGTTCGGATCCCAATTGATTTCAAGAGGGGCCAAGTTCGGGTTTGGGTCCCCAAACCTGAATTTTTATTCAAAGTTAAGCCAAACTTTCCGAACCCCAATGCTGGGAGGGTCACCCAACACTAGTCAGCAGCAGAAAATTAACACACTTGGGTCGATTTGGCATAAAAAGCGTAATTTTTTTGTTTACCTAGGGGTTGATTTAGCATTAAGTGTAAAAAGAGGACTTCTTTTTCCCTTTTCAATATAATTATATTGGAGGACCATCAATCAACATATATATACAAATATTATAATCAGAGCTCAATCAGTCCCAGTATTTACCAATATTTTATATGCTATCCATAAGGATCTCCCAGAGAGGGTGGAAAATAGCGCTAAATAACATTAGTAACTAGTCTGTATGAATAAATGAATATGTACCTCCTTCTCAATCAGCTAAAAACCACATATATTTAAGTGGAAACATATAATATACAATAGCCCCCTTTGTGGCGACACCACTTATTTAGGGCATGACTTACAAACACACCCTACATGACTGAATGATTCATTCAGAAGATAGCAAAGAGGTTGGAGAAGGCCTGTTGATGTCCCTTGTGGATCATTGGCCACAATCTAAAACTGGGCTATGTGACTCCGAATAACACTTTAAACGGGCTCATTGTCCTGACAAACTAGCCACCTGGCTGCTGTGCCACACTTAAGGGCAGTTGTGGCCTAGAGGTAAGGGGGATAATAGGCCAAGAAAAGCGCGGCACCACGTGTCCGTGCCCACCCCCAAGCATGTGGCGGCCACACTCAAGCCGGAAGAGGAGCATGACAGGCGTACGCACCATTCCCCGCCCGCCCGCTGACAGTGCCATGACGATGCCTCCACCCGTCCCCCAGACCACCCCTACACGACACACCCCACACAGCAACGCCGCACAGCGGCGCGTAACCATGGAGACGGATCACGAGGGCGAAGGGGGCGGGCGAAGGCAGAACAGACATTATTCCATACATATCCATAAGAGTGTGCATAAAGGACCCATACAGGGCATATAAAGTGTAAATAATACTTAATCAGAACACCAACCCAACACACCCCACCACACCGCGACCACATGAAACACCCACACAATGAAAACCAAAACAACTGTGAAAATCAACAAAAATCAACATCAACAATAAAATCAATAAGAGTGAATCACAAAAACATATGTAAAAAATGAACCTATAATCCAAAATGTAGTGTTAATTATAACAACTAAGTACTAATGGTGCTCCCATCCACACCTTCAGCATCCGATGTCATAGCTCTAAGCGGACTTAAAAAAGACCCCAATTTTCCTTCCGAAGATGGTTGGTCAAATAAGAATCAGAAACACCATTGACAGTAAGTATCTACAAACAAACTAAAAATACACACGTGAGATATAAACAAAACCATGGTCAATTTCCCATATCCAGTCTTGATAAAGCTGTGCCATTGCAGTGATACGCGTTGACGGCATACTTTCAGCGCGAGCATCCCCCTGTTCCCCTTGTGAACACCAGCAGCTGTGAGAGTGAGCCTACAACAGGGTGAGAGTCTCGCCTAAATTACTACATGCTGTAAAGTTCTATTTTAAATGTGCAAATTTTTAACCTCTTAAGGAACTCCAGGATTAAAAAACGTTATCACGCTAGATATATATTTTTCTCTCTTATTTTGATTTAACTTACACACTAACCGGAGCCGGGATATTCGTTTATCCCACATAATAACTGGAGTTGGGACCCCTACACATCGGATGCCCACAGTAAACCGATTTAATTGCAAGGAGTCCCTAATTGGAAAAATCAAAGGGGGGGAAGCCTGAGGAACCTACCTTAAGGCACATTAATCCGTGCCATCTGGTAAGAGTACCCAGAACCGGTGGTGGGCACGCTGTGGAGGTGATTTATACTAGTGAGTACTAATGGACTTTTGAAGGGGAAATCTGTGTTAAATGGAAGCACCAGCGCCGATTATTGATTGAAATCAATTATTTTATGCAAGACGTTTTTACCAAAGTACTGTATTTTGTATACTTAAGGAACACTGCTACCATAGAAACACTGGCAATTTAAAGGACCACCGTTGAGAGACTGACAGCAATGAATGAATTACATGCTCTGTGTTTACTATGTTTATATATTGATTAGTGGAACCTAATAGAGATATTAGGCTAATACACGTTGAGCAGCATTAATTATAACAGGGCAGAAAACTAACAGCATTTAAGCAAGCGCGGGTTCATCAATTCATTCTTTAATATCCCATATCCGACACCCCCCTCCCCCCCCCCAAAAAAACTAAAACAAAAAACAGCCTTCCCCCACCCCCCCAAAAGAAAATATATAACCAACAGTACAACCTACTCATGAGTATTCACCTACCCAAAAAGGGCTCAAATGAAACATCTTCATTGAGCCCCAGAGGTGCAATCGTATTTAACCTATACATCCATTTCAATTCACTCTGAAGTAATTTTCGTTTGATATCCCCCCCCCCACCCCGATTCCAAATTGGATCTTCTCCAGTGGGTTAACCCTCAGGGTAGATGGTTCACCCTCATGGAATCGCAAAAAATGATTCGTTGTTGGAGATATAACCCTGTGTGAGTCCCCATCTCTTGAGGCAAGTCTTATATTGGAAAGGTGAGCTTGTATTTTAGCTTTTAATACATTCTTAGTTTCTCCTATGTAGCCCAAATTACAGCCACATTGCAAAAAGTAAACCACACCTTTAGTCCTACAATTCAAAAAATCTTGGATCCTATATCTCTCCTTAGTGTAACGGTTGATAACTGAGTCTGTTCTAACAACAAATCGACAAATAGAGCAATTGCCACAACTATGGCTTCCCTTAATTTTCTGTTGTTCCAACCAAGTGCCAGATCTGACAAAGTGGCTCTTACAAAAGATATTTTTCAAGTTCGGAGCCCTTTTAGCAGTCATCTGGCTCTGTCACCCCTCATAGACTTTACCTGTCACCCCTGGATTTTATTCCTACCATATGAGAATAAACCACAAGCTTGGCAGAAGTTTTATTCAGTTCAGGTGTATAAGTGACCTCTCTTCTCATTAGCCGACATGTTTATATGGATTTTTAACAGTGTGTTTTGTCCTGGGAGGGCACATCACTTGCAACTCAGATTTATTGATCTGAGCAGATTTATTGATCTGAATTTTGTGAGGCACATTGGATGGCTCCATTGGAGGGCACATAGTCTGTTTTTGTCTTGGGACATCATCCTGTATTCTTGCACAGGGCATCTTTCAAAGTTAGTCTTATAGTCAAATGACTCTTTGCATGACTACTATCAGTGAAGGAAAACAAAAATTGTTATCCAGGACTAAACTCTTTATCAATTGAGGCTTAAAAGGCCTTGCCTGTGTGAAAACAACGGAACACTCACATCTTGTCCCTGGCAGATGGGGGTCTGGTGGGGTAAAACTTAGATGGTTATGAGTTTGGGTCCAATTATGTCAACCCTGTTGCCTCATTCTAGACCTGTTGGGGTTCAACTCACACAGTTCTGAGATGGGGTCCCAGAATGCCTCATACTAAGAGACATGCCGTGCATGGCACAGACAATAAATTGACAATAAATGGAGCAGGGCACTCCTGTCACTGTGAGAGCACCCCCTAGGAATCACTAAGCGTGTGCATAGTCAGTTTTACCTGACAGTGCCTTTAAATGAAAGGTTTACAGCTAGAGTTTAAGCAAATTATAATACTCACAGCATCATGAGCAGTTCAGCTCATAAATGAAGATAAGACATAAGTGAAAGTATAGCGACTCCTGTCCTGAGTGCCGAGTACATTACATTACATTAGATGAGAAAATGGTGCGGGGGGGGGGGGGGATAATGAGAATATTGAATTGCAACATCCAATCAGTCAGATTAGGACCCCGAGTACTGCCAATTAAGTAAACATTAATTACTTCTACGATGGGATGGTGAAATATGAATCCACTTTCTTCTGAATAAGAAAATGAATTGAATATGTCAATCAATAATTTATATTTGTTACAGTAATAACTCAGCTCAATTTTATATAATTGTGTTATAATACTTCAAGGTATCTCCAAAGTTTTAGGCAAGTTTTCAACTGTGTGATACTCCAATAACTTAATTAGCCGTGTTCGGGCCTCCCGAACACGATGGGACATCAACTTTGGATGACGTTTATTGCAGGTTACTGGAGGTTTGGGGTTAGTGTTGCCTGAATCTGAATGAATAAGAGGTCTGTGCAAAGCACAAATGCCCTAATTTAGCAGAAAACAATTAAAAGCCAGTGCAGATCTGCAGATTTTCACCAAATGGGGCCATTCAGTGGCATGTCAAAGGCGATTCTTCAACCTGGGGGAGGTACAGCCCCCCCAGCACTTCCCGCCTGGGAATGATGGGTCAGCAGGAAAACTGCCCCTTTGCAGAGTGTAGGTTTGGAATCCAGTGTCTCTCCTGTTTATCAGCCCCCATTTAGGTTGTGGGTGGGAGATTCCTTGGCTTAGAAATCTTCAAAGTTTTGTTGGGACATAGGAGAGGTAGATAAAGAGGGGCATTAGGAGTCCTATGTGACATGGGACATGTGAGTTTATGAGAAAGCCAGTGAGTTTGTTACATATGTATTTCTAAGGTCTTAAAGTGTACCAAAACCTGTGATTTTGACTATCCCGGGTTTTGTTCCTTGCCCCGGGGCACCCCAATTCTGTATGCCCCGCTGTGTCAAACACCCCAGGTCACCAGGAAACTCACCTTTCCCCGGTCCTACGGTGCATGTGCGGCCTCTCGTCCAATCAGCGTGCTTGGCTTGGCTAAGTGGGGCAGAGCATGCCGACGGCCGCATCCACGCTCCCCTCTACTAGGGTGCCTGGCACAGACATGCGCCCTTCTAAGGGTATAGTAGACAGCTTCTTATGGGGCTTCCCGGGGACTAGGTGAGTCAACCTTATTTCTTCATGGTGTTAGTGGCTTGTGGCTAACAAGCTTTTGCGGCTTCATGGTTATGGCTAACTTGGTTTCAACTTGAGTGGAGTTATGTATGTTTAACTATTGGAATAAAGCTTTTATATATGGTTGGCATGGTGCCAGCCTTTACCTTGCTATTAACAAACATGGCTCTGATTTGTTGGGATGCAGTTTGGATGAAGTGTTTCCCAAAAGTCCAGATTATGGTATGAGCCAAATCTGGGCCATCAGGACCCATGAGGTCCATTGCTGGTCCTCTACCTTATTTATTCAATTTGTGCTCACATGACATTATCAGGGAAGCGCTATTTGTATTGGCTGTTTCAGTCCTTGATGGTCTAATTGGTTCCAACTGAGTTAAATAAGCCCGCAAAAATGTCACTATATGAGCCATGGCAGGGCCCCATTTAATGTTCCTACCAGGGCCGGGCCCCTTTAGTTACGCCACTGTGAATATCCTAAATTGCATCAAGCTCTTGCATAGATCATATCAGCTACCAAATTGGAAAATACCCCTTTTATTAAAGCAGAACAAAACCCACCAGCTGCACCCCACGCATTTGTCTTAGGAACAAGGAAGAGGTGAGTTGTACTGGGAGTTCTGGGCGGCTTCACAGAGCGGGGCATCCCGGGGAATGGAACAAAACCCGGGAAAGCCAAATTTCTGACTGTTGTTCCACTTTAATGTACTAATAAGCTCAGATAAGCTACAGAAACTCGTTGTAAGGAAGGACTCACCTATGCCTTATTATTAACATTTAGCGTCTCAGCAGAAATAGCAATGCAAGTCAAAACCTATTTGGGGTTCCTGAGTCATTACAGAATGATTATTGTATCTAAGAAAACCTCCAATCAAAACTCACTAGAGATCCTCTCATTATGGGATGCCCTAGTCATGGCAGCCCATACTAACCATTTCTGCACTTGAGAGACACCACTTGCGGATAGATTGGGTTGATTACCAATAGCGGGTGCACTATTATGTGCAGCCCTGCTGGGCGAACCTAATAGGTTGCTGGTGGTAAATAAAATACAGAAGCAGTTAATATAAGCTGTCTCAGTCCTCCGAATGTGCAGATATTCATTAAGCGTCCTAATTGAGATATCCCTGGCCTGTAACAGTGGGATGACCTCTAATTTCCTACACCCTGTACATACAGATTGCTCACATTAAAAATCATCCTACCTGCATCTACTGCATGTTATGAGCCTTTTAACATCCAAGATGACGGCTCACGGAGCATCAGGCAGCCTGCAAACAGGAAATGTCTTCTGACTGTGTTTCGCTCTTCATTCTGGGATTGCTGTCCTTGCCCTTACCCCAGCTCTTCTTTGGATAAACAATGTAAAGGGTATCCGCACACTAGTAAGGCAGGGTGCCCGGCCCGGGATGGTCCCACACCCCAATTATGCAAAAGGATAAAGAGAGTGGGTCCGCACTCCTTAAAAATGTAAGTCTTTAATGAAAAATATTAAAATCATCTCCAAAGATTGTCAAAAAGCAGTGCTAAAATACAAAGGTAGACCCAGAGTGACACAAAACATACAAGACCTTCTGACGCGTTTCAGGTATTCTGTCAGCCCTTAGTCATAGATAAAAGGTCACATTCAAGTATGCATATATATAGTATATAGAATATACAATAAACACTAACCTTGCAAGCTTGGAGCCAACCCCCCGGCCGGGAGACGCAGCGTCTGTCTGAGCAGCTGATGTCAGCGTCACAGACAGCCCAGCCAATCACAGCTATAATCCCACCCCCTGCACTCATCCCGCTCTCTTCTCCTCAGTATGTGATGCTTCTGAATCAAGATGGCGGCACCCATATCCTAGAGTCCTGAACAGAATTGCAGCCCAGTGGGAGAAAGAATAATAAGTAAGTGGCTAAAAACTTAAAATATATTATATATAATATATTTTAGATGCTGGGGAATAGTTTTTTAAGGGTTTGGGCTTTTCATTAAATCATGCTGAAGGTCCGGTTTAACTGGAAATCCTCCTAAAATAGTAACAATAACAAATAACAATAGTATCAATAAAAATGTTCCCTTTTGTCTACCTACTGTATACACTTCCTTTACCTTAATAGTCCCCTTTCTGCCTAGTCAGTTCGAGTTTGTGCTAGGTTGGGAATCCGTGTGGTCAACTAGTCAAACAAGGTCAGTTAGGAGTTGGCAAGGCTCTGTCCTAACATCTAGGATATTATTGAAGCAGAACTGTGGGAGGAACTCTGTGGTAGCTGCAGGAAGCATTGACGGTAAATGTGACGAGTGGTTTACCACAACAGGCTAAATCACTTAGCTTCTGCAGACAGCAGTCTCTGTGAAGAATGAGCCTGGCCACTGAGCAGAAAGTTACTACTGGATAAAAGTCACGAAAGAGACATCCCTCGTAGCATTTATTTAGTCAGCTGAAATAATTGCTTCTGTAAGTTAAATAGTGGTTATAAGCCAAATGACTTTTTTATGATAATTATTAGATTCTTGCCAATTCCAAACTGCTACGCCATTGCAGTGCTGGCTTTTTGTGTATAGCAGAATGGCTTGTCTGTCTAGTCTTTGAATCCTGCCATCTACCAACCTCTTGGGTATGTAGATAAAAGAAAGGTTTTTCCATTGACCTCAGATCAGGGGTGCCTTAGGGACATAAGGCCCAACGCTTACTTTTCACCAGGTCCCTGTGACAGTTGCATTTAGAGGAGTAGCTTGGCTTTCTGGCACCCGGGGCAAAGATTCAAAATGGCGCCCCCCACCTGTGCTCAGGCCCCCCTTTTGCTCCCCCTCTTGACCTGCTGCACCCCTTTTGCACTCCCACAGCCTTGGTATCGAAAGACTGGTGCTGCATGTCTGGCTTTAGCCCTCTATAAACAAGCAAAAAGACCACTAAATAACAAATAACCCTATGTTCACTGTAGTGGACAGGGAGCCGAATTCATTATTTTTTTGTTCTGCGAGCACTAGATGAAAGTCTCTTGCAAGATGCTCTCTGCGTCTGCACTGCAGAGCCGCCTGGAAACAGGCAGCACTCTGCGTTCGATCGCTCCCGAGCTAGCGCAGGGCTGTTAAAAGACGGTGCGCTAGCGACCCCTAGCGGCGGCTGTGAGCACTAGAAAGATTAAACATTCATGAATAAAAAACACAGCACCCGTACAGCACTGTCAAAGGGGATTCCAGGTGTTCGACACCTGTTTTTATTTTTTGGGGTGATGGCAGCACAATAAAAAATGGGAATTGCATTGGGGACATTTGAAAGAAATGCCACAGGTTTTGCATGGCCCAAATCACAAGTTTGCAGTGCAACACTAAAGTGCAAAATACGAATACAAAAACAATTCCAAACAGCCCAGGGATCCAGTGGCACATGCACCAGCCTAAAAAAAAGTGGGCAAAAAAATTCCATCCATCCCAGCCTATTGAAAGCGATGGTATAAGGCCACACAGTGCAGGGTAAGTGCCTAACCTTATTGGGCACTGTAGGGAACTCAACGTTTTCACTCATCCCATCACCGGTGCTGATGATAGATGGGACACTACTTGGCACATCAGTGGCGCTCTGGATTTATCACTTCATAACTACACATTTTGCACCGGGACCTGACATTCACTTGACGTTCATCTGCCACTACATGGCACTAGCGCTTCTTAAAAACTAGCTGGCGCTAGTAATGAATCAGCCTGCCCGACTAACTATGGACATTATTTATGATGTGATAATTTTAGCATAATTTTTGTGGTTATAGCGTCAGCTTTAGAGCGCCCGCATTCCCATCTTATCTGACGCTGTGCTGTGTACTATATTGGCGCTAGCAGTCACTGAGCCTAATTCTAGTATGGGGGTTATTTAAGAAGGGATAGCACCAGGTAGTGCCTCGTAGCGACAGACAGCGTCTGGTGAATGCAGGGCGCTGTACGCAAAACCACAATTATGAAAGCGAATCTGGTGATCGACTCTAACAGCGCCATGTAGTGTCAGATGTATTAATCCAGGCGGCTCAGCGTATAGTGCCGGCACTCTAGGTTCCAGAGCGCCATGTAGTACTTGTCGCTCAGTGTCGCTCTCCCATACATTTCAATGGGCTTCATTAGTTGTGTTTAACTAGCGTGTTTGGCAATTTTTTTGCTTAAATCATTGTGTGACTTCTCCTGGTTGCAAACAAACACTTTTATACATTTTTTTATTTTTATGCAGAATTGTCATTACAGGTCTGGCACTTGTCCCAGTGTTAAAACAACATAATTACATACATTTTCGCTTTGTTACTGATGGATATGTGTTCAAAAACAGACTTTGATCACACAGCATCTGACACTCTATGCTACAGCGCCCAGCTTTAGAGCGCAGACGCTGTGTGTGTCTAGTGTTTTGTTAAATATGGTGTGGAGCACCGAGTGCCAGATGCACTGAGCTGGAGCTGCCTCTTGCTTGCTGCAGCTCTATGCTGTTGTTACAGCGCCCAACACACATCACATTCAGTAATGCTGGCCAGGTTACTAGAGCGACTGAGGCGCTCTGTTACATCGCCCAATACCCGCTTACAGCGTCTATTAGTGGTCGCTCTAATGGCAATACCTGGCGTTAGTAATGAATCAGTCTCCACTTAGCATTGATTGTTTCACTAGGTTTTGGTTGGCTGATGTCAGCACCTGATGGAACCGGTGGCCAATTATCCCAGCCGCCTCCTTAAATCTTTGGCGCTGTATTTTTTCTTGACATGCATCATTAAATAAGCCAGTGTAAAATAAGTCGGTAGCCAGCGGCCACATCGGTGGGGCCATTATTTTTTTTTTGTTAATTCCCAAGCAGAGTGCCACTAAGGCCATAAAAGTAGCACTGTGTGGCTCTAACGCTTCAGAAATAAGTCTCCCCATATACGATAATTCCACACAGACAAAAAAACTATAAAAAATCATCATCACAAACCCCATATTATATTGATCACATGCACAAATATTAAAAACAGTTACAATTGATCCATATAGATCATAAAGCAGCTGTAATACTTTGCAAATCAGTATCACAAGCGAAGCCTGGCACTAATACGCCATAATCATAAAGTTACCAAGTGCATAAATTACTAATAAATATAACATGCGGTAAATATATTGTATACAATATACAATTAGTGCAAAACCCTTCAATATTAAATGCAATACCACTGCTTGTCAAATAAGCAATTAATAATTTACCATAAATCACAGTGTTAACGCATTAACCAAACATATTAAATAAGTAACAAATAAATAATAATGTCAGAACAATTATTCAATCATCAGGAAGCGCAGACAGACCACAGCGGACACCACCCTGCAGACTGTGGGATGGTCTGGCTGCACTTCCTGATGACTGAATTATTGTGTTACAGGCTGATTCATTACTAGCGCCAGCAATCGACAGATGAGCGTCTGAGCAGAGGCGCTAATGTAGTATACGCTGTGATCGGCTATCGGGCGCTGTAACAGAGCGCCTCATTCGCTGTAGTAACCTGGCTGGCATTGATGAATGAGATGTATGTTGGGTGTTGCAGGGAGCGAGAGGTAGCGCCAGCTCAATGCGACCGACTCTCAGCGACTCACACCATATTCAACAAAAAAACAGACACACAGAGCGTAGGTGCTCTGGATCTGGTCGCTATAGTATAGAGCGACAGACACTGTGTGATTAAAGTCACATGGAACACATGGAATGACATTGTTATAACATTGTGACATTAATACTTTAATGCCAGACCTATAATGACAATTCTGCATAAAAATATAAAAAATCTAAAATGTTTTCAAAAATCACTTTTTCTAGGCTAGGAGAGGTCACACAATTATTTGAGAGAAAAAAAAATAAATTAAAAACAAAAAACCCTGTTTACACAGAAGAAAAGGAACAACCATTGAAATGTATGGGAGAACGACAGGTAGCAATAGGTCTTACCTGTTGCTCTGGGAGCTGGAACGCCGGCACTATACGCTGTGCCGCCTGTAATGATAAATCGTACGCTACATGGCACTGTTAGAGTCGCTCACCAGAATCGCTTTCATACATGTGGTTATGCGTACAGCGCCCAGAGTTCAGCAAACGCTGCCTGACACTACGAAGAACTTACCTGCCGCTAGAGCTTCATGAATAAACCCCATAGTTATTATCGCTGTTCCCTGCCCTGTGCTGTGTTACAATGTAACATGTGAAACCTGCTGTTACATTGTGAAGAGCCAGATGGCTCCCTGTTGTGTTACATTATAAACATACATGCGCGTGGCAGTAGTTACAATGTTATAATCACTGCTCCCTGCTGTGTGCTGCATTACATTGGGGTCATGCAAAATATTTGATGAAGCCAGTGTGACTTGCAGTGTGCTTTGTGTTGTGGATTGCAGTCTGCATCTTGGTGAGCTTTTGAGCGTTTAGAGACAAAAAAATGCAAAAAAAAAAATGTATTTTTCTACCTCCCCCCCAAATAACTATTTTTACAGGTTAGGTTAGCTATGTAGAAAAAAATGGTAAAATCTTTAGCATAGCCCATAGGGTGTTGTTATTTCCAAACTTTAAAAATATATCCTTACATCACTGAAAAATTAATGTACCTAAACTGTAAAAATGTGCCATCATTGGTACGGGCGATTTTTCAGGGGAAAATGTAGGACAACGACTTTTCTTTGTACTTTTTTGTGTGTTATCGCTAAAAATCTCACTGGGGTGTAGACTGCAATGCACACTGGAAGTTACATTGATTTCACCAAATATTCAGCATGACCCCCAGTTCAAGCTGTAAAGCTGCCTGTGATGTATTAGTGATCTTCTCCATTACACTGCTGCAATACAGCGATCAAAATTGTCAACGGGGAGGCTGATTCATCATTAGTGGCGGGTAGCGACAGATGAGCGTCTGTAGCAGGCATTTTCAGAGCACCCGCTAGTAGTCGCAGTGCTCGGCCGTGGGTCGCTACTTTATAGCGACTCAGTCGCTGTTCAGTAATGTTGAATACATTGGGGGCCGGATTAAGTGTGGTGGAGGCCCTGGACACAAAATCTGTTGGGGGCCGCAGATACAATTTTTTATTCTTTCCTGTTTTGCCATTATGGACTGGGGGACCCAGCTGGTCCAGTAGAAAACAGTTCCCTGCATTGAGCTGCCAGGGGCTGTGCTTGGTGGCTTATGTGCAGTGACAGCTCTGCACGCACCTATCTCTGTAGCGTTGCTGACGGCGGCTTTGCGGCTCTAGACTCTCCATCCTGCCCTCTGGTGGCTTTGGCTGCAGGTTTGCAAAAACAAAAAAGGCTTGCCCAGGCCCCCACTGCCACCTATAGCTTTGTTGCTGGCCCCCACAGCCCGCCAGACCAAAAATTGAAAAGCCTCCTGGACCAGACCATAACCCAAAGGTGGAGGCCCCCTTTGCAGGGCAAGTGGTGAAGGCCCCGGGACACGTGTCCCCCTCATGATCCAGTGCTGATTGTAACACTTAAATTGGGCTTAGCATGCAGGGGCTGTTGGGAGTTACAAAAAGTGTGTTCCTCTGGTGCCACTGCTCTGAGGTTTGTGTGTAGGAAAAATTAATGCTAGTGATACAGCTCACTTGATGTACCGGTGCCACCATGGGGCCTGTTTCCAGGTGACTGGCTGGTATTGGTCTTGGCAGAAAAGGATGTGCAGTGAGAGTGGAAGTAAAGTGATGATTGACTTTCCTTTCTCTTTTAAGTTGTTTTAATAGTCTACAATTTTCTACATAGTCCATGGCTGATCTCCAATGTCCCATCATTTTCATCAGGGAAAATAACTGTGACCATTGAGACAATTAAGATAATTAGGAATCAATGATCTGTATCTATATTTAAACAAAGAAATACAAATGATCTATTTGCATTCCCATTTCATGATGGGCCCCACTGACATATCTGACTATTTTATATGTGATTTAATAAAAAGGAATTGTTAAGATAATGAATCATATGTACAATGAATTATCTTATCTTTTCAGATTGCTGTATATTGGATATAGACAAAGCTATGGGAGGAAGTAGAAATAGAGCTCATTAAAATGTATCATTATAGATTTGATTCTTTCTAATGAATTCATATCACATAAAATAGATGTGCACTGTGATGAAGCACCCAAATGTTTCGTTATTTCATCTAAATTAACCTCCTAGCAAAATGCCTTCGGCAGCAGAACTATTCTCACCTTCCAATCTAATGACACAAATTAAGAGATACAGCACGAATTCTATTTTTCCCAATGCCCACCACTGCGTCTGAACCTCGGTCCGGCCAGAAGTAAAGAGTCTACAAGTACTGAAGCCGTTCCATTGCTAGGGCGTATACACATTAAAATGTGGACTCTATTTAATAAGGTCATCAGTCTGTGATAAGGAGGTATAGTGTGATAGCATTTCTCATAAAGCATATAAAGGAGGAACTTTTACATGTCCTTAGATGGCAATGTTGTCACCTCTACAATTCTACTCTGGCTGCATTGATGGCCATAATAACTCCTCCTCCTCCCATAATAAACTTTCCAGCGCACCCGTAGCGCATTTGTAGGCCGCATCCTTGTTATCTCGCGGCTGGGGCCCCCTCATGTGCCCAGCTATTCCCATAGGTTGGGAATGGGAGCACACCGCAGGCTGCTGGGAGACTGGGGATTTGGTCCCTCACCTTTCGCTATTCCGTGCTCTGTCTATATGAACAGCATAGAGCGCTGATTGGACAGGAGACTGCTCAGTTGTCATTGGACGACCAAGAAGGTGAGTTCTGACAGCAATAGGCAGGGTTTCACACACCGGGCCATCCAAAATTACTAGGACAGTAAAAATACTGGTGATAGGTCCCCCTTAAGGGAACAAAAGCAATAACAATGCAGCAGGCAACTCACCTGTTGCTTGTCCCATGTGCCTCTGCTCCAATTCCTCCAGGTCCCTTGGGGCTCTCAGTGCAAGTGTTCCACACATGGCTCTGACCCCGCATGCTTAAAGTGGAACAAAACCCGAGATTTTCATTATCCTGGGTTTTGTTCCTTTCCCCAGGGTCATCCCAATTTGGGATCCCAACGTGTATGTCCTGCAGCATACATGTTGGCTCTCATCCAATCAGAGCCGTATGGCGTGCACAATAATTATCAGCAATATGGCTCTGTTTAGATAGAGAACAATCTATGCCAATATTAATCCGGGGTGAGAGCGGCTGCATCCCCAGTTTAGATTGGGCCACACTCCCGCCCTCAGTGTATCTGAATGACTGGGCATGGGAGCTTGCCTCAGTCCAGAGATGCTGGGGAAGCATCCACAAGACTGGAGGGGGGGTTGCAAAGCATGTCATTCTGATTTTGGATGCCCCAAAGGAAGGCTAGCTGGCCCCGGAGTCTTTTAGACTCCAGGGCCGGCACACCAGGGTTTTGTTCCACTGTAAGACTCATAAAACATGTTCTTCCTTGTTCAGCCATTTCCAGAAATAAAGGGAAATCAAGCAGCTTAGCTTTGAATACATAGAGCCCACTTTAACATTAGTGGCACTTAAGCATCTCCCGAGAGACGCTCTCGCCACAATGCTGGCCACAGGCTGCTGGCACTCTGTGGTTCTGTGGTGATGGCTATGTGTTTGACACTGCGCATGCTTTATTTATTTTTTTTTGTATAATATGTTTATTAGGAAGAAAATACAACACAAAGTACATTTGACAGGTCCAATAACAGTCTTGGATTAAGACAACTACCGGTGGCAAAGACAACTAACAGCAGTCACTAGACACTCCCCACCTCTGATAAGCACACCGCGGTTAGGGAGTGATACCCACACGTCAGAGCGTCAATACACATCTCCCAACTCCCGCCCTTCATCTACACCCTACTACCCAGACAATGTCGTAGGGCCCCCGAGGGGTCCTCCCCCCCAGTTCTGTTCTGAAGTCTTATATAACTTTGTGATCTTATAAGCGTATTTTACATTTTTAAGTTTTTAACAATAGAGAAAGGGAAAGAAAAGACAAGAGAGGAGAAGAAGACAAGAGAGGAAGAAGGTGTTTACGGTTAAACAAGGAAGGTGGTGATGTATGAAGGGGGGTAGAAAGAAGTGAAGGGAGGAAGGAAAGCGGGAAGTGGAGTATGTAGAGGAAGGTTACAAGTGAAGACTGAAGAGGCAATGGTCCAGCTCGTAGAAACCTTTTGCTCCATCCCAATCACCAATTGTTGGCAGGAGTCTTGCCTCAAGACTGATTATTTTGGAGAAAGTAATGCTCTAAATCATGCTATATTTTTTGTATGGGGCTAGCGACAGGTAGCGCTGGGGGTGAGCGTCAGAAAACAGGAGAAATTACCCAAAAAAAAAAAAACACAGCGCCCGCACTTGCTCTCAAAAATCCAGAATTTCAGGCATACAGCGCCTGGTGATATACCCCAGAAGGCATATTAAAAGGATGGCAGCACAATGACAGTGCACAAACACTGTGAATGACATTGGGGGCATTTCAATGACATGACACAAGTTTTGCAGAGAAAAAAGGCAAGTTTGCAGCACAAAATAAAAGTGCAGAAAATGATTGTGTAAAACAGTCCATACAGGCCAGGGATCCCGTGGCACATGCACACACACACACAACAAAAAATGGTAACGAAAAGGGAAAAAAAGGACAGAAATTGAAAGCCCCCAAAAACTTTATAGGAGAATGACACAGAGACACAGATATCATGGTGTGCGCTTGGTTTGATGTGGCACTGCAGGGAAGACAGCGACAGCGCTCAAATAATTCCTGGCGCTGTTGATACATGGGATGTTATATGGCGCTATCAGAGGTGCTATTAATTTTTTCATTGTTAAATATGTATGCCTGCAGCCGGACCAGAGAGGTGGTGCTAGGGCTTCTTAAATAAGGCCCATAGTCTATTTACATATAATTGGAAATCTTGAGATGCTTTAAAGTGGCTCTTTTTACACTGTTTTATGGGGTATATTGGTGGGATGCTAGTGTGTGCCTAGACAAGCACCTGAAAACATGAAAGTCTAAAGGGAATTCTGCAGTATTGCTATCACTTTTTTCTCCAAGTCTGGTGAGGTACCCTGGGAGGCCTTGCTAGTAAACATGTGGGGGGGGGTATCGACAAGCTGAGGTGGTAAGTAAATTAAATTCCATTTTTGTTTTTTCTTCAAACAACTGTTTGTTAATGGTTTTACACTACTTGTGCACTGACACTGTACTTCTGGGCACTGGGAGAGGGGAAGATCCCAGTACCCATTGCCACAGACTTGTACAGAAGGTTCTAGGGGGGTAGCCAGGGCCGACTCCAGGTTTATGTGGGCCCTCAGGCGGCATGGTCTCAGTGGGCCCCTTTGTGGTGGAGAGTTGCGGCTCAGGGGTCTATAAATTCCATGGCATAGAACAGGGTGCAAGGACCAGCCTCTGTGCTGGCCCTTGCACCCCGTAGTCCGGTTTGTAGCCCTGCAGGCTACAAACCCGCACTTGCCATCCCCTAAGCCTTGTGAACTGGTATAGGGGTCTGCTGGACCCCTTACTAGTTCAAAAAGGGTTGAATGTAAAAAATAAAAAAAACACACAGAAAACATTATTTTAAAGTTTTGTTTTTTTTTTTAAAGTGGACCAAAACCCAGCTCTATGAGATTCCCGGGCTGATCCAAAATCTGGATGCCCCGCTGTGTGAAACCCCCCAGGTCGGATGCTACACCTACCTTAATCCCGGTCCAATGGCGCATGCGCGGGCCACATCCCCGCTATCCCTATAGCAGGTTCGCTCAGACGTGCATAGCTCAGCGGCTCCGAGCGCGCTGATTGGACAAGCGGCTGCACATGCGCCGGAATACCGCGGTGAGGTGAGTTGATCGGGATGCCCCGGGGAGTGGACCAAAACCCAGGATAGTCAAAATCCTGGGTTTTCATCCACTTTAATACTCACCTCCCATCCATCTCGCCCTCTGTACCTCGCCGATCACTTTGGCTTCTGCTCTCCTGCTGCTGGAAGCCTTTTACACCTTCTGGCTGACAGAACATAGCGGTTAATGTAAAAAAAAATGTAAAAAATGACATAGGGTCCCCCTCCTTGGGTTAAAAACCCTTGAAATTCTAGAAAAAAAATGACATGGGGTTTCCCCTACCCAAGGAGCATAACCAGCCTGGGACCAGCTATGGGGGCTTGTAGAACCGGGTGCAGGGGCCAGCTTTGGCAGCCCCCCACCCTGCAGCCTACAAGCCCACATACCCTCTGTGGGCCTGAGCTCTTCTGCCCCCCCCTGCAGGCTACAAACCCGCACTTGCCATCCCCTAAGCCTTGTGAACTGGTATAGGGGTCTGCTGGACCCCTTACTAGTTCAAAAAGGGTTGAATGTAAAAAATAAAAAAAACACACAGAAAACATTATTTTAAAGTTTTTTTTTTTTTTTATAGTGGACCAAAACCCAGCTCTATGAGATTCCCGGGCCGATCCAAAATCTGGATGCCCCGCTGTGTGAAACCCCCCAGGTCGGATGCTACACTTACCTTAATCCCGGTCCAATGGCGCATGCGCGGGCCACATCCCCGCTATCCCTATAGCAGGTTCGCTCAGACGTGCATAGCTCAGCGGCTCCAAGCGCGCTGATTGGACAAGCGGCTGCACATGCGCCGGAATACCGCGGTGAGGTGAGTTGATCGGGATGCCCCGGGGAGTGGACCAAAACCCAGGATAGTCAAAATCCTGGGTTTTCATCCACTTTAATACTCACCTCCCATCCATCTCGCCCTCTGTACCTCGCCAATCACTTTGGCTTCTGCTCTCCTGCTGCTGGAAGCCTTTTACACCTTCTGGCTGACAGAACATAGCGGTTAATGTAAAAAAAATGTAAAAAATGACATAGGGTCCCCCTCCTTGGGTTAAAAACCCTTGAAATTCTAGAAAATTCTAGAAATTCTAGAAAAAAATGACATGGGGTTTCCCCTACCCAAGGAGCATAACCAGCCTGGGACCAGCTATGGGGGCTTGTAGAACCGGGTGCAGGGGCCAGCTTTGGCAGCCCCCCACCCTGCAGCCTACAAGCCCACATACCCTCTGTGGGCCTGAGCTCTTCTGCCCCCCCCCGGGCTTTGGGGAGGCAGGTAATTGGGGAAGCCGGGGGTTAATGGCAAGTCACCCGCTAGCTGCAGGTCACTTGCCAGCCCCCAGCCTTGTGAACTGGTATAGGGGGTCTCATGGACCCCTTACGGCTCTCCATGGAGGACGTTACATCCCGAGTGTACAGATGAGGATCCTGGTAAATTCAGGAATAAACATTACTATATACTTTGTGTGGAGCTGGAAATCTTGGGTACCACTAAGTCATGGTTTGTGGATATTAACACATATGCACCGATGGAGTAATTAGGGGTTTAGAATAGATTGTGGTTAAGGAGTTTTCTTTGGGTAGGGGAACTGGGAGCATTTTGCTATAAAGTCAGGTGTTATACATCTACACATACTAATCCTGATGTGCATGAGAAGAAATTATTTCCAGTTCAATACTTAAGGATAAGGAACCAAGAAATGATTCTCTTCTTCTTTTGTCTTGCTTTCAAAATTACAAAACAATTATTCCGGGACATATAGTTGTATTTTTTATCCAATGAAACATATCAGCCTGGATATATGTAATAGACTAGAAAGGAATTCATTATTTGGAGGCAACGCTTTGGCATTTTTACTAAAGCCTAATATAACCTGCCAGTCACAATAAGAACAAACTTGCTTCAAGTACAATTGGTTTAAATACTTTGACAAATGTACTCAAGGCAGCACATGTAGGTAAGCTCATTTTATTTAGGTATCCAGAGGAAAATTAAAATCATTTCCAGAATTGATTATTTGCCGTTTTCTCAGTCATAGCCATCACTATTGATCAATACTCAACAGCAACTGCCACATTATGATCTCTTTCAGTAAATGTTACTGATCGGTCTATGAAAGCATTGCAACTAGCCTGAAATTAGTGGTCAAACATATTAAAGCACTTGATTTGGATCCTTGTAAGAAGTCCTGCGGTTAATTCTGTTAAACCGAATATGGACACAAGTCATTGAGCAAACCCTAAACTGCTTCATAGCATACAGTAGCTGTGGAAGAGACATGTTCTGTGCATCTTGAGGCTTGCACAGGGCCAGGGTCTATGGTTACTAATCAGTAATTTTACTTATTAATAATGTTACTTAAATAGGGAGGATCTGGTAGGTAGACACGTTTTGCGCGGGGGGTGTATGCACAGAGAGACATCAGCAATCAGGAAGCCCCCCCCCCCCGAGCCCAGACCGACACCCGTTCGAGTGTTTCGAGGAGCAGAGGGACAACACAGGCAAAGGAAAGCCATAGGTGCCACCAAAAACCAAAGGGGCATAACTACCACGTTGGTGTCATCAGAAGCAAATCTGTGTCACTATCATGTTGCTGCTAAACTGTTTTAGCTGTGCACTTTTCATCTCCCGAAACATGTGCATTATAAAAATCATGGTGGAACCTTGTATGGCTGCATAGGTAGGGGCAACCATACCAAAGCTCATAAATGGCTTGACAGAGTCGCTGGGAATTTTGCTGCCACCTTCCAGCATGTAGTTCCCTTGCGTGCGTGTTTGATGAAGGAATACGTCAGCTATATATTTACCACCAACCTTCCTGGAGTAGATCATGGTCCTGAATCCCCTGGTTTGGGCTCCAATGCAACTCACCGCACCCACCTATCATGAGTGAAATTTACAGTCTACTGGAACATACAGAACTTTACAACCTATGGAAGATGCCTATATTAATGCCTCTATGACTCCTTTAAGAGGTGCCTGGAATGGCTGTCTAGGAAGGGGCTCTAGGGACCTAGACACTCATTGGTGCTTATCTACAATATCCATCTATGCATATATGGTTCCATGTTCATGACTCCTCAAGATGCATAGATATCCTTTAAACATCTTAATTATTGGCTTTTAACCCTCATTAGGACTTCTTTATTTACTTCCATGAAGTGGATAGCTTGCGCTTGTGGCTCCTGGTAAAGGAAGATACCCCTATCTCTCCTAAAGCTTCTAAAGTAATAGTCTAGTCAAAAATGATTGGCGGTCTGCACACCCCTCATCCCAATTTGGGATATCCTACACACCTTTCCCCTATGCCAGTTATGGTCCTCACAAATACCCCTGCATTCCCTACTCTACTGGTTATCAATTTAGCCCATAGATGGTCAGGTCATCATTGTTGCTCCTCCACCTTATTTATCATATTTAATTTCACTTAGAAAGAAGCATTTGTCTCCGCTGTTTTAGACATAAGTTGTCTAGCTGCATCCAACTGAGTTAAAATACATAAATATTTACTGTATGAGCTGTGAAAGGGCCACATTTAATGTTTGCATCAGGGCCTGGTCAAACTTAGTTACGCCACTGCGCGCATGCATCATTGGCTGCTGGTCAGGTGAGACATACTGTACTAAAGCACAGGCCCTGTATGCTATTTTCCCTGATTTTGAGATTTTTCTTCTAATTTTATTGATTGGATTTGATTGGATGCCTGCTTTGACCTTTGGTTGTGTCACTCCTGGACTCCCTCATCTTGTGAAATTCTGTTGTGTTATCCCTTAATGGCCCTATTCTACTTACTTGAAACCAGGGCATCCCCATGGCACAGTGGAATAGCTTTGCCTCTGTGTCTTCTCATCTTTCCAGTCTTAGAACTTTGCCCCTTCTGACGTAAACATCCATAGTGCATGACGTCACCAAGTCTCCAGGACTATCTATTAGTACTTTCTGTGCATGTTACCCCAACCCCTGGCCTTTCTATATTCACTTCCCCATACAATACTTCAACTCCAAGTGCCCTGGGAAGGAAGCCTGGGTAAAGCTCATGGTAACCAGACATTTGTTTTGAAGGAAAATGTTGGGATGTTATTGTACATAATAAAATAAGAAAGCTAAAATAATTGGTAAAATCCTTAGCTGCATGGGATGCAGAGGTTGAAACCACCCTAGCACCTCTTACAGCCCCACCACGAAAGCTCCACCCCTAATGCTCACAAAACATTATTACACCTCTCTTTAGAAGGAATCTTTAGCTAGTGTATCATTCAATAAGGCATGACTGTTAGCTTGTAAAACTAAAATCTTCCACAAACTACCATGTTATAAATAAACCCACAGGGAACACACCAGTGTTTCTGTATCTAATTAGTCAGAATCATATAAAATAGAACAGCTGATAACACTCAAACAATAAGCACCAAATATTCATTTCAGTAGTATTAGAGAAATGTGAAATTAATGATGTCCACACCCACTGCTCCAGGACACAGTGCTTAGCCACAGCTTTTTTATATCTCTCTTAAAGAGGTCTGTAGGCTAAGTGTAAAATCAAAGTATACCTATTTTTACCTGCCATGCTGCTGTTACCTCCTGGTCTCTTAGGAAAGTATATGATCTTTAGATTAGAAAAGATTAGATACATACTAGGAATTTATTGTGGCTGGGAGATTTAGTACAACATGAAGGGAACTAGCAATGGGCAGTAAAAGGAAGAATATTATTAGAGGAGCACAGAAACAGAGTGGACGATATTGGGAAAGAATTATCTGAGTAACAAGAGCAAATGTCCAGCAATCCAATTCCAAGGGGCTTATTTAAGAATGGATAGCAGCAGGTAATGTCTCGTAGCGGCAGGCAGCATCTGGTGAACGCCGGGCGCTGTATGCAAAACCACATTTATGAAAGCAAATCTGGTGAGTGACCATGTACTATTACAGGCGGCTCAGTGTAGCTTCCAGAGCGCCAGGTATTACCTTTCGCTCAGTGTCGCTCTCCCATACATTTCAATGGCTGTTCATTTGCTTGTGTTTAAACAGCGTGTTTGACACATTTTATTTTTTGTTTTTTTTTTTGTTAAGATCATTGTGTGACCTCTCCTGGCTGCAAATAAACTTTTTGGACTTTTTATATTTTTATGCAGAATTGTCGATACAGGTCTGGCACTAAAATGTTAATGTCATAGTGTTACAACAATGTAATTCCATGTGTTTTCGCTTTGTTACTGGTGGATATGTGTTCAAAAACAGACTTTAATCACACAGCATCTGGCGCTCTATGCTAGAGCACCGATGCTGTGCGTTTGTCCTTGGTGTGAAGCGAGAGTCAGTCGCAATGAGCTGACGCTACCTTTCGCTCCCTGCAATGCTGTACTGGTGTTAGAACGCCCAACATACAACTCATTCATCAATACCGGTCAGGTTACTACAGGGAATGCGACGCTCTGTTACATCGCCCGATAGCCGATCCCAGCGTCTGTACAGACGCTCATCTGCCAATACCTGGCGCTAGTAATGAATCAGTCTGCCTGTGTAGAATCAAAGTATATCCACTTTACCTGCTATGCTGCTGTTTCCTCCTGGTCTCTTAAGGTATTTGATCTTTAGATTAGAAAAATTTAGATTTGAATTTATTTTACCAGGTACAAACAGTAGATACACACTAGGAATTTATTGTGGCTGGCATACTTAGTACAACAGGAAGGGAGCTAGCGATGGGCACATCCAGAATGAGCAGAATAATGATAGAGGAGCACAGAAACAGAGAGGATGATAAAGGGAAAGAACTGTCTGAATAACAAGAGCAAATGTCCAGCAAGCCAATTCCAAGGCGCCACTTGGAAGGGGCCCCAGTCCAGAAAAAAGAATGGAGGAGAAAGAGAAGATATCTGGAGACAAAGATTGAGTTGAGAGAGGGGAGGAACATCCAAAACTGGGAATTGGTTTTGGAAACTAGGAGCCACCCACCCAGGCAGCCACTTTGTGGGGTTGTAGTTCTAGGAGATAAAGAGTAACAAGAAAAGGAGGTTATGAGGGAAAACATACCATGCTATAGCCACACACTTTTCATGCATCACATTGTAGGCAGCTCCATTCATGTGTGCGGAAGGGGGGGTACCTGCTCCTTTGCCTGTGAGAAAATGTTTCCTGATCTATACATGGAGTAGACTGGAATAGAATAAAATAAAATAGAAAAATAAAAAAAGAATGGGGGCTATACTTCATAAACTCCTGCTCTTAGCCTACAAAACAAATAGTTCTTTCATGTCTTTGATTTTAGGAAGGCGGGGCTTAGATGTTTATAGATAGTTTTAGATAATTAGTTGCCAGAAGGTTAAACAGAAAAGCAATGCGTCTTGTATAATTCACAAAAGAGCCCCCACTTTGAACTTGTACTTGCGGTGTGCCATGGCCTTTAGGTATAATTCTGGATAACGTTAAATATGCTTAACTCCTTGCAGGATGAGAATGATCACAGAGGCATTAAAAACGTCAGCTTTCATACGGCAGGCAACTGGCCAGATTGTTTCTAAATCAATAATCATCTCACTCTAGACACTGAGTGCACAAGCCCAGCATGAGGCTAATTCCACTTTGATTATCTTGTGCCTTGATTATACATTAAACAAAGAAAAACATTTAACATGGTAATTCTTTAAATCAGGGTCAATACTCTTCCTCCCTGAGCTCACAAGTAATATGAGGGGTGTTATAATCAGGGCAATACTCTTCCACCCTGAGCTCACAAGTAATATGAGGGGTGTTATAATCAGGGTCAATACTCTTCCACCCTGAGCTCACAAGTAATATGAGGGGTGTTATAATCAGGGTCAATACTCTTCCACCCTGAGCTCACAAGTAATATGAGGGGTGTTATAATCAGGGTCAATACTCCTCCTCCCTGAGCTCACAGGTAATATGAGGGGTGTCATAATCAGGGTCAATACTCCTCCTCCCTGAGCTCACAAGTAATATGAGGGGTGTTATAATCAGGGTCAATACTCCTCCTCCCTGAGCTCACAGGTAATATGAGGGGTGTTATAATCAGGGTCAATACTCTTCCACCCTGAGCTCACAAGTAATATGAGGGGTGTTATAATCAGGGTCAATACTCTTCCACCCTGAGCTCACAAGTAATATGAGGGGTGTTATATGAGGGGTGTTATAATCAGGGTCAATACTCTTCCACCCTGAGCTCACAAGTAATATGAGGGGTGTTATAATCAGGGTCAATACTCTTCCACCCTGAGCTCACAAGTTATATGAGGGGTGTTATAATCAGGGTCAATACTCCTCCTCCCTGAGCTCACAGGTAATATGAGGGGTGTCATAATCAGGGTCAATACTCCTCCTCCCTGAGCTCACAAGTAATATGAGGGGTGTTATATGAGGGGTGTTATAATCAGGGTCAATACTCTTCCACCCTGAGCTCACAAGTAATATGAGGGGTGTTATAATCAGGGTCAATACTCTTCCACCCTGAGCTCACAAGTTATATGAGGGGTGTTATAATCAGGGTCAATACTCCTCCTCCCTGAGCTCACAGGTAATATGAGGGGTGTCATAATCAGGGTCAATACTCCTCCTCCCTGAGCTCACAAGTAATATGAGGGGTGTTATAATCAGGGTCAATACTCTTCCACCCTGAGCTCACAAGTTATATGAGGGGTGTTATAATCAGGGTCAATACTCCTCCTCCCTGAGCTCACAGGTAATATGAGGGGTGTCATAATCAGGGTCAATACTCCTCCTCCCTGAGCTCACAAGTAATATGAGGGGTGTTATAATCAGGGTCAATACTCCTCCTCCCTGAGCTCACAAGTAATACGAGGGGTGTTATAATCAGGGTCAATACTCTTCCACCCTGAGCTCACAGGTAATATGAGGGGTGTTATAATCAGGGTTAATACTCTTCCACCCTGAGCTCACAAGTAATATGAGGGGTGTTATAATCAGGGTCAATACTCTTCCACCCTGAGCTCACAAGTAATATGAGGGGTGTTATAATCAGGGTCAATACTCTTCCACCCTGAGCTCACAAGTAATATGAGGGGTGTTACATAGGTTATCTACCTGAATATCAGAAAACTTCGGCAAAAATTGAACTTTTATACTTTTTAATGTAACCCCCCGCCTTAACTTCAACACACTTATTCCACATCGCCTCCAGTGATTGGATTGTTGCAGAGTATGAGTGCTGGGTGCAGCGGGGTTGGAATCCAGATAGACAATAGTGGTATAACAGGAACTGGCTTTACTGGAGCATGAATGCAGTAAGAGAATGTCATCTTATATGGTGGCTTAAAAAACAAATACAGGAAGAGAGAACTAGCAGTGATAGAAATGACAGCTCAATATACAGGAAGTAACAACACAACAGAAAAATACATAGAAACTCTATAGTTGCGCATTGATAACAGCGCCATCTAGTATCACAACCTGCAATAGCTGCAAACTGCAATAAAACCTAGCAAAAGTCACTCTAGCATAGACTAAGCTGGAAGTCTGTTGTACAGTTTCTCCAACATGCATGTCCTCAGAATAGAAAGACAATTCTAACTGCTACAGGAACCCTATTACTTACTGCGTTGGCATTATGAAAGCTTTGCTCACACAGGCAAATCTTCTGGTTACGAAAGAGAAATTAATCACCGGATGCCAGGTGGATGGTTAAGCTCCATGAAGCCACATTTTCTGTTGGGGGGGCGGGTTGTGATTTGCGATACTTGCATTCTCGTGAAGCTGCAACACATCTGCTGACAACTTACCACAGCACTTCTCTTTGCTTACCTCCCATAATGCCTTCATTGTTCATTACTGGTGTCTCCAGGCATGAATTCTAGTAACAAAACATGTTCTGTATCCCCAAAAATAATTTAGGATGCACCACTATGTTAAACTGATTGCCCGCAAAACATACCTTTTTGGTGGTCTCAAGGTGCATGTGCGACCCTTGTCCAATCAGCACTGAGCTCCACCACATCCAAAGGGGTATAAGACGCACCTCTGATCTCCCTCTAACTGATGCATGTTCTTCTGCACCAGCCTATCTGAATGGTTGGGCATCATAGCATACCTCAGCCACAAGATGCTGGAGATGTGGCTGTGGACACACCACAGGATCACCGGTGATGTAAGTATAACAGCAATCCTAGGGGGATTTTGCACATTGGGACATCCCATATTGTGTATGGCAAACACTTCAACCTCCCCTCTTCTAGCCATCAGTGTAGTAGCTACACTATACATTTTAGGATCTACCCATCCCATTGGTGGCTTAGAGAGGCAGCAGTGGGGCACTTTTAAATTCTCATTACTGGTATCGTTATAGTGATTAAATAACAATCTTCACCAGTTGCGGCCATACACAGTCTTTTTTTAAATAGCTCTTTCCATTGATCACATTTAAATGCTCCTATTCTTACCCTGAGCATTTTATTAATTCATAGGCACAGAATAATTATTGCAGGTAAGAAAGGTTTATCTGTGAAGTATTTCATGGAATGAAGTTTCCTCCAGACTGCGAGGTGACTGGCTGTCACTGCCTTTTTATTACTCATTAATTTTACTCTATTATACTCTATTCATATAAAAGTTGACAGTAACATTTTTATTCATGGAATTGTTCTCCCAGGTTATTATGGAAGCTCCTTGTTCTAGCAAAGGCCGAGGGGTTGTTTTATTTCACAGCAGAAAACATAAGCATCTGGAATTTCTGATGACCTTAGAAGGCACTTGATTCAAGTACAGTAAATTAGGGGCCATACCCAGAAAGATCATATCTCACATAACATTCCTGGGTATTTACATTTAAAATTATTCTCTTGAAGGATATATTGGCAGATCTATAATAGCTAGAAACACAGGCGGGCTCCAAAATATGTGCTGATCACTCATTGTGCAGAGGTGGAATAGTGTTCCATTCCTCTGCCACTGGGATGCTGAGGTCAACTAGAGCAGAGGCCCTCAGTTTTTTCATGTACCCCATAGTAACAAGAATTTCCAACCAAGGGGGTGATCAATTATAAATTGTACCAAAATGGGTAGGCCACATGCATCATAGTACTGTTAAAGCAGCAAGGGATGTATCACTGTTGAAATAATATAGACCAGTTGGGGGGCCACTGAACACCACCATCTACCCCCCAAAAGGTACATACACCCCAGGTTCAGAAACAGCGTACTAGAGAGCTTGAAGGGATCATGTTAGTATTTAGAGTCATTGAGGAACAAATTAGATATGGGTCAGAAACGTGGGATTTAAAACACTGTGCAACTATTATGTATGGGTTGTAAACTCTTAAAGCAGTCCTTCACCCTGAATAAGAGCCTATCTTGTATGTTACCACCACCCAGTACATACAGATTGCCCACATTAAAAATCATCCCACCTGCACCTACAGTATTTTCTGAGCTTTTAAACATCCAAGATGGCAGGCTGCCTGCAGAAAGGAAGTATCTTCTGACTATGCCGCTCTGCATTCTGGGATTGCTGTCCTTTTCCTAACCCCAGCTCTGGTCTGCCCGTGCTAAGTGCAGCTATACAAAGTACAGCCCCATGCACTCGCCCCGCCCCTTTCTCTCCTCAGTATGTGACGCTTCTGAGGTAAAATGGCGATGCCCATATCCTAGAGTCCTGAACAGAGTTGCAGCCAAGCGGGGGAAAGAATAACAAGTAAGCAATCTAAAACTTCAATTTTAGATGCTGGGGAATAGTTTTTTAAAGCTTTGGGATTTTCATTAAATGATGCTGAAGGTCTGGTTGAAATACTCAGAAAGGAGGGCCTTTAATATGTTCCCTACTAACAGCTGCATGAGCTGCCTTTGATATATAGCCTTTGCAATAGCCTCAAATAATCCTCATTACCATTATTCTGAAAGTAAGGGGAAGACAATTTGGGTGAAAGGAACAAAGATAGTAGAGTGCATCGGTGTCAATTGCAGACGGCTAAAGCTGCAGATTACAAGGGGAAAAAAGCAGGATGTCAGCGCTCCCAGTGGCACTCAGCATCCAAAAGGTAAACCACGCTGGGGGGGTGGAGCTTACTGAATCCAAGTCAATTTAAGGTGTGTTATTCCTTGTTATGGAGGAGCAGCCACTGGCCTAGAGTCTATAAGACCAGTGGTCTCACACTTTGTGGGGCATCCTAGTTTGGGATGCAGCGATGTGTGAAATTCATCAGATTAGCTCACCTTTCCTGTGATCCAACAGCACATGCATGGCCCCCAACTGCAGTCAGGCATTTATGAATGACTGGCACAGATATGTGGCGCATGCTCCATTCAGCAATCTGGGGGATTTCACATAGGATGGAGGAGGAACAAACCCAGGATAGTGGACATCCCAGGTTTTGATCCTCTTTAAGGCCCTGTAGCTTAGGTGACATTGCATTTCGTCTGACAAATCTTTTGTCAGGTTTAGCATTCTTAGACAATGCTAATCATATTCACAGAGAGCGACCGGCTTTTCACCCAGCGTGAAGCAGTGAGAGGTTGGGGAGCAGCAGAGAGGCGAGTGGCAGCAGCTGCGGAATGCTAAATGCTAAAACGTAGCCTAAATGCACTATAAAGTTTGTCCCCTGTGTCCCCAGCAGTGATTTCTTGTAACTGTAATGATGAAACGCTGCCCAGCGCCAGGAAATACAGCGCCAAAGATTTCAAGGTGGAAATAAATAAATATACTGCTGAGCACTGGAAAAATGGCAGTCCGAAGTGGCGCTCACTGGTGCTGGGATAATCGGCAGCAGGGTCCAACAAGCGCTGACATAGGCCGGCCAATACTTAGTTCAACAATGAAAGCTAATTAGTTATCATTCTGCATGCAGCGACTGCTAGCGTCATTACAGTACACAGCACAGCACCAGATTAGACGTATATGCTGGCGCTCCGGAACTGGCGCTATAACCACAAAAAAGATGCTAAATGGTGCACATCATAAATAAAGCCTGTGTACATTACAAAGGCAAATGTCCAGAGTACAAGGGCGTAAGTGAAAGCCTTAAAGCAGTCCTCCAGTCAAAAAATCAAAGCTTAGGCCCTAATTTATGAAGGAATAGTGACAGGTAGCAACTGGTGAGCGGCCGGTAATGACAGGCCCCTCCACGAGAACGCCGGCTCCCCACCACAATCACACATTTATCAAGCCAATCCTGCTTAGTGACTGAGATAGCGCCATATAGCGACTCATTCATCATTATTCCAGCCTCAGCCCACAGCGCCAGCGTCCGACCTTGAACAGCGACAGGTATGACCTCTTGCTACCTGGCACGCTCCAATGCATTTCAATGGAACAATCTTTAAATATTAATAATTCATTGTTATTAATGGGACCACTTCTGCCATTTTAGATAATTTTTTTAAGGGAAAAAAAATTTAAAAAAAAAATTGTACAGAATTGATATTACAGGTCTGATATTAATATATTCATATTACTAAATTATTTAAAATATTTTTTTTTTTTTGGTTTCCAAAAATATGGTGGTTTGGGGGTTAAAAAACTACTTTTAACACATCGCCTCCAGCGCTCTGGGGTTTAAACATGCATTTCACAGCGCTTGAATTTTCTGAGTGTGATTTTTTGATGAATATGGTGGAAGCCGGTCGCTCTGACCAGTCGCTATCATGCGCACCCATACATCGCGGAACCTGTCAAATAGCGACTCGTAACCTTGTATTCAACATTACGCCACACCGACTGAGTCGCTGTCAACAACCGAACAACGGGCAAGCACAGCGACTACTAGCGGGCGCTGTGAAAATACCGCTACAGTCGCTCAACTGTCGCTACATGTTGCTAATAATAAATCAGCCTTCCTGTAAATTACTCCTCTAAAGCACTTCCAATGAGTTACGGATATTTTTACGGATATAGATTGGAAACAACAGAACCCTATGGGCTGTGCAGAATAAAATGGTAAAATCTTTGGTATAGCCCAAAGGATGCTGTTATTTCTAAACTTTAAAAATATATCCTTATATTACTCGAAAAACAATATACCTAAACTGTAAAAATGTGTCATCACAATGACAGTTGTTTTGGGGGGAAATGTAGGACACATACTTTTTTTTTTTGCACTTTTTTGAGTTATCGCTAAAAAGTTCACCGGGTTCCATATGGGACACAGTTTGTTCACCTCCCCACCCCTACCGGCTTCCCCATTATTTGGTAATCCTACCTTCCCAGCAGGGCTCTCAAATACCTCAGGATATAAATGGTGGAAACAAAAAGGACTTACTACAGTTGAAAAATTTTACACACCAATAGGAATAAAACCCTCCCCGAGATCTGAACTCGGGAGAAGACCTTCCACCTTCTGAAACATTCAGATCACTCCAAATTCAACACAACACAACTCGCTGCAGCACCCCCTTAATGCTCATGTGTAAGCAGGACTATCAGGGGTGTGTCTAGATGGCCACCCCCATGTAATTCAAGAGTGAATAATCTTTATGCCATTCCACAACATCTGCATTGGATTAAGCCCTCTCAAGCTGCTCATGTCACTGATCATAAGAGGGGAAGCAATTTACTAAACTTTCTTTTTTGGACTGGAGATCTGTTTTCAATTATAACCATATAAACCGTATATAACATATATACAGTACATATATACAATATAAACATATATACAATATAATACATCATATTGAGATCGAGGTGGCAACCTTTCAGTGACTGCATAAAAACTTTCCAATTTTGATTCAAAGAAACCAGCTTGCTTCATGGCTATCTCTGTCCTAAGAAAGAACAAAACGAGAGAGGAAAGAGAGACGGGCAGGCTGATTCATTACTAGCGTCAGGTAGCGACAGATTAGCATCTGTAGCAGGCATTTCAGAGTGCCCGCTAGTAGTCGCTGTGTTCGCCCGTGGTTCGCTAGTTCAGAGTGCCTCAGTCGCTGTGCAGCATTGTTGAATACGTATAGTCACTATATGAGCAGTACAGCGCTGTATGGGAGCGAACGGGAGCGACTGGTCAGTGTGACCGACTCACACCATATTCATAAAAAAACAGCCTCACACATCGTCGGCGCTCAAAATTGCTTCGCTGTAGCCCAGAGTGCCGGAGGCTGTGTGATAAAAGGTTGTTTTGTATCCACCAGTAACAAAGCGAAAACATATGGAATACATTGTAATAACATTGTAACATGAACACATTAATAACAGCGACTACTAGCGGGCGCTCTGAAATGCCTGCTACAGACATTCATCTGTCACTATCTGCAGCTAATAATGAATCAGCCTGCCAGATTTTCATTCAAACTCCTATCTGAACAAAACAAAAGGTACTATGGCATCCAGATCTTATGGAACTTTTGCATGTAGTCAACATTTTCATAGTTTTCAAGACTATCTTTAACTCTATTTCAGGCAAAGGGTTATATTAGTCTGTTTTCTGCTCTTCCCATCCTGGTTGTCAGGGGCTGCATGTTTCATCCAGCTTTCATTCAGCTATGCTTTATATTACTCAATAACTCCTAATGAACAATTTCCCCTCTGCAGGGCCTCCTCAGCCGCACATTAGGGCATGACTGTGTATATTAGGTCTTATATTTGTCTGTGCAGTTGTAGATAACTTACAGAACCACATCCTCGATTATTCATAAGCTAGCCTTAGCCACTTATTACCCTACTAAAAGACAGAGAAAGATCATTAGCCAACTGGGTCAGTTTCAAGTTAGAACTTATTATCTTATCATTATATACCGCTATAATTTGGTCTTGTGGTTTCCAAACTGAGCATTTTTTCCTACCATTGCATAAATGTCTTGGCCATAAAAAAACAGATGGTGAAACTTACTGTGGGACTATAACTCATTTTTAATTGAATGCTGCAGTAATTAATCAAGGCCTTTAAGCTATATATCTTAATTAACCATTCCAACTGCTTTGTTAGTACTTACTGCAGTATAGGTCCAACATTCCCAGCAAACTCCACAAACTATTTTTAGAACTGAAATATGGCATCCAAAGAAAGATAATAATACGACAATAAGAAAAAAGGCCAAGTAACGCTTAATAAAAAAATCCCCACTATTAGTAGCTCTTATATTAACTGGCCTTGAATTATAACATTTGCTGAAGTGGGATTGTCATTGAGTATATAGCTCTCGTTTTTCAAACTACAAAATTAAAATAATGAAATGGATATCTGGCATGTCTACTAAGCCATTATGGGGATAAATGATGCCTAATAGACAGGCAAGACATAGGGGGATTTCATTAAAATTTGCACTGTACCTAGGGTAGGTATGCAGAAAATACTACAATAACCTAGACCAAATAAGTAGCTTAGAATAACCAATCAATATACTATTGTATGAACAGAAACCAAAAGATATGACATTCATAGGTAAATTAGTTATAATGCTAAAAAACAATTCTTAAAGTTCTTTAATTCTACATGCAGCGACTGCTAGCGTCATTATAGTACACAGCACAGCGCCAGATTAGACGTATATGCTGGCGCTCCGGAACTGGCGCTATAGCCACAAAAAAGATGCTAAATAAAGCCTGTGTACATTACAAAGGCAAATGTCCAGAGTACAAGGGAGTAAGTGAAAGCCTTAAAGCAGTCCTCCAGTCAAAAAATCAAAGCTTAGTAAATTACTCCTCTAAAGCACTTCCAATGAGTTATGGATATTTTTACGGATATAGATTGGAAACAACAGAACCCTATGGGCTGTGCAGAATATAATGGTAAAATCTTTGGTATAGCCCAAAGGGTGCTGTTATTTCTAAACTTTAAAAATATATCCTTATATTACTCGAAAAACAATATACCTAAACTGTAAAAATGTGTCATCACAATGACAGTTGTTTTGGGGGGGAAATATAGGACACGTACTTTTTTTTTGTTATTGCTAAAAAGTTCACCGGGTTCCATATGGAACACAGTTTGTTCACCTCCCCACACCTACCGGCTTCCCCATTATTTGGTAACCCTACCTTCCCACCAGGGCTCCCAAATACCTCAGGATATAAATGATGGCAACAAAAAGGACTCACTACAGTTGAAAAATTTTACACACCAATAGGAATAAACCCTCCCCGAGATCTGAACTCGGGAGAAGACCTTCCACCTTCTGAAACGTTCAGATCACTCCAAATCCAACACTTTGTGAGAAACCTGCTAAAAAAAACGGGATGCAGGTTGCAATCCACACCACAATGTACACTGGAAGTCACACTGGCTTCACCAAACACTTAGCATAAATTAGTTATATTGCGAAAAAACAATTCTTAAAGTTATTTCAGTTAAGTCAAAATAACTTCGAAAAACATGTTATACAAATTATTGACCAACTGTAACATGTAAAATCAGTGTAAAAGTGCTATTGTCATACAATCATGGTGTAGATTGCAAGTAATATGAGTGTCAAAAAAACTGACTGTATGTAGATTTTTACTGAATCACAGAGAAGCATTTTTTTTCGTGAAATGCGTAAAGTGGACTTGTATCAGGAATATCTCAGGACAAAGACACACAAAAGAACGCATCTGTGGTTTTCAGACATCTTTTTCCCTGGATGTGTGACACAGACTATGCAGACTATCCAAAGAATGTAGTTGCAGGTTCTAGGAATCTTTTTTTTCCCCAGAAGCGTGGCACGGACCTCACACAGTGTGCGGATGCACACTCATGCTTGCGCTGATGCGAGTGTATGTTCACGCCAGCTCTGATTTCCGCTATAAAATGACCCCCAGGCTATACCTCAGGGCTGTTTTGTCAGCTTACCTTGGATCTTGCTGCCTAGTATTCTGTTTTATACAGATATCTCGGTTTGATCCTCAGCTTGCTACTAAAGTCCCCAGTGACACAACCCCCTGGTGTCACGCATCTCTTGAGCCAAATCCCATTCCCCTGACCGCATTTGACCTCCTGGAGGCTCGTTTGCACACAATAGGCCCAATGGGATGGCTCTGCTGGCCAGGGACTGCTGTTCCTCTCCGAGTTCACATGGAAAAGCTTCTGGACTCTACAAGCAAACATCCTTTCTGGATTGGGGCTTTAAAACTAAGCATTTACTCTTTGTGGGTTTGAATAGGTGGGGCATCCTTGATTGAAAAAAACATGCATGTGTATGATCTCCTTTCCAATTACAGAGCCTTGAAATGATTTTGACACATTGAGAAAGTGTGTTTTGAATTTATTTAATGAAATAATTAATTGTATCTGGATAATTTTGTAAAAAATTGTTTTAAAGGGAAAACAAAAGTTAGGGCATTGGGAAGGGGCGGGGTTTAATTTCCAAGAACTTTGGATAGTTATGTCTCTCCCCTATCCCTTTTTGTCTATATATGTCTATTTTAGGCAACTCAGTACAAAGTATAGATTAATATATCTGGAAGCCTACCCAGATGTTCTCCTGCAAGAGAGATGGCAGGTGGCCAGTCATTGCAAAGGTAAAGCTAAAACAAGTGGCCAAGCACATCGATTTTACATGCTAGCCTCACCTACCTTTAAGTGCCAAGCATGTAACTTCTATGTTCTTGTCCTTTTAAGCATTGTTGCAGTGAAAAAAAAGCAGCTCATCTCCATCTGGGCTTCAGCGACCGTGGTCTCCTCTTCCCCTGGAGGGCATCCAACCCCTCCTGGGGTCTTCTGCAGGGCAGAGGGGACCTATTCCCCATCTTGTGTGCCAGCTTCACGCATCTTGCTGGCTACTGCAGGGAAGGGCCTTTTATAGGGCTACTAAGATGATGACATAATCACCATAATTCACCATATAAATGGCCCCCGTGGTGGTGAGCGAGTCAGAAACCAGGAGAGATCAGTGGAACTGGATGCAGGGCAGAGGCCTCCAATCCCTTGCCCCTGCACTTGGCTCCACTCATAACTTGCGGCTGTCAGTGACAGCATGGCCGTAATGGGACACTGGATTGGAGGTAAGTAGAATTTTTCAGTGCGTGGTGTTTTTTTTTTTTTACATTTAACCTTTGTGAACTGGTAAGCGGTCCATTAGAAATTATAGTAGACTTCAGCAAAATGCAGAGGAGGAGCTTTCACCCACTAGTTATAAATGGCACTCAAGTGGAGAGATAAGTGCATCTCTCACAGAACTTTTCGTGGTCCTGCCTTATAAATGCCATGGGGATAAAAGCGAAAGACTTCAAATTGCCAACCAAAGTGTTAAATATCTTCTATACCTGTACTATCCAGAGCATCATGACAGGGAGCATCACTTGTTGGTACGGAAATAGCACCAAGCAAGATAGACAGTCTCTGCAGATGGTGGTATGTACTGCCGAACATATAGTATTCATCCAGCTTCATAACCTGGAGACTATTTACAGTGAGTGCTGCCAGACACAAGCGAAGAGAATAATAGTGGACAAAACCCACCCAAACAATGGATTCTTTATTCAGATGCCATCCGGGAAACTTTTCTGGGCACTGAGAGCCACCAAAGAAAGGATGCGGAAGAGCTCCTATCCCGAGGCTATCCGGATCTTAAACCAGGTCAAGACTCAGCCACCCTCTCCAAAATCATGTTTACTACGATTCCCGAAACTGAGACTGACACCCAGCCCCCCAAACACAAGGAAACTGGACTAGTAATAAATGGAAACTTGAACTGAACTTAGAAAAGTGACTGTATATCTTAACCACTAATCTGTAAAATAGTTGCATATTGGTTACCTTGTCGTAAAAAGTTAGTTTATTATTATGTTGTCTCATCTTAATTACGTACCCTATCCATTGTATTGTATTCTCCTGAGCTGTGGGAACAAAACATTTCACTGTATAACATATTATGTATGTCTGTGCATGTAAATGGCCCAAATAAACAAACACCCACCGCACCAACACCAAAAAGCTCCTTATCTCAATGTGCTGTATACTGGCCAGTAACCTAATGGACAGTGTAATAAATTAAGGGTGGCCCCTTAGGCCAGTAATAAGACGCATCACTAATATATCCCAATCCAAATACTTAAATTGAAGAACATAAACATAGACAAAACATAAACACAATTAGAGGGGGATATCAATGGAATATCTTCCGTGGCCCCTCACATAGCAGTTGCTAGATATTGCACATAATAACTCCTATTTTCCCACAATGCCCTCTTCCTACAATATAAATAATTTTCTCAAATATACCCCCAAGGCACACCTATTAATATAGGCACAGTGTGCAATTTCCTAATATGACCACAAAAGTGCAATCAATAAATATAATACTATTGCATATAAATCTAATCCATATAAATTACATATTAAGAATTCCATTAATCAAATCAAATGCCCAAAAACCTAGTGCTAACAGTGCATATAACAAAGATGCTCAATTGAGGACCAGATGGAAGGAAAAAAAGAGGTCAATGAATATATATAATAAACATCAATACATCACCAATCAGCCAAAGTCCATTCAGGGCACCCCCTCCTGCCCACACGTTCCGTGATGGCCCACACTCCGTCACTTCCTCAGGGCGATGTCACGGAATGGGTGGGAAACAAAATTTTGGCAGCCGTTTCTGCCAGCAAAAAGATGGCGAGAGCGGCTGGCTTAGCACAGGTGAAAATCACGCTGCCCATGTTGGCATGATTTTTAACATTTCTCCAATTTGTTTTCAGTTATAATTTAATTTAATTAGATATAATTAATCTCTAAAGAAAAAATGTTTGACAGTTTTTTTTGCTGCTGTTGTTTTAATGAATGCTGTTTAACAGGTGGCATTGTGACTGTCCCATGCCGTCTCATCTTTCTTCTTCGGGGCTCTACCGGGCCCCCTCCAGCATGTAGATGTGGGCCCCGGCCGTCAGAAGATGATGATTGTGCCACCATTTGGATGAAAGGGGGAACAAGGGTTTATTTTCCAGCTGCTGATTCCAGTAGGGGCCCTTCTCTGACATCTTGAGCCTTACTGGTGACAGATTTACTTTGAATAGTTTTTTAATGGTTGTTCAGAAGAACATCTTGTAAAACCTTTTAAATGAAAGCAAATATTTAAACATTTTTTTCATATTTTAGTTTTCATTACTAAAACAAACAACTGTCAGAGTAGCACATTTTTTATAGGGATCGATAAATCTCATTGCAGCCTTAGGCAAGTTGTTTATGATTCATTAAGTGCCACTTAGGATGATTAATTACATTTGGTGACATTACCAGAGCAGCAGCGTAGAACACTGGATGGCCATTAGGACATATTGTTATAATAGTTTTATCCATTAGGCAGGATATTAGTGTTCTATATCATATTCATTCTAAAAGCCCATCAGTAGAGTGCCTATGGTATGTTCTGAAAAGAACGCCAACACAAAGTTTCGATATAAAACATTTATGCAGAAATCATATACTCCTATAAGGGAGCAGTTATGGCCTAGTGGTTCAAAAAGTGGTCCTGATTCCTGGCAAGGACATGACTGAAGTTCTCTTGAGTAAGGCCCCATAACCCCCCAACTGCTCCGTGAGCACAGTAATTAGGACACCCACCACTTCAGGCAGGATGGGGTAGACACAATATAATGAGGGGTTTATTCATCAAGGGATATCGGCAGGTAGTGCCTCTTAGCGACAGGTAGCGAACGGTGAACGCCGCGCGCTGTACGCAATATCACATTTATCAAAGCGATTTCAGTGAGCGACTCTTACAACGCCATGTAGCGTCAGATTCATCATCACAGACAGTTCAGCGCATACCACTGGCGCTCTGGCTTCCAGAGTGCCTGGTATTACCTGTCGCTAACTGGCGCTCTCCCATACATTTCAATGGACGTTATTTTTCTTCTCAAAGGGTTTTCTTTTTAATGTTTTGTTTTTTTATCAAATCATTGTGTGACCTCTCCTGGCCTATTAAAAGTCATTTTTGAAAACTTTTTTGATTTTTTATATTTTTATGCAGAATTGTCATTACAGGTCTGGCATTAAAGTGTTAATGTCACAATGTAATAACAATGTAATTCCGGACTTTAATCACACAGCTTCTGGCGCTCTGGGCTACAGCGACCCAATTTTGAGCGCCGGCGCTGTGTCAGGCTGTTTTATTGATGAATATGGTTTGAGTCGATCACACTGTTTGCTCCCATATAGCGCTGGTGTTATAGCGACTCACACATCAAATTTATCAATGCTGGCCAGCGACTGAGGTGCTCGGTAACAACGAACCACATCCGATCGCAGAGACTACTAGCGGTCGCTCTGAGCACCTCTCTACAGATGCCGGTACCTGCCGCTAGTAATGAATCAGCCTCCCCGCCACAATGTTGGTGGCATAATTTCCTCACTATGGAAGGCTAAATGGATATAGAATGGAATACATGGCCGCCATCACCAGCCCGGACCAATTGCTTCTTTGCACTCTATAGCACCCGGCTAAATGGAGATGCCTCTTTTTTTTTTGCATCAGACACAAGAAAGATGTTATTTGAGGTCCTCCTTTAACTCCCTGTCTGGGCGCCGACCACCCACTGCTGGCTGTCTCCCTATTTTCAGAGTCAAACTCAGCTCTGCAGTGCCACAGAGGATCAAAGTTTCCAAGGCCACAGAAAAGCCTTCCAGGATAGGATAGGTCTAGGTAAGCTCTGAATATTCATTTAGCCCTCCATAGTGAGGAAATGATGCCACCAACATTGTGGCTTATTATATTGTGTATTATTCTTTATAGAGTAATATATAAGTATGCACAACCACCTATCAGTATATGAGATTAAAGAGGTGCTGGCAATATTGGGAGGAAGGAAATCCACATGGAAAACAACAAGGATGGGGGCCCTAGACCAGCCCCCGGTCCCCCCATTAACCGCCGCACACTAAGATATAAATTCAATTAATTATATAAAAATATGAATTTATTTAATCAAGGCTTAAAAAATTAAAAAATTTTAAATGCAAATAGCGTGCTAGATCTATGTGTGGAGCCAAAATATCCACAAAAAGTGCTAAAGTGCTGGCATATGCCATTAAATAAATACTAATTAAAAATCAAGTGAATCAATTCTACTAAAACTTCCCAAATTTAACCTAGACAAAAAACAGTGAATTCATCATTAACCTTCAACCATACACAAACAAAGTGCTAAGTTATCAAAAACGTGTTCTAACCGCCAAGGTTCAATCAAAGGCTATACAATAGCATATCAATAAAAAATGACATCACCAATCTAGAAAGCCTCAAGGGTCCCCACACAGCAGCCCGACACCGACGCGTTGCGTGGCCGATCGCCACTTCGCCAGGGTGAATGGGCTGCTGCGGACACCCCCTCCCTTTTAAACTCACCTGCACCAATGCTGTCCCACCGCTCGGACACCACGCCACCCTCCAAACGCACGCCCCGTCCGACCAGAAATCTCAGTCGTGAGGGCAGCGCGTCGGGGGCGCATCATATCCGCCCACTGGAACGCAAGCCGAGGAAGTGTGCTGCGGCGCGCGCATCCCAGCGCGCGCCCGCCCGGGATGACTCCCCTGCAGTAGGAGGTCCCGGGCGTCCGCGCGCCCAAGCGCGCACGCCGCAGTCGCACCGCCCAGTCCGCCCAGCTTTACCAATGATGGTAATGTCAGCGGAACGCGGAAGGTGAGTATTTCAAAAGGGCGGGGACAAGACATCATACATATATATATACACAAGAAATGCCACAACCAAAGACATATTATGAAAAGCCTACCAATCTATTCTATCCTATATATTTGTTACAATGTAATAAACCATTAGAGTTATAGCTACAAAATAGTACTATATGGCACCACACAATGAATAAATAAACATATATAAATGTATGGAATGAAAAAATGGCACATGACCTATTCAGCAACCCATCTCTCTGGGCCAAAATAATTCATATATATTTACACAAGGGCAATTATCTTATTCTTCATAGATCATTGTAAGGTGCTTATGTGCTTGGAACAGAATTGCACAGCCTCACTCATAAACCATGAATATCATGTAACAGGTAAAAGTTAGGCTCTATTCACACCTCTCTGCCTGTGCTGCATTGGGCAACGCAGTCACAGCACAAGGAAAAACGCTGCCCATTAGTTTAAATTGGCCAGTTTACATATATACACTGCGTATAAATGGTCAGCTTTTTCCATTGCATTGTGACTGCGTTGCCCAACGCAGAGCAAGCAGAGAGGTGTGAATAGAGCCTAATAATTATCTCATTAGAATTTTGTTTCTAATGAATGTGTAACTAATGTTTAGAAGTTAATACATGTTCACTAGGCAGACTGAATGAAATATAGAAGATTGAATTGAGGCAAATCAAGTCACACAATAAAAAGATGTTTTAATGCAACAGTATCAAAATCATGGTGTTTTATTAATAAAAAAATGCGTAATAGTTACATTAGCAAAAGTGTATGAGTTGGAAGTCGTGAAGAGAAATAGACAAGTTAGGACATTGTACCTGGCTGAAGGTGCTAAGGCCCGTGCAGCAGCGTTGTCACCCCCCAATCCCTGGCCCACATTCTCTTTTTCCCCATAAATATTCTCTCCTCCCTTCATTCCCAATCACCCAGCTAACCTTCAGCCCTCCATGTTCACCCTCAGTAAGGGCTCTCATGAGCCTGGCTTGGCTATGAGTTTATCCATTAAAGATATATATAGATGTATATTTTAGGAACAAATTTTTAATAAAGCTAATTTGTAATGTGGATCAATGAGAAACTAATGTAACTTCAGTAAGTAGAATGTGTTGTACTGGAATTGCTGAAGTGTCCACCACCACTAACTGCCTTACTGTATGAGCCGGAACGTGAAGGCTGATTCATTACTAACGCCAGGTATCGGCAGATGAGCGTCTGTATAGCAGCACTTACAGCAACCGCTAGTAGACGCTATAAGCGGGTATCGGGCCCTGTAACATAGCACATCAGTCGCTGTAGTAACCTGGCCCGCATTGATGAATGAGATGTACGTTGGGTGCTCTAACACCAGTACAGCACTGCAGGAAGCGAGAGGTAGCGACTGCTGAGTGCATCCGGCACTCGACACTCCACACCATATTCAACAAAAAAACAGACTCACAGAGCATCGGTGCTCTAAAGCTGGTCGTTGTAGCACAGAGCGCCAGTCGCTGTGTGATTCAAGTCTGTTTTTATCATATCCAGTAGAGATGAGCGAACTTTTGAAAAATTCGATTCGACTGATTCGCCGAATTTTCCGACCCGAATAAATTCGCGACGAATCGCTATTAAAAACGGCTATTTCTGAGCCTCCTACAGCCTCAATAGGGTTGTAAACCATTCAGCCTTGCTGTAACACGCACAGGATGCGTGCTGGGTTAGTTAAATAATACTTTGAAGAAATATCACATGCAGATCAGAGGCATCGCTAATAGAATCGCAGAGCGGCACAATTGCAGAGAGTTGAAGTGGCATCACTATGAGGGGCAGAAGGAGCCCAAATATACACTGGAGTTGGCCTCAGGAGCCCAAAAATTGGATGAATCACACCCTGGAGTTGGCAGAAGTTGGCAGCAGCAGCAGCAGGAGCCCAAATATACACTGGAGTTGGCTTCAGGAGCCCAAAAATTGGATGAATCACACCCTGGAGTTGGCAGGAGTTGACACCAGCAGCAGCAGGAGCCCAAATATACACTGGAGTTGGCTTCAGGAGCCCAAAAATTGGATGAATCACACCCTGGAGTTGGCAGAAGTTGGCAGCAGCAGCAGCAGGAGCCCAAATATACACTGGAGTTGGCCTCAGGAGCCCAAAAATTGGATGAATCACACCCTGGAGTTGGCAGAAGTTGGCAGCAGCAGCAGCAGGAGCCCAAATATACACTGGAGTTGGCCTCAGGAGCCCAAAAATTGGATGAATCACACCCTGGAGTTGGCAGGAGTTGACAGTAGCAGCAGCAGGAGCCCAAATATACACTGGAGTTGGCCTCAGGAGCCCAAAAATTGATGAATCACACCCTGGAGTTGGCAGAAGTTGGCAGCAGCAGCAGCAGGAGCCCAAATATACACTGGAGTTGGCCTCAGGAGCCCAAAAATTGGATGAATCACACCCTGGAGTTGGCAGAAGTTGGCAGCAGCAGCAGCAGGAGCCCAAATATACACTGGAGTTGGCTTCAGGAGCCCAAAAATTGGATGAATCACACCCTGGAGTTGGCAGGAGTTGACACCAGCAGCAGCAGGAGCCCAAATATACACTGGAGTTGGCTTCAGGAGCCCAAAAATTGGATGAATCACACCCTGGAGTTGGCAGAAGTTGGCAGCAGCAGCAGCAGGAGCCCAAATATACACTGGAGTTGGCCTCAGGAGCCCAAAAATTGGATGAATCACACCCTGGAGTTGGCAGAAGTTGGCAGCAGCAGCAGCAGGAGCCCAAATATACACTGGAGTTGGCCTCAGGAGCCCAAAAATTGGATGAATCACACCCTGGAGTTGGCAGAAGTTGGCAGCAGCAGCAGCAGGAGCCCAAATATACACTGGAGTTGGCCTCAGGAGCCCAAAAATTGGATGAATCACACCCTGGAGTTGGCAGAAGTTGGCAGCAGCAGCAGCAGGAGCCCAAATATACACTGGAGTTGGCCTCAGGAGCCCAAAAATTGGATGAATCACACCCTGGAGTTGGCAGAAGTTGGCAGCAGCAGCAGCAGGAGCCCAAATATACACTGGAGTTGGCCTCAGGAGCCCAAAAATTGGATGAATCACACCCTGGAGTTGGCAGGAGTTGACAGTAGCAGCAGCAGGAGCCCAAATATACACTGGAGTTGGCCTCAGGAGCCCAAAAATTGGATGAATCACACCCTGGAGTTGGCAGGAGTTGGCAGCAGCAGCAGCAGGAGCCCAAATATACACTGGAGTTGGCCTCAGGAGCCCAAAAATTGGATGAATCACACCCTGGAGTTGGCAGAAGTTGGCAGCAGCAGCAGCAGGAGCCCAAATATACACTGGAGTTGGCTTCAGGAGCCCAAAAATTGGATGAATCACACCCTGGAGTTGGCAGAAGTTGGCAGCAGCAGCAGCAGGAGCCCAAATATACACTGGAGTTGGCCTCAGGAGCCCAAAAATTGGATGAATCACACCCTGGAGTTGGCAGAAGTTGGCAGCAGCAGCAGCAGGAGCCCAAATATACACTGGAGTTGGCCTCAGGAGCCCAAAAATTGGATGAATCACACCCTGGAGTTGGCAGGAGTTGACACCAGCAGCAGCAGGAGCCCAAATATACACTGGAGTTGGCTTCAGGAGCCCAAAAATTGGATGAATCACACCCTGGAGTTGGCAGAAGTTGGCAGCAGCAGCAGCAGGAGCCCAAATATACACTGGAGTTGGCCTCAGGAGCCCAAAAATTGGATGAATCACACCCTGGAGTTGGCAGAAGTTGGCAGCAGCAGCAGGAGCCCAAATATACACTGGAGTTGGCCTCAGGAGCCCAAAAATTGGATGAATCACACCCTGGAGTTGGCAGGAGTTGACAGTAGCAGCAGCAGGAGCCCAAATATACACTGGAGTTGGCCTCAGGAGCCCAAAAATTGGATGAATCACACCCTGGAGTTGGCAGGAGTTGACAGTAGCAGCAGCAGGAGCCCAAATATACACTGGAGTTGGCTTCAGGAGCCCAAAAATTGGATGAATCACACCCTGGAGTTGGCAGGAGTTGACACCAGCAGCAGCAGGAGCCCAAATATACACTGGAGTTGGCTTCAGGAGCCCAAAAATTGGATGAATCACACCCTGGAGTTGGCAGAAGTTGGCAGCAGCAGCAGCAGGAGCCCAAATATACACTGGAGTTGGCCTCAGGAGCCCAAAAATTGGATGAATCACACCCTGGAGTTGGCAGAAGTTGGCAGCAGCAGCAGCAGGAGCCCAAATATACACTGGAGTTGGCTTCAGGAGCCCAAAAATTGGATGAATCACACCCTGGAGTTGGCAGGAGTTGACACCAGCAGCAGCAGGAGCCCAAATATACACTGGAGTTGGCCTCAGGAGCCCAAAAATTGGATGAATCACACCCTGGAGTTGGCAGAAGTTGGCAGCAGCAGCAGCAGGAGCCCAAATATACACTGGAGTTGGCCTCAGGAGCCCAAAAATTGGATGAATCACACCCTGGAGTTGGCAGAAGTTGGCAGCAGCAGCAGCAGGAGCCCAAATATACACTGGAGTTGGCCTCAGGAGCCCAAAAATTGGATGAATCACACCCTGGAGTTGGCAGGAGTTGACAGTAGCAGCAGCAGGAGCCCAAATATACACTGGAGTTGGCCTCAGGAGCCCAAAAATTGGATGAATCACACCCTGGAGTTGGCAGAAGTTGGCAGCAGCAGCAGCAGGAGCCCAAATATACACTGGAGTTGGCCTCAGGAGCCCAAAAATTGGATGAATCACACCCTGGAGTTGGCAGGAGTTGGCAGCAGCAGCAGCAGGAGCCCAAATATACACTGGAGTTGGCCTCAGGAGCCCAAAAATTGGATGAATCACACCCTGGAGTTGGCAGGAGTTGACAGTAGCAGCAGCAGGAGCCCAAATATACACTGGAGTTGGCCTCAGGAGCCCAAAAATTGGATGAATCACACCCTGGAGTTGGCAGAAGTTGGCAGCAGCAGCAGCAGGAGCCCAAATATACACTGGAGTTGGGCTCAGGAGCACAAAAATTGGATGAATCACACCCTGGAGTTGGCAGGAGTTGACAGTAGCAGCAGCAGGAGCCCAAATATACACTGGATTTGGCTTCAGGAGCCCAAAAATTGGATGAATCACACCCTGGAGTTGGCAGAAGTTGGCAGCAGCAGCAGCAGGAGCCCAAATATACACTGGAGTTGGCCTCAGGAGCCCAAAAATTGGATGAATCACACCCTGGAGTTGGCAGGAGTTGACAGTAGCAGCAGCAGGAGCCCAAATATACACTGGATTTGGCTTCAGGAGCCCAAAAATTGGATGAATCACACCCTGGAGTTGGCAGGAGTTGACACCAGCAGCAGCAGGAGCCCAAATATACACTGGAGTTGGCTTCAGGAGCCCAAAAATTGGATGAATCACACCCTGGAGTTGGCAGAAGTTGGCAGCAGCAGCAGCAGGAGCCCAAATATACACTGGAGTTGGCCTCAGGAGCCCAAAAATTGGATGAATCACACCCTGGAGTTGGCAGAAGTTGGCAGCAGCAGCAGCAGGAGCCCAAATATACACTGGAGTTGGCCTCAGGAGCCCAAAAATTGGATGAATCACACCCTGGAGTTGGCAGGAGTTGACAGTAGCAGCAGCAGGAGCCCAAATATACACTGGAGTTGGCCTCAGGAGCCCAAAAATTGGATGAATCACACCCTGGAGTTGGCAGGAGTTGACAGTAGCAGCAGCAGGAGCCCAAATATACACTGGAGTTGGCTTCAGGAGCCCAAAAATTGGATGAATCACACCCTGGAGTTGGCAGAAGTTGGCAGCAGCAGCAGCAGGAGCCCAAATATACACTGGAGTTGGCCTCAGGAGCCCAAAAATTGGATGAATCACACCCTGGAGTTGGCAGAAGTTGGCAGCAGCAGCAGCAGGAGCCCAAATATACACTGGAGTTGGCCTCAGGAGCCCAAAAATTGGATGAATCACACCCTGGAGTTGGCAGAAGTTGGCAGCAGCAGCAGCAGGAGCCCAAATATACACTGGAGTTGGCTTCAGGAGCCCAAAAATTGGATGAATCACACCCTGGAGTTGGCAGGAGTTGACACCAGCAGCAGCAGGAGCCCAAATATACACTGGAGTTGGCTTCAGGAGCCCAAAAATTGGATGAATCACACCCTGGAGTTGGCAGAAGTTGGCAGCAGCAGCAGCAGGAGCCCAAATATACACTGGAGTTGGCCTCAGGAGCCCAAAAATTGGATGAATCACACCCTGGAGTTGGCAGGAGTTGACAGTAGCAGCAGCAGGAGCCCAAATATACACTGGATTTGGCTTCAGGAGCCCAAAAATTGGATGAATCACACCCTGGAGTTGGCAGGAGTTGACACCAGCAGCAGCAGGAGCCCAAATATACACTGGAGTTGGCTTCAGGAGCCCAAAAATTGGATGAATCACACCCTGGAGTTGGCAGAAGTTGGCAGCAGCAGCAGCAGGAGCCCAAATATACACTGGAGTTGGCCTCAGGAGCCCAAAAATTGGATGAATCACACCCTGGAGTTGGCAGAAGTTGGCAGCAGCAGGAGCCCAAATATACACTGGAGTTGGCCTCAGGAGCCCAAAAATTGGATGAATCACACCCTGGAGTTGGCAGGAGTTGACAGTAGCAGCAGCAGGAGCCCAAATATACACTGGAGTTGGCCTCAGGAGCCCAAAAATTGGATGAATCACACCCTGGAGTTGGCAGAAGTTGGCAGCAGCAGCAGCAGGAGCCCAAATATACACTGGAGTTGGCCTCAGGAGCCCAAAAATTGGATGAATCACACCCTGGAGTTGGCAGAAGTTGGCAGCAGCAGCAGCAGGAGCCCAAATATACACTGGAGTTGGCCTCAGGAGCCCAAAAATTGGATGAATCACACCCTGGAGTTGGCAGGAGTTGGCAGCAGCAGCAGGAGCCCAAAAAATGGCCTAAAGACATAAATATGTTTTGCACCATTTGGAAAGTGTAAAACGTGGCACCATGCTGAATCTAGTCGCATGCATCAGGCATTGGTGGGTGGAAATCCTGGCTGATCCATCCCTGATTCATTTTGACAAAGGTGAGTCTCTCCACATTTTTAGTTGACAGACGAGTTCTCCTCGCCGTAACTATGGCCCCCGCCGCACTAAACACCCGCTCAGATGGCACGCTACTTGCCGGGCAGGACAGCTTTTCCAGGGCAAACTCTGCTAGTTGCGGCCACAAATCAAGTTTGGCTGCCCAGAAGTCCAGCGGATCCTCAAGGTGTGTTGGCATGGTCATGTCAAAGTATGACATGACCTGCTGGTTCAGGTCCTGCTCCAGGTCTTCCTGCTGCTCATGAGTAGCCTCACTATGCGGGTGTAGAAAGCTACTCATTAGCGACTGAAGACTGAGGCTGCTGCTGCTGATGGAGCTTCTGCTGCTGCTGCTGCCAACCCCCCCAGCGGCCATGGCAGTGGAAGGTGAGCGCAGAGGTCCCCTCGAGTCAGACCTGCGAGAGTATGGACCATGGCGCAGATAGGCATCGGCCAACTGCCTACGTAGAATGTCTTTGTAGTAGTTGAGTTTGTCCTCCCTCTCGGTGGGTTTAAAAAATGCCCCCATTTTGTGCCGGAAGCGAGGGTCCAATAAGGTGGACAGCCAGAAGTCATCCCGCCGACAGATGGAAACAATTCTGGGGTCACTACGCAAGCATGTGAGCATGCTTCGTGCCATTTGCGCAAGTGACTCGGATGGACTACCTGTCTCCATCTCCACTGCATACTGCCACGGTGTGCCCGGGTCCTCTGTCTCTCCTTCCTCAAAAACCTCTAGCTCCTCTGGCTGCTCCTGCTCCTCCTCTCCTGTCCGCTGACTAGATAAACCAGCCATTTCGCCAAGCCTAAACTGTGTTTCGCTGGGCAACTCCTCCTCCTCCTCTTCCTCCTCCTCCTCCTCCAGTTCAGCTCCAACGGGGTTCATGTGGCCGTAAGATGTAAACGCCATGTCTCCAGTGCCCTGACCAGCCATGGTTTCCAACATGTGCTGTAGTACATGAAGCAGTGGAATCACGTCGTTCATCCCGTAATCCTGCCGACTGACAAATAAAGTGGCTTCCTCAAAGGGCCTGAGCAAACGGCAGGTGTCACGTATGAGCTGCCACTGGTTGACATTGAAGTTACACAGGGGAGTCCCCCTATCTGCTTGGATCATCAGGAAATCCGTGATGGCTTTTCTCTGTTCATATAATCGGTCCAACATGTGAAGGGTGGAATTCCAACGGGTGGAAACATCGCAAATCAGACTATGTTGGGGGATACCATTCTGACGCTGTAGCTCAAGAAGGGTGTGTTTGGCGGTGTAGGAGTGGCTGAAGTGCATGCAAAGTTTCCGTGAAGTTGTTAGGATGTCCTGCAGATGGGGGGAACACTTCAGAAACCGCTTGACAACCAGATTGAAGACGTGAGCCATGCAGGGGGCATGGGTCAGGCTTCCTTGGCGCAGCGCAGACAAAATGTTCTTCCCATTGTCGGTAACCATGATTCCCATTTTAAGTTTTCTCGGAGTAAGCCATGTTTGGATTTCCTGATGAATACATTTAAGCAGTTCCTCCCCTGTGTGACTCTGTTCGCCAAGACAAACCATGTGAAGCACTGCGTGACACCTCCGTGCCCTGCACACATGGTAGACTGGAGGGGCACTGAGACTTGAGCCTACAGTGGAGGGTGAGGAGATGGCGGAGGATGAGGAGGCCGAGTCGCACGGTGTCACAGGCCCAATGGGCAGAGAGCGCGGAGGCCGAAGCGGCGTGACCTGTCCAAGTTGCTGCTGCAAAGGGACCACATTCACCCAGTGGGCCGTAAACGACATGTACTGCCCCTGACCGTAGTTACAGCTCCAGATGTCGGCGCTGCCATGTATTTTGCTACACACCGACAGGCTCAAGGACTGGCCCACCTTCTGTTCAACAAAAGTGTGCAGCGCTGGTACTGCCTTCTTGGCAAAGAAATGACGGCTTGGGACTCTCCACCTCGGCTCGGCACAAGCCATCAGTTCTCTGAAAGGTGCAGATTCCACCACCTGAAAAGGGAGCGACTGCAGCACCAGCAACTTGGACAGGAGCACATTCAGCTTCTGCGCCTTAGGATGAGTGGGCGCATACTGCTGTCTCTTGGACATGGCTTCGCTGATGGATTGCTGGCGGGATGCATGACTTGGAGGAGGAGGAGCAGGAGCGACAGAGGATGGGTATGACGCACAGCTGCCTTCGGCTGAGGTGCTGGAGCCTTGGCTGGCAGAAATTGGGAGCTCACTTGGTGAGGAAGCAGACTGGACCACCCCTTGGGAGCCTCGGTTCTCCCAGGTCGTTTTATGGTGACGCATCATATGTTGACGCAGGGCCGTGGTGCCAACATTTGGACCCTGGCCACGCTTCACCTTTTGCCTACATATCTTGCATGTGGCCATGTTACCCTCCTGCGGATGCCTCAGGAAAAACTGCCACACTGCCGAGTAGCTACTTTTCCCACCCCCTGGCCTCACTGATTCACTGCTGCTGTTGCCAACTCCAGGAACCCCTGCTCCACTACCTCCCGATAAGGTAGACTGCCGCACAGCAGGTGCTCTACCCCGGCCCCGGCCCCGGCCGGCTCCAGCCTTTGGAATTGTGCCCCCATGCTGACTGCTACCACCTTGCTGCCTCAGCTGCTGACTCCGGGGCAACCTGCACCCCTCTTCTCCTGATGATGACGATGAAGCCCCTTCATCACCCGGCTCCCAAGTGCGATCGGCTTCATCGTCATCATCATCACCGAGTTGTGGCTGTACGTCACTGATGTTCGTGGATTCGTCAACAGTGTCTGGCGCAGGAGCTGGAACGCTCGCAGCACCCACGACACTGTCCACATCACTATTTGTCTGCCTAGCTAAAGAAGCCACCTCCATTTCTTGGCTGGGCAGTAGCTGCTGACTGTCCTCTATCTGATGGTCCTCCTCACTAAAAAGTGGAGCTGAACCCAAAGCATAGGATACGTCGCTGGGGGAGGGAACGGCGTAGGCCAGAGGCAATGGGAGGACAGGGACTGCTCTCGGGGCATGCCAACTCAGGGTTGTGTCAGAGGAACCTACCGACCCTAGACTGGGGGTCTCAGACGTAAGTTGTGATGATGTTGTTGATGAGCGCGTCAACCAATCTACCACGGCAGATGCGTTACTGGTGGAGACCCGACCGCTAGCAGATACTGGCAGATTAGGTCTCTCAGCGTGACTCCTGCTGCTACTGGCCCCCAGTCTGATGCGAGCTCTGCCTGCAGAATCTTGGCCTCTGCCACTCCTCTTTTCACTTCCAGGCACTTGTCTGCCCGACATAGTCTAACTGGCGTGGTAGTAGGTGATATTTAAAAAAAACCCCGGGCAGCGGTGGGTCTATATGAAACAGAATATAATGCACACCAAAAGTGAGCAGTAACACTCAGCCTCCAACAGGCCTGCTTAGTGTAAATAAGAGAGCTGCTTAGTGTAAATAAAGAGGGGTATGCTATGTTACAGAATGGGATGCCTCAACAGAAGTGCACCTGGCAGGCAGCAGTAAGCCTATGCCCAGCAAAAGTGTCTTATAATATAAATATAATAAGAGCAAATGCTTATATGGTCTTAAACAGAGGCTGCTTTAGTCACAGAATGGGATGCCCTGGGCAGGAATGGACCTGGCAGGGTCCAGTAGTGCTTTGGCCAGCAAAAGTGTCTTTATCAGGCTAATTTCAAATATGATAAGAGCAAATGCTTATATGGTCTTAAACAGAGGCTGCTTTAGTCACAGAATGGGATGCCCTGGGCAGGAATGGACCTGGCAGGGTCCAGTAGTGCTTTGGCCAGCAAAAGTGTCTTTATCAGGCTAATTTCAAATATGATAAGAGCAAATGCTTATATGGTCTTAAACAGAGGCTGCTGTAGTCACAGAATGGGATGCCCCGGGCAGGAATGGACCTGGCAGGGTCCAGTAGTGCTTTGGCCAGCAAAAGTGTCTTTATCAGGCCTAATTTCAAATATGATAAGAGCAAATGCTTATATGGTCTTAAACAGAGGCTGCTTTAGTCACAGAATGGGATGCCCTGGGCAGGAATGGACCTGGCAGGGCCCAGTAGTGCTTTGGCCAGCAAAAGTGTCTTTATCAGGCCTAATTTCAAATATGATAAGAGCAAATGCTTATATGGTCTTAAACAGAGGCTGCTTTAGTCACAGAATGGGATGCCCCAACAGGAATCGACCTGGCAGGGTCCAGTAGTGCTTTGGCCAGCAAAAGTGTCTTTATCAGGCCTAATTTCAAATATGATAAGAGCAAATGCTTATATGGTCTTAAACAGAGGCTGCTGTAGTCACAGAATGGGATGCCCCGGGCAGGAATGGACCTGGCAGGGTCCAGTAGTGCTTTGGCCAGCAAAAGTGTCTTTATCAGGCCTAATTTCAAATATGATAAGAGCAAATGCTTATATGGTCTTAAACAGAGGCTGCTGTAGTCACAGAATGGGATGCCCCGGGCAGGAATGGACCTGGCAGGGTCCAGTAGTGCTTTGGCCAGCAAAAGTGTCTTTATCAGGCCTAATTTCAAATATGATAAGAGCAAATGCTTATATGGTCTTAAACAGAGGCTGCTGTAGTCACAGAATGGGATGCCCTGGGCAGGAATGGACCTGGCAGGGTCCAGTAGTGCTTTGGCCAGCAAAAGTGTCTTTATCAGGCCTAATTTCAAATATGATAAGAGCAAATGCTTATATGGTCTTAAACAGAGGCTGCTGTAGTCACAGAATGGGATGCCCTGGGCAGGAATGGACCTGGCAGGGTCCAGTAGTGCTTTGGCCAGCAAAAGTGTCTTTATCAGGCCTAATTTCAAATATGATAAGAGCAAATGCTTATATGGTCTTAAACAGAGGCTGCTTTAGTCACAGAATGGGATGCCCTGGGCAGGAATGGACCTGGCAGGGTCCAGTAGTGCTTTGGCCAGCAAAAGTGTCTTTATCAGGCTAATTTCAAATATGATAAGAGCAAATGCTTATATGGTCTTAAACAGAGGCTGCTGTAGTCACAGAATGGGATGCCCTGGGCAGGAATGGACCTGGCAGGGTCCAGTAGTGCTTTGGCCAGCAAAAGTGTCTTTATCAGGCTAATTTCAAATATGATAAGAGCAAATGCTTATATGGTCTTAAACAGAGGCTGCTGTAGTCACAGAATGGGATGCCCCGGGCAGGAATGGACCTGGCAGGGTCCAGTAGTGCTTTGGCCAGCAAAAGTGTCTTTATCAGGCCTAATTTCAAATATGATAAGAGCAAATGCTTATATGGTCTTAAACAGAGGCTGCTGTAGTCACAGAATGGGATGCCCTGGGCAGGAATGGACCTGGCAGGGTCCAGTAGTGCTTTGGCCAGCAAAAGTGTCTTTATCAGGCTAATTTCAAATATGATAAGAGCAAATGCTTATATGGTCTTAAACAGAGGCTGCTTTAGTCACAGAATGGGATGCCCTGGGCAGGAATGGACCTGGCAGGGTCCAGTAGTGCTTTGGCCAGCAAAAGTGTCTTTATCAGGCTAATTTCAAATATGATAAGAGCAAATGCTTATATGGTCTTAAACAGAGGCTGCTGTAGTCACAGAATGGGATGCCCCGGGCAGGAATGGACCTGGCAGGGTCCAGTAGTGCTTTGGCCAGCAAAAGTGTCTTTATCAGGCCTAATTTCAAATATGATAAGAGCAAATGCTTATATGGTCTTAAACAGAGGCTGCTTTAGTCACAGAATGGGATGCCCTGGGCAGGAATGGACCTGGCAGGGTCCAGTAGTGCTTTGGCCAGCAAAAGTGTCTTTATCAGGCCTAATTTCAAATATGATAAGAGCAAATGCTTATATGGTCTTAAACAGAGGCTGCTTTAGTCACAGAATGGGATGCCCTGGGCAGGAATGGACCTGGCAGGGTCCAGTAGTGCTTTGGCCAGCAAAAGTGTCTTTATCAGGCCTAATTTCAAATATGATAAGAGCAAATGCTTATATGGTCTTAAACAGAGGCTGCTGTAGTCACAGAATGGGATGCCCTGGGCAGGAATGGACCTGGCAGGGTCCAGTAGTGCTTTGGCCAGCAAAAGTGTCTTTATCAGGCCTAATTTCAAATATGATAAGAGCAAATGCTTATATGGTCTTAAACAGAGGCTGCTTTAGTCACAGAATGGGATGCCCTGGGCAGGAATGGACCTGGCAGGGTCCAGTAGTGCTTTGGCCAGCAAAAGTGTCTTTATCAGGCTAATTTCAAATATGATAAGAGCAAATGCTTATATGGTCTTAAACAGAGGCTGCTGTAGTCACAGAATGGGATGCCCCGGGCAGGAATGGACCTGGCAGGGTCCAGTAGTGCTTTGGCCAGCAAAAGTGTCTTTATCAGGCCTAATTTCAAATATGATAAGAGCAAATGCTTATATGGTCTTAAACAGAGGCTGCTTTAGTCACAGAATGGGATGCCCTGGGCAGGAATGGACCTGGCAGGGTCCAGTAGTGCTTTGGCCAGCAAAAGTGTCTTTATCAGGCTAATTTCAAATATGATAAGAGCAAATGCTTATATGGTCTTAAACAGAGGCTGCTGTAGTCACAGAATGGGATGCCCCAACAGGAATCGACCTGGCAGGGTCCAGTAGTGCTTTGGCCAGCAAAAGTGTCTTTATCAGGCCTAATTTCAAATATGATAAGAGCAAATGCTTATATGGTCTTAAACAGAGGCTGCTGTAGTCACAGAATGGGATGCCCCGGGCAGGAATGGACCTGGCAGGGTCCAGTAGTGCTTTGGCCAGCAAAAGTGTCTTTATCAGGCCTAATTTCAAATATGATAAGAGCAAATGCTTATATGGTCTTAAACAGAGGCTGCTTTAGTCACAGAATGGGATGCCCTGGGCAGGAATGGACCTGGCAGGGTCCAGTAGTGCTTTGGCCAGCAAAAGTGTCTTTATCAGGCTAATTTCAAATATGATAAGAGCAAATGCTTATATGGTCTTAAACAGAGGCTGCTGTAGTCACAGAATGGGATGCCCCAACAGGAATCGACCTGGCAGGGTCCAGTAGTGCTTTGGCCAGCAAAAGTGTCTTTATCAGGCCTAATTTCAAATATGATAAGAGCAAATGCTTATATGGTCTTAAACAGAGGCTGCTGTAGTCACAGAATGGGATGCCCTGGGCAGGAATGGACCTGGCAGGGTCCAGTAGTGCTTTGGCCAGCAAAAGTGTCTTTATCAGGCCTAATTTCAAATATGATAAGAGCAAATGCTTATATGGTCTTAAACAGAGGCTGCTGTAGTCACAGAATGGGATGCCCCGGGCAGGAATGGACCTGGCAGGGTCCAGTAGTGCTTTGGCCAGCAAAAGTGTCTTTATCAGGCCTAATTTCAAATATGATAAGAGCAAATGCTTATATGGTCTTAAACAGAGGCTGCTGTAGTCACAGAATGGGATGCCCTGGGCAGGAATGGACCTGGCAGGGTCCAGTAGTGCTTTGGCCAGCAAAAGTGTCTTTATCAGGCCTAATTTCAAATATGATAAGAGCAAATGCTTATATGGTCTTAAACAGAGGCTGCTTTAGTCACAGAATGGGATGCCCCAACAGGAATCGACCTGGCAGGGTCCAGTAGTGCTTTGGCCAGCAAAAGTGTCTTTATCAGGCCTAATTTCAAATATGATAAGAGCAAATGCTTATATGGTCTTAAACAGAGGCTGCTTTAGTCACAGAATGGGATGCCCTGGGCAGGAATGGACCTGGCAGGGTCCAGTAGTGCTTTGGCCAGCAAAAGTGTCTTTATCAGGCTAATTTCAAATATGATAAGAGCAAATGCTTATATGGTCTTAAACAGAGGCTGCTTTAGTCACAGAATGGGATGCCCCAACAGGAATCGACCTGGCAGGGTCCAGTAGTGCTTTGGCCAGCAAAAGTGTCTTTATCAGGCCTAATTTCAAATATGATAAGAGCAAATGCTTATATGGTCTTAAACAGAGGCTGCTGTAGTCACAGAATGGGATGCCCTGGGCAGGAATGGACCTGGCAGGGTCCAGTAGTGCTTTGGCCAGCAAAAGTGTCTTTATCAGGCCTAATTTCAAATATGATAAGAGCAAATGCTTATATGGTCTTAAACAGAGGCTGCTGTAGTCACAGAATGGGATGCCCCGGGCAGGAATGGACCTGGCAGGGTCCAGTAGTGCTTTGGCCAGCAAAAGTGTCTTTATCAGGCCTAATTTCAAATATGATAAGAGCAAATGCTTATATGGTCTTAAACAGAGGCTGCTGTAGTCACAGAATGGGATGCCCTGGGCAGGAATGGACCTGGCAGGGTCCAGTAGTGCTTTGGCCAGCAAAAGTGTCTTTATCAGGCCTAATTTCAAATATGATAAGAGCAAATGCTTATATGGTCTTAAACAGAGGCTGCTTTAGTCACAGAATGGGATGCCCTGGGCAGGAATGGACCTGGCAGGGTCCAGTAGTGCTTTGGCCAGCAAAAGTGTCTTTATCAGGCCTAATTTCAAATATGATAAGAGCAAATGCTTATATGGTCTTAAACAGAGGCTGCTGTAGTCACAGAATGGGATGCCCTGGGCAGGAATGGACCTGGCAGGGTCCAGTAGTGCTTTGGCCAGCAAAAGTGTCTTTATCAGGCCTAATTTCAAATATGATAAGAGCAAATGCTTATATGGTCTTAAACAGAGGCTGCTTTAGTCACAGAATGGGATGCCTCACAGCAGACTTAAGATCAGTTCAGTATATATGCACAGTTAGTTACTATAAGCAGCCTGAAAACGCTAACAAAGGCTGGATGAAAAAAAAAAAATCTCCCTGTCAGCCAGCTCCGTTTTTCCTACCTTTCCCTGGCTTTCTGTCTGTCTCCTGTCTGTCTCCTGCCTGTCTCCTGCCTGTCTCCTGCCTGTCCCTGTCTCCAGCCTGTCTAACTGCCTCAGCTACACAGCGTTCTGTCTGTCTGTCACGAATGCAATAGAGAAATGAGGAAAAGCAAGATGGCCGCCGTTAAATACCGCTGTGTGACGTCACCGGGCTTGCTGGCTGCTGATAGGCTGCATGTGACTGCCCCAGCTTGCACTGGCGCGGGATACATGTCCAGACATGTCCCGTCCGCCATCTTAGAATGCCTGTAAATGTAAATGAATGGATGTTAAAGGAAAACTTCGAGTGATCGAATCGCGGGGAAATTCGGATTCGATCCGAATCGAATTTTTCCTGAAATTCGGATCGAATCCGGGTTCGTCCGGATCGATTCGCTCATCCCTAATATCCAGCAGTAACAAAGCGAAAACACATGGAATTACATTGTTGGAACACTGCGGCATTAATACTTTAGTGGCAGGCCTGTAAATAGAATTCTAAGAAAAAAAAATGTTTGTAAGCCAGGAGAGAAAAAAAAAAAACACCCAAAAAATTTTAACCAGTTTAAAGTGATTAAAAGGAATGTCCATTGAAATGTATGGGAGAGCGACAGGTAATACCTGTCGCTCTGGAAGCTAGAGCACCGGCGCTATACACTGAGCCACCTGTAATGATGAATTTTACACTACATGGCGCTGTTAGAGTCGCTCACCAGAATCGCCTTCATAAATGTGGTTTTGCGTACAGTGCCCGGCATTCACCAGACACTGCCTGCTGCTTCGAGCACTACCTGGCGCTAGACCTTCATGAATAACCCCCTAATTGCAATAAGGTCACTGTGAAAATGTTCTACTTGTTTTACAATAAAAAAATTATGAAAGAAAAAACATGTAATAGTTACTGACCCTGTTTTGGGATGATATAAAAATGCATTTGTTATCATAAGTGAATATATCAGGGGATAGAAGGGGTTCCCATTCCCACTCACTGTTCCTAAGGGGCTAAAGTGGGATTTGTTTGCAAATTGTATTGTTTCAGAATCCCTGGTAGATAGAAATAGATCCAGGCATTCATTGCTATTCCCTATTTATATAAGTAGTGTGAAATTGCTTCTTTGCGCTCTATAGAACCCGGCTAAATGGAGATGCCTCTTTTTTTTTGCATCAGACACAAGAAAGATGCTGTTTGGGGTCCTCCTTTAACTCTAAGGATCACGCTGCTTTAAATTGTTTCATTATCTCGCTGATTGCACTTGGCGTGCACGCTGAATTATTTGCTTTTGGCGGTAAATTAAGATTGCAGGAAAATCTCAATTTTGATTTTTTTTTCTGCATGGCTTCCCGATAGTTTAGCTTGTGCCTAATCTCTCCCTTTCCTCTGAATAATTTTCTCTGCCTCATACTTGGCTGAGTAGGCCGTAAGTCATTCGTTCTCCCATTCTGGGCTGTGGTGCTGTTGTAATTTGCTGTTTCCTTTAGCGGTAAATGGGCGAGTGTTCCTTCACAGGTCACCGGGTGAAATGAGGAGCTATTTGGCAATGTTCAAATTTCACTTCCTAAATGATCCGCATGAAATATGACAGTTCTCTCAGAGGGATATAAAGGGAAAGCAAGGGCCCAGGGGCCCATCTTGCTCTCTGCAAAGCACAGATGTGTGAAAACATTAAGCAATACTAAATAGTGCAGATTTGTCTTGGACTAAATATGACTATATGTTACTTGTGCTGTCTCAGATCCCAATCTGAACAGGAATACCTGGGCTCAGACTGGCCAACCAGGTTACCAGGGAATACCCTGGTGGACCGCTGAACTATAGGGCCCTTTGGGCCCCTCGTTCCCAAGAGTGCCCCTGGCCTGGGTGCCAAGGTTTGAATAGTGCTAAAAGTGAACAAAATGGTTTGGGCCCTCTTTACAGCTCTATACATGGCCTGTGTCTATGAGCGGCATCTATTGTTTTCATTGGACTTCGGCCATATGGGTGACGTCCACCTGGTGCCCGAGACTACCACCACAGTAACCGAAGAGCACTTTACCCTGACTGCCAGCTGCCTCGTTATTGTCCTGCTTCCTGGGGGGGGGGGGGGGGGGGGGGAGGGGTGATGCCGCCTGCAATGGAGGGATGCCCCTCACTGTCTGTAATCGGGGGATGTCCCTCACTGTAATTGAGAGTTACCACACACTGCCTGTAGTTAGGAGATGCCCCTCACTGCCTGTAATGTGGGATGCCCCTCACTACCTGTAATGGAGGGATGCTGCACACTGCCTGTAATGGAGGGATGCCACTCACCGGATGTAATAAGGGATGCCCCTCACTGGCTGTAATGAGGGATACCCCTGACTGGCTGTAATGAGGGATGATTCTGCACACAAAATGTCAAATGTTCCAATTTAAAGCATTTCATTATATGTAAATAGCTTATGTATTATAAGTAAAGCTACTGGCTTTGCCTTCTTTTTTTGGACACGGCTCAGGGAATACCAGGAGGCGGCTTTATTAATCTTGAGCATGCTCTGCTGTGGTCAGAGCCAGCTACAGGAACATTATCGCTTGACTTCCTCATTCTCCCAGAGAGCTTCAGGGGACAAAGTGGCTGTTGGAACATTTTTTGCGTGGTCTTGGAGGAATTGAAAGGAGGGATGTGGTGCCCTACTGCAACTTCTGTCCGGAGGTGCGATAAATGGAGGAGAGGCTCATGGGACAGGCATCGCGTGAGCTGCTTGTGTGGGACATGTGTCAGTTAGTCACTGCCAAAGGTAGGTAAGACTGAGGCGTCAGCAGGGATAGAGAAAGAATCATTTGGTTGAAGATGTATAGTGTATAATAGAGATAGTGTTGTTATTTCATCACTTGCCACTAGATGGTAGTGTAAGACCACAAATGAGAAATAAGTAGAATTAAGGGGTCAGAGTTATACTTTGGCTTAAACGGGACCAACCCCCCTTTTTTACCTTAACGGGTGTTGGTCCGGCTGTGTGAGGGAGGGCATCCAGAATGCTGGAGCCCCCCTCACAGAAAAACACAGAAATAACTTGTTTTACTCACCTGCATAGCGAGCCAGCGGCGAGAACGGATTCCCGCGATTGGCCGCCTGGCAGGTCCTGCCGGTGGCCTGCACAGAGGACGCGACTGCGCCCACGTGACCACCCGGCGGGCAATCGCGGGACTCGCCGCTGGTTCGGTATGCAGGTGAGTCAAACAAGTTATTTCTGTTTTTTTCCTGCGAGGGGGGCTCCAGCATTCTGGATGCCCTCCCTCACTTCTTCTGGTTTAAGAAGAACAGTTAGAGAAAAATACAGATGGGGAACAACAGAAGACTTCTATGATAGGCTAGAGACAGTGGGAGAATGAGAAGTAACAGTATTTAGAACCAGGGTGATATAAGGGAGAACTAGAAAGGAACCCATTGGTCTTGCTCTGTGGATGCACTTGAGATACAGCCAGCACAGAGCCTGACTACAGTATCCCTCATCAGTAGAAGTACAGAACCTGGAAGATCAGAGGAAGTGGCTAGGTTAGCCCAGGGTTGGAACTAGAGATGAGCGAATCGACTGACGAACCCGAATTCGTTACGAATTTCAGGAATAATTTGATTTGCTAAGATTCCGAATAACGCCGCGATTCGATCGCTCGAATCGCTTCCTTCAAATTCCATTTACTGCTATACAGTCCATCTAAAATGGTGGATCCACATGTCAGGACATGTCCCATGGGGCAAGGAATGCTGGGTAGGTGTCACATGCTACCTATCAGCAGACAGGCTTACTGATGATGTCACAGCCCCATATAAACGGCGCCCATTTTGCGGAAATTCATTCTGACACAGGCTGAGAGAGAGTGAGGGAAAGATAGACAGACAGACAGACAGATAGGTAGATAGATACAACGAGGGAGAAATAGATAGATAGATAGATAGAAGAAGCCGAGCGAGGGACAGATAGAGAAGGAGAGAGGCTGGGGGGCATACCAAATACTAGCACGTGTCTTTTTAGAGTACCTGCCTACTTACCTTTTGCCTTTTGTATAAAAAAAATCTGGTTTACAAGTTTAAAGCACCCATTGCTTTCACTGGGGGTCATTGTCAGTGCTAGCACTTATCTTTTAAGAGTGATTGCCTACTAACCTTTTGCCTTTTGTATAAAAAAGTCTGATTTTAAAGTTTAAAGCACCCATTGCCTTTCACCGGGGGCCGTTGTCAGTGCTAGCACTTATCTTTTAAGAGTACCTGCCTACTAACCTTTTGCCTTTTGTATAAAAAAGTCTGATTTTAAAGTTTAAAGCACCCATTGCCTTTCACCGGGGGCCGTTGTCAGTGCTAGCACTTATCTTTTAAGAGTACCTGCCTACTAACCTTTTGCCTTTTGTATAAAAAAGTCTGATTTTAAAGTTTAAAGCACCCATTGCCTTTCACTGGGGACCATTGTCAATGGTAGCACTTATCTTTTAAGAGTACCTGCATACTAACCTTTTGCCTTTTGTATAAAAAGTCTGGTTTTAAAGTTTAAAGCACCCATTGCCTTTCACCGGGGGCCATTGTCAGTGCTAGCACTTATCTTTTAAGAGTACCTGCCTACTAACCTTTTGCCTTTTGTGTAAAAAAGTCTGGTTTTCAAGTTTAAAGCACCCATTGCCTTTCACTGGGGCCATTGTCGGCGCTACCACTTATCTTTTAAGAGTACCTGCCTACTAACCTTTTGCCTTTTGTATAAAAAAGTCTGGTTTTCAAGTTTAAAGCACACATTGCTTTTCACCGGAGGGGAAGAGTACTTGCATCTTTACCTTTTTTACATTTTGAACAAAAAACATGTTTTAAAACTGCCTGTGGTGCATTTAACTCTGACCAGGGGCATCCAGTGTAAGACCATCTGACAGTGTCTTTTTGCATTAGCTTTTAGCTACAGTGTCTGCCTATTTTGATCTAACTTTTCTACACACCTGCTGTTACAAAAATTCTGTTCAGTAGTGTAGTGTATTGTTTTCCCCCCCCAAACGCAGTAAAAATGTCAGGAAGAGATGTGCCAGGATGTGCACCGAGGAGAGGCCTAGATTCATCAGGCAGGGGTCGCAGAAGACTAGGGGCGAGTGGCAGCAGGAGTCGTGGTGAAAGGCCTGATCTCCTGGTATCTGCTAGCGGTTGTGTCTCGACCAGCAACACATCTGCCATCATCGATTGGTTAACACGGTCATCGACCTCATCACAAGTGACATCTGACACCCCCAGTCAACAGTCGGTAGGTTCCTCGGACACAACCCTGAGTTGACATGGCCCGGGAGCAGCCCCTGTCCTTCTATTGCCTCTGTCCTATGCCTCCCCTCCAGCCGCCGTATCTTATGCTTTGGGTTCAGCTCCACTATTCAGTGAGGACGATGTGTTAGAGGACAGTCAGCAGCTACTGCCCAGCCAAGAAATGGAGGAGACATCCGCCGCTTTTTTCGCTAGGCACACAAACACAGAGGACGAGAGTGGCGTGGGAGGTGGTGTGGCGAGCGTTCCGTCTCCTGCAGCACACGCTGTTGTGGAAACCAAGGAGGGCATCAGTGACGTGCAGACACAACTCGGTGATGATGAAGCTGATCGCACTTGGAAGCCCGGTGCAGAAGGGTCTTCATCATCATCAGGAGAAGAGGGTCCCAGGTTGCCCCAGAGGCAGCAAGGTGGTAGTAGGGTCTGGAGCCACACGTGGCTGGGGGCGGGGTAGACCACCTGCTGCGTGGCAGGCTGCCTTCCCAGGAGGTAGTGGAGAAGGGGTTCCTGGAGTTGGCAGCAGTAGCAGTGAATTAGTGTGGACTGTTGGAGGGAAAATTAGCTACTCGGCAGTGTGGCACTTTTTCATCAAGCATCCACAGGAGGGTAACCTGTGGTACCACGGCCCTGCGGCAACACATGCAGCGTCACCATAACGCGGCCTGGGAGAACTGAGGCTCCGAAGTGGGGGTCCAGCCTGCTGCGTCAGCCAGTGCCATGCCGTTTCCAATTTCAGCCAGCCAAGGCTCCAGCACCTCAGCCGAAGGTAGCTGTGCATCATACCCATCCTCTGCCGCTCCAGATGCTCCTGCTCCTCCTATTAAAAGTCAGTCATCCCGCCAGCAATCCATCGGCGAAGCCATGTCCAAGAGACAACAGTATGCGCCCACTTATCCTACAGCGCAGAAGCTAAATGTGCTCCTGTCCAAGTTGCTGGTGCTGCAGTCCCTCCCTTTTACGGTGGTGGACTCTGCATCTTTCAGAGAGCTGATGGCTTGTGCCGAGCCGAGGTGGAGAGTCCCAAGCCGTCATTTCTTTGCAAAGAAGGCAGTACCAGCCCTGCACAAATTTGTTGAGCAGAAGGTGGGCCAGTCCTTGAGCCTGTCGGTGTGAACCAAAGTGCACGGCAGCGCCAACATCTGGAGCTGTAACTACGGTCAGGGAAAATACATGTCCTTTATGGCCCACTGGGTGAATGTGGTTCCTGCACAGCAACTTGGACAGGTCACACCTCTTCGGCCTCCACGCTCCCAGGCTGTTTTGCCTGTCACAGTGTGCGACTCCGCCTCCTCATCCTCCGCCATCTCCTCAGCCTCTACTGTCCGGTCAATTCTCAATGCCCCTTCAGCCTATCATGTGTGCAGGGCACGGCGGTGTCAAGCTGTGCTTCACATGGCTTGCCTTGGCGAACAGAGTCACACAGGGGAGGTGTTCCTGAAATTCATTCATCAAGAAATCAAAAATTGGAAATGGGAACCATGGTGACTGACAATGGGAGTAACATCTTGTCTGCGCTGTGACAAGGAAGCCTGAGCCATGCGTCCTGCCATGGCACACATGTTCAACCTAGTTGTCAAGCGTTTTCTGAAGTCTTCCCCCCATCTGCAAGACATCCTAACAACGGGAAGGAAACTTTGTATGCACTTCAGCCACTCCTACACCGCCAAGCACACCCTTTTTGAGCTACAGCGTCAGAACGGTATCCCCCAACATAGTCTGATTTGCGATGTTTCCACCCATTGGAATTCCACCCTACATATGTGCGATCGACTATACAAACAGAGAAAAGCCATCAATGATTTCTTGATGATCCAAGCAGATAGGGGGACTCCCCTGTGTAACTTTAATGTGAACCAGTGGCAGCTCATACATGACACCTGCCATTTGCTCTGGCCCTTTGAGGAAGCCACTTCATTTCTCAGTCGCCAGGATTACGGCATAAACGACGTGATTCTGCTGCTTCATGTAATACAACACATGTTGGAAACCATGGCTGGTCACGGCACTGGAGACATGGCGCATACATTTCACGGCCACATACCCCGTGGGAGCTGAGGAGGAGGAGGAGCACAGCGAAGCACAGTTTAATTTTGGCGAAATGGGCGGTTTATCTAGTCATCTGACAGGAGAGGAGGAGCAGGAGCAGCCAGTGGAGCTAGAGGGTTGTGAGGAAGGCATGACAGAGGACCCAGACACACTGTGGCAGTATGCAGTGGAGATGGACAGGTAGTTCCTTCGAGTTACTTGTACAAAGGGCACGATGCATGCTCACGTGCTTGCGTAGTGACTGCAGAATTGTCTCCATTTTTCTGCGGGATGACTTCTGGCTCTCCACCTTATTGGACCCTCGCTACCGGCACAAAATGGGGCAATTTTTTACACCCACTGAGAGGGAGGACAAACTGACCTACTACAAAGACATTCTATGTAGTCAGTTGGCTGATGCCTATCTGCGCCATGGTCCATACTCTTGCAGGTGTGACTCGGGGGGACCTCTGCGCTCACCTTCCACTGCCATGGCTGCCGGGGGGGGGGTGGCAGGAGCAGCAGCAGCTCCATCAGCAGCAGCCTCAGTCTTCAGTCGCAGTCGCTTTCTGCACCCGCAGAGGCTACTCATGAGCAGCAGGAAGACCTGGAGCAGAGCCTGAACCAGCAGGTCGTGTCATACCTTGAAATGACCATGCCAACGCACCTTGAGGACTTCTGGGCAGCCAAACTTGCCTTGTGGCCGCAACTGGCAGAGTTTACCCTGGGAAAGCTATCCTGCCCGGCCAGTAGTGTTTCATCTGAGCGGGTGTTTAGTGCGGCGGGGGGGGGCCATAGTCACGCCAAGAAAAACTCGTCTGTCCACGAAAAATGTGGAGAGACTCACCTTTGTGAAGATGAATCAGGCATGGATCATCCAGGATTTCCTCCCACCAATGGCTGATCCATGGTAGTAGCTGATGCATAGTAGCTCCTTATGCTGCTGCCAACTCCAGGGTGTGTATTTCAGGCAATATATGGGCTCCTTATTCTGCTGCCAACCCCTGGGTGTGTCTTTCAGGCAATATATGAGCTCCTAATGCTGCTGCCAACTCCTAGGTGTGTTTTTAAGGCAATATATATCGCAAATAAATTCAGACGATTTTTTCGAAATCGGCCAAATCGAATTTTTCAAGTTCGCTCATCTCTAGTTGGAACAATATCTCCCAGCACCTATAATAAGTTCAGCTGCGCCCAGTTTTGCTGTTGCTGTCTGGAAGTGATTTAGTTTACAACTGTGTCTATGCTGCTCCTCAGGAGAACAGTAAAGGACTGATCACCTTTTATTCATCTACCCAGAGTTGTGGGTAGATGAACACAACTACCCCTCTTCTGGCACACAATACCCCCCCAGCAGACACCGCACCCCCTTCCAGCACACACTGCCCCCCTTCCAGCACACACTGCCCCCCCTTCCAGCACATATAGTCCCCACCCCACTGCCCGCACTCATCTGCTGTTTGGTGCTCCTTCAATGTGAGCACCATTTGTAGAAACGTTCTGGAGGCTCAGAAGGATTTGAAGCCCGTGTCCTGGGGCACCATTTACTGCATGGGCAGAGTGCCAAGGGCCGGGGTGGTCAGTTCCATGCACGGCAACAAAAAAAATGGTATGCCAGTCTGACCCTGCACACCCACAAGTCCTAGGCTAATCTTTGAATGTAAGAATCCCAAAATCTTCTAACCCGGCATTCACCTGACTGGATGTGTCTGTAACACTTGCTGCCTTATTATTGCTGTTGCCTGGACTGTACCTTTAAAGATAAGCTGGTAATATTTTATTGTAATAGTAAAGTAAGGCCCAGAAGCAGTTCTTTTGGTGGGTCCACGACACTAGGGAAACCATGTTTTCTGTTGGTCACCACATTTGTATGTATTAACTGTTTTCCCCATGACTATCCCAGTTTTGCATATCAGTTCTAGTGTTCTTCAGAGAAGCATTATCAATAGGGATGAGCGAACCCCCCAAAGTTCAGGTCTGGCAAGTTTGGCCGAACTTTGAATAAATGAGTGTAATCACTTATGGGAGCCGGTGGTCATCTATTTGTATTTTTAAACACTGCTCCGCTGCCTCTGACAGAAAGAGGATCCTGGGCAGAGTTGAGTTATAACAGCTTCCTGCTGCTGCAACCTTAGGTGAAGCGGGTTAATGAGCTTGCTCAGAAGGAGCAACGTTTTGCGTGCCTCGTGCTCAGCAAACAACCAAGCAAGTTCTCTGGAGCGGATTGCATGTTCCATGCACATGTCCACTTAGTGAATACAATTGGTCACAAGAGGTCACATGGGCTGTCAGACTGGCACAGGGGACACAAACCTGGCCTTTTGGGCTTCTAGGCCTTTGTCTCAATTCCGGGACCCAGGGCATCTGATTTCCTTCCTGGCACACTAGGGCTTCTAGCAGGTTCTCCCGTCTAATTTGTACAGTCTGGAGGAAAGAAGGGAGAGGGGGGACATGATTGAGACCTTTAAATATGTGAAAGGATTAAATAAGGTTCAGGAGGGAAGTGTTTTTAAGAAGAAACTTAACGATAGAACAAGGGGGCACAACCTGAAGCTAGTCGGGGGGAAGATCAGGAGCAATGTTAGAAAATATTATTTTACAGAAAGAGTAGTAGATGCTTGAAACAAACTTCCAGCAGAGGTAGTTGAAAAATCAACAGTCACTGAATTTAAACATGCCTGGGATAAGCACACATCTATCCTAAGATAAAGAGTACATACAGTATACACATAAGGCCAGACTAGATGGACCATATGGTCTCCTTCTGCCGTCAACCTTCTATGTTTCTATGTATCTAAAGTAAACAAACTTGAGATAGATTAAATAGATTACAGCAGTTTAAACACTAAACGATTTGCCTGTTACCATTATGAGGGTTCAGATCCCTTTACCTGTGTGTGCCCGACTGACTGACACCAGACCCATATCTCTACATTGGTCATCTTTAAAGCAAACCTTTAATGGTGGTGGTAGGGTCATATTTGAAGTAATGAAAACGTTTGTAAAACCCTGCTTTATCGCTCACCCAGAGATCTCTTGCTACTAAAATGGCAGACTGGGAACAAAAACCAGCCTGGGCTTTTACTGCCCCCTGGTCAGCCCACTAAGCCCCACCTCCAAGGTGCTTCCTAGCTGATCAAGGCTTCCATAGCCGAGGCTTAAAAATTGCATGATCATGGTTAGAGGTGTATATGAACATTTTAAAACTGATGGAACTGAAGTTTTACTGACTGGGTTCTGGAACAATCTCGGGGTAAGGTGGGCTGCATGCCAGGGAAGGATGGGGGCCAAAAATCAACCCAGGAATTTATAGGTCCTGACCAGTCCTACACCAGCCCAAGAGCTCCTTAGCCCCGCCCCAAGGAACTTTTCAGCCGATCATTAAGACTGTTTATCTGCTTAAGGTATAGCATAGCAGGAACAGATCACTGGCAGGGTGAATATGTGTTAATTGATGATAGCGAACCTTTAGCATAACATGGGCTGGGGTGTCTTGCTTGAGGAGGTGGTCATGGGGAGAAGGCGGAGGACCTGGGAAAGCAGGAAGGGTGTTAGAAGAAACAGAATATAGGTGAGGTTGCCTGCATACGGGAGGCTGCACCCAGCCCAAGTGGTCGTAAAACAGTACTGCCCACCGGGAATTCTCCCTATGGCCAGTCTGCCCCTGCTCCCTGCCTCTTTATGGTCAAGCACCCACTCCCAACACCCCCTAACCTCCTCCTGAGATGTGTTCTGAGCTACATGAACTTGTAGCTCCTGTGCCCCCTCTCCTACCTTTCCTTTCCTGTCGCTGCTCTCTTTGAATGTTACATAGTCATCGTCTGGATGCTCACTGCTGATAAGCATCCCTTAATTCAAGCAGCACCAGGTCTGAGGGGGTCCAGAACCCGAACCACCCCATTGGACCACCCATTGGGTTGGGTGGATCCAAGTACAGGCTTAGCATATAGTCACACCGCTATACTACCTCCCCATTATAAATATCCCATATCCTGACTAAATCTGTTTGGATCGGAATATGAAAATGTGTAGAAATCGAAACAACCCCAAAAGTTCTTTGTAAAAACAGAAAAATGTACATTCAAACTACTCATTTAATTAAAATATGACCCTTTTAACTAGTTCTGCAGGCAATAATAACAATTTGAATTTATACAAATTTCATGATAATTCAGAACTGTTGCTAGGCAACTGTGTTCCATCGTATATGGTGAAAATAGAATGTGCAGTCATCAGAGGGAGATATTTTTTTATCTCGCTCTGAAAGGTCAGGTTAACTTGGTAAAAAACAGGAAGGGTATAAAAGTTCATCCAAAAATAAGATAAGAATATATACTGGGTAAACTTAAAATGTCAAACAGCCAAAGTTAAAATGAAAAATGTGCACTTTTAGAAGAGTAAAAGAAAACAAAAAAACACAAGTATTTTTATAATGCAATCATGGGACCATAAACAGAGGAGCAAGGGGGCCCACTGTAGGGAGGCCATCCGGTTAGGTGGGGGGTATAGGGCAATGCGGTTCTGGACCTACCCTGAACATCTCTTCTAATGGAGGGTTTCTTAAGCTGACACTGTACGTAGACTGACACTGCTCCCTCCTGGACCTCTCAGCAGTGCAACCAGTGGTGTAACTAAATATGACGGAGCCCTTTCAAGGCTCATACAGTAAACTTTTTTTCTGTGTTTTAACTGGAGTTGGATGCAGCTAGATAACTATACAACTGTATTTAAAAAATAGCAAGTGAGCACAAATATGATAAACAAGGCGGAGGGACAACTATGATGGGGCCCCCTGAGGCTCTGGTTCGGTCACACCCGCTCAAGTTACCCTGGCTTCAACCCTGGATTCTTCCTTTCTTTTGCAGGCCTTCCCTCTTCTGTGTTCCTTTCTCTTGTTGATGCAAACAACTGCCAACTCTTGCTGCCTGGTCTCCCTTTTTATCCTACCTTAGCTCCTCCCCTAGCCAACATCTTATCAGCCTATCAGAGCCCTATGACTCATGCCAGTCAACTTTGTTTCTACAAACAGCCTATCAGGACTCTGTGACACATCATTTAGTATCAAAGTGCTTCCTACCTATTATGAGAATATATATTTATTTCTTATCATATGTATGTAACTACACCTAGTTTTTTTCTATGCCCTAACTCAAGCTCTATCTGTCCAGAGAGGGGAGGGGGTTGTATTGTGTCTACACCCCTATAACCTGTAATGTGATAAAAGTGCCCCATGGCAGCCACACTCAAGTTAAAAAAATGGCACATAGCAATCACAAATGTTACGTGGGACCCAAGTAGTTGGGTGAAGGTGAAGCCTTATCTGGGTATCGGTGGGTGAACATAGTTGAGACCATGGCTGCTATCAGGTCATCCCAGCCCAAACCCGCCTTGAAGGCCCAAAGCCAAAACTGCAGGGAGCTCAAAAAGACACTGAATGATCTACAGAGGTGGACCTTGCCTTTAAAAAGGGGCCCAAGCATGGCTTAGTCAATAACCTTCAAATTCAGACCCTAAAATAATTTTCAACCAAATTTGGTACAGTTAGACGGCTAAACACTAAAAGAGCCAGTACAACTAGGCTTTCTCTCTGCATATGGTGCATTGTAAACACAAATTGGATAAATAAGGTAGAGAAGCAGCCTACTTCCCCCAGGGTACTTCCCAGATGGTCAACAAATACTTTGAGGCACTTGTTAGGCTATAGCACTGTATGGACAGGGGTGGAATTTGCCACACTTAAAGTTAAAGGACTAAATCAGACCTAGCGTTTATAAGGTGTTCGGTCTGGTTAGACACAATTGGGGCATCCCAATATTCTTGCCCAATATTCTTACCTTGCCATGGCCCATGTCGGCGATGCCACTTCTCGCATCTTTCCTGGGCAATGCGCCTGGGTGTCTGCCATAACTGAATGGCTGGCATTGCCATGCACAGCCTTAGAGGGATGCAGAAGATGCCACACGCAGATCACAAGTGCAGCTAGACTCCAATTCAGTTTCCTCAGCTGCACAATACTATGCACAAAGCTGATTGAAGGAGAGATGCGGCTGTGCCGTGAGTACACAGATGAGGTATATATAGCGGTCAATGCCCCAGAGGGACGGACCAAAGCTCAGTATAGTGAAAGTCCTGGGATTTGGTAGCGGTGGGTATGGCCCCCACAGCCTTGATGCTTAGGCTTTATCATTGGAGGATAACATGGTCTGGGGTACAATGAGGCAAGGTATGGGGGTAGGGTTTGGAGGGAACTGATGTGGGTTAGTGGAGGATTTAGTGAATTCTGCCAAAGGTTCTGGTTAAGGTGACAGCCAATTGGGTATGGGTATGCGTTATTGCAGTTAGGGCCGGCGTCAGTACCTGGCAAGTCGGGGCAGCTGCCGGGGACTCCCACCCTCCGGGGGGTGACTGACAGGCCGGCCTTTGGGGTGTGCAATGGTGCTTGATCAGCTGCGGACTGGGAGGGCACCGCCACAGCTGGTGCCCACATATCCTTGAATGGCGGGGTTCCACACAATGGGGTATCCCGATTTAGATTCCAGGGGAGGAAGTGCTGGGTTTTGTTCTGCTTTTAAGTTGCCCTTCCCAGCTGATTTCCTGTCCCTGGAGCATCCCAATCTGTGATACCCTACTGTGTGATACCCCCTGGGATCGCTGACATACCCACTATACAAGAAATTCCACCTCTGACTTTTGGTCCGCTTTACAGGGGCAGCTCAGTTTGGCATGCCTCTGTTTGTGAAAGAATCCCCCTTGTTTGGCCGTTAACTCAACCTGGCGATCTCACAGTGCATTCACCAGTTAGAGGAAAGTAATGATGAAGGAGGCGGGGTCACACACAGGGGCATCCAAAATCAGGAGAATCTAGATTTGTTTAGACTCCAAGGTTAGGTTTAAAGGGGTTTTGTGCACTTCAAAATAGACCAAAACTAGAGCTTTGGTCCAAATTGCATGATCCTTAGGGGGCATCCAGATTTGCGACTCTTTACCACAAAGGGGCCCACTGAGACCATGCCGCCCAAGGGCCCACATATACCTGGAGCCGGCCCTGATTGCAGTGGCCATGGGGCTTAATTTTGGCACTACGACGATCACTCCGATATCTCAATCTCTGAACTATATTGGGAATAGGAAGTGGTTAAAGTGGTTGAGCATGCTCCATTTAGTGTGTTGCATCTATTTAGGCCACCTGCCTATAAATGACTCACACATCTTAATAATCACTCTCTCCATCGGGACACTGTCAAATATCTACTTACAAAAATGAATCATTCAGCTCTCCTAAAACAGCCAATAAAATGAAATAAAGGATTAGCTATAATTTCAGACTGCGCTTTCGATATGGCCCCTTATAAATGTGCATTGGCTTTTAGGGTAATACATTCTAGCTTATGATGGATAGTCAATTTCATTCCCTTACTGAATAGCAAAGGTGTCCATTATAATTAATTGAGCTATCGATAGGCACTCTTTGTCATGGGAAAGCTTAATTGTTTGTTATGGCCATTGGTCCTATTGTTGGCTCCCAGTGATACCATCCCGGGGACCTTCATGCTCCAGGCGACTCTGACTCAACCAATCACATGGCAGTATTTCTTTTTTCTGTAACGAGCGGATCCAAACATTTCTTTTTAGACTATGAGCTTGGTGTTTTGTTTATTACACAATAAAGTACATTCTGTGATGCATCCGATGCCGAACCTGCTCACTGCTTGATAATTATCTGGCAATACTTTTCCCCCCATGTGCGCTCTACAATCAGAAAACGGTTTTCTCATGAGGAATGTGTGTGAACTCTCATTAGCACACATATAAATGCATGACAACGTGCTTTAATCTCACTGGGAGGAAACACGCAGGGGATCTCTTCACAGAAACGTCTGCCAGAGCTTATCTCCATATTCATTTTTAGCTGATTTCTGAATGAAGACAAAATGACGGTTAAAAGGAAAACAGTTTTTTCAGGTTTTTGGTGTTGTACCTTTTTGTTTTCCTCTTTTGGAGTGTAAAATAAATATTTGTAGTAGAATCATGCCACTGGACACCTGTAATTTACTTATCAACATGCGGTTTCCAAGTTTCTTATATTCCTGTGGCTCTGTGTTGCTAAAATGGGAGCGGCTTTCCTGGCCTTGGGTAAAAACTACTGACTACAAGCATCCTTTCACAGTAACAGATGAGCTGATCAGCAGCAGTAACAATCTCCCCTGGGGAGAATGTTGCTAGTACCCCCTTTAGCTACTGGAACACAAGATTTTGATCCATTCATCTAAAGACGCTAGGAAGTGTTAAACTTATGAGCTCAGGTATGTGGAGCTCTGCCTCAGCCAATCAGAGGATTAGCAAGCCCAGAGAGAAAGTTTCTGCTGCTTACACCAAACACACTAGTTTGTGCACATTGTTGCTAGAGAATAACTGTTTTCTTTTATAAGACAGACACAGAGTTGCAAATAATAAAAGAAAATAAATCACAGATAGATCAGCATCTTGAGGACATCATTTGGCCAACACAAATAGAATTACCTTTTAAAGAGGACAAAAAACCCAAGAATTTCACTCTTGGATTCCACACTATTATTATAATTGTTTAATTATATAGCGCCATCATCTTCTGTAGCGCTGTACAAAGTAGTAATTACAGACAGGGTAGAAAATATGTATCTATAACTATGTTATGTGTGTATCTCCCAGGATAGCAAAATAAACACTTCCTGGTTCCCCCTTGGGCCACTGCAATCAGCGGACGCATTCCCGGTCACCTCTAACCACCCAAAATGATCCATTCAAAAAGGCCTGGCATGGGTACAAGCTCCAGACAGAGGTATGCGGGGGATACGGCCAGTGAAGGTTACAGGAGGAGATCAGATCGGGTGAGTCGGGTTTACATTGAGACAATTCAGGATGCCCCATGAAGAGGGAGTCTACTGCCCCTCGAGTCTTGTAGACAAAATAATAACAAAAATATCAAAGGTCCTCCTTAGCAAAAGAATGTATTTTGGAGAAGAAGATTAATCAGTCAGAGGCAGACAGGGCTGGATTAAGTTCGGTGGAGGCCCCTGGGCACAAAATCTGGTGGAGGCCCCAGATACAGTATTTTTTTCCTTTAAAATAATAGTCCAGCCAAGTAACTGATTGGTGGTTGTCTGGCACCCGCCTACTTACTGGAATGTCAGATCCAGTCCCTTGTGCCACCCTTGTGGGGGTGTGTGCTGCTTGGGAACTCCTGCTTTGCCATTCTGGGTCAGGGTTAGGTAGTCACCCAGCTGGTCCAGCAGAAAACCGTTTCCCTGCATTGAGCTGCCAGCGGCTGTGCTTGGTGGCTAATGTGCAGTGAGCAGCCGCCAATTGAAAGCTCTGCACGCACCCATCACTGTATTGTTGCTGACGGCAGCTTTGCTGCTCTAGACTCTCATCCTGCCCTATGGTGGTTTTGAGCTGCAGGTTAGCAAAAACAAAAAAGGGCCCAGGCTCGGGGGCCCCCACCTGCCTCCGATAGCTTTGTTGCTGGCCCCGCGGCCTGTCAGACCAAAGACTGAAAAGCCTCCTGGACCAGACCATAACCAAAAGGTTGGTGGAGGCCCCCTTTGCAGGACAAGTGGTGGAGGCCCCGGGGAGCGCGTCCCTTGCACCCCCTTATAATCCAGCCCTGGAGGCAGGTGACAGTCTTTCATAAGCAAAGAAAAAGCCCAGAGTCATGGCGGGCAACAAAGGTGCAGTAAATCAAATGGATGAGCCAAGGTCAAACCTAAGAATCAGCATAAATCCAAGAGCAGGGTCAGGTGAGCTGGGTCAACACAAGGGCCTCCTGAAAGGCTATTTCATGCTTTATTTTGGAATACAGCAGAAGTTAAAAGGCCGCACTATGGCGATATGTTTGTGCTAGAAATGTGACCATATTCTGCAGGCAATCTGAAAGTGATTTTAATGGAGTGTGATCACAGGCAATTGCTGCAAAAATATGGTATCACTATCACTACTGAGATGTGAAAGCCCCCATAGGTTACAGGGTGGCAGATTAGCCATCACCACTGTTAAAATAGTTAGATTACATTTAGACCAGTTTAGATGAGGCTTTAGCATTTTAGTATAGAGATTGCAGTGGGGCCATGAGGACACTAGGAGGCCGATTCATTAATAGCGGCAGGTAGCGACAGTTGAGCGACTGTAGCGGCATTTTCAGAGTGCCCGCTAGTAGTCGCTGTGCTTGGCCATAGTTCTGTAGTTGATAGCGACTCAGTCGGTTTGCCGTAATGTTGAATATTGGGTGAGGAGTCGCTATTTGACAGGTTCCGCGCTGTATGGGAGCGCATGATAGCGACTGGCCCTAGCGACCGGCTCCCACCATATTCATTAAAAAATCACGCTCAAAAAATTATCGCGCTGTAAAATGCATGTTTAAACCCCAGAGCACTGGTGGCGATGGGTTAAAAGTTGTTTAACCCCCAAACAACCATATTTTTGGAAACCAAAAAAAACAAGTTTTTTAAATAATTTAGTAATATGAATACATTAATATCAGACCTGTAATATTAATGCTGTACATTTTTTTTTTTTTTTTTTTTTTTAACCTTAAAAAAATTATCTAAAATGGCAGAAGTGGTCACAGAATTTTACACATTTAAAAAAAAAAAAACAATTAATAACAATTAATTATGAATATTTAAAGATTGTTCAATTGAAATGCATTGGAGAGCGCCAGGTAGCGAGAGGTCATACCTGTCGCTGTTCAAGGTCGGACGCTGTGGGCTGAGGCTGGAATAATGATGAATGAGTGGCTATATGGCGCTATCTCAGTCGCTAAGCAGGATTGGCTTGATAAATGTGTGATTGTGGTGGGGAGCCGGCGTTCTCGTGGCGGGGCCCGTCATTACCGGCCGCTCACCAGTCGCTACCTGGCGCTATTCCTTCATAAATAAGGGCCTAGGTGTCTCATTGCATTGCTGGAAAACTAGGCACAGAATAGGGAAGGTTCCTACTTATGCCTAGAACTAGACTCAGGCAGTCTGTAAGGCCGGTGGCCAGAGCTGTCAGTGGACTGGTAGATACTGTTGTGGGGTGCTGGTGTGTTGCCACCCGGACTGCTCACCTGGAGGATCTTGGAGGTTGAGCAGGAGGAGCATCCCCCCCATAAGAGGCAGAGAGAAAGGAGAAGTATGACATGCTCTCCATACAGCGAGGGGTCCAAAGGATCACTAACTTGCTGCAGAATAATGGTTTTGTTTGAACATTGGACTGTGCCTGTTTCCTAATTTCAAGGGTACCTGGAGTCACCAGGCGCACTGCAAGAAACAACCCCCAGGGAGCTGAGCAAGTACTCCTCCCATCCCCTTCACAAGCCCCAAAAAACCTGCTCCAAGCAAGACCCTGCCTGAGGGCCCCACCCTAGTCTACCACTAAGCTCACCCAAACTCCTCACAGTGTCCCAGACACATTACTATAGGTAGCACTTTCATAGCTTTCTCAGGGTGATTACAATTTCCCTGCAATTGCCTTGGTGTGAATGGAGTCTAAGGACCGATTCAAAGAAAGAACATTGCAGGAAGTTATAAATGCTTTCAAGGGTACATACAGAGGTGACAGATCTCGCAGTGCTATACATTGCATTGGGAGGTTAAAAAATGTGGCTTGCATTACCTCTTCCTTCTGCAGTGACTATAACAATAACTACAACATGCCAGCTCCCTGGTGAAAATTATATTGTTATAGCTGTGCTGCAGCTGCTGTATCATAATTGTTTTAGTTTTAATCAGCTGTGATACATTGTAAAACAGTCATAAACCTGCTATTGAAATGTAAATAGCTGAGGAACACTGAGGAATGTCTGTTCTCTATGCTGGTTATTACACCTAAAACTTTCACTCAGAGGATTGGGTGGGTTATAAAGATACAGTGAATGTACAACTTAAGATTCACTTACTAGATTTTACTATGGTATGTTATCTTGCAAGATAGGTGAGAAATAGTCTGTTTTTCATTAGATATGAGAAGGTCAAGAAGCTAGAGTTTCTCAGATGAACACAGACAAGAGGCACAGGTAACACAAGCTGATCTCATGGCAATGGTTTAAAAGTTCATTTGTGATGACTTTTAGTGGCCGCCCGTAGCTCTGGTGAGATGTATTGCTGACTGATCCAAACAAAATATCAACTACTACCAGTTTAAATATAAATATATATGGTTTTATAAAATTATTAAAATGGACTAAAACCCATAATCTAAGAGCTCCTGATTTGGGGTGACCTACAGTTTGAAACCCCCATGTCCCTGTATAATCCCCTAATTCCTGGGCCCCAAGGTGCATGCCCAATCACCGCTACAGCAAAGCAGATCATGCTCTGTGGCTAGCTGCAGCACCCGGAGCCATCCTCACTCACTCCACCCTGAGCACCCCCCAATAACAGATATTCAGGTCTGGGCACATTCTCCCTGTGGGATTCAAGAACAGGGTGGATTCAAGATCCAAGGACAGATAGAAGTCTGCAAAGAGTTGAGATGTCATAAGGGGGAGGGGATGGGGTGGGCTTCTAGATCATGGGTTTTGGTCCTCTTGCTATACATACTGTAAGCGGGCAAACAATCAGCAGTGACGGACAACGGATTTAAACTGCAAAAACGGCTTTTATTCAGCAAAGTTCAGTAGATAGTCCAAAGATTGCAGCATAAATGCAGAAAGCAAAAAGGGTTACTTCACCAACCAAATAGTCCTGGGCTGGGTACTCCAGCAAGCTGATCAATTCCAGTCCACTTTACAGGGCGTATCAGCCCTCTGCTCAATGTCCAGTTCTATCCTTCACCACGGTGCAGCTCAGCCTGGGCTCACTCCAACAGGCTGGTCATAGACAAAGGAAAGGCCGTGTGCTCTCTTCTTATACAGGCTTCTCCTGTAATCAGCGTGCACACTTGTGGAGGTCTTAGAACATGTAACAACCCGTTAGGGAATTGGGAAAGTGACCCGGGTCCTGAAAACCCGGCCCAGATTGTGCTTTATACAGCCAAGCAGGGAAGGAATAGACATTTTGATACAATTTACCACAATACTAATCTAATCAATGAATCAAGCAATCAACAAATTTTAATAAACAAATGTATCAATCTTTTAGATTCCAGGCCGGCCGCTGGTGGGTTTTGTTCTGCTTTAAACCGGACCAACAGCTTGGCACAGTTGGAAAAGAAAGGTAGCAGCCATTTTGGAGCTTCCTCTTCCAGCATCTCAGCCATGCTGCTGCCTGGATTCAACTGACAATACCCAGTAACAGGAAGCCCAGCAGTACTTCCTGTTTGCAGGTGGCCTGCTAATGCATGAGCCGCCATTTTAATTTTTTGAAAATTTACCTCTGCGAGAGTTAAATTAATATGTATGTGCAGCATCTAAATTCCCCTGGGGAGGGATGTATATGAGCACTGTTCGTTATGTTGATTTTGACTGTTGCTCTGCTTTAATGAAACACATATCAGATATTTCTTTTTTCTTTATCCTCAAATTGCCTTTAACCACATGGGATTTTGTGAAAAGATAATTAATCACTACACTGGAGGTGTATTTGCATTGGCAAGATGTGATGTATTAACCTCATCTATGAATCTGTTGATGTATGGGCATATTGTTTAGCTGAAATCTGGTAAGAGTCTGTGATTTTGGGTGAAGGAGATATTTCTCACTCGCAGTGCATGCGTTTTGGGATCACGTTGCACTTGGATAATTGGAAACGCTCTGGGAGCTCTGTGCTTAATTATTGCATTCTTGGGACTTTTTGGATTGAGGAGTCTGCACGTAGAGCACCTGCTTAAGAACTTTTTATTTTAATACCTCTATAAGATTTTAAGTGCGGTATTGTTGTGTTTATATGTTACATATCAGATAATGCATTACACATTCAAAAAGGAATCTGAAAGATAAAATATCACTACTAGTTATAATAACCATTCACTGTAATCTAAACATTCAAGCTTATGTATCAGCTGATGGATCCTCAGTGCTCAGCAAAGCTTATGCGTCTCACCAACCTGTAATCATGTCTGTCAGGCATAATGTAGCACCCGGGAACCCAGGCGCAATATATTTTATATACAGAAAAACATGACCGAGGCAATCAGGCACAGTAAAAATATGTGAACGTGTGGTTACATAAATGCCTGCTTACATAAAGGCGTGTTTATATGCTGCCAGTGGCTTCATTAGGACCCCAATCCAGTAATTATATTAGCAATAATATAATGTCTACTTTGTAATTAGTTGCATTTGGTCTGCAATTGTCTATGTACTATATGATTGACCCTGTCTGTAATCAATGCATTTTTAAAGCACTACAGGGGAAGATGGCACAATATAAATAAATAATAATAAGCATGATTCAGCCTAAAATGACCAACATACATGCAAAATAGTGATACAATAAGAGGCCGATTCATTAATAGCGCCAGGTAGCGACAGTTGAGCGACTGTAGCGGCATTTTCAGAGCGCCCGCTAGTAGTCGCTGTGCTTGGCCGTTGTTCGGTAGTTGATAGCGACTCAGTCGGTTTGCCGTAATGTTGAATATTGGGTGAGGAGTCGCTATTTGACAGGTTCCGCGCTGTATGGGAGCGCATGATAGCGACTGGCCCTAGCGACCGGCTCCCACCATATTCATTAAAAAATCACGCTCAAAAAATTCTTGCGCTGTAAAATGCATGTTTAAACCCCAGAGCGCTGGCGGCGAAGTAGTTTTTTAACCCCCAAACAACCATATTTTTGGAAACCAAAAAAAGCAAGTTTTTAAAATAATTTTGTAATATGAATACATTAATATCAGACCTGTAATATCAATTCTGTACAATTTTTTTTTTTTTTTACCTTTTTTTATTTTTTTACCTAAAATGGCAGAAGTGGTCACAGAATTTTTCACATTAAAAAAAAAAAAAAAAATTAATAACAATTAATTATGAATATTTAAAGATTGTTCCATTGAAATGCATTGGAGAGCGCCAGGTAGCGAGAGGTCATACCTGTCGCTGTTCAAGGTCGGACGCTGGCGCTGTGGGCTGAGGCTGGAATAATGATGAATGAGTGGCTATATGGCGCTATCTCAGTCGCTAAGCAGAATTGGCTTGATAAATGTGTGATTGTGGTGGGGAGCCGGCGTTCTCGTGGCGGGGCCCGTCATTACCGGCCGCTCACCAGTCACTACCTGACGCTATTCCTTCATAAATAAGGGCCTTAGTGTTCAACTTGCCAACTCCAATACATGACACCACATCTGCTGCTAAGAAAATGTGTTTAGCAGGTTTCAAATTAAATCAGCACTATATATAGACAGGACATTAGCACATCCACTGAGCCTCAAAGGATGCAGGATTTGTAAATGCACAGAACATTATTCACACAGCTTCTACCATGTTTCAAAATAAGATAGGTCTTATATTAATTTTTGCTACAAAAATAGGTGCTAGAGCTTATTTTCAGGGGGTGTCTTATAAACGTCTGGCAACTGGCAGGATGGTGGTGGCAGTACAGAAGCTCTAGCACAGCTCTAGGATTCGGCCGTGTGCCCGGCATGGCTTCAGGCTGGGGCAGAGCCAGCAAGATCAGACATTTCACTCCCGACAGACAAGCTGACCTGTGTGACTTGATGTGTCCTCACCCTCCTCTACGGCCGTGATGTGTCCTCACCCTCCCTTACAGCTGTGATGTGTCCTCACCCTCCTTTACAGCTGTGATGTGTCCTCACCCTCCCTTACAGCTGTGATGTGTCCTCACCATCCCTTACAGCTGTGATGTGTCCTCACCATCCTTTACAGCTGTGATGTGTCCTCACCCTCCCTTACAGTTGTGATGTGTCCTCACCCTCCCTTACAGCTGTGATATGTCCTCACCATCCCTTACAGCTGTGATGTGTCCTCACCCTCCCTTACAGCTGTGATGTGTCCTCACCATCCCTTACAGCTGTGATGTGTCCTCACCATCCCTTACAGCTGTGATGTGTCCTCACCCTCCCTTACAGCTGTGATGTGTCCTCACCATCCCTTACAGCTGTGATATGTCCTCACCCTGCTTTACAGCTGTGATGTGTCCTCACCCTCCCTTACAGCTGTGATGTGTCCTCACCCTCCCTTACAGCTGTGATGTGTCCTCACCCTGCTTTACAGCTGTGATGTGTCCTCACCCTCCCTTACAGCTGTGATGTGTCCTCACCCTCCCTTACAGCTGTGATGTGTCCTCACCATCCCTTACAGCTGTGATGTGTCCTCACCATCCATTACAGCTGTGATGTGTCCTCACCCTCCTTTACAGCTGTGATGTGTCCTCACCATCCCTTACAGCTGTGATGTGTCCTCACCATCCCTTACAGCTGTGATGTGTCCTCACCATCCCTTACAGCTGTGATGTGTCCTCACCCTGCTTTACAGCTGTGATGTGTCCTCACCCTCCCTTACAGCTGTGATGTGTCCTCACCCTCCCTTACAGCTGTGATGTGTCCTCACCATCCCTTACAGCTGTGATGTGTCCTCACCATCCATTACAGCTGTGATGTGTCCTCACCCTCCTTTACAGCTGTGATGTGTCCTCACTATCCCTTACAGCTGTGATGTGTCCTCACCATCCCTTACAGCTGTGATGTGTCCTCACCATCCCTTACAGCTGTGATGTGTCCTCACCATCCCTTACAGCTGTGATGTGTCCTCACCCTCCTTTACAGCTGTGATGTGTCCTCACCCTCCTTTACAGCTGTGATGTGTCCTCACCCTCCTTTACAGCTGTGATGTGTCCTCACCCTCCCTTACAGCTGTGATGTGTCCTCACCATCCCTTACAGCTGTAATGTGTCCTCACCCTCCTTTACAGCTGTGATGTGTCCTCACCCCCCCTTACAGCTGTGATGTGTCCTCACCCTCTTTTAAAGCATTGATGTGTTCTCACACTATTTCACAGATGCTTCCGCCCCTCTGCTGAAGCCCAGCAGCTGGATTATGAATTATAACTATGAGCCTTATTCGTGAAGGGATAGCGTCAGGTAGGGCCTTGTAAATGACAGGTAGCGACAGGTAGTGTCAGGTGAACGCCGGACACGGCACACAATTACACATTTATCAAGCAGAATCTGTGGAGCGATTGGGAAAACGCCATGTAGCGTCCGATTCATCATTATCCCAGCCTCAGCTTACAGCGCCGGCGTTCAGCTTCTCGCTACCTGTCGCTCTCCCATACATTTCAATAGATGTTCTTTAATTTCTCTTTAAACAGGGGTTTTTTAATATTTTTTTTTTTTTAAATCCCAATTAATGTGGTGACCTCTCCTGGCATAGAAAAAGCCATTTTTGAAAATATTTCCATGTTTTATATATTTATGCAGAATTGACATTACAGGTCTGGCATTAATGTGTTCATGTTACAATGTTATTACAATGTAATTCCACGTGTTTTCGCTTTGTTACTGGGGATACATGTTAAAAAACAACCTTTAATCACACAGCCTCCGGCACTCTGGGCTACAGCGAAGCATTTTTGAGCTCCGGAGGTGTGTGAGGCTGTTTTTTTGATGAATATGTTGTGAGTCGGTCACACTGACCAGTCGCTAACATGTGCTCCCATACAGCGCTGTACTGGTCATATAGAGACTCCCCACAATGTATTCATCATTGCTGCACAGCGACTGAGTCGCGACCCACGGCCGAGCCCAGCGACTACTAGTGGGCGCTCTGAAATGCCTGCTACAGACACTCATCTGTCACTACCTGGCGTTAGTGATGAATCTGCCTGCCAGTCTTATTTTCAGGGTAGGGATTATTTTGGGGGTAGAAGGTTGTTTTTTTTTTACTGGTAATTGAGGATGGGAAAAGTATATGCTTTTGGGGGGGACCCCACATATTTAAAAAAAAAATTACAGAATACATTTAAAAAAAAAAAAAAAGCCCCGCTGACAAATTCGTTGTTTCATTGGACGATGTTCACATGGGTAGTGAAAGCCCCGTCCACCTGAGTGCCGGTGGCCAATCGCGATGCTGTATTTCCGATGGAGGATCGAGTCTAAGGTAAGGATTATGGGACCTCTGGGGGGTTATGTGTGGGGGGCTTCCACATTCTGGATGTCCCCCCCCCCCGCCAGACTGCCGTTTGGGTGTTGATCCACTTTAAAAAAAAGACATTCAAGAGTTTTTGGTCTGCTTTAAGCTGGGGCATTACCTCAAACTTTCACTAGAACACGATAACAACTCATTTCATTTACTTTTATAGCAAATATCTGCCTTTCAATTTTTTTTTATATCTGCCTGCAATTTTTGAAAGTGAATATTTTTGTGTACCAAAATGATGTCCTTGTTTTGTTTTATTATGTCTGTTTATTTTGTGTTGGCAGTACGGGACTGCTTAATCTCTAACTTGTGGGCTTTCCCCATGCTCGAGATCAGAGAAAAAAGAGTCTGATTGACATGCATGGGGGGGGATTCGTTTGATTACAAAGGTGTTCTGACTCATGATTCTAACTTTGGTTCTGTTGGAAACTAGAATAGCAGAGCAGAGTTGTTCTTGTACCTACTACAACACCCACATGGAGCAGACAGAGCTTTGTGTATCTTCCTGGACAATTGTCCTCAGATTTTTGTTGCCTTTTCCACTGCTACTGCCCATCATTCTTTGGTCCTTACCGCCATCTAAGCTACCACTGCTCGCCCTCTAATTCTTGCCACCTTTTCCACTGCTTCTTTTGGCCCTAAGACCAACCATGACTACACATGGGGTCCACTGAAGAATCATTCTGCAGCCCAGTCTGAGCCTGAGTGGGGCCTTAAAGAGACCAGGGGTCCCGGCACTTGCCCTGGTATGCCCAGTGCTGGAGCTGGCCCTGTTCGTAGCAACTTATGAGCAATCAACAACTAAAAAAGTAATGCTAAGATCTATGTTTAGTTACCAGACTTTATAAAATGTATTTAATACATTGAAAGATATTTGCTACGGCAGCTTAGTCCTTAAAAAGTCTGATTATTCCTGGCTAGCTTCCATCCCTGTATGCAGGCCCATAAAAAAATAAATCTACCAAACCTATTAGACCATTCATTCATGAAGGAAGAGGAATAAATGCCTTTCCCTTATTTAATTAAACACAATTTATGCAACTGTTAAAGTTAAGTAAATAGATGCAGTAAATAAAAAATGTCCCAGGTTGTACTTGAACTTTATTTCCTGTAACTGATAAAAGAAAATAAAATGCATTAACCGATTTCCCACTGAACTCATTTAAAAAGATGACCGCATACATTATTCATTGGTCATAACAAGTATTTCTGATCAGTCAAAGCATACCAGGAACGAATTCACAATGTCATGCTATTGTGGCTAAGTCCAAATGGGCAGGGCAGGGCAGTAGCTACAATAACAGCACAGTTTATGCTTTCCATCACAGCAGCCACATTATGGAGAGCTTAATGGCCCATCACCTTTTTTTTTAAAAAGACAAATGAAGGTTAATGTTCAGACGCCAGCTTATGCTGATGTTGAAGCCAGTTAAGGTGGGGTAGACTAACTTGACTAATCTAACTTTCAATACCAAGGCATAGTCAGTAGAGATCAGTGAATTGTTGTGCCAGTTTGTTGGGATAAAATTGTGACATTTATTTCTGGTCCAGATTGATATTTAAGAAGCAGCTTAGTTTAAAACAAATGTATCAGATTCATCTGAATCTGACCACAGGGAATGTTTTAGGTCTAAATTTGCTGACTTAGTATCAGATTAGTTTAGTAAAATATATATCAGATTAATCCATAGGATTTGTATTGATTTGGATTAATCATCCAATTTAATGATAATAATGTATTATATTCCTTAATAACCAGGTAGCAAAGCAGCATTTTGTTGGACATGCATGCAGACAACTAGACTTAGAGGCCGATTCATTAATAGCGCCAGGTAGCGAGTCTAGCGACAGATGAGCGACTGTAGCAGTATTTTCACAGCGCCCGCTAGTAGTCGCTGTGCTTGGCCGTTGTTCAGTTGTTGACAGCGACTCAGTCGATGTGCAGTAATGTTGAATATTGGGTGAGGAGTCGCTATTTGACAGGTTCCGCGCTGTATGGGAGCGCATGATAGCGAATGGCCATAGCGAACGGCTCCCACCATATTCATTAACAAATCACGCTCAAAAAATTCTCGCGCTGTGAAATGCATGTTTAAACCCCAGAGCGCTGGCAGCGATGGGTTAAAAGTAGTTTTTTAACCCCCAAACAACCATATTTTTTGAAACCAAAAAAATCAAGTTTATAAAAACATTTTGTAATATGAATACATTAATATCAGACCTGTAATATCAATTCTGCACAAATTTTTTTTTTATTTTTTTTTTACCTTAAAGTGGACCAACACCCAGGGGGGATCAGCCCGGGAATCTATAAGATTCCCGGACCGATCAGATCCCTCCCCGCGGGGCATCCGAAATCGGGATGTCCCGCGGGGAGGAACCCCCCAGGAGGCCCACAATCCTCACCTTACCGGCGATCCAACGGCGCATGCGCGAGACGCGCCCACGTCTCTCGCTTCCCTCTAGCAGGGCGCGCTCCCGCGCCGGCCGTTTTGTGAATGGCCGGCGCAGGCGCGCTCCCTGTTAGAGGGAAGCGAGAGACGCAGCCAATGACAGCGCTCTGGTATGCGCGTCCAAGCGGCTTTGGACGCGCATACCAGAGCGGCTCTGAGCGCTGTCATTGGCCGGACGAGGTCACGTGGGAGCGGGGAGAGGTGAGTTTTTGCGGCGATCTGGGGGGGGGGTTTCACACAGCGGGGCACCCCCGATCGGGGTGCCCCACCTAAGTGGACCAACACCCAGGATAGTCAAAAATATATCTTACATTGCAGAAGTGGTAACAGAATTTTTCACATTAAAAAAAAAAAAAAAAAAAAAAAATGAATAACAATTATTTATGATTATTTAAAGATTGTTCCATTGAAATGCATTGGAGAGCGCCAGGTAGCGAGAGGTCATACCCGTCGCTGTTCAAGGTCGCTCGCTGGCGCTGTGGGGTGAGGCTGGAATAATGATGAATGATTCGCTATCTGGCGCTCTCTCAGTCGCTAAGCAGGATCGGCTTGATAAATGTGTGATTGTGGTGGGGAGCTGGCGTTCTCGTGGCGGTGACCGTCATTACCGTTCGCTCACCAGTCGCTACTTGGCGCTATCCCTTGTTAAATAAGGGCCTAAGCAACCACTAGACACTCTAGGCAGGAATACTCTGTAATATAAGAGTCTCCTTATTCGAATATGACGGAATATATTTAAACATTGTTGCCTATATTTGCCATATATGCCATAATACATAGTGTATGAGCAGCTTCAGTATATGTGGAGCCATGGTGTCCAGTCAGACAACTGGCAGGTCTACTGCTTGATAAATTTCTTCTGCAAGAGCTGCATTGAATGAATGAGACAAACAGGCTTGGCCTACATAACATTGCTATCAGCTGTAAACTGAGGGGAGAGGTTTATATTCTGAAAAATTCTTGATCCAAGTTCGAGGTGGCGATAGTGGTGGCCTAAGCATCACTGGTGTATAGGTGTTTTTTTTTTTCAGATACAGGTAGTGAGAAGTATGACTCAACGTAGTAATGTCCTAACAACTCCTTTGCAATAGCAAGAAGCAAGCAGCAAACCTGATGCTGGAACAAAATGTAAACTGGCCACCAGCAGGGTATCTTGCTGGGTATCCAAGAAAGTTAAGGTTCCCTAAGTTGTCTAAAAGACAGCTATAGTTTTAGATTTGTGGTATAGCAAAGGTTTGGAGACTGCTTTCCAGGCACCATCAATGGTAAGAGTAAGCAGCACAATTGGCATAGGAAAGAAATTGTAAACGAGCAACAACAGGGTATCTAAAATACTTTGTTGGGTATCCAAGAAGGTTTCAGTTGTCTAGTTCAGTGGTTCTTAGCCTTTTAACCCCGAGAATTCTTAAGGGGTATTAATTATAAATGTTACCAAATTAAGTGTGTCAATGGTCTCGTAGCACTTTTATAGCAATAGTGAATATTGCTAGATTGGTAAAAAAAAAACCTGTGGTGCACACCCCTTTGGGGATATGTACTGCAGATTGAGAAACAGCTATCTAGGTGATCTTAGCAGGCAATTTGGGGTTTGTAGCACAGCAAAGTTTTAAAGATTGCTTTCAAAGCTACATAATCATGATTTTTCCTCTGATCATATGTAAAAATGTAAGAGGGGGCCGACTGTTGGATTTCAAATCTGGCCCCCACTCCCCTTGTTCAACACGGAGCACATGTGCAGATGAGGGAGCAGGAAGATTTACAATCTTCTGCACATTCAAACTCAGTGACAGAACGAAGAAGTGCTGACTGTGGCTGGAGTCTAATTGGATCAGAGGAATGCAGACTAGGTAACTACACTCAGACTTTTAATCCAACCCCCATTATCAGCCAACTGCTAGAGATCAGCTGCGCGGGAGGTAAATAAGATACATTTTTAAGCTGAGCCCACAGATGCCCTTAAATTGCTACTATGACACACATTTATTATCCTGCAATGAAATAAGAAATGTGTTTTTTTTAAATGCAACTGCAGCTACTGTATAATACTGTACTTCTCTCATTTCTAAACACCCAAGAAAAGCAATAAATATCCTGGTTAAACTGCTGCCCAGGAGGTGGTCTATATGCAGATGTTGTTAACACAAGGAAGCGGTGTGCAGCTCCCAGCATCTGCCCCTGGCCCACCTGCAGATTCCCCAGCACACAGCTGACTGCTCTCTATGGTTCCTTTGGGCAAGTTTTATAAGTGGGCCACATGTGGATCTAAATGAAAGCCGTTGTGATTCTCCTTGTGTTAGCTCCTTGTTAGCACGGGTGACAATAAGCTTGAGACAAATGTAAGTGTGCCATTATAATTGCTGCGATGAATATCATATATCAATAGATACACAGTATTATCTTCACATCATATGAATTCATTATATATATATATATATATATATATATATATAGCCTCGTTTCTAGGGGAGGGCCGCAAGAATATTGGTGGCACCTTTACCCCAGCCATCATGTTTTCTGCAAATGACTCAGGCCACTGTTAGTGGTGTAGGCCACAAGACAAGCCCTGATACCCTCATATTAGGCTCAGTCATGGGGGGGGGGCACTGTCTGCTGATATAGTAGAGGCATAGCATGACACATACCTGTATGGGACAGCAGCAGCACCATAGGATGGGCGAGGAGGGGATTTTAGGTCCTTGGTGGCTTTATAGTGAACTACTATATATTTTTGCCCAGGCACTGGCCGGGGAGGGCAACAGGATTCCTTTGAATGTGCCACATCTGGATGAGGCTCAGGTAAAGCGGATAAGCAAGTAAAATAAAAGACTCCCATATCAACCTTTCTTAAAATAAGGGGTTTATTGGACACGGAGGAGGCAAGAGTTAACATGGTGCAAGTGGGGTTCTTCCTCTGGGTCTGTGGAGGCAGAAGGTAGGTGAATGTAGGGTTGTGTGTCCCTACACAGTTTTATACCCCGATGGTGGGGACATGTAGCAGCCATGGTGTCTTGAGAGGGTATGGTGCCATCCTTAGGCAGCCTCGTTGCATCCATGAAGTCATCTGTAGGGAGAGCAGGAAGGGCCTAGAAGGGACTGTGGCAGAGAATGTGCAGTCTCCATTCTGATCCCGGTGGCCCCAGTCATGGGTGAGTTGGCAGGGGTTGGTGGGCAACACCAAGGGGGACCCTGTCTCCAAATGGCCACCTTTCAGGCCTGATGTTGCTGGGCCTTCATCAAGATGTGGGGGATATGGGTGGTGTCTGACTGGACGCTGTGCTTTTGGGGTTTCAGGATGCCTGGAGAAGGACAGGCGGGTGTGCTAGAGAGTGCTCCATTGGTGCTTGTGGCATGGACGTGGAGCCAGTAAGGTGTGACTGCCTCTTTGTGGAAACCCTTAGAGCAGCTGCACCTTACACATAAGCTAATGAGAGGAGGGGTCAATTATACACCCGAACTGAATAAAACCCCTGCCAAGAATGTGGTTTTATTCTCCTGGTAGGGATAAAATTCAGGGTTGAGTCTGTGACCCCTGATTTCCTATTTCCATTAAAGTAAAAAAAAAAAGCCTGGCTGGATATTTCTTGATGCTGGGTGTATACGTGACCCCTCCTCCTGCCATCCAGTACATTTATATGCATTTTTATCATTGGGCCATTTTTCCATTTTCTAGTGCTCCTTTAAGCACCAGGGAAGCGTGCAACCCGGTTGGGAAGGTTGTCCCTGTACACTCTGCTTGACTGTAGCGGAACTGGAACTGAACCAAATAAGCCATAGCCCCAAGGTGGAGAAGGTTATAGCGAACCTCCAGTCAAAAAAAGAAAGTTACTACTAAGTTGCTTCCCCACTTATGATTAGTGGCATAAGCAGTTTGAGAGGGCTTAACCCCATGCAGATGTTGTGGAATGGCATAAAGATTATTCACTCTTGAATTACATGGGGGAGGCCATCTTGCCACACATCTGATAGTCTTGCTTACACCCATCCTACCAAGAAACAATTGAAAAAAATATTGGGGTCAGGGTGACAGGATTCCTTCAAGGTGATAGCTGTGACTGAAGGAAGCCAGTTATATCTGTACATGCCTTCGAAAGGACCACATCTGGAAATATGTGCGAAAGGTGGGATTTGGGGTGGTGGGTCCAAGTGACCTGATTCTTTATGTCTGCATTGAAACACATCTGCCTCCAGACCGTAAAGTAGCCAAAGTGAGAAAATGTTCAAACTTACAGATGTGTTTAGCTCTATGGATCACCGGTAAAGCTCATCCTTGCAGCGTTCCCACTGATCAGATGCGGTTCGGCAGCTTCTCTTTGCCTTACTGATGTCAGAGCGGCAAAGAAACTAAATAGAGTGGGTACCCACCTAGCTAAATGTAAAGAGGGGCTGCGGGCCCACTCTGCATATGTGTCTTTGCTGGTGCTTCACAGATCAACTTTTAGACTTCAGGGTTGCCCAAGACAGGGTTTGGTTCACTTTAAGTGGACTCTTGCGGACACCTAAACAGCACTGGGAAACCTTAGAAGGCCAACAGCCCTCAAAGCTTGTCCTCTGGGAGACCAGACAAAGGTGGTGGATCAAGGCTCCCCAAATTCGCTGGATTCTTGTGGCCACATGGCTGCAAATAATGTATCTAGCAAAGGCCATAGGATTCCCTCAGGTTGATAATGGCCACCCTAAACTTACATAATGCCCACCTATTTAAATAAATTGAGTTGCAGTTACATATAAGTAATAAAAATGTATCTAAAAAATTTTTAAGTTCAGGAGTAGCAAACCCAAACCATCTCCTCAAGAGCCACCAACAGGTGATGTTTTGTGGCTCTCCACATAGCCGCCTCTAAACTCTGCTTCTGCATTAATTAATTCACCAGTGCATCTGTGTGGAGATGCAAAATCAGATCGGTTGGTGGCTCTCAAGTGTTGCCCTTTAACTCCATCTGTACAGCCATATAAAAAGACTACAGCTTGCAAAGGGGCTACAGTGCTTTCACCCCATACCTTGTGTTAAGTAAGCTATTTTGAGCTTTGGTACACCCTAGCAGCACCTCTGCCATCAAGTGTCAATCACAAGAAAGAAGGTTAGGTCATCAAATGCTAATTTGTGTAGAGCTTCAAGGATAGTACTGTCCACATGGCATGCTGGCTGGACAGGTAGTTTTGAAGCATTAGATTCCCACAAATTAGGGTCTAGAGTCTGCAAGAACGCCTGACCTTGTGGAGAACACCTCAAAAGAAGCTGGGTCACACAACTCATGTTCTGGACATTCAAGAAAGACGATCAGCCAGCACTCCAATCCCGGGCTCTCTGAGGACATTTAATCCTCAGTGGAGGGGAATCTCTGCTTGCTTGTTTTTGCTCCCTGATGAAGGGGCGCTAGACGCCCCGAAACGTTGGATTTTGTTGGATCTTTTTGGTCTTTGCTGTGATATTGACCTGTTGGATTTGAATACAATATCTTTTGGAGTGCTGGCTGATCGTCTTTCTTGTGTGTTTGCGGCGCCACCGCCGGCCACAGCACCCACTACAACGCTAGGTAAGAGTGCTTCTGTGCAATCTGACAATGTTCTGGACATTGAGGTGGGTACCACCAGGCAGAGTTCAGGACCAATCACTCAGAACTCTAGGGCTTGCTGCAGAAGCTTTCACTTGCGTAAATTAGAATATGTCAGAGATCGGGGTTGCTAACGGCAATGACAAATATGGAAAACCACAAAAGTTGGTATTAAACAGGCCAACAGAAATCACTTCAGCTGAGCATGGATATGGGTGCAGCAACCCCAGTAATATCAATTCTTTACATCTGGGGTTAAACTTAAAACAAAAGGTTGTTTTTTTCCTCCCCAGAAATCAAGTCCACAATATAGCAAGTCCAGTCTCATGGGGCATTCAGGCACCAGGCACATAGCATCCCCCAGGCGGCTTTTTATCCCATTGTAGCCAGATGGTAATGGGAAGTATCAACAAAAAGGGAAGATTAGAACCCTCAAGACACATTTTTTTTCTTACAAAAAAAGGTGCCAAACCAGCCCTATAATGATAGTAGTTAGGTAGGGGTAATTGCTCCATCAAACTATTAGATGGCAGTGTTGTATAACGAATGGGAGTGTTAGGGACAGCAAATAATTTTATAATAAAGTTAGAGTTCCACTTAAAGACGAAAAATATAAGATATCATCTGCATAATCAGTTGTTCTGCCATTGGTTGGGAGAAGATACATTGTAAGAGCTGAATGGGAAAAGGAAGACTAAATCACTACTACTCAGTATTCTAGCAGTGTAATCCAAAGAGACTACCGAGGCGGGCTGGCCATAGGGCATACCGGGCAAAATCCCAGTAGGCCGGCACCAGGAAAGACTGCGGCCCATGAATGGCAGATGCGGGAGGGTGGGCGGCGGCAAGGGGAACAGCAGCGAGGGGCAGATTGGCCCGCCACCAACCCTCCCGCATCTGTCATTCATGCCTTTCCTGGTGCTGCTGCTCTCATACACAGAAACACACTCATGCTTACCATCACTTCCTGGTTGTTGCGCAGTGGTCATCTATGGGCGGCGCCCATCGTTTTCATTGGATGGCGGCCATATGGGGCCTGCCCACCGACCAGCTCACAACATCCAGGAAGTGCTGGTAAATGTGTGCGTGTGTGTGTGTGTCTGCGGCGGGAACAGCAGTGAAGGGCAGACCAACCCCCCGACCACCAGGTACCAGTGTGTGTGTGAGTGAGTGTGGGAGTGGCTGGGGAGTAACAGCAGTGGCGGGCAGGCAGCATTGGGGACAGGGAGTGGAATGAGGGATGCCCCACTGTCTGTACTGAGGGATGCCTCCAATGACTGCAATGAGGGATGCCCCACTGTCTGTAATGAGGGATGCCCCACTGTCTGTACTAAGGGATGCCCCCACTGGCTGTACTGAGGGATGCCTCCACTGGCTGTACTAAGGGATGCCCGATTCTGGCTATACTGAGGGATACCCCCACTGGCTGTACTGAGGGATGCCCCCTACTGGCTGTACTGAGGGATGCCCCTGCTGGCTCTACTGAACGATGCCCCTCACTGGCTCACTAATGAGGGATGCCCCACTGTCTGTCCTCAGGGATGCCCCCACTAGCTGTACTAAGGGATGCCCCCTTCTGGCTGTACTATTGGATGTCCCTTTCTGGCTGTACTGGGGGATGCCCTCACTGGCTGTACTGAGGGATGTCCCTCATTGGCTGTACTGAGAGATTCCCCCGCTGGCTCTACTGAGGGATGCCCCTGCTGGCTCTACTGAAGGATGACCCTCACTGGCTGTGCTGAGGGATGCCCCCACTGGCTGTACTGAGGGATGCCCCTCACTGGCTTTACTGAGGGATGCCCCCACTGGCTGTACTGAGGGGTGCCCCTCACTGGCTGTGTTGAGGAATGCCCCACTGGCTGTACTGAGGGATGCCCCCAATGGCTGTAATGAGGGATGCCCCCGCTGGCTGTACTGAGGGATGGCCCCACTGGCTTTACTGATGGATCCCCCCACTAGCTGCAATTAGGGATACCCCTACTGGCTGTAAGCTGTAATGAGGGATGCCCCTCACTAACTGTAATGTAGGGATGCCCCTCATTGGCTGTAATGAGGGATGCCCCTCACTGCCTGTAACAGGAGATGCGGCAATATGCCTTTGTGGGATGCCCCTCACTCTCTGTAATGAGGGATTATTATTATTATTATTGTTTATTTATATAGCGCCATCATCTTCTGTAGCGCTTTACAAAGTAGTAATTACAGACAGGGTAGAAACATACGGTACATATACTATTCCAAATACAGTTTTACAGATTTGACAGTGGATATTCTGAGTACAAGATATAATTGGGGAGAGAGCCCTGCCCTTGCGAGCTTACAGTCTAAAGGAAGAGGGGTGAAGACGAGGGGGAAGGATCACAAAACAGTCAGTATTGAGTTTTGTGGCATATGCCCTTTAGAAGATTGGTTAGGCCAGATTATATGCTTGTCGGAATGAGTGAGTTTGAGGGGGGCCTTTGAAAGTTTTGAGGGTTGTGGAGTGGCGGATTGGGTGCGGGAGGGCATTCCAGGAGATTGGAGTTGCACGTGAGAAGTTCTGGAGGCGGGCGTGAGAGGAGGTGACCAGGGTGGAGGACAGGAGAAGGTCAGCAGCAGAGCGAAGACTGTGTCTAGGTTGATATTGTTGGATTAGAGATGAGATGTAGGGAAGGGCCTGGTTAGAGAGAGCTTTGTTAGAGTTTTGAACAGGATTCGCTGTGGGATTGGCAGCCAGTGTAGGGATTGGCAGAGAGGCGCAGAACTGGATGAGCGAGAGGAGAGATGAATGAGGTGAGCAGCAGAGTTCAGGATAGATTGGAGGGGTGCCAGTCTGTTAGTTGGTAAGCCACAAAGAAGTTGCAGTAATCCAGTCGCAGTAAGTTGCAGTAATCCAGTCGGGAGAAGGATGTTGCAGTAATCCAGTCGGGAGTTGCAGTAGTCTAGTCGGGGGATGCTACTTACTGGTTGTAATGGAGTGATGGGCCGGTGTGCCCCAAAAAGTCCCGTCTTTAGCCCCAGTCCGCCGCTGGAGACTACCATTGGTAATGAGTGAGTGATAAGACAAGAAGCAGCAGCAGTTACATTCCAGCTGATACCAGACAGAGCTCAGGGAAGATGAGAATTCAGTGGCAGCCCAAAGCAAGACAAGCTGACAAGGCTTGTGCACCTCACATATAGGAGTAAGCCCAGCCAGACTAGAGTTTCAAGTGGAGCTAGAGTGCCGAGGGATGCTAAAGTATCTGTTGAAGTGTGCCATCTGAAACCTGAATAAAGAAAGTTCCTTTGTATACCCATGAGCTTTATTCCTGGAAACTAGTGTGCTAAAACTACACACCCACCCATAGGTCCAAGAACCCCCCTCTCTCCTCACACCCTCTGCCACTGACCCAGCAGAGGGGCCTTACACTAGTGATGAGGTAATCTCAGCCACCTGTGTGAGTTAGATGGGGGGGGGGGGGGCAGCCCCTACTATCAACCTTGACTGCCATTCCAGGAAAATCCAGGCCGATGAAAAACTTCTAAGAACAGTGAGGCCGAACAGTCTCATAGATTCCCTTTTACCCTACCCAGCCCAACCTCCTGGGTGAGATATACACATCCTCCATGAATTTTCCGGTTGCATGCCTACAGATACCATAGGACCAATTGATGGAACATTATGAATTTTTGAGTCGTAATAATCGCACATTGGTTGCTCAGCATCCCGTCCCCTACACCCTGCAGTGAGCTGATGCTGTTCCCTTTATATGATAGGGGATACATAGGATCAAGGATACAGGAGGGTGTGGGTCAACTGATAGAAAAACCAAAACACAATGCCATGCTGCGGTGCCACAATACCCACGGGACCACCAATGCATAATACAAAGTCACCCATGTTAAGCTGTGACCTGGGACTGAGGGAGGTGGATTTTGGTTGATGGTGTATGTGCATGAGGAAGTGCATGTGACGCTTCAGTGTGTGTTTGGTTGAGACGGGGACAGATTGGTGTGTGTTTGTACAAGGAAAGGGGTAACAGACTGGCGTGCTTGTGTGAGGGGGGCAGAACTGTGTGTGTCCACAGAGAGAAAGCTTATTGTTGTGCACGTGGGGAGGGGGGAATGGCAGACTGGTGTGGGGGTGGTTACTGATAGATTAGGTAGGTGTGCTCAGGGGTGGTGAATAGAGATAAGCAAATCGAATCTGACGAATCCGAATTCGTTACGAATTTCAGGAAAAATTCTATTCTAAACAATTCCGAATATCGCCGCGATTCGATCGCTCGAATCACTTCCTTAAAACTCCATTTACTACTATCCAGGCCACCTAAAATGGTGGATCCACATGTCAGAACATTTCCCATGGGGCAAAGAATCCTGGGGAGGCGTCACATGCTGCCTATCAGCAGCCAGGCTTCCCGAAGATGTCACAGCCCTATATAAGCGGCGGCCATTTTGCAGAAGCTCATTTTGACAGCGAGAGCGGGTCACGTAGAGAGAGCGAGAGATAGATAGATAGATAGATAGATAGATACAGCGAGGGAGAGATAGATAGAACAAGGGACAGATGGAGCGAGGGACAGATGGAGCCAGAGCGAGAAGGAGAGAGGCTATGACAGTGACAGAGAGAGACAGAGACAGTTTACAGTGTTTGCATTAGCTTTCAAGCCTATTTAGTGTTAATAACATACATGCCTATTTAGCTTTTCCTTTTCCTGTGTCATTCTTTAAAAAGCATGCTAGCATTAATATTTTAAGAGTAACTGGCTACTTACCTTTTGCATTTTGTAAAGAAAGTCACGTTTTAAAATTTCCAGCAGCCATTGCCTTTCACGGGGGGCATCCCAAATACTAGCATGTGTCTTTTAAGAGTACCTGTCTACTTACCTTTTGCATTTTGTAAAAAAGGTCACGTTTTCAAGTTTAAAGCAGCCATTGCCTTTCACCCAGGGGCATCCCAAATACTAGCATGTGTCTTTTAAGAGTACCTGTCTATTTACCTTTTCCATTTTGTAAAAAAAGTAATGTCTTAACATTTCCAGCAGCCATTGCCTTTCACCGGGGGGGGGGGCATCCCAAATACTAGCATGTGTCTTTTAAGAGTACCTGGCTACTTACTTTTTGCATTTTGTAAAAAAAAGTCACGTTTTCAAGTTCAAAGTAGGGCTACTTACTTTTTGCATTTTGTAAAAAAAAGTCACATTTTCAAGTTTAAAGTAGTAATTGCCTTTCACCGGGGGGCATCCCAAATGCTAGCATGTGTCTTTTAAGAGTAATTGGCTACTTACCTTTTGCATTTTGTAAAAAAAAGTCATGTTTTCAAGTTTAAAGTAGCAATTGCCTTTCACCGGGGGGCATCCCAAATGCTAGCATGTGTCTTTTAAGAGTAACTGGCTACTTACCTTTTTGTATTTTGTAAAAAAAAGTCATGTTTTCAAGTTTAAAGTAGTAATTGCCTTTCACCGGGGGGCATCCCAAATGCTAGCATGTGTCTTTTAAGAGTAACTGGCTACTTACCTTTTGTATTTTGTAAAAAAAAAGTCATGTTTTCTAGTTTAAAGCAGCAATTGCCTTTCACCGGGGGGCATCCCAAATACTAGCATGTGTCTTTTAAGAGTAACTCGCTACTTACCTTTTGCATTTTGTAAAAAAAGTCACGTTTTCAAGTTTAAAGCAGCAATTGCCTTTTACCGAGGGGCATCCCAAATGCTAGCATGTGTCTTTTAAGAGTACCTGTCTACTTACCTTTTGCATTTTGTAAAAAAGGTCACGTTTTCAAGTTTAAAGCAGCCATTGCCTTTCACCCGGGGGCATCCCAAATACTAGCATGTGTCTTTTAAGAGTACCTGTCTACTTACCTTTTGCATTTTGTAAAAAAAGTAATGTCTTAAAATTTCCAGCAGCCATTGCCTTTCACCGGGGGGGGGGGGGGGCATCCCAAATACTAGCATGTGTCTTTTAAGAGTACCTGGCTACTTACTTTTTGCATTTTGTAAAAAAAGTCACGTTTTCAAGTTTAAAGTAGGGCTACTTACTTTTTGCATTTTGTAAAAAAAAGTCACATTTTCAAGTTTAAAGCAGCAATTGCCTTTTATCCGGGGGCATCCTAAATGCTAGCATGTGTCTTTTAAGAGTACACACGTTGGAGTTGGCAGCAGCAGTATTAGGAGCCCATATATTGTCTGAAAGACACACCTTGGAGTTGGTAGCAGCATAAGGAGCCCATATATTGCCTGAAAGACACACCCTGGAGTTGGCAGCAGCATAAGGAGCTACTATGCATCAGCTACTACCATGGATCAGCCATCGGTGGGTGGAAATCCTGGCTGATCCATGCCTGATTCATCTTCACAAAGTTGAGTCTCTCCCCATTTTTTGTGGACAGAGGGGTTCTCCTTGGCGTAACTATGGCCCCCGCCACACTAAACACCCACTCAGATGTAACACTACTGGCTGGGCAGGACAGCTTTACCAGGGTAAACTCTGCCAGTTGCGGCCACAAGTCAAGTTTGGCTGCCCAGAAGTCCAGCGGATCCTCAAGGTGCGTTGGCATGGTCATGTCAAGGTATGACACGACCTGTTGGTTCAGGCCCTGCTCCAGGTCTTCCTGCTGCTCATGAGTAGGCTCACTATGCAGGTGAAGAAAGCTACTCATTAGCGACGGAAGACTGAGGCTGCTGCTGCTGATGGAGCTGCTGCTGCTCCTGCACCCCCCCAGCAGCCATGGCAGTGGAAGGTGAGCGCAGAGGTCCCCCCCCGAGTCAGACCTGCGAGAGTATAGACGATGGCGCAGATAGGCATCGGCCAACTGACTATGTAGAATGTCTCTGTAGTAGGTCAGTTTGTCCTCCCTCTCAGTGGGTGTAAAAAATGCCTCCATTTTGTGCCGGTAGCGAGGGTCCAATAAGGTGGAGAGCCAGAAGTCATCCCGCTGACAAATGGAGACAACTCTGCGGTCACTACACAAGCACGTGAGCATGCATTGTGCCATTTGTGCAAGTGACTCGGAGGGACTACCTGTCTCCATCTCCACTGCATACTGCCACGGTGTGTCTGGGTCCTCTGTCTCACCTTCCTCACAACCCTTTAGCTCCTCTGGCTGCTCCTGCTCCTCTCCTCTCCTCTCCTGACTAGAAAAAATTGCCATTTTGTCATACCTAAACTGTGCTTCGCTGTGCCCCACCCCCTCCTCCTCCACTTCAGCCCCCACAGGCTTCATGTGGCTGTGAAATGTAGGCACCATGTCTCCAGTACCCTAACCAGCCATGGTTTCCAACATGTGTTGTAGTACATGAAGCAGTGGAATCACATCGTTTATCCCGTAGTCCTGTCGATTGACTAATAAAGTGGTTTCCTCAAAGGGCCTGAGCAAACGGCATTTGTCACGTATGAGCTGCCACTGGTTTACATTGAAGTTACACAGGGGAGTCCTCCTATCCGCTTGGATCATCAAGAAATCAGTGATGGCTTTTCTCTGTTTGTATAGTCGATCCAACATATGGTGGGTGGAATTCCAACGGGTGGAAACATCGCAAATCAGACTATGTTGGGGGATACCGCTCTGACGCTGTAGCTCAAGAAGGGTGTGCTAGGTGGTGTAGGAGTGGCTGAAGTGCATGCAAAGTTTCCTTGCCGTTGTTAGGATATCTAGCAGATGGGGGGAAGACTTCAGAAAACGCTTGACTTTACATCATATTTACACCGTTCATATGATTACTTTTTCTGTAATGTAACTCTATTTTAATTACATCCACTCATCGATTGTTGGTTTCGACCCAATACTTGTTCCTGGATTTCTCATAGCTGAGATTGTATCTGGAATGGGTGGCCCAATAGTACTTGTTAAAGTTAACACAAGGAACCAACATCTTACATCTTCCCATTGTCGGTCACCATGGTTCCCATCTGCAGTTTTCATGGAGTAAGCCATGATTTAATTTATTGATTAATGATTTTTAGCAGTTCCTCCCATGTGTGACTCCGTTCGCCAAAGCAAACATGTGAAGAACAGCGTGAAGCCGCTGTGTCCTGCACACATAATAGGCTGGAAGAGCACTGAAAAAAAAAATATAAAAAAAAAATACTTTTTTTTAATAAATGTTATATGCTATTATTAGTTAAAAAAAAAAAAAAAAAAAAAAAAATATATATATATATATATATATATATATATATATATATATATATGTGTGTGTGTGTGTGTGAAATTTGTATTTAATAATAATTATTATTATTATTATAAATGTGTGCAAATAAGACAAATGTTATCAATAAATATGTAATTGACAATTAGCAATGGTGTCAGAAAAAAAAGTGCCTAAGTGCAAAAAACATGTGCACATCCATGAACCAAAATAGACAAGTGCATTATCACAGGCACAACGGCCTAGGAGCGTGGAGGCCATAGCGTTGGGACCTGTCCAAGTTGCTGTTGTGGTTGTGCAGAAATCACAAAAACCCAGTGGGCCTTAAAGGATATGTATTGTCCCTGACCGTAGTTACAGCTCCCGACGTAGGCGCTGCCGTGCACTGTGGTACACACTGACAGGCTCAAGGACTGGCCCACCTTCTGTTCAACACAATTGTACAGGGCTGGTACTGCCTTCTTCACAAAGAAATGACAGCTTGGGACTCCACCTCGGCTCGGCACAAGCCATCAGTTCTCTGAAAGGTGCAGCACCAGAAACTCATACAGGAGCACATTTAGCTTCTGCATGTTGGATGAGTGGGCACATACTGTTGTCTCTTGGACATGGCTTGGCCAATGGATTGCTGGCGGAATGACTGACTCGGATTAAGAGCAGGAGGAGCATCTGGAGCGACAGAGGATGGGTATGACACACAGGAGGTGGTGGAGCCTTGGCTGGCTGGAACAGGGAGCAGTGTGCCACTGGGTAATGCCGCAGGCTGGACCACCACTTTGGAGCCAGCTCTCCCAAGCGCTTTATGGTAACGCTGCAAATGTTGACGCAGGGCTGTGGGGCCAACATTGGGACCCTGGCCACACTTTGCCTTCTGCCTACACATCTTTCATATAGCCATGTTAACCTTCTGCAGATGCTTGATGAAAAACTGCCACATCGCTGAGTAACTGATTTTCCTACCAACAGTCCGCACTAATTCACTGCTGCTGCCGCCGCCGACTCCAGAGACCCTCTTCCACTACCTCCTGGGAAGGTAGCCTGCCGCGCAGCAAGTGGTCTACCGCGAGCACATTTGCCTCCAGACTTTCCCCTTCTGCCACCATACTGACCGCTAAATCTGTCACTCTCTATCACTCCAAGCCTTTAAAAGTGTCCTCCTCAGGTTCCTCAACTGTGTCTGCTTAAGAAGCCAAAACGCTTGCAACACCACCTCCCACGCCACTCTCCTCATCACTACTTGCCTGCCTAGTGGAAGAAGCGGCAAGTGTCTCCTCCACTTCTTGGCTGGACAGTAGCTGATTTTTCTCTATCAGATCGTCCTCACTGAATAGTGGAGCTGAACCCAAAGCATATAATGGAACCGACAGTTGAATGGGGGTGTCAGATGTCACTTGTGATTAAATGGATGATCGTGTTAACCAATCGATGATGGCAGATGGATTACTGGTCAAGACTCGACCTCTAGCTGATACCGGGAGATCAGGCCTCTCACTGAGACTCCTGCTGCCACTCTCTGAATTTAGGCCTCTGCAACTCCTCTGTGCCCATCCTGGCACTTCTCTGCCTGACATACTTAGTGCGTATATGAGGGGAGGACAAAACGCTACACTACGCTTAAAACAGGATTTGTCGATAACAGCAGCAGGTGTGTAACTATTGTCGTAAGGTGCAAGGGGCCGTTATTGACGGCAGGTATGTAGCACCAATGTACCTGGCATTGGTGCAGTAAAGCCGTGTAGTCTGATTTCCAGCATCAGCTGCTGGTGGCAGTTTTCTGCTGTTGCTTTAGAATAGCCGAAAGGCTAACCTGGGACGGCTTTACTGGGATGGAGTAGAGCAGGGTGGGACTCCATCCCACTACCCAGGTCCGGGTTTTGCGGGCTGTTTAAATAGCCTGGGGAATCAGCTGTGGCCTGTCCTTTGTCTAGAGCTACCAAAAATACTAGGCCCTAGAACAGCCCAAGGAGTCCCTATACAGTTATACTGCACACCAAGAATATGTAAAAATATAAATGTAGAAATTTATTAAATCATCCTTAGAACAACAAAAGACATCACAAGACTCAATTAAAAAACATATACACAAATATTGAGGAAAGGGGTTTGTCCTATTATGAGCTATTAATAATCATTAATACACACTATCAAATGTTCAATGCATAATTATTGATAATAAAAAACATATCTAATTCATATTAAATAATTTCATTGGCTAAATATGCAGGCGTGTTGAAATGAAGAAGTGATGCATGCATAAGAGTGAAAAATAGAAAAGGAGAGCTCAAAGTAAAAAAATGTGCAAAGTGCCTACGTGACTAAAGTGTAAAGTGAAGAATAATTTAGTGCTGTGATATAGCATCCACAAAAAGCAGGTGCATGAAAAGCTCAGCCTAATATTGTGCAAGTAGTGCACACGCCAGCATAATAGCCAATCATTCAAAATCACAAAGATAATATAAAATTCTTAACATCACCAAATCCAGAAGCTCAGGACCCCAAAACCGCAACTAGCCACCGACGCGTTGCGTGGCCTTCTGCCACTTCGCCAGGGTGAGTAAGTTGCCAGCCGCCCGTCCTCCTCCTTTTAAACTGACCTGAGACCACGTGTTGTGTGGGTGCGAGGCTTCCGCCACACCCCCGCCCCCATCACATGCCCAAGGCCTGCATCCGTCGGCGGGGCGTCGCAAGGCGTCCACGTCACCCATTACCGCCAATGTACGCGAGCGTGAGCCAGCGCCCATTAGCAGGATGACGCAGAAAGAACCGCGCCGCCGTCCGCCAACAGTGTGCGCAAGCGCATGAAGGGGGGGGGGGTAAACGAAGACTGGCGCCCTGTGCGTGATCTCGCGATCACATTGCCGCAGAGTCCAGCCTGGGAATCCGGCCGTACACCCCGCGCACGCGCACTCAAATGGTGTGCTGTCCATGGTACTGGAATAGCAGTTTCAATGACACATAGCTATCCATGGTGCTATCCATGGTGCTGAAATAACGTTCTCAATGACATACAACAACGAACGTGGTAGGTAGGTTAAAAAGGGAGACGGGGAAGATGAAAATAAAATGGAGCTTAAAGCATATGTCACAAATGTTTGTTCTAGGAAGAGAATTTAACTGTAGTCGATAATTAATACACTATTAACAATATTTTACATCATTCCTTATGTGTCATAGCTAAAAAGTGAAAATGAAAGTTGCATTACTAAGACAGACAGAGTTAGCCCATAATTCACACGGGATATCTATTAATGGGTAATGCAACTTTCATTTTCACTTTTTAGCTATGACACATAAGGAATGATGTAAAATATTGTTAATAGTGTATTAATTATCGACTACAGTTAAATTCTCTTCCTAGAACAAACATTTGTGACATATGCTTTAAGCTCCATTTTATTTTCATCTTCCCCGTCTCCCTTTTTAACCTACCTACCACGTTCGTTGTTGTATGTCATTGAGAACGTTATTTCAGCACCATGGATAGCACCATGGATAGCTATGTGTCATTGAAACTGCTATTCCAGTACCATGGACAGCACACCATTTGAGTGCGCGTGCGCGGGGTGTACGGCCGGATTCCCAGGCCGGACTCTGCGGCAATGTGATCGCGAGATCACGCACAGGGCGCCAGTCTTCGTTTACCCCCCCCCCTTCATGCGCTTGCGCACACTGTTGGCGGACGGCGGCGCGGTTCTTTCTGCGTCATCCTGCTAATGGGCGCTGGCTCACGCTCGCGTACATTGGCGGTAATGGGTGACGTGGACGCCTTGCGACGCCCCGCCGACGGATGCAGGCCTTGGGCATGTGATGGGGGCGGGGGTGTGGCGGAAGCCTCGCACCCACACAACACGTGGTCTCAGGTCAGTTTAAAAGGAGGAGGACGGGCGGCTGGCAACTTACTCACCCTGGCGAAGTGGCAGAAGGCCACGCAACGCGTCGGTGGCTAGTTGCGGTTTTGGGGTCCTGAGCTTCTGGATTTGGTGATGTTAAGAATTTTATATTAACTTTGTGATTTTGAATGATTGGCTATTATGCTGGCGTGTGCACTACTTGCACAATATTAGGCTGAGCTTTTCATGCACCTGCTTTTTGTGGATGCTATATCACAGCACTAAATTATTCTTCACTTTACACTTTAGTCACATAGGCACTTTGCACATTTTTTTACTTTGAGCTCTCCTTTTCTATTTTTCACTCTTATGCATGCATCACTTCTTCATTTCAACACGCCTGCATATTTAGCCAATGAAATTATTTAATATGAATTAGATATGTTTTTTATTATCAATAATTATGCATTGAACATTTGATAGTGTGTATTAATGATTATTAATAGCTCATAATAGGACAAACCCCTTTCCTCAATATTTGTGTATATGTTTTTTAATTGAGTCTTGTGATGTCTTTTGTTGTTCTAAGGATGATTTAATAAATTTCTACATTTATATTTTTACATATTCTTGGTGTGCAGTATAACTGTATAGGGACTCCTTGGGCTGTTCTAGGGCCTAGTATTTTTGGTAATTTATGGGTTCTTGTCCCTACTTTACTAGCACCCATTAATAATTAATAACATACTCTAGCTGTGCAGATCCACACCAAAACCCCCCCTGTTCTTCACACTTTGTCTAGAGCTCACATGGGAGTGAGACTCTGTGAGCCTGGCTGAAATCTCCTGTGGAGGCTGTTCATGCGGACCTGAGGCCTATTTGACTGTAAACAGGACCTTTGCTCAAGGACTAAAAGCTGTTTGCCTGACTGTATCATTTATGCTGCGGTTTCCTGAAAGGTGATGTAACCTGTGTGGACATATGCTTTTGTGGATTTTTGTGTGAAATAAACACAGACTTTACCTTGAACTGTTTGCCTCCGCCTCTATACTGCTGACACCCGGTCGCCTACCAGAGCTAATCTCCACATTTGGTGTCGGATGCGGGCACAGCAGTGAGGCCGTTGCTAGGAGCAACCGACGAAAACGTTTTTTTGTTGTGCATGTCCTATATTAAACCTGCCAGGCTGCTACCTGGGACTGCAGACAAAATGGAGGCGGTCGTGAAAGCGCTCATGGAGGCCAACAGGCAGCAGCATGAGACGAACAGGCAGCAGCAGGAGACCATCCTGCTGCTGCGAAAACGGCGTCTACACGCATTGGCTGGAAAAACCATGTGACCTCGAATATACAAAACTCAGCACTTCCTCTTCGTCAGCATTAGCAGCTTGAACTTAGTGAGGGACAGACGCTCACAGCAGGGAAAGACAGGCTGTCGCTGGCAGGGCCCCAGAAGCTCGGAATATCGCTTTTACCACCATCTATACCAGCTACCAGAAGACAAGAGAGTCATTAAGAGCCCTTATTAGGGCTACTACGCTGAACGGTATATGGCTCATATGTAGGCAGGCAGGGCCCCAGAAGCTCAGAATATACCTTTTACCACCATATATACCAGCTACCAGAAGACAAGACAGTCCTTAAGAGCCCTTATTAGGGCTACTACGCTGAACAGTATATAGCTCATTTTCTATGTAGTCAGGCAGGGCCCCAGAAGCTCAGAATATACCTTTTACCACCATATATACCAGCTACCAGAAGACAAGACAGTCCTTAAGAGCCCTTATTAGGGCTACTACGCTGAACAGTATATAGCTCATTTTCTATGTAGTCAGGCAGGGCCCCAGAAGCTCAGAATATACCTTTTACCACCATATATACCAGCTACCAGAAGACAAGACAGTCCTTAAGAGCCCTTATTAGGGCTACTACGCTGAACAGTATATAGCTCATTTTCTATGTAGTCAGGCAGGGCCCCAGAAGCTCAGAATATACCTTTTACCACCATATATACCAGCTACCAGAAGACAAGACAGTCCTTAAGAGCCCTTATTAGGGCTGCTACGCTGAACAGTATATAGCTCATATTCTATGTAGTTAGGCAGGGCCCCAGAAGCTCAGAATATAGCTTTTACCACCATATATACCAGCTACCAGAAGACAAGACAGTCCTTAAGAGCCCTTATTAGGGCTGCTACGTTGAACAGTATATAGCTCATATTCTATGTAGTCAGGCAGGGCCCCAGAAGCTCAGAATATAGCTTTTACCACCATATATACCAGCTACCAGAAGACAAGACAGTCCTTAAGAGCCCTTATTAGGGCTGCTACGTTGAACAGTATATAGCTCATTTTCTATGTAGTCAGGCAGGGCCCCAGAAGCTCAGAATATACCTTTTACCACCATATATACCAGCTACCAGAAGACAAGACAGTCCTTAAGAGCCCTTATTAGGGCTACTACGCTGAACAGTATATAGCTCATTTTCTATGTAGTCAGGCAGGGCCCCAGAAGCTCAGAATATACCTTTTACCACCATATATACCAGCTACCAGAAGACAAGAGAGTCCTTAAGAGCCCTTATTAGGGCTGCTACGTTGAACAGTATATAGCTCATATTCTATGTAGTCAGGCAGGGCCCCAGAAGCTCAGAATATAGCTTTTACCACCATATATACCAGCTACCAGAAGACAAGAGAGTCCTTAAGAGCCCTTATTAGGGCTGCTACGTTGAACAGTATATAGCTCATATTCTATGTAGTCAGGCAGGGTCCCAGAAGCTCAGAATATAGCTTTTACCACCATATATACCAGCTACCAGAAGACAAGACAGTCCTTAAGAGCCCTTATTAGGGCTGCTACGTTGAACAGTATATAGCTCATATCCTATGTAGTCAGGCAGGGCCCCAGAAGCTCAGAATATAGCTTTTACCACCATATATACCAGCTACCAGAAGACAAGACAGTCCTTAAGAGCCCTTATTAGGGCTGCTACGTTGAACAGTATATAGCTCATCATATTCTATGTAGTCAGGCAGGGCCCCAGAAGCTCAGAATATAGCTTTTACCACCATATATACCAGCTACCAGAAGACAAGACAGTCCTTAAGAGCCCTTATTAGGGCTGCTACGCTGAACAGTATATAGCTCATATTCTATGTAGTCAGGCAGGGCCCCAGAAGCTCAGAATATAGCTTTTACCACCATATATACCAGCTACCAGAAGACAAGACAGTCCTTAAGAGCCCTAATTAGGGCTGCTACGTTGAACAGTATATAGCTCATAGCCTATGTAGTCAGGCAGGGCCCCAGAAGCTCAGAATATACCTTTTACCACCATATATACCAGCTACCAGAAGACAAGACAGTCCTTAAGAGCCCTTATTAGGGCTGCTACGTTGAACAGTATATAGCTCATCATATTCTATGTAGTCAGGCAGGGCCCCAGAAGCTCAGAATATAGCTTTTACCACCATATATACCAGCTACCAGAAGACAAGACAGTCCTTAAGAGCCCTTATTAGGGCTGCTACGCTGAACAGTATATAGCTCATATTCTATGTAGTCAGGCAGGGCCCCAGAAGCTCAGAATATAGCTTTTACCACCATATATACCAGCTACCAGAAGACAAGACAGTCCTTAAGAGCCCTTATTAGGGCTGCTACGTTGAACAGTATATAGCTCATATTCTATGTAGTCAGGCAGGGCCCCAGAAGCTCAGAATATAGCTTTTACCACCATATATACCAGCTACCAGAAGATAAGACAGTCCTTAAGAGCCCTTATTAGGGCTGCTACGTTGAACAGTATATAGCTCATATCCTATGTAGTCAGGCAGGGCCCCAGAAGCTCAGAATATAGCTTTTACCACCATATATACCAGCTACCAGAAGACAAGACAGTCCTTAAGAGCCCTTATTAGGGCTGCTACGTTGAACAGTATATAGCTCATCATATTCTATGTAGTCAGGCAGGGCCCCAGAAGCTCAGAATATAGCTTTTACCACCATATATACCAGCTACCAGAAGACAAGACAGTCCTTAAGAGCCCTTATTAGGGCTGCTACGCTGAACAGTATATAGCTCATATTCTATGTAGTCAGGCAGGGCCCCAGAAGCTCAGAATATAGCTTTTACCACCATATATACCAGCTACCAGAAGACAAGACAGTCCTTAAGAGCCCTTATTAGGGCTGCTACGCTGAACAGTATATAGCTCATATTCTATGTAGTCAGGCAGGGCCCCAGAAGCTCAGAATATAGCTTTTACCACCATATATACCAACTACCAGAAGACAAGACAGTCCTTAAGAGTCCTTATTAGGGCTGCTACGTTGAACAGTATATAGCTCATATCCTATGTAGTCAGGCAGGGCCCCAGAAGCTCAGAATATAGCTTTTACCACCATATATACCAGCTACCAGAAGACAAGACAGTCCTTAAGAGCCCTTATTAGGGCTGCTACGTTGAACAGTATATAGCTCATCATATTCTATGTAGTCAGGCAGGGCCCCAGAAGCTCAGAATATAGCTTTTACCACCATATATACCAGCTACCAGAAGACAAGACAGTCCTTAAGAGCCCTTATTAGGGCTGCTACGCTGAACAGTATATAGCTCATATTCTATGTAGTCAGGCAGGGCCCCAGAAGCTCAGAATATAGCTTTTACCACCATATATACCAGCTACCAGAAGACAAGACAGTCCTTAAGAGCCCTTATTAGGGCTGCTACGTTGAACAGTATATAGCTCATCATATTCTATGTAGTCAGGCAGGGCCCCAGAAGCTCAGAATATAGCTTTTACCACCATATATACCAGCTACCAGAAGACAAGAGAGTCCTTAAGAGCCCTTATTAGGGCTGCTACGTTGAACAGTATATAGCTCATATTCTATGTAGTCAGGCAGGGCCCCAGAAGCTCAGAATATAGCTTTTACCACCATATATACCAGCTACCAGAAGACAAGACAGTCCTTAAGAGCCCTTATTAGGGCTGCTACGCTGAACAGTATATAGCTCATATTCTATGTAGTCAGGCAGGGCCCCAGAAGCTCAGAATATAGCTTTTACCACCATATATACCAGCTACCAGAAGACAAGACAGTCCTTAAGAGCCCTTATTAGGGCTGCTACGTTGAACAGTATATAGCTCATATCCTATGTAGTCAGGCAGGGCCCCAGAAGCTCAGAATATAGCTTTTACCACCATATATACCAGCTACCAGAAGACAAGACAGTCCTTAAGAGCCCTTATTAGGGCTGCTACGTTGAACAGTATATAGCTCATCATATTCTATGTAGTCAGGCAGGGCCCCAGAAGCTCAGAATATAGCTTTTACCACCATATATACCAGCTACCAGAAGACAAGACAGTCCTTAAGAGCCCTTATTAGGGCTGCTACGCTGAACAGTATATAGCTCATATTCTATGTAGTCAGGCAGGGCCCCAGAAGCTCAGAATATCGCTTTTACCACCATATATACCAGCTACCAGAAGACAAGAGAGTCATTAAGAGCCCTTATTAGGGCTACTATGCTGAACAGTATATAGCTCATTCTAGCTATATACACACTGCACACAATGGCTGCTTTAGTGAGGGGTAGCTGCTGCTGCTGGAATAGGGACAGAAAGACTTCAGTGGTGTATTAGCACCTATATACAAAACTATATACACTCTGCTCAAAACGGCTGCTTTAGTGAGGGGTAGCTGCTGATGCTGGAATAGGGACAGAAAGACTTCAGTGGTGTATTAGCACCTATATACAAAACTATATTTTGCACTACTGTTTTGTGTCCTCTGTGCCAACAAAACCTTGTTATATACCCGGTGCGTATAGGCACCATTTCACCTTCTGGCAGTATACGGCTGTATAGCCAGGTGTTTTTCTTAAAAATATATTTATATTTGGCACTACTGTTTTGTGTCCTCTTTACCAACAAAACCTTGTTATATACCCGGTGCGTATATAGGCACCATTTCACCTTCTGGCAGTATACGGCTGTATAGCCAGGTGTTTCTCTGAAAAATATTTTTATATTTGGCACTACTGTTTTGTGTCCTCTTTACCAACAAAACCTTGTTATATACCCGGTGCGTATATAGGCACCATTTCACCTTCTGGCAGTATACGGCTGTATAGCCAGGTGTTTTTCTTAAAAATATTTTTATATTTGGCACTACTGTTTTGTGTCCTCTTTACCAACAAAACCTTGTTATATACCCGGTGCGTATATAGGCACCATTTCACCTTCTGGCAGTATACGGCTGTATAGCCAGGTGTTTTTCTGAAAAATATTTTTATATTTGGCACTACTGTTTTGTGTCCTCTTTACCAACAAAACCTTGTTATATACCCGGTGCGTATATAGGCACCATTTCACCTTCTGGCAGTATACGGCTGTATAGCCAGGTGTTCTTAAAAATATATTTATATTTGGCACTACTGTTTTGTGTCCTCTGTGCCAACAAAACACTGTTTTATACACGGTGCGTATAGGCACCATTTCACCTTCTGGCAGTATACGGCTGTATAGCCAGGTGTTCTTAAAAATATATTTATATTTGGCACTACTGTTTTGTGTCCTCTGTGCCAACAAAACACTGTTTTATACACGGTGCGTATAGGCACCATTTCACCTTCTGGCAGTATACGGCTGTATAGCCAGGTGTTCTTAAAAATATATTTATATTTGGCACTACTGTTTTGTGTCCTCTGTGCCAACAAAACACTGTTTTATACACGGTGCGTATAGGCACCATTTCACCTTCTGGCAGTATACGGCTGTATAGCCAGGTGTTCTTAAAAATATATTTATATTTGGCACTACTGTTTTGTGTCCTCTGTGCCAACAAAACACTGTTTTATACACGGTGCGTATAGGCACCATTTCACCTTCTGGCAGTATACGGCTGTATAGCCAGGTGTTCTTAAAAATATATTTATATTTGGCACTACTGTTTTGTGTCCTCTGTGCCAACAAAACACTGTTTTATACACGGTGCGTATAGGCACCATTTCACCTTCTGGCAGTATACGGCTGTATAGCCAGGTGTTCTTCTTAAAAATATTTTTATATTTGGCATAACGCGTGGCCAAAAAAGTAAAACGTCTGAAATGCGGAGGGCTAGCGCAAAGGGACGTGGACGAGGACGGGGGCGCGGAAATGCTGGTGGGGGCACAAACCGCGTTGAAGCCAGTGGGGATACAATGCGTGCTGGTGAGGGGCAGCCAGCATTACGCTCATCCAGCTTCCCTGCCTTTATGGGACAGTTATGCGGGGGGCGGGGTACACCTCTGTTAAGGCCTGAGCAGCGTGAACAGGTGGTGCAATGGATGGCCGATAACGCTTCCAGTCACTTGTCCACCACCCAGTCATCCACGTCTCACTCTGACCCTCCTTCCTCCCAACCTGGCCAACAGAGTCAGCCCAACCTTGACCCCTCCCAGGACCTCTTTTCGGGTCCTTTTCCAGATGTGCTGCAAGAATCCCAGGAGCTAGCAGAGGAATTTGTTTGTAGTGATGCCCAAACACTTGAGTATCCGCCATCTGCTAGTGATGTGGACCCGGAACCAGCATCTGCTATCATGAGCGATGATGATGAGACGCAGTTGCCATCAAGGGAGGCTGTTGGAATGTCCAGTGGGCAGGAGGAGGAGCAGAGAGAGGAAGTGGAAGAGGAGGTGGTGGACGACGAAATGACCGACCCCACTTGGACAGGGGTGATGTCCAGCGGGGAAAGCAGTGGAGATGCGGTCTGCGCATCACCGAATAAGGCAGCAAGAGGCAGAGGACAGTCCAGAGGCAGAGGACAGTCCAGACAGAGAAGGCAGGCCACAGCCAGCAGGGCCGAAGCTCTTCCCGGCAGCAGGCAGTCGCGCGAAGCTCCCCCATCGAGGCCTCGTACTTCTGTGGTGTGGAGATTTTTTAACGTTTGCGCGGATGACAAACTGAGCGCGGTTTGCGCAATCTGCCACTCAAAACTGAGTAGGGGCTCTGAGAAGAGCAATCTGACCACCTCAGGCATGCGCCGTCACTTGGAATTCAAGCACTGGGCTGAGTGGGAGAGAGCAAACGCAATACAACCTGCGCCCCGTCTTGCTGCCACTGCCTCTTCCCCTTTGTTGTGTGCTGCCACTGCGGTCCAGACCTCCAGCCAGGACACCTCCACATCTGCCTCTGCCTCGGCTACTTTGGGGCCTTCTCCTTCAGCCCCCCCTTCCCCCGCATCTTCGTCTGCACCTTCCATCTCCTCGTCCCATCAACTGTCCATCTCGCAGGCGTTCAACCGCAGGCGGAAGTACGCCTCCAGTCACCCCCAAGCCCAAGCCTTAACCTGCCTCATCTCCAAACTGCTGGCCCTGGAGATGTTGCCGTTTAGGCTTGTGGAGACGCAGGCCTTCCGCGACCTGATGGCGGCTGCCGCACCTCGCTATTCCGTCCCTAGCCGCCACTATTTTTCCCGGTGTGGCGTCCCCGCCCTGCACCAGCACGTGTCGCGTAACATCAGGCGGGCCCTGAGGTACGCAGTCAGCGCAAAGGTCCACTTGACCACCGACTCGTAGACAAGCGCTTGCGGCCAAGGACGCTACATCTCTTTGACGGCACACTGGGTGAATGTTGTGGAAGCGGGGACGGGGTCGCAAACAGGGACGGCCTACATACCACTCCCGCCCAAGATTGCCAGCACGGGTTAGACCCCCCTCCTCTTCCTCCTCCTCCTCCTCCTCCTCCTCTGCCTTAACATCGCCCTCAGCCCCTAGCTGGAAGCGTTGCAGCACTGGCGCGGGGAGACGTCAGCAGGCGGTGCTTAAGCTCATCAGCTTGGGCGACAGGAAGCACAGCGCCGCAGAGGTGAGGCACGCCATATTGCAGCAGACAGAGATGTGGCTGTCGCCGCTGCAGCTAGGACCAGGCATGGTCGTGTGCGATAACGGCCGTAACCTGGTGGCGGCTCTGGAGCTTGCAGAACTCAATCACGTACCATGCCTGGCCCACGTTTTTAATTTGGTAGTACAAAAGTTTCTAAAGACTTACCCCAACCTGGCAGAGCTACTGGTCAAAGTGCGGCGCTTGTGCGCTCACTTTCGGAAGTCAACTGTAGCTGCTGCTAGCTTAAAAAAAATCCAGCAACGCCTCCATTTGCCTCAACATCGGCTGTTGTGCGACCTGCCCACTCGCTGGAATTCCACCTATTGCATGTTGGCCAGGGTGTGTGAGCAGCAGAAAGCATTGATGGAGTACCAGATGATGCATCCACGCGTGCCTCCAACTCAGCTCCCTCAGTTTGCCAACCACGAGTGGCCATGGATGGCAGACATATGCGATGTATTGCGTATCTTTGAGGAGTCCACTAAGAAGGTCAGCAGCGAGGACGCTATAGTGAGCGTAACCATCCCGCTCCTATGCGTCCTTAAAGAATCGATCATCGCAATAAGGGAGAACGCATTGCACACAGAGGAGACGGGGGTAGGAGGAGACGCAACGCAGGTAGACAGTCAGACCACACTTTTGTCTGCTGCTCGGTGGCAGTTGCAGGAGGAGGAGGATGAGGAGGAGGAGGACAACGTGGAGGTGGCTGTGGAAGAGGATGCTGGCGGCGAGGGTAGCAGTCAGGCTGTGTGCGTCCCATTGGTTCAGCGCGGATGGGGCGGAGAGGAGGAGGAAGAGGAGGAAATGGAAAATGATCCTTCTGGTGGGGGCAGTGAGGTCATGCCTACTCAGAGTCTGGCACACATGGCTGACTTCATGCTGGGCTGCTTTTCCCGGGACATACGTGTTGTCCGGATATTGGAGAACAAACTATACTGGGTCTTCGCACTCCTGGACCCCCGGTATAAAGATAACTTCTCCTCTTTTATTCCGGTAGAGGAGAGGACGAATCGATTACTGGAATACCAGAGGGAACTCTTGCAGAACATGATGCAGATTTTCCCACCCAGCATCGCTGGCGGCAGAGAGGAGAGTGTCTCCCAGAGTCTGACAACATCGATCAGGCCCACAGCCACCAGGGGAACACTCTCCAAGGTGTGGGACACGTTCATGTCACCCCCTCGTGCAACTTCCATCACTGCGGGGCCCGCTATCAGCAGGAGGGACAAGTATCGGCGGATGTTGCGGGACTACCTGGCAGACCACACCCCTGTCCTCCCCGATCCCTCGGCGACCTACACTTACTGGGTCTCCAAGTTGGACACGTGGCTGGAACTGTCCCTGTACGCCTTGGAGGTGCTTTCCTGCCCTGCCGCCAGCGTGCTATCAGAAAGGGTGTTCAGCGCAGCCGGGGGCATTATAACCGATAAGCGCAGCCGTCTGTCAACCGACAGTGCCGACAGGCTGACGCTAATCAAAATGAACAGCAAGTGGATTGACCCGGACTTTGCTTGTACAACAGTGGAAAGCAGCCAAGAGCGAAGTGCCATCTGTATGAAGTGCCATTTCCTCCTCCTCCTCCTCCTCCTCCTCCTTAACCGCCGTAGAATTGCTGTATTAATAAAAAAAAATTATGGCTCACCTCTTGGGCTTAATACAATCAATTTTTAAGAGGTCTCAGCTCTTGGGCCTCCACACAATTTTTAAGAGGTCTCAGCTCGTGGGACTCCACACAATTTTTAAGAGGTCTCAGCTCTTGGGACTCCACACAATTTTTAAGAGGTCTCAGCTCTTGGGACTCCACACAATGTTTGAGAGGTCTCAGCTCTTGGGCCTCCACACAATTTTCAAAAGGTCTCAGCTCTTGGGCCTCCACACAATTTTTAAAAGGTCTCAGCTCTTGGGCCTCCACACAATTTTTAAAAGGTCTCAGCTCTTGGGCCTCCACACAATTTTTAAAAGGTCTCAGCTCTTGGGCCTCCACACAATTTTTAAAAGGTCTCAGCTCTTGGGCCTCCCCTACTGCTGGGGTGACACACTGTAACAAACCTCCTCCTGTAAGCTTCCCTTACTGCTGGGGTGACACACTGTAACAAACCTCCTCCTGTAAGCTTCCCTGACTGTAGGGGTGCCACACTGTAACAAACCTCCTCCTGTAAGCTTCCCCTACTGCTGGGGTGCCACACTGTAACAAACCTCCTCCTGTAAGCTTCCCTGATTGCTGGGGTGACACACTGTAACAAACCTCCTCCTGTAAGCTTCCCTTACTGCTGGGGTGCCACACTGTAACAAACCTCCTCCTGTAAGCTTCCCTGACTGCTGGGGTGACACACTGTAACAAACCTCCTCCTGTAAGCTTCCCCTACTGCTGGGGTAACACACTGTAACAAACCTCCTCCTGTAAGCTTCCCTGACTGCAGGGGTGCCACACTGTAACAAACCTCCTCCTGTAAGCTTCCCCTACTGCTGGGGTGCCACACTGTAACAAACCTCCTCCTGTAAGCTTCCCTGACTGCTGGGGTGACACACTGTAACAAACCTCCTCCTGTAAGCTTCCCCTACTGCTGGGGTAACACACTGTAACAAACCTCCTCCTGTAAGCTTCCCTGACTGCAGGGGTGACACACTGTAACAAACCTCCTCCTGTAAGCTTCCCTTACTGCTGGGGTAACACACTGTAACAAACCTCCTCCTGTAAGCTTCCCTGACTGCTGGGGTAACACACTGTAACAAACCTCCTCCTGTAAGCTTCCCTGACTGCTGGGGTGACACACTGTAACAAACCTCCTCCTGTAAGCTTCCCCTACTGCTGGGGTAACACACTGTAACAAACCTCCTCCTGTAAGCTTCCCTGACTGCAGGGGTGACACACTGTAACAAACCTCCTCCTGTAAGCTTCCCTTACTGCTGGGGTAACACACTGTAACAAACCTCCTCCTGTAAGCTTCCCTGACTGCTGGGGTGACACACTGTAACAAACCTCCTCCTGTAAGCTTCCCTTACTGCTGGGGTGCCACACTGTAACAAACCTCCTCCTGTAAGCTTCCCTGACTGCTGGGGTGACACACTGTAACAAACCTCCTCCTGTAAGCTTCCCCTACTGCTGGGGTAACACACTGTAACAAACCTCCTCCTGTAAGCTTCCCTGACTGCAGGGGTGCCACACTGTAACAAACCTCCTCCTGTAAGCTTCCCCTACTGCTGGGGTGCCACACTGTAACAAACCTCCTCCTGTAAGCTTCCCTGACTGCTGGGGTGACACACTGTAACAAACCTCCTCCTGTAAGCTTCCCCTACTGCTGGGGTAACACACTGTAACAAACCTCCTCCTGTAAGCTTCCCCTACTGCTGGGGTGCCACACTGTAACAAACCTCCTCCTGTAAGCTTCCCTGACTGCTGGGGTGACACACTGTAACAAACCTCCTCCTGTAAGCTTCCCCTACTGCTGGGGTAACACACTGTAACAAACCTCCTCCTGTAAGCTTCCCTGACTGCAGGGGTGACACACTGTAACAAACCTCCTCCTGTAAGCTTCCCTTACTGCTGGGGTAACACACTGTAACAAACCTCCTCCTGTAAGCTTCCCTGACTGCTGGGGTGACACACTGTAACAAACCTCCTCCTGTAAGCTTCCCTGACTGCTGGGGTGACACACTGTAACAAACCTCCTCCTGTAAGCTTCCCCTACTGCTGGGGTAACACACTGTAACAAACCTCCTCCTGTAAGCTTCCCTGACTGCTGGGGTGACACACTGTAACAAACCTCCTCCTGTAAGCTTCCCCTACTGCTGGAGTAACACACTGTAACAAACCTCCTCCTTTAAGCTTCCCTTACTGCTGGGGTGACACAATGACACAAGAGGACATGTCTGACCACATCTCACACACACACACACACACACACACACACACACACACAATGACAATTAGGGGTGGGGTCTATTTATTTTCCCCCTTGCTTATGCCATCTGTGGTTGTCATTAGGCAACGTGATTTTAAGGGGTGCAGAATTTTGTTCTTCTTTTTTGTACAGTTTGGCTTGGGGTCCATGGCAATGTAGAGGAAAGAAGGTTTCCTTGTCTTGTCTCACTTTACGTAGAAGTAATATTGTGTTTGGAGTGTATTGTTGAGAGGCTGTGATAGTGGCGTAATAGTGCGACTTGGGCGCGTTATATGCACCCAGACATGCTTCCCCTGCTGTCCCAGTTGCATTCCAGCAGTGTTGGCATCATTTTCTGATGTTTCAGGGTGGACTTGGTGACCTCCAAGTGGTCGAATTGAGATTTCCAAGTGTCGAGCATTTTTTTCCCATAGACTATAATGGGATTCGATATTCGGTCGAGTAGTCGAGTAACGCGGTCTATTCGAATCGAAATTCGAAATTTCGAATATTTCACTACTCGCTCATCTCTAATGACGTTGAGACTTACCTGGCGGTGTTTGAAAAGGTGGCCGCAAGGGAGAAGTTGCCGCATGACCAGTGGGCTGATGTCATCGCTCCATTTCTGGCGTCTGGACCCCAGCAGGTGTTGTTTGATCTCCCAGAGGACCAAGCCGCTGACTACCCGACTCTGAAGGGTGAGATACTGGCGAGACTGGGGGTGAATGTGTGGGTTCGGGCTCAGCGGGTGCATCAGTGGAGCTACCAGTCGGCAGAGCCCGCCCGACCCCAGTATTATAAACTGCTGCACCTGCTGCAAAAAAGGCTGCAGCCCGAGTTGTTAAGCCCCACTGCCATGTTGGACCGCTTGCTGGCGGACATTTTTTGGAGGGCTTTACCGCACCCTCTTCAGCACTGGGTTGGCCAGGTATCCCCTGACAACGCACTAGGGATGGTGGACCTAGTGGAGCGATATGAGGCCACCAGGAACTTGCAAGGCGGCTCCATGAGGAGGGATTCGGGGAAACCCCGGAGGTCCCCGCCCCAACTCAGGCGAGTGGCGTCCCCTAAACCCCCTCAGGACCTACCCCCCAAAGTCCCTGCCCAAGTGTTGTGTTGGGGATGTAAGGAGCCGGGACATATCAGAGCCAATTGTCCCCACCAGGGGGAGCCCATGGACGTGAACTTTGGTTACCGCCCTTCCATGTATGCCAGGAGGCTGTGTGCTGCCGGTGTCCCTGAGCAAAGTCACCTCTGTCAGGTGAAAGTGGGAGACACCCTGGCTGTGGCACTTTTGGACTCGGGGAGTATGGTTACCCTGGCAAGACCCGCCTTAGTACTGCCCGATGAGTACACTGGGCGGAAAACCGGGGTTTTGTGCATTCATGGGGACTTGAGAGACTATGCCACAGCACAAGTGTCTCTCACCACCGTCTCCGGCAGCTGGAAACATGAAGTCGCTGTCGCCGCTAAACTCCCGTATGAACTGATTATTGGGAGAGACTTTCCAGGGTTCAGGTCACTGTGGGCCAAGTTGGCAGTTCCGGAAACCCGCGAGGCAGGTGTGTCCCCAATAGACTGGCCCTACTCAGGGGAGACCCCGGTGCCCTGAGAACCGGAATCAGGAGGCACCGTGGAAGAGGTGCCCGTCCCTAAAATGGAGGAGGGGGAGTCAACCCCACTAAATGTTATGGTTAGAGATGTGGAAGAGTTGGCAACAGGTCCAGAGTTGGCAGATCTCCATGTCTCCACAATTAACTTTGGTACCGCTCAACACCAGGACCCGACCCTGTCTCGGGCCTGGGAGAATGTTCTTGAGGTGGAAGGTGAACCACAACAGCCAGGGGCGGAGTTACAGTTTCCTCGCTTTGTGGTTCACCAGGAAATGTTGTACCGAGTAAACAAGGTACGTGAAGAGGAGGTGGAACAATTGGTGGTACCCAATCCATATCGCAAGTTGGTGTTGGATTTGGCCCACCAATATGTTCTGGGTGGACACCTAGGCCAGCAGAAAACTCTGGACCGCGTTTTACAAGGATTCTACTGGCCCAGCGTGTACAAGGAGGTGGAGAGATATTGTGAGTCCTGCCCAACATGTCAGATGACCAGCCCTCAGCCTCATTACCGTGGTCCCTTAGTTCCTCTCCCAGTTATTGAGGTACCCTTTGAGCGGATTGCCTTGGATCTAGTGGGTCCAGTGCCAAAGTCCACTAGAGGGCACCAACATATTCTGGTGATCTTGGATTATGCCACGCGGTACCCTGAGGCAGTGCCCCTGCGTCACACCTCTGCCAAGCTCATTGCTAAGGAGCTTATGGAAATGTTTTCCAGAGTAGGTCTGCCTAAAGAGGTCCTGACCGATCAAGGTACCCCGTTTATGTCGAAAGTAATGAAAGAGCTCTGTAAACTGCTGCAGGTGAAACAGTTGCGGACATCCGTTTACCACCCGCAAACAGACGGCCTAGTAGAACGGTTTAATCAAACTTTAAAGACCATGTTAAAAAGGGTGGTCACCAAGGATGGGAAGAATTGGGACTTGCTGCTGCCCTATCTGATGTTCGCAGTGCGATAGGTGCCCCAGGCCTCTACGGGGTTCTCGCCCTTCGAACTCTTATACGGTCGACATCCACGGGGCCTGTTGGATATAGCCAAGGAGGCCTGGGAACAGCAACCCACACCCCACAAAAGTGTGGTAGAGTACATGACTCACCTACAGGAACGGATAGAGACCGTCTTGCCGCTTGTCAGAGAACACATGGAGGCAGCGCAGCGGGCCCAAAGCAGGGTTTATAATCGGCAAGCCAGGGTACGGAACTTTAACCCCGGTGACAGAGTTGTGGTTCTGGTACCCACGGTGGACAGTAAATTTCTAGCTAGGTGGCAGGGTCCCTATGAGGTCATTGAAAAAGTTGGGGAAGTGACTTACAAGGTACATCAGCCTGGGCGGAGGAAGCCCGAGCAGGTGTACCATGTAAACCTGCTGAAACTATGGAAAGACAGGGAGACCCCTGGGGGTGACAGTCCCCGACCAGGTATGGTGGGGGTGGAGCTTCCCATCCCTCGGTCTGTTATTAGAGAAGCAGTAGTCGAGGTGAAAACTGGCGACAACCTCTCCTCTAAACAGACTCAGGAAGCCAGGGAGTTTATTAGCAGAAACACAGACGTGTTTTCAGAACTCCCTGGGCGCACTTCGGTCATCCAACATGATGTTGTCACGGAACCTCAGGTCAAGATCCGGTTGAGGCCTTACCGGGTACCTGAGTCCCGGCGACAAGCTCTCGCGGAGGAAGTGCAGCAAATGCTCCGGTTAGATGTGATTGAAGAATCAAAGAGTGAGTGGGCCAGCCCCATAGTCTTGATTCCCAAGCCCGATGGTACGTTGCGGTTCTGTAACGATTTCCGCAAACTTAATGAAGTTTCCAAGTTTGATGCCTACCCTATGCCCCGGGTAGATGAACTCATTGAGAAGCTAGGCCAAGCCAGGTACTTTTCGGTTTTGGACCTCACAAAAGGGTACTGGCAGGTGCCCTTGACTGAGGCTGCCAAGGAGAAAACAGCCTTTATTACACCAGAGGGACTGTTCCAATACAAGGTATTACCCTTTGGGTTACACGGCGCTCCCGCTACGTTCCAAAGGTTAATGGATATTGTCCTCAGGCCACATCGTCGGTATGCTTCGGCATATCTGGACGATATAATTATCCATAGCACGGATTGGGAAAGTCACCTACCCAAAGTCCAGGCCGTAGTGGATTCCCTCAGGAAGGCTGGGTTGACGGCAAACCCGAAAAAATGTGCTTTAGGCCTAGAAGAAACAAAATACCTGGGCTATGTGATTGGACGAGGAGTGGTCAAGCTCCAGGTGAACAAACTAGAAGCCATCCGTAACTGGCCACGGCCTAACACCACCCGCCAGGTAAAGTCATTTCTGGGGTTGGTGGGATATTATATGCGGTTCATTCCCAATTTTGCCACCCTAGCGGCACCATTGACAGACCTGTTAAAGGGACGCAAGTCTGTCATGGTGAAGTGGAATGAACAGGCCGAAAAAGCGTTCTCCGCTTTGAAGTCTGCCCTGGGTGGGTCTCCGGTGTTGGTGACACCCGACTTTAAGAGGGAGTTCATAGTGCAGACCGATGCCTCCGAGGTAGGTCTCGGTGCTGTACTGTCTCAGGAAGTCAACGGGGAGGAGCACCCCGTTGTCTACATGAGTCACAAATTAACACCCGCGGAGATCCGGTATAGTATAGTGGAGAGGGAGTGTTTGGCCATTAAATGGGCCCTGGAGTCTCTTCGCTACTACTTGCTGGGGAGAAGGTTCCGTCTGATTACGGACCACTCTCCCCTCAAGTGGATGTGCCAGGCTAAGGACAGGAATGCCAGGGTCACCCGATGGTTCTTGTCACTACAAAATTTCAAGTTCACAGTTGAGCACAGAGCGGGACGATTATTGGGTAATGCGGATGCCCTGTCCCGAGCACATTGTTTGGCATGTGTCAATATGTATGTGGTAAGGTGCAAGGGGCCGTTATTGACGGCAGGTATGTAGCACCAATGTACCTGGCATTGGTGCAGTAAAGCCGTGTAGTCTGATTTCCAGCATCAGCTGCTGTTGGCAGTTTGCTGCTGTTGCTTTAGAATAGCCGAAAGGCTAACCTGGGACGGCTTTACTGGGATGGAGTAGAGCAGGGTGGGACTCCATCCCACTACCCAGGTCCGGGTTTTGTGGGCTGTTTAAATAGCCTGGGGAATCAGCTGTGGCCTGTCCTTTGTCTAGAGCTCACATGGGAGTGAGCCTGGCTGAAATCTCCTGTGGAGGCTGTTCATGCGGACCTGAGGCCTATTTGACTGTAAACAGGACCTTTGCTCAAGGACTAAAAGCTGTTTGCCTGACTGTATCATTTATGCTGCGGTTTCCTGAAAAGGTGATGTAACCTGTGTGGACATATGCTTTTGTGGATTTTTGTGTGAAATAAACACAGACTTTACTTTGAACTGTTTGCCTCCGCCTCTATACTGCTCTATACTGCTGACACCCGGTCGCCTACCAGAGCTAATCTCCACACTATCTAAGGCCTTTCACTAAGTAGTAACTAGGCCCTGAAGACTTTCAGGAACAAAGTGGTAAAACTCTTAGAGGTGCGTATGTGATGCTCTGATGAGGGCAGTTCAATGTGCTCCAGTACACTTGAAAAATGTTTTTTTGAGAGACTGGCCTGGCATGGATCAGCCAAGATTTCCACCCACCAATGCCTGATGCATTAGAGTAGATTGATCATGGTGCCAACACTTCAGAAATATGGATAGTGCAAAACAGATTTAAGGCGCTGCTCTCCAGTTACAGACTTTCCTCCGCATCAGACCACAAGTAATTACTGAGGAAATGCATTACGTTAATCTTAATTTTTATTAATATTCTTCATGCTGCAGCCAACTCCAATGTGTTTTTCAGGCAATATATGGGCTCCTAATGCTGCTGCCAACTCCATTGTGTCTTTCAGGCAATATATGGGCTCCTAATGCTGCTGCCAAGTCCAATGTGTCTTTCAGGCAACATATGGCTTCCTTATGCCCCTGCCAACTCCAATGTGTTTTTCAGGCAATATATGGGCAGCTTATGCTTCTGCCAACTCCAATGTGTTTTTCAGGCAATATATGGGCTGCATATGCTGCTGTCAACTCCATGGTGTGTCTTTCAGGCAATATATGGGCTCCTTATGCTGCTGCCAACTCCAATGTGTCTTTCAGGCAATATATGGGCTCCTAATGCTGCTGCCAACTCCAATGTGTTTTTCAGGCAATATATGGGCTACTTATACTGCTGCCAAATCCAATGTGATTTTCAGGCAATATATGCAATATACTGTATGGGCTTCTTATGCTGCTGCCAACTCCAATGTGTTTCAGGCAATATATGGGCTCCTTATGCTGCTGCCAACACCAGGGTGTGTCTTTCAGACAATATATGGGCTCCTAATGCTGCTGCCAACTCCAGGGTGTGTCTTTTAGGCAATATATGGGCTCCTTATGCTGTTGCCAACTCCAATGTGTTTTTCAGGCAATATATGGGCTCCTTATGCTGCTGCCAACTCCAGGGTGTGTCTTTCAGGCAATATATGGGCTCCCAATGCTGCTGCCAACTCCAATGTGTCTTTCAGACAATATATGGGCTCCTAATGCTGCTGCCAACTCCAGGGTGTGTCTTGTAGGCAATATATGGGCTCATTGTGCTGTTGCCAACTCCAATGTGTTTTTCAGGCAATATATGGGCTCCTTATGCTGCTGCCAACTCCAGGGTGTGTCTTTCAGGCAATATATGGGCTCCCAATGCTGCTGCCAACTCCAATGTAATTTTCAGGCAATATATGGGCTCCTAATGCTGCTGCCAACTCCAATGTGTTTTTCAGGCAATATATGGACTCCTTATGCTGATGCTCTGTAATTGTGCTGCTCTGTGACAGCGATTCTAATAGCGATGCCTCTGATCTGCATGTCATACTTCTTTACAGTCTAATTTCACTAACCCAGCACACATCCTATGCATGTTACAGCAAGGCAAAATGTTCTACAACCCTATTGAGGCTCTCAGAAGGCCAGAAATAGCCGTTTGTTAATAGCAATTCGCCGTGAATAAATTCGGACCAAAACACATTTTTCCGGAAAATTCGGCGAATCAGCCGAATCAAATTTTTCATAAATTCGCTCATCTCTAGTGGTGGATGGCAGATTGGGGGTGTCTTTGTGTGTGCTGAGGGTGAATAATGTATTGTATGTGTACGTGGGGGATTGGGGGGTGGAGGTTTGGTGTGTTTGTACGGGAGTGAGGGTAGTGGAGAAAGAAAGTAAGGCAAAAAACGCTAAAGGAAAGTAAGGCTAATTGCTCTTGGGGGGGCAATAAGTGGCTGGGGTGGGTTTGTAGTTCAGGACAGCAATATATTATGTCATTAACTTTCATTATCTACTGGGTGTACATTTTCACCTGGCTCTGAATCAGCCCCAAGGTAAACAATGAAAGTCAATGGCAGTTTTCTCACCTACAAAAGAAGTTAGTTTTCTCACCAGGCTTTGAATCGACCCCTACGTTTTTGTATGTGATCATGAAATCACTCAGAGAAGTTTTTGTGTTTTCAGTTGTGATAAGATCAGGTCCTGACAGAAAATTCAACCATTCGTGAATCAAGACTCATGTTCTCCCGACAAAGAATGCTGGGTGATTGACCAAGACACTGAAGCCCATTAAAGTGACAAATCCTAGCAATACATTGTGTTACTGCCTCCTATGCTTTATTTCTGAGTCATGCACATATCATTGTCAACCATCAGTAAAGAAATAGTATTTGTGTGTATATTTTATCATCGAATCTTAAAAAGAAAGATATAGATGTCAAATATGGCGAAGAACCTGGAAAGATATATATATATATATATATATATATATATATATATATATATAATACAGGCTCCAGACCAATATCAAGAGACTTATTTCTAAGTATTGTACATCGCTTTTAAAGTGGACCAAAACCAGACCTGGCATATATAAGTTGCTGTGTAAAACCCCACCAGTCACATGATATTCTTACATCGCTGTCAAACCCACATCGCATGCACGTTCCACAACAGTATCCCCCGTACTCTTATAGGTCTGTACATGACCATGCCTACTGTTACTGAATGGCTGCCATGTCCACACATAGAGGGATGCAAGTGGTACTGTACGTCGATTAGAGCAGAGAAGCGCCTGTGCAGTGGCAACGCTGGTGAGGAATCTATATGGAGCATCCCAAATTGGGATGACCCAAGGGTATGGACCAAAACCTGGGATAGTGACAATCATGGGTTATGGTCCACGTTAAGATACACAGAACAACAGCAGCGGCAAAACGGAATCACTAACAGTCAGTGGTCCCCCCCAGTGAAGCTGATTGGTCCTCGGTGGTCACATGGAGCCCCTGAGAAGCATCCAATGTAGTAGGGGTGGCAGATTAGCCACCATCCCTCTAAGAGCTAATGTGAGAGTTGCACAGGGTTTGGGGTCCCTGAGTAGGGCTAGGGGCAAGAATTTTAGGGGTTAATACACTTCCTGCCTCTAGAAGGTGACAGCTGGACCTATAAAAGAGAGAGAAAGCCAGTGCTGGTATAGTCCGGTGGCAGCAGAAGAGATGTGTTGGTTGGGCTGTGAGGATGGAGGCTGACGCGGATCGCGGCTGACTAGCCTTGGCCCTCGAGAGGGGACATGGGAGTCCCCGAGAAGCTGAAGAAGCCCTGGAGGATGGAGGTAGTGCCTAGGAGGGGGCACTGTCCTTGCATTCATCGTGAAGAGAAGAGAAAAAAAAGCCAAGGGGGGTAAATATTGCACAAGCCACTGCAGGTGCACAGCTGTACTTATATCACCGACATAACCCATGCATCCTATGTTAGAAAAAAACTTCCTCAGTTTGAACCTTATGGATCACTAGTGGAACAATTAAAATGCAGAGGTGCCTGAGTAACTGTGGAAACACGGAAGGAAGAATATTTCCAAGGGGGATGGAAAAAACCTCCACAGGGCATATACTGCCAAACATAAACAATTCCTATGTGTTTGCAAGCATACAATATATATATATATATATATATATATATATATATATGCCGCAAACCCCAAACAAATTGGTAGGTAATTATGATCCATCCCCTTTGGCCTCCATTGTTTATTCTATAAGCTTGTAATGGTAGAGCCTTTTCTACCTTGCTGGTAATAGTCTATGGCCTGGGGTTAGTATTCTAGGGGCAGATAAAGCGGAAGGTGGGTTCCCCACCACACACATCCATGATGCTGAGGCTATAGCATCGCAGGGACAGAACATGGGGGGTGGAGCAGGAACAGGCATCAGGTGAGCTGCTTGCTGCCTTTTTGTTGCCGTTGGGTTTACAGTTCTTTAAAAGTTTGGTTACAACAAGTTGATCCCTCAGAGGTGAAATTGTTAATGTTGGAGAGTAGCTTTGAGGAAGCAAATAAGGAAGAAGACTGAGTGTTTGGAGAGGAGAAAGCTTTGTGGTTAGAACAAAGTCCTAGCAGAGGGGTTGAGTCCATAGGTAACCTGGATGAGCGATCCAGCAAGCTGACAATGCTTCCTATTCTTTAGGAATCCGGTTAAAGCATAGCATTTAATTGAAAAATATAAAATCTGCCGTGACCCACAGTCCTCAGCGACACGTTTTGAGGGCGTGACCCCTTAGTCGCACTGGCATCTGCAGTTGGTATTGGTGTATTTGTAGTACAAGGGAGAGCCGGCGACATAAGTAGGGGGTGGGGATAAAGAAGAGAATGATGGCATGCTGGGGCAGCCACATAACTTAGCCATACAATATGTACAAGATCTAAAAATGCATGGAATACCTGTAACTGGGACACGCGCTAAGCAGACCCTTAACTATAAGTATAGGCTGCTTGTAAACATATGCTAGGAGGCGCATCCATAGCACCCAGCACCCAGAGGGGTTGCATATATACATAAGATTTCCGCCCTTACCTTTAGGTAGGCGAGTAGCAGTATTTCCGCCCTTCCTCTTTGTCTACACTTGGGATATTTTACTTTAACTTTCATCCCTTATCTGAGCATGGGAAGCAATGGGTTACAGGTATGTGACTTGATGTATTCATGTGTGACCAATTAACTTTGATGGGATCGGAATTCAGTTGGTTGGTTTGATTGTATTTAAATGAAGTTTGCAGGGTAAACCTTTATGTCATGAGTAAGGACCAGGGGTCTGAAACGCGTTGAAACCAGGTTTTATCCTCATATTGCCTAATTTTTGGATGGCTTTTAACTGATTGGAATAAAGTTTGCAATTTTTATAGTTCAGACGCTGGCTGGCTTTTTCACATTGGATTACTTAAACACACAAGGTGAGGGCTCGCAGCCGTGGCCAACGCACTCTCCAGTCCTCACTCTGATTTGGATAATTACAGGTAGAGCTGACTTTTTTTATTTAATATACATAAGATAGCATATATGAGGGCAGTGAACAGCATAAGTATGAAACACCCAACTTAATGAATAAAGCATACCTAAACTGGCCATATTAAAAATACAAGATCTGTATTGTGAAGGCTCAGCAAACTTACATATTAGCTGAAAAAGATGCAATATCTAGACACTAGAAGAGCTGAACCAATTCCTGATTATATGGGACCTGACTGAAGCCAGAGAGTGTGAACTGTAAGAAGCAAAATTGTGAAACCTGATGCAAAAAGCTGCGTGAGAAGATTATTGCTGTGATGGGTGGGTCGTACTGTTTTGAGGCCAGTTGGGCTGAATGTGGCCACCATCATGTAGCCCACTAGCCCAGAGGTGACAGGGTTGATGTATTCCTCCGCTAACATGCCATTCACTCCTTGATTTCCCAATCTTTCCCTTAAAGTCATTCAACAGGCAACTAAAAAAATAAATTCTGTGAGTACTCACCTGTAGAATTGTTTTTGTTCTTGCATGGCCCGGCCTGCTTCGGTATTCATAACAGTTGGGTTATTCCGCCACAAGGTGGCGCAGTGTACTGCACAAGAGCTGTGGCATCTCCCGGCCCCCTATAAAAACGGGCTTAACCATAGAGTTCCCAGCGTAGACAAGCAGTGAGACAAGAAGCCGGGAGAGAATAAAGGTAAAAAATGTAAAAAAGGTAAAGAACCCCAATTAACTTGGAACAATCACCATAAAGAGGCAACCAAGAATGACGATAACAAGGGTGGGTCGAAACAGGCCGTGCCATGCAAGAACAAAAACAATTCTACAGGTGAGTACAGAATTGCTTTTTTCTTTATTGCACGGCACGGCCTGCTTTGGTATTCATAACATTTAGGACATCCAAAAGCAGTGTCCAAAAGTAGGGTGGGATCCCCAATGAATAACGGCCGGCAGTTCAAGTCACTACCGCCTGAAGCACCTTGCGGCCAAAAGCAGCATCCGCTGAGGCCTTAACATCAACCTTGCAAAACTTGGAAAAAGTATGAACAAAAGACCAAGTAGCAGCCTTGCAAACTTGTTCAACAGAAAGAGGCAACAATAGCACGAGTGGAATGAGCAGTAATTCTAAAGGGAGTTTCCTTCCCCTTAGCAGAATAGGCTTGTACCACCGCCTGACGGATCCACTTGCTGATAGTGGATTTAGCCAGAGGCAAACCCTTTCTAGGTCCAGAAGTAAGAACAAAAAGAGCATTGAATTTCCTGAAAGGCTCAGTAGCGACCAAATAAACTTCAGAGCTCTGACCACATCCAAAGAATGCAGTTTATTCCGCTCCTTGGAATTAGCAGGATTAGGACACAATGAAGGCAAAACAATGTCCTGATTGAGATGAAAGGCAGACACGACCTTAGGCAAGAAATCCGGCTTAAGCCAAAACACCACCTTATCCTGATGCTGCTCAAAATTAGGAGGTTTGATGGAAATCACCGCCAGTTCAGAAACTCGCCTGACAGAAGTGATAGCCACCAAAAAGGCTACTTTAAGAGTCAGAATGGGCAAGGCAGCTCCACCAATAGGCTCAAAGGGAGGACCCTGCAGAGCAGGCAACACCAGATTCAAGTCCCAGACTGGTAGCATAGGCTTACGAGGTGGATGCACATGAGTAACACCCTGGAAAAAGGTTTTAACCAACCGGTGACTGGCAAAGGATCTTTGGAAAAAAATTGCCAGAGCTGAGACATGGCCCTTGAGGGTACTAAGTTGAAGGCCGGAATCCAAACCATGTTGCAAAAAATCCAGAATCCTGGGGATGGAAAAAAACAGACAGGGAAGAGCCTTGGACTCAAACCAGCGTTTGTAAATTGGGATGGCGTAGCTGCCCCTAAGTGAGAAGATCTGCATCCTTGGGCAAGACCTACTGATCTACTGCCAACTGCACGACGTCTGCGAACCACACCCTTCTAGGCCAACAGGGGGCCACCAGGATGGCTGGCACCCCCTCCTGGGCTATCTTGCACATGACCCTGCCCAGTAGAGGGAACGGAGGGAATACATAGAGAAGCCGAAACTCCGTCCAAGACATAGCCAGTGCATCCGTGGCGAAGGCCAGAGGATCCTGTAACAGGGAGACAAACTTGGTAAGTTTGTGATTGTGACAGGACGCAAACAGGTCCACATCCGGCTGACCCCAGCAGTGACACAGGGAGAGAAACACCTGGTTGTTGAGGGACCATTCCCCCAGACGAGACGTCCCCCTGCTCAGGGAGTCCGCCACCTGGTTCTCCACCCCTGGAATGTATACCGCTAAAATGCAGGGAACATTCTGTTTGGCCCAAGACAGTATCAGGGCCACTTCCTTGAAGGCTCGCTTGCTCCGAGTCCCTCCCTGATGATTGATGTAGTCAACCGCCGTCTGGTTGTCTGAGCGAATCTGAACAGCCCGACCCCGAAGGTGTGTGGTCAGCTGAGAAAGAACCAACCTGATCGCCCTCAGTTCCAGTACATTGATGGGAGCCCTCCTGGGGGCCCCACCGACCCTGGAACTTCAGAGACTTCCAAAAGCCCCCCAGCCTGTCAGACTGGTGACCGTCTCCCAGCACGGGGGCAGGAAATCCCTGCACACCAAAAGGTTCCTTGAGTCCAGCAACCACAAAAGGGGCTGTCTGGCCAGAGGAAACAGAGCAAATTTCTGATCCAGGGACACAGGGTCCCGATCCCAGACTGACAAGAGGTGCAACTGAAGAGGTCTTATGTGAAACTGAGCAAAGGGGACCGCCTCGAAGCCGGACACCATCAGGCCCATCAACTGCATCCCCAGACGGATGGAGGGAAGAGGACACAAGAGCAGAGCCCGTGCCTGCTTCTGAAGGCCCTCCACCTTCTGCTGAGGAAGGAACACCTTGACCTGAGAGGTATCTAGTGTCATGCCCAGAAAGGACCTCACCAAGGACGGGGACAGTGAAGACTTGGGAAAGTTGATCACCCAGCCGAAGGACTGCAGAGTGGAGGTCACCACCCGGGTGTCCTGCTCGGCCTGATGAAAGGACTGGGCCACAATAAGGATGTCGTCCAGGTAAGGAAGGACACGAATGCCCTGGTTCCGTGGCAGAGCCATCACTCCTGCAAGCACCTTGGTGAACACCCAAGGCGCAGAGGTGATACCAAAGGGTAAAGCTACAAACTGGTAATGCTGATCCTCCAGCGGGAACCTCAGAAATCTCTGATGACCTGGGAAGATAGGCACATGAAGATAAGCATCCTTGATGTCCACGGTGGTCATGAAGTCGCCCGGGCGAAGGGTACTGTCAGCCAAGCGTAGCGTCTCCATGCGAAAATGCTTGAATCTGACAAACTTGTTGAGGCCCTTCAAGTCCAGGATGGGGCCTCAGAGAGCCGTCCTTTTCGGGGACCGTGAAAAGATTGGAATAGTACCCCTGACCCTGTTCTTGAGGGGGCGCCAGACAAATGACCCCTGAATGAACCGCCAAAAGCAAACCTTGAGCTGACAGGGGGCTTAAAGACATCCGGGATCTGATGAATCTTGGGGGTGGCCAGGCTGCAAACTCTATCTTGTAATCGGAGGACATCACCTCTTAACTCCACCGGTCTGAGACGTGGAGCCTCCAGACGTGAGCAAAGAGCCGAAGCCGTCCCCACACCCGGATGGGTGAGGGCGCCCCCTCAAGTCTGAGGGGCCTTGGGAGGGGGTTTGGGCTTGGAACCCCAGGAGACTGGGACGACCACGGCCCCGGCCCCAAGAATCTCTGCAGCTACCCGAGAAGAGGGAGCCACGACCTCCCCTGGTAGTACAAAAGGGAGGGGAGGGAGACGGAGGTCCCCCGAAAGGGCCAGGACTGCCTCCTTCGCTGAGGAAGTCTGCCATCCTTGGCTAAAACATCAAGACGCTCACCGAAGAGCCGCAGCCTCGCAAAAGGGAGTCCAGTGAGAGCTTTCTTAGCAGCAGCGTCAGATGCCCACTGGCACAACCAAACAGAGCAGCGCATAGCCCCCAAAAGTAAGGCCCTACTGCCCAGCCTCACAGCATCATCCATGGCAGTAAGGATAAGTGCAACAAAATCAGAGCAAAGAAAGAGGGCCCTGTAATCCTCCCTCCTCCTACCAGCCATAGCGCCATCACATAGACGCTTAAGCAGTTTCTTAAGGGCAATAGCTGTAATGGCAGCAGCACAGGCCGGCCGCAGTCCAGCCCCCACACAAGTAAAAGCATGGCAGGCCAGCTGATCCATGCGCCGGTCCTCGCTGTCCCTCAGAGTGGTAGTGTCAGGGGAAGGCATGACCGAAGTATTGGACAGACCTAGCCTGGGAGTGTCCACCTCAGGGGGACATGACCACTGCTTCACTAGATCAGCAGGAAAGGGATACCTCTTATCCAATCCCTTGGGCACAGCGGGCAGCCTGTTAGGACGTTCCCACTCCTTAAGCACCATAGTAGTGAAATGTCCCTGCTCAGGGAACTCAAGATGCTATTTATCAGAGCGAAAGAGCTCACCCTGCTTTTTCTTAGCCTCCTCAGGGGGAGCAATGTGCAACATTTCAAAAATGTGAGACATCAGATTATCAGTGTTCTCAGGGTACAATGATTCCTCCCCGGACGCAGACCCAGGGTCACTATCGCAACCCTCCTGCTGGTCCCCAGAGGAGTCAGAGTCCTGGAACAGTTCCCCTTCCTCTAGGGAAGAATGTCCACCAGTGGCATCAAACTCCTCATACTCCTCTATGGAGCATGAGGGAGTGGAAGTCAGGTGCCGCTTCTTGCCAGAGGTCTTCCTAGGAACAGGCCCGGCAAGCTGCCTCTCAATGTTGGCCACACGAAGTGCCAAATCAGACTGTGACCCCCTGCTATTATCCCCCTTGCTGGGGGCCAATTGCAGAAGTGGGGGGGTAGGTGACCCTGAAGGGGGCGCAGAGCTGGGAATCGATGCAGGCAAACCAGATTGGAGCGTAAAGGACACTTTGGGCGCACGGCATGCACACCCTGACACTGTCACTCACAGGGGATACCCCCCCGGAAGATCGCGAAAACGGCGCCCACATGACCCCGCCGGCGCCATGACTAAGCAAAAACGCCACAGGTTATAGCGCCACCCGCCGCGGAGCTCAGTACAAAGCGGCGCGGCAGCTAAAGAACACCAAAAAACACACTGTAAACAGCAAATACACCACAACTAACACCACTCCCCGCTACCACCCGCCCCCCCCTGAACAAAAGTCAGAGAGGGGGGGAGAGAGACGAAAAGCAGCGGCGAGTATCCAGGCCAGGGGGAGTGGGACCCCTGAAGAAAAAGAAGGGGACAAAGTCCCCAAAACACTCACCCCATCAGAAGCCAGGACAGGGACTCCGCATCCCTAGCAGGCTCACCATAAAGCCTATTGCCGGCTACCCTTTGTGGAACAGGGTCTGCAGCTTGGAGCAGCGCTCTTGGAGCAATTGACCCTAGTGCTCTTCTACCCTCACCCGATCTGTCAGCCAAGGCTGGGAGACAGAAAGGGTCCAGAAACGGGTGGAAATATACTTGCAGGGCCGCAGGCTTGGTTGCCCTGCTCACCTGCGCAAGAGAGAGAGACATCTTCTATCTTCGCAGTTTCACTGCAGAGGAAACACTGGGAAAACAGTTAATCCTGTTTTTATAGGGGGCCAGCTCTTCTGCAGTACACTGCGCCACCTTATGGCGGAATAACCCAACTGTTATGAATACAGAAGCAGGCCGTGCTATGCAATAAAGAAAAGACCTTTGTCCCGGCTCCTGAACTTCATTCACCAAGCCATCAATCCCAACCACATGTATTGGCCATGGATAGTGTGGGATGCTCCACCCCTGCACATAGGCAAGCTCTCTGCTTTTGAATCCACCGGAAAAGGGCATACAACTACATTGATATAGCTACATATTATTTTGGGGTATTCTCTTTTTAAAATCAGTGGTATTCTTTAAAGTTTCTTTCAAAAAAACACCCCCATTGACTGGCATTTGGGTATAATCAATAGCAGGAGTCATGGGAGAGCAGATGATGACACTGTGTGATGGTGATTGTTAAGAAGTGCATCTGTCTGCAGACAGATTGTGGAAAGCAGTGCCTGACATAAAACTGCTGATGCATGATAATGAAATAGTCAAGATACTCTGTTTCTCCAAATTAGCCCTGTGCTAAGCTTCTGAGAGGCACATCAAGACGATGTGGAGTAAGCGTTTGTGACTGCAAACAAACAAGCCCTGCTGCAAAATCAAGACGCTTGTGTAGAAAGCGATTATTTCTGGCCAGATGTTTATATCTGGAATGTAGTGGTATCTGGGTTTCATGCTCCTCAGTCAATGCAAATCGGCCATCTAAAAGAGCCTCTAACAAGTTTTAATGCATATTTTGCAGGGATTTTATGTTAAAGCATTCTAATTTATTTTGTGTTTTTTCTATTTCATACAATAGAAAAAAGCCTAAAATGACAGTGTTAATATTATTATTACTCTATCTTTTACCTAGCATGCCGTTTCTGCTGCTGTTCTTTAACAGGAAGGGTTACATGACGGATTAGGGGGTTACGGCTGACCCTGCGTCCATTACGGCAGACAAACCTTAAAAATACTATAAAGTGGCATAGAGTTCATAAAAGCCACACCAACAACCAAAAATGCTCAAGTGACATTTGTTGCTGACATTCACAAGGTTCCAATCATCCATGGGGCTCTTTGCTACCATTTCTGGGTCAAAGGGTAGTATAGAATCTGGGGTCCAGACTTTGAGACACCTGATTTACTAAGGAAAGGGTTTTCAAATACATTATTTTAAACCTTTAAATGTGAGCACATTTTATTTCTCCTTTTTTAAAATCCCCAGCAACCCCCAACTCACCTGTTCACCTGATCCCACAGCATTTCCCGTGGCTGGCGTCTAATGTATGGTAGAGCTTCCTCTGCTGTGGCACTGATAGGTGACTAAGCAGTGTGGCCAATGAGAACCCAGAAGCGCTGCTAAACAGTAATGGTCCCAGCTGGGGATAGGGCACTCACTACCATGAAGGTGATGGTTTTTTGCCCTAAATGGGCTTTATGCCAGGGAGGGGTTATTTTTTTTTTCTTTACTGTTGAAGTGGCTGGTCCGATTTAACAGGGATTGACAGAGATTCAACAAAACAAATTAATGTAGGACGATAACTAAAAAGTGATATTTGTAATGACACCAACCTACAGTAGATGCAGCTTATGCTGCCACTTTCCATACCTACAAAACTCCAAAAGTGCCCACAAAACTCACGTTATAATACTACCTTATTATCTGGTTTAAGCAACCCACTTCACAATATTGAAAACCTTTGACACACTTGCCACCATGCTTGCCCATATTACTTATGACTGAACCTCTTATCTCTTCCCTTACCTGTTCATTGTAAGATCACAAAGGCAGGGCCCTCACTTCTTCTGTACTTTAGTATCAACGGTGGCCATGCTTGTTATTTAATAAAACAGGGTGAGCCTTGCAGTGTAAATTGCAACCTGCATCTCGGGGCGTTTCTAAATTTTAGCACACAAGAAAGTGCAACCAAATGTTGTTGTATTTATTTTGACATTTGGAAATAACAGCTAATAGCTATGCAGAATATTTTGGTATTTTTTTCTGCATACCCCATGGGGACCAGTTGTTTCTAACTTCTTAAAGAAATAACCATCTCATTGGAAGGATTAAGTACCTCATTTCTAAAAATGCTTTTTCGCAGGTACAGGTGATTTTTTGGGAAAAACTGGAAGAAACATTTTTTATTGCAATTTCTTGCTTGTTAAAATAAAAAAGACCGAGATGCAGGTGGCAATTCACACCACAAGGCTGTTAGGCTAATTCCTCTGCAGATAATCAATGTTTTCGAACCCAGAATGGTGGAGTGAAGGTCCATGATGGCCTTGGCTTAAGTAACACACTCTCAATGATCAGATGAGAAGAACCTAGGAAAAAAATAATGGAGGAAAAATGGAAGTTAGAGGGAGAAAATGTGGAAGCGAAAGATGACGAGAAAGCGGTTGAAGGAGCGATTCTGTGGACATTCTGGAAACAGAGAGGGAACACAGAAATAAGCAGGAACACAGAAAAGAGGGAGATGAGGATAGATGGATAGAGCACGAAAATAGAGAAAAACTAAAAATAAGGTAGAATAGGACGAGAGAAAAACCTGTGTAGAATAGAGAGAGGAGAAGGGAAAGTGAAGATGTAGAGCAGGTGAAAAGAAAGTGATCTGAATTGGCTGAAAAGTTCTGGGGCATTTGTAAAATAAATCTAGATCAGCCTTTCTCAACTTTGTCCTCAAGTACCACTAACACAACATGATCTGGACGGGGTTAGGAGAAACTAAACTAGACAAATTCAATTAGAAATAGCCAAACAAAAATATTTGACAAAATACCGCGCTAATTACTAATTCACCCTAAATGGTCAGCTCAACGTGTGTGGCTCAAGTCCAAACAAAAGTCCAAAGACAGCAAAATTAAAGAAAAAACAGAGGTTTTTGAATTAATGTAGACTGGTGAAATTGTCCCAAAGCACATGCGTGATCACCACCGTTGTGTACCCATCACCAGTATCACAAAACTCTTACCAGATCGTAAGAATAATGGTTGCATTCAAATATATTAATTCAATTAGCTGCAAATGGGCAAGGTCTCAGCCATCCTTTGAAATGCAGTTATGTAGCTTAAAACGAAAGCTTCAATGACAGAAATCCAAATGGGCCAACAAATGGCTCCAAAAAAGCATGTGAAGAAAATAAAAAGAAGAAGAAATCTAGTGCAACACTGCTAGATTTAAAACCAGACCTTAATTTTTAATATCAATGAAACGTACTCACAAAGTAAATCCAGCTTATCAATAGTTAAAAGCGCGAACAGCTCTCACCGCTCCTGAGTAGTGTAGGTGACTTGCAAGTATTAAAAAGCACTTCCAGCAATGTAGGAAGCCCCGAGCCTCCAACGCGTTTCGTCGCTCGTCGGCGACTTTAACTAGGATGCTCAGCGCCGCGCAACAGCCGGTATTTATACCGGCATGTCACGGAAGCGAGGGCGAGAAACCCCGCCCATTTTGCTGATGCAAAATGCATCAGCAACTACGTAATCAAAAAGGGGAAGACACAAGAGAGATCTGTACCCACCCCAACTACGGGGTTGTGTCCACAAATAGAAAATTAAAAAAATAAAAACAAAGACATTACCGCTGGTCATAATGCAATAGAATTAATACAGACTCAACAGCGGTTCAGTCAGACTAGCAGCATGTAATTTCAAAGCTGCCAAGAAAACAATAATAGGGCTGATAACAGCCCCAAATAAAAACAACAAAATTGCAAATAACATATTGTCCTAAAAGACCACTACCCAAGATTAAAAATAGTGGAACACTAGTAATAAAAATTACTAGTGTGTAATAAAGCAGCAAATGCAAAAGGCCACCAAGGGGGACAAATTTAAATTATTATATCTAAAAGAAAATGCCCTAAAATGGACCTAAAAATGCCTAATATAATAGCTGGTGAAAGCTGTTCAAAAGAATCACATATAATTAAAAATTCAATATAATACAATAACAAAAATACCTAAAATTAATAAAAAACAATTATATCTTGTTTAGAAATAAAGTGCTTTAGATTAAATTAAGTATATCACTTAACTCGACATTACAAGGATAAAAAGCATATAATAAATCATGACATATCAATAAAGCAATTTAAATTGAATTCCACGTTTAGACCGAATGGGGTAAGAGTATTTAGATTAAAAATCCAGCGGCTCTCACACTGCCTAAGCTCTCGTATCAGATGGGAAACTCTCCACTTACTCTCAATACGTTCTAAACCAATAAAGGATAAACAACTGGGATCTGAATTATGTACAGCTTTAAAATGAGCCGAGAGACTATGCGCGTCATATCCACGTTTTATGTTGTAGATATGTTCCCGAATACGGGTTTTTAATTAACGGGAAGTCCTCCCAACATAAAGTAGATTACAAGGGCACCATAACAAATAAACTACATACTTAGAATTACAAGAAATGAATCTAAGGATCTTATGTTGTTTTCCAGTTCAAATATCCATAAAAAATTTCATGGGTTTGGCCATCAGTAAAGAGGTCTTACAACCCATACAAGTACCACACCTATAAAACCCCACCAATTCCTTAGACATGAGACTAACAGGCTTTGGGGGATCAATATAGCTCCGTACCAGGTGGTCCCTTAATGTCGGTGCCCGTCTATAAATACACACAGGTCGATCAGGTAAGGCGGAACCTAAAACCGGGTCCTCTTTAAGGATATGCCAATGGCGGTCAAGGATTCTTTTCACCTTACAATGCTGTAAACTATAACCCGTAATGAAGGCAAATTCAGACATATCATTTCTGATGGACCAAGAACCCTTACACTTAGAGCCATTTAAGATTGTTTGGCGATCTAAGCCCCTAACATGATGTGCCTGACTGTGGATTTCTCCAACTGAGTAACCTTTATTAACAAAACGTTCACTAAGGATATTTGCCTGTTGATCATAATCACCCAAATGGGTACAATTCCTCCGCAACCGTAAAAACTGCCCCCGTGGGATGGCTCGCAGCCAGTTCGGATGATGGCAGCTTCGGGCAGGGTCAAAGCCATTTCTATCCGTTGGTTTGAAGTAAGTACGGGTTGTCAGGTTAGAGCCCTCAATCATAATAGTAAGATCCAAGAAATTGACCTTAGTTGGGTCAATTTCAGCCGTAAACTCTAAGTTATAGGCATTAGTATTCACTTCCTCAAAAAAATCATTAAGACTAGCAATGGGCCCTTCCCATATGACAAACATGTCATCTATATAGCGACGCTATAACTTTAATGATGATCACCTGTTGCCATAAATAAATAACGATTCCCAATAGCCAACGTACAGGTTTGCCATACTTGGGGCAAATTTTGCTCCCATGGCAACACCCTTAGTTTGTAAGTAGAATTTGCCCCCAAACCAAAAATAGTTATGGTTGAGGGCAAAAATGTAACATTCCATTATAAAATCTAATTGTACCGGAGGGAGTTAAAAATCTTGATTAAGAAAATGGCGTACTGCCAAAAGGCCTTGCAACCATTATTCTTACGATCTGGTAAGAGTTTTGTGATACTGGTGATGGGTACACGGCGGTGGTGATCACGCATGTGCTTTGGGACAATTTCACCAGTCTACATTAATTCAAAAAGCTCTGTGTTTTTTCTTTAATTAAACTAGACAAATTGCCTAAACACATGGCTGCAGCTGCTATTATAAATGTTTGGACCCTCTACAACCTCAATGTCAGGGCACCCTTCTAATTCTCATCAGCAAGGAAAGCACAGAAGCCAAAGTACTGATGAGCCATGGCTACAGTATGGCATTAAAACATTGCTTGGCCCCAGGCTACAGTAGGTAGGGAGTGCCCAGATTCCCTGAAGTATGGAAGCAGGGCTGCCACCATAACCAGCAGTTGTCCTCCCTCCCAAGACTTTACTTTACTGCCCTGATGGCACCATCATTTTGACATGGTAAATCCTTGCTGGGGTTATGATATATGAGCTGTGGGCAATGTTTAAAATATTGGTCAAATAAATACAGATTGTAAATGCTTATTTAGAGATCAGACTAGACAAGAGACCGGTCATGCATGGATCCATACACCATCTTCATCATATTATGTAATATGTTAAACATAATCAAACCACACAGTTAATCAGATGCCATGGTGAGCTGGGATGTGTTTCTAAACTCGCTACATCTGTCATAGTATTATTGTGTGCATATATACTGTACAGGCATGCCCCGAGGTTCTACATCAGCTTGCAGACCCTCATGTTCTATAATACAAATGTGTATGCTTTGCTGGTTGCAAGTTAATGCGTCACACATTGTCCAGCCCAAGTCATTGCTTAATCTAAAATGCTATTATATTATGACTCTAAACAGATGCCGGGCTATTTGGAGTAATAGGATCAGTTGTCACAAAACGGATGGGTGTCACTCTCTGAACATCCTTCTTTGTAACACTCTGCATACAATTGGACCAGCATTCATTGTCAGCAACATGTGCTCCAATCCTAAAGCTGAGCCGCATTTTAAGATGCCATCAAATATTAACTGTCTGCTACACAATGCAGGCCTGACATGCAAATATGCTTTTCCGGCCAAACAAACACACGCTGATGAAAATGAGAGCTTTTCAGCCAGATGGAGATGAATAAATAATTTCTCACACTCCCCGGGTATAATTGCTTTAAGTTTCTGAGCATTTTCATAACATCTATTATTTTGCCAGATGATTTCTTACTGTCACGGGAGTAATGTTTTTTTTACTGTTAAAGGAAATTATGTATACATAAATTAGTAATAGATATTTCTATTTTAAACAACTTTATAATAAAAAGTTGTAGTTGAATGCATTACTAGATTGAGCGTAATTTACTACACTTGCGCCTTTTTGCCAGTTTAGTGCTGCCCATGTGCGCTGTGTGTGCCTGCAAGTGGGGAGTAACATGGCGATTTAAGCTATTTTGCACTGTGAACATGGGGAACAACTGCCTTCTGGTGTCAATATGTGTGGCTTTTACTGGCGAAAATGGTTCTTTTTATGCATTTTCATTCAGTCTATTATTTTCAGTGCCGAGGAGCGTCGATGGGAGCCCTATTCTCACCGTCCCTAGCAAATCTTTATATGGGGTGGTGGGAGAATTACCGTTTCACCAGGATAATTAGAAAAATATTCCCATACTAGCATTGTACATTGTAAATTACAGGAAATACCGTACTGTACCGTACTAATCAGAAATATATAAAAAAGTCGCCAACTGCAATTCTGCAAATATGGTGTATTTTATTGCATGCACTATATGTAGATTGCAGTACATGGGCTGTACAAAGCGCAAATTAAAAAGGAGAGTTACTGAACATCTGTATGGCATAGGTAAAACTCTACTCAATCTATCTAGCACTCAAGGGGGCACAACCTGAAGCTAGTCGGGGGGAAGATCAGGAGCAATGTTAGAAAATATTATTTTACAGAAAGAGTAGTAGATGCTTGGAACAAACTTCCAGCAGAGGTAGTTGAGAAATCAACAGTCACTGAATTTAAACATGCCTGGGATAAGCACACATCTATCCTAAGATAAAGAGTACATACAGTATACACATAAGGGCAGACTAGATGGACCGTATGGTCTCCTTCTGCCGTCAACCTTCTATGTTTCTAATGACTGTCATGCAGGATGCCCTGAAGGAATAAAAACCATGGATATTGAAAAGGTGAAAAGGTGAAGGTGAAAAGGTGAATATGCATATTGGAGGTGGAGATGTTTATAAAAATGTGTTACAGAGAGATGCATTTTGGATACTGGATATTCAGAGAGATTCACAGTGCATATTTGAAAACCTGTCAGGCTGGGTGGAACCTCTGTTTCGGGAGAAACCCAGGACACAACACACCTTCTTAATAAACTATCTGCAATTGTATCTTTACCAGAGGGAACCATCTTGGCCACTATGAATGTAGAGTAACTGTATACCAATATCCCACATGATGACGGTATTGCTGCTTGTGCATGGTACCTGCAGAAACAAGACCTATCTGCAGATGAGATCACCAAAATAATACTCTCTGTCCTAACCCACAAATACTTCTGTATTGGCCAAGACCTGTAAGTGCAGCAGATAGGTGTGGCGATGGGCTCAAGATTTGAGCCACAACACGCATTATTTATGGCTGGAACTGGAAGAGGAGTTCCTATCACAATGTGCCACTTGACCAATGGCCTATTTTCACTACATAGATGACATCCTAATCATCTGGTCTGCATGCCAGGAAGACCTCATTGATTTCCACATGAATTTTAACGACTTCCATTCCCCAATAAGGTTGAAACTCAACCAGTCACCAGCAGAAATCAATTTCCTTGACATACATATTTGATAAGGGAAAAGAAACCAACAGACTGACCTACATACCTTAACCATGACAGCTTCCACCCAAACCACATCAAGAGGTCCATCGTATCTGTTATGATACCATGGACAGAAACGCACACGTGGACAACTACAGCTTAGTCTATGCTAGAATGACATTTGCTAAGTTTCACTGTAGTTTGCAGCTATTGCAGGTTATGACACTAGATGACGCTGTTGCCTATGTCCAACTGTATTTTTCTACTGTATTGTTATTTCCTGTGGATCGAGCTGTAATCTATCACTGCAAGTTCTTCTTCTACCTGTCTTGTTGTTGTTTTCCTAAGCCACGATGTAAGGTGACATTCTCTTACTGCATTCATGCTTGAGTAAACCAGTTCATGTTAAACCACTATTGTCTATCTGGATTACAACTCCGCTGCATCCAGCACCCAGCACTCACACTCTGCAACAGGTTATGTGCCCAGTGACCGGATGAAGCCACAGTGAATGGATAAAGCCCAGTGACCAGACACGGCCCAGGCAGAGCAAGGCCCAGAACATGGGACAGCGCAGCCAATGCGGAGATCAACAAAAGGAAGCTTTCCACAGAGACATCTCCTGTATACAAGTAAGACTGTTCATATATATATATATATATATATATATATATATATATATATATATATACAGGATACTTATCAGGACTGGGACAAGAAAAACAGACAGGCACACGCCTCCGTAAGCTTACTAGTGGCAGATGATCAACTTGTTCATATACGTAATGAAAATACAGTGAAAGACATGTGGGATGTGCTAAAAAGACTGCATGAGAGATCTAGTTTAAACAGCAAGTTGTTTCTGCTGAGGAAACTTTACAAAATGAGGCTTGGCAGAGAACAGGACATACAAGACCACATAAATGCCATGCTGGAAGTGATCGCACAACTCAGATCAGTCATGAGAATATTACAGATAGTCATGAAGTTGCCATTATGTTGTGCGAGACATACACAGCACTGATTAATGCGTTGGAGACAAGGCCTGAGACAGATCTGACACTAGCATTTGTAAAGACCAGGCTCATAGATTGCGCATGACTCCACAGAAACTGACACCAGAACCGCTCATAAAGCTAAAGACACAACAATACACAAAAAGGAAACTAGAGTGTGTTTTAGGTGCCGCAAACAGGGGCACATAAAGAGAGACTATACTATATGGAAAGCAGAGCAAATGAGACAGCGTCCCTCTTATACTAAACAGAAAGTCAAAGCCACAATTTCTGATCCACATGAAGGGAATTGGAATGCCACATTTAAAGTGACAGGCAATCATACATTTCAAGGCTGGTGCATTGACTCGGGAGCAACCAGTCACATGATAAGTGAAGCTTTTTCACAGAACTTGATATGAATAACAAAGAGACTATTTACCTTTCAGATGGAAGTAAAATACATGCAGAGGGATATGGGCATGGAACCCTTGTATGTCCCAATGATGCAGGACACAATTTAGTGTATTTAATTTATCTACGTTCCTGAACTTGAAGGAGGACTCTTATCCGTGAAGCATCTGACAGCCAAAGGACTGTAAAATTCCAAGGTGACAAGTGTTCTAGCCAACTTGGATGACAATCTATATCACCTCAACACAGTGAAGGAAAAGGTGAGATTATGCACTCATAAACACAATGACTGTATACACATATGGCACATACGTTTAGGTCACAGACACCAAGAATACAAGAACTACAAAAGCGGAATCTGACAAAGGATCTGACAGTATCCCCTTGTCCAGTTACTGTTAAGTGTGAATGTTGCATCAAATCCAAAGCCACAAGAGTAACCCTTCCTAAAGCCAGTCAGAATAGAGCTTCAAGACCACTTGACCTAGTTCACAGTGATGTATGTGGTCCCTTAAACACACCTACACCTGGAGGCAACAGGTACATAGTGACTTTCATAGATGACTATTCAAGATACACCGTTACCTAATGCAACACAAAGAGTAAAGTTCTTGACAAATTACAGTTCTATGTAGCAAAGGCAAGTAACAAATTTCAGAGGAAACCTCTTATACTCCGGAGTGACAATGCAGGTGAATTCACAGGACACAAAGTACAAGAGTACTTAAAGCTGAACGGAATACAGCATCAACAGTCCCATACACACCAGAGCAAAATGGGGTAGTTGAAAGAAAGAACAGAACGGAACGGAAATGATCAGATGTATGCTGACAGACTCTGGACTACCACAAAAATACTGGGGTGAGGCAGCAATGACAGCCACATATTTGCAGAACAGACTCTTTTCCAGAACAGTGGAGAAAACTCCATATGAACTGTGGCACAATGAGAAGCCAAGTGGAAAACACCTAAGAGTATTTGGATGCAAAGCATTCATCTACATTCCAGAGGAAAAATTCACCAAACTCCAAAACAGAGCATTTGAAGGAATCTTTGTTGGATAAAGTGAGAGTGTTAAAGGTTACAGAATCCTAAATCCCAAAAAAGACTGTCACGCTCAGGTAACTCCAGTCCTCCAGGTAAGCCCTCAACCCCCAATCTTCCCAGCCAGCTTCACCTGTAGGAGCCCCCAGGACTTCAATGGCTCAAAGGATGGGAGCTTACTGGTTGGAGGTCTGGAGAACCATTAACGAATAGCGGGATTAGAGTGAGTCCAATTGATGAAGCAGGAATTACTAGGAAGTCGAAAGACAAGCCAGAGGTCAACACCGGGTAAGCAGAGAACGGAGGTCAATCAGAGAATGGTCGGTTCAGGCCGGGGTCAGCAACAAAGATCAATCAGAGAATTATTCAGAAGACAAACAAGGTACGACAAGGCTCTATCACAGGCACTGAGTAACTGACAAGGTAAAGCCTTTATAGGAACCAGATCTGATTGGAGATGGTGGAAGTGAGTGTGTGATTGGTGCTTTCAACAACTCTAAGCATAATTGGCTCCAAAACATTAAAAGGGCGTATAGCCCAAAAAGGCTCCTGAGGGCTAATTGGCCCTATTAGTGTCCCCCCCCCCACATACCCTGGGCTCATTGGCCCTTTAATTCTTTCAGTGAGGCCGCCGGAGGGCATAAACAGAACGTGCTCGCGCGCGCATGAGCACGTGCACTGACGCCGGGAACGCCGGCAGGGGAGGAAGCAGAGAGAGGCGCACTCACAGAAGCGCGAGCAGCTGCCCGGTGCAGCCGGCGAACGAGCAGGAAAGCGGCGGAGACATCGCTGGAACGCGGCGCAGGTAAGCTAGTTGTGTTGACGACAGAGGAAGTAAGAACAGAAGAGAAAGCCAACTCTAGTCAACCATCATCTGTAACTTCTGAACAAACAGTTGAAGTAGCACAGAACCTACCAGTACTGAAGAGCAGACCCAAGCAAGCTCAGACACAGAACCAAGATGCTCAACTAGAGAAAACAGAAGTAAACCACCTGTACGTCTTTCACACAAGGCAAGCACTGCCAGTACTAATGAACCTGCCACTTGGGAAGACATATCTCAGCTTTAAGAAGGGGAAGCCAGTAAATGGATAAAGGCTGCAAAAGAAGAGATAAAATCCATGCATGACACTAAAACATGGACACTTACAGAACTACCACCTGGAAGGAAAGCCATAGATTGTAAATGGACTTTTAAAGTGAAGCACAATGTAGACGGCACAGTGGAGTGATACAAAGCAAAACTCGTAGCCAAGGGATATTCTCAAAAATATGGAGAGGGCTATGATGAGACTTTTGCTCCAGTTGTTAAACATGCTACAATACAGACTTTGTTGACAGTAGCCGCCAGAAGGAAAATGCAAGTGAAACACTTTGATGTGAAAACGGCATTTCTACATGGCAGATTACCAGGAGACATCTACATGGAACAACCACCAGGGTTCAAAGTTGAACAAAGGCCAGGCTTAGTATGCACACTTCAGAGGAGTATATATGGTCTAAAGCAAGCTGCCAGAGCATGGAATATGAAAATAAATGAAGTGCTTACACATGAGGACTTTCAGAGGAGCTAAGCAGACCTCTGCTTATACACAAAGAATTTGTTTTGAGCAAGCAGGGGATGAAGCAGAGATACTGCAAAACCTAGATCAGCACTTTGAGACCAAAGATCTGGGAAACATAAAGAATTACCTCGGTATTCAGATTGAGAGAGAGGAAGACGGCAGCTTTCTTCAGAACCAAAAGCACAAAATACAAAAAATTATTGCTACATTTGGAATGGAAGATGCCAAACCAGTAAAATCTCCTATGGAAACCAACTACCCGAAGGAGATAAACAGACACGATACGCCACTACCAACTAACAGTACAGGAAAGCAATAGGGAAATTGCTGTACATTACCACCGCTACAAGGCCTGACATTGCAGCAGCTATTGGAATCCTATGCAGAAAGGTTTCAATGCCAAGTCAGATGGACTAGAATGCTTTAAAGCGAGTCATTCGCTATCTTAAAGGGACCTTACATTACAAGCTAAAGTTACCAGCAAGTGATGAAAGCATCCTGACAGGATATGTGGATGCCGACTGGGCAGTTCCTGTTTAACCACTATTGTCTACCTGGATTACAACTCTGCTGCATCCAGCACCCAGCACTCACACTCTGCAACAGAAAAGGTGTGAAACAAATCTACACCTCCAACAGAATAAAGACACCAGGTATGCAACCAGATTATAAAATGCAGGATAGTTTCACATGCAGATCCCCTAATATAATATATCTGGTCATGTGTGTGCCGTGCCCCTCAGCATTTTACATTGGGCAGACAGGGCAAGCACTAAGAAATAAGATAATAATAAGATGTGCCTGTTGCGGACCATTTCTGTAGACCAGGCCATGGACTACATGACCTCAAACTCACAGTGCTCAAAGGGGGCTTCTGTTTACAAAAGGAGAGATTGGAGTGGGAATGTAAAAGCATCCAAATCTTTAAATCGATGGACTGTGTGCTAAACAGGTATAATAATTGTATGTGTCATTATGACATGGATTGAATAGACTGGCCTCATCACAAGGTCTGATATTAAACACACTGTCTGGGCTGTTATGAGAGCAATAAAAATTCCACACCCTCTCCCCCTCTCATTCTTTTCAGCCCACCAGCAATTGTCATAATCTCCCTTATTCTTATCTCACAGCTTAAGATTTTACTACTTTGCTATTTTTCATGTGTGTCAGTAGAAAAAATTGTGACTCATTTGTAGTTTCCTGTATAAATGTGTGTCTAAGTTACAGATCTGTATTATGCCTGAAGGAGAAGCTTGAAATGCTTAGAAAGCTTGCATTTTTAATCTTGAGTTAGCCAATAAATAGTATTAGTTTAACCTTGGATTTCCTGCTTATATTCGATTCTAGAACTTAGAACATGTTTTGTCTTGGGTTTGAACTCTAAATGGGATTTAGCATACTTTATAGATATATAGTAATATTATTATATAATGTTACCTCTTGTTTAGGTGCTGAACTTATTATTTATTTATATATATTTTGGTTGTTGTATTTATGTCCTCTCTTAGTCAGTTTTCTTTATATGTAATTTATGCATTTATGCACTTGATCTGTCATTCATTTTTCACTCATACATGCGCTGCTTTAGTTAGATACAATGTGTTATCTACTTATGATTACAGGACATATATTGTCCTTTATTTATTTTTTGCTATTATTTTTGTTACATTAGCGATGTTAAATATTAATCTATATGTTCCAGATTGATTGCTTGATATAAATCCTTTCAGAACAAACTGGTATGCAGCCAATTGGGATCAACTGGGAGTTCCATATTTTCTTTTGAAGAGAGATGTGCAGCACATTTCCCATTGTTACTTTGTAACAAGTAAATGTCAATCAACCCCTATGGAGATGCCACTTTACTCAGCCAAAAGGCTGGTAGTTGGAACAGTGTTGTAAAATAGCTTGTTCACTTGTCCTGTCCTATGTAAATGGTTTCCTGCAGGTAACCCCAGACAAACACATTAAAATGCAACTGTTAATTGTCAAGGTGAGTTTTGATATCCTAAGCTTAACTATAGTTCTGGTCCTATCTTTACCTCATACGCTATATCCCTAATCATAACTTTCACTCATAACTACATTTAATTGGACCCTTCATTACATGACTAAGGACAGAGGTGTATGAAATCTGTAAGGTTGTGCAATTATTTTATTGATTCTGGACAGAGCAGCGATGTTACATTTTTAATGATCCTCCAATAAAGTTTGTGGTTTTTATACAATTGATTTGGAAGTGCTGGCTACTCTTTTGTATTGTGGCTTGCTTGTAAGTACTGGGAAATCCTTCAAATGAGATATGGTATGTAGCGACTAATCCTTTTCCATTTGCATTCACCCTACCATCAGCCCTACAATCCCCATCACTTGCCTGCTGGAAAAAGCACTTCAGGCCCTGACGGAGGATGTGATGGTGGCACAAGAGGAAGCAGAGTAGGAAGAGAAAGGACCATTTTCCCAGGTATCAGGGCAGTGCACAGGTCAGATGCTGGGTACCAGCCGGCAGGTACTCCTCTGTCCAGCTAGCGAACAGATTTAGAGGATTTGGAGGAGGAGGACTTTCTCCCACAGCAGGGTGGCACCCAGTGCAGCTCACTGCAGCATGGCTAGAGGGAGTAGCAGGAGGATAAGGAGGAGACACCTGACACTGAGGACAGCTTCTCCTTGACTCAGGGCAGCCTGGTTCACATTAGCCACTACATGCTCCAGTGCCTGCAAAACAACCTCAGAGTTGCCCACATAGACACCACTGGGTAACCACCCTGGTGGATCCCCGCTATAAGGATAACATCATCTTCTTGATTCCACCAATGCACTATTGACAGAGTTCCCAGCTGAATTTATGAGCTCAGTGGTGGCAGGAGGCAGATGAGAAGAAGCAAGTCACCAATGCAGCAGGGGCACCAGCACCGCCACACTGCCACAAAAGCGTGGGTGAGCATGGGCACAATGTGGAACACCTTATTTAATTGCCCCCCATATCCACCACTATTGGAGGTGCCTCCTGGTATTGAGTGATGGGTTCTCCCTGTTGAATTTCTGGGTCGCTCAAATTGACACGTAGACAGATATTGTACTCTATGCCTTGGATGCTTCGGCTTCCCCTGTGGCAAGTGTCCTATCAAAACGTGTGTTCAGCACTACAGGGAGTGTCATCCCCCACAGGAGGATCTGCCTATCAACAGCCAACGTGGACATCTTTACATTCCTTAAAATGAACCAGATGCGGATCCTAGGGACTTGGCTGTGCCAGCACCTGAGTGAGTGGTTGAAGTTTTTGCTACCTCCGCCTCTTCCACCTACACTGCCATATCCATCTCCTCTCTTTCACTTACTTATTTCCACCTCCACCACCTCCTTGCCGAACCCCACACCCTGGAACTCTGACACCTGTAAAAGTCTTTTAATTAATTTATTTATATATGTATTTATTTATGTATACATTTATTGATATTATTTATGTATGTATATATTTACTGATGTTTTTTTATTTGTGTTTTTATTCATTTTTTTCATGTTCTCTTATTATTTTGAGCACTTGCTCTACCCTATTCTGTGAAGGGCAATTGCCCCGGTGTTTCCCTCAATTTGCAACCCTCTAGCCTACACTACTTTTACTTTAAATTTGGCTTGGTTCGACTAATCCAATTAAGTTGTGGTGCACTGCCCCTGAAAAAGCCCTATCCAACCAATTGAATAGCCCAATATGGGGGTTACCTCTGAATACCCCTCTTGAAAAGCCCAGAGGACTAACAATTGCACTCACCACAATCTCAATTTTGCATATCATTTTTATTTATTATTAATCAGTAGAAATATTAAAAAACATTTAAAAAACACAACTAATTGTCACTAACGTAATGTGCCACGGGGGGGGGGGGGGGGGGGGCTGTCTAACCAATTCATCACAGTGCTTATAAACAATCCATACTTTTTATATAATAATAAATTCCCTCCCTTCACTAATAATAAGCATTAAAAACGTATATAATGTATTTCAATAAAAAAGTAATAAAGTTTATTGAAACAAACAGTGAAAAATGTAGTTGAGTAGTTTCAGATCCCGTGCTCCTAAGGTGCTCTAACAGAGCTACAAACTTCCTGGCTGCTATATGGGAGATAAAGTGGAATCAAGAGCATGAATCCCAGGTTATACTGCATATACAAATATATGGAGCTGATGAAGGGCAGCAAGCAGCAAAAAGACCAAGTTGTCAGTTACAGGCAAATCGGGAGGGATTATTTTGAATGTTAAGGTGATGTTTTTTCTAGGCTGAACAATGCTGAGATGACAAAACTTGTACCAGGTTTTATGCTTTCTCTTCCTCTGCTTGTCCCAGCTATGCTCCAGCATCGACAGTTCTGTGCCCTTGTGTTGTCCTTCCCCAGAAAACTTTATGAGCTTCTTATTATGATCTGTTATGTGATTTGCTCGCCAAAAATCCCTTATTATAACTGGCGTGAGTACCACTCACTCATAAATCTATTTATGGATGTTTTACTCTTCTTGAATGCTTGAAACGCAGCTGATTATTTGATTTTCCCCTCCTAACCGGGCAAGTGTCTCTATATTATTTTATTAGATGCAGAACTGTACAAAATTCCTATTTTTGGAAGATAAGTTTTACTTTTTGAATTAACCTTCAAACATTCAGTTAACTGTATGAACAAGTTTAAGGATATTCTGCGCCCTGGAGATGATTGGCTTAGTTTACTCTCACTGAAGTATTGTAAGGACTGTACCGGACACCAGTCTGTCTTGAGCTAATCCCCAATCTCCACCACCTCTTCTGCCTATAGACAAGTCCCCGCTTGTAGGAGACGCGGGTTATGCCTCTCCTACTCGGTTACCCCCAGGACTTATAGGGCGCAAAGATTACCAGCTTAAGGTGGAGACTGATGAACGGCAGGGAGTCCCAAGTGAGGATGCCGGATGGCGGAAGTCCGATTACAAGCCGAGGTCAGAGCCGGGAGGTCACGGGGCGAGGTATCCAATGGGAGGTACAGAGAGTAGTCAAACAAGCCGAGGTCAAATCCAGAAGGTCACAGTGCGAGGTATCAGAGGGGTTAGGCGGAATCGTGGCCAGGCAGGCAAAAGGTCGGTTCAATCACTAGAGACAAGCTAGACAACTAAGTACTAGGCGCTATAACAGGCAATGACACACTGCAGTGGAAATCCCTTTATAGTGGGAAAACCGGCAGGATTGGACAGGGAGACAGTGGCTGGGATTGGTGCACTTAGGATCTGACGGCAGATTCTAGACTTCGTTCTTTTAAACAGCCTCCGGTGGCCATTCTGAGTATTGCACCACCGGAGGACATGAGCTGATTGTATAGGCCAGCAAGCACAAACTGAGTGACAATGGGCAAGGGGGGAGGACTTACTCGGCGACACACGCGCCGCTGGGGATGGCACCGGAGGCAGAGGCGGCTGCTGGGCAGGAGAGACCCTGGCCAGTTGCCTAGGGACACCACGGGCACGGACTAAAGGCAAGTCATTCATGACAGTACCCTCCCCTTCACGAGGGGCCTCAGGACCCTCACCAGACTTAACAGGATTATCACCCTGAATGGTTCCGGCGGACTTCAATAAAGATACATGAGGTACCCTCATGGATGGAGAGGCAGACGGACAAATAAGCTCTGAGACTTGGGTTGCTCCAACAGTGATACTATAGCAATGTTCTGCACAGTGCGGGCTCCATCCTGTCAATTCCCCAGTTTCCCAATTAAAGGTAGGGTTGTGCACCTTTAACCAGGGGAACCCTAAGACAACCGGGGCTTCAGGGCTGTCTAGGACAAAAAATTCAAGGTTCTCAGAATGGGAAGGTCCCACAACTAGGTTAATTAAAGGGGTTTTGGAGGTGACAGTTCCTCTAGGAACAGGAGTATTGTTTACTGCCAAAATCTGAAGGGGCTTCCCAAGGGGGATTAAGGGAATGCCTAAGGCGGCTACTATGGATTTATCCAAGAAGTTGCCAACTGCTCCGCTATCGACAAAAGCAGAGACAGATTTCCTGGACAACTCCCAACCCACAGTAGCAGGTAACAACATTTTATTTCTATGAAGGGAAGTTACCTGACCGTCCTGACAAACTTTCTCTATCTTGTCAGGACGTTGCAATCCCGCCAAAGGTCTTTTATTGGGGCAGGTCCTAACCAGGTGACCTGAAACCCCGCAGTACATGCATAGGCCTAAGGTGCGACGTCTACTCTTTTCAGCCGGGGAAAGGTGAGTAGCACCAAGTTGCATAGGCTCTTCTGGGGGTGAAGATGAGACAACACCCATAGAGGATGACTCCTGGTGGGAAGATTCCCAGAAGTGAGAGTGATTCTTCTCTATATGTCTCTCCCGTAGCCATCTGTCAATTTTAATGGCCATAAGCATGAGTTCATCCAGGCTTTTAGGGTAAGGAAAATTTGTTAGAACATCCTTAACACCTTCTGAAAGACCAATTCTATACTGACCACAGAGAGCAGGATCATTCCAACGGGATTCAATCGCCCTGCGGCGGAATTTGGCACTATATTCCTCTGCTGAGCGTTTCCCCTGTTTCAGGCTTCGAAGCCTGGCATCAGCGGTCGAAGTCCTGTCAGGGTCCGAATATAGGATCTCCATAGCGGAGAAAAAGGCTGAGACAGATTGCAAGGGCTCATCTGTGGGCGCTAAGCCAAACGCCCAGGACTGTGGATCACCCTGGAGCAGAGAGATAACCAGGCCCACCCTCTGCATTTCTGTGCCTGAAAAGTAGGGCCGTAGTCTGAAATAAAGTTCACAGGAGTTCTTGAAGTTGGAGAATCTTGTACGATCCCCATCAAATTTCTCAGGAAGGGGAACCTTCGGTTCAACAGGAGGTGAGGATACAGGTGGTGCAGGCAGCTGGCGATTTTCTTGATCAGCCACACGTTGGGCCAGCTGGTTAATGGCGGTAGCCATGGCCTGCACTTGTTGTACAAGTTCTTCCATATCAATTTTTGGGCCTGTTATAATGTAAGGACTGTACCGGACACCAGTCTGTCTTGAGCTGATAATCCCCAATCTCCACCGCCTCTTCTGCCTATAGACAAGTCCCCGCTTGTAGGAGACACGGGTTATGCCTCTCCTACTCGGTTACCCCCAGGACTTATAGGGCGCAAAGATTACCAGCTTAAGGTGGAGACTGATGAAGGGCAGGGAGTCCCAAGTGAGGATGCCGGATGGCGGAAGTCCGATTACAAGCCGAGGTCAGAGCCGGGAGGTCACGGGGCGAGGTATCCAATGGAGGTAACGAAGAATAGTCAAACAAGCCGAGGTCAATCCAGAAGGTCACAGTGCGAGGTATCAGAGGGGTTAGGCGGAATCGTGGTCAGGCAGGCAAAAGGTCGGTTCAATCACTAGAGACAAGCTAGACAACTAAGTACTAGGCGCTATAACAGGCAATGACACACTGCAGTGGAAATCCCTTTATAGTGGGAAAACCGGCAGGATTGGACAGGGAGACAGTGGCTGGGATTGGTGCCATTAGGATCTGACGGCAGATTGGAGCACTGGCCCTGTGGTCTGATTGGTGAGCTCTGGGCTGATTGCTCCAGCTGAGCTTCCCAGGCAAACTGCTCAGAGCTGCACCTTCTAGACTTCGTTCTTTTAAACAGCCTCTGGTGGCCATTCTGAGTATTGCACCACCGGAGGACATGAGCTGATTGTATAGGCCAGCAAGCACAAACTGAGTGACAATGGGCAAGGGGGGAGGACTTACTCGGCGACACACGCGCCGCTGGGGATGGCACCGGAGGCAGAGGCGGCTGCTGGGCAGGAGAGACCCTGGCCAGTTGCCTAGGGACACCACGGGCACGGACTAAAGGCAAGTCATTCATGACAAGTATATAGGTATTAGGGAGCAGGTACATGGAAACTTGAACATGAGTACTCTAAATAGATTTAATGTACCAGACATAGATCTATTTAGAGTACTCATGTTATAATGTCATATATATCCTTCATGGTAGGGCGTTTATTTCACCCAAACTGGAGTTTATCCCCATTGAAGATACCTGGATAACAATGAACTTGGCCATTCCAAATGCGTCCAGCAGCAGAAATAGAAAGTTATTCAGCAACCTGTCACCAGCAGTTTCTCTAAAGCACCACTGGACTAGATGTTAGAGACTTTCCCTAGCCCCAGCTCTGAAACAGAAGTATTTTTTGTTACCATAATCATTCTTATAGCCCTAACATCACACACAAACTCCTGACACAGTCTGCCCCTAATATCTGCCCCAACAAAACAAAACCAAAGTTCAATATTATCTCTTTGATAATGCCCATTCCAGCCCCCCCCCCCCCTCCCCAGGAGTGGTATAGTCTCCAGCCTTGTTCGGGAGAATGGGTGTGGGGCTCAGCAGCTTGGGGCCAGGGCCGGTAAACTCCCTGGCTGAATTTTAGCCAGACCAACCCTGGCTGTGACCTTATGTCTGTTGTTCCAGCTCTATCCTGCAATTTCCAAAGAAACTGTGTGTAATTGGTGTTGAGACCTGTAGGTTCCACTGGTGGGTAAAGTTCTTGCCCACACCAAGCCCATCACAGACACTGTGGAATGTTAAGGAAAATTATTTTCATTTAAATATTCTGCACACATCATCTTCAGTCAGATTTTTGTGATTGATATCACATTTGGCTGAATTAATAGGTTTTATGCCATGCCTTATACAAATTGTACTAAAAAAATGGAATTAACCTGACATTTGTTTCTGGCAGCATTTTGGGATGAGCGGATTTGTTATGCATATCACTTTTATTGGCTTTTCATCAGCCCTCCACCCTGCACTTGCTTTTCTCTCTAATTTCTGCTGACTCGACTGTCCTGCATAGATCTTATCTCCCATCCTGTCTGTCTGGCCCTTATCCAGCCTCACTGCAGCATCAGTCTCTGCTGATTATTTCATAGTCTCATGGTGCCCAGTACACGTCCAGCCTTTTTTGCTTCAACATAAATTAAACTTTAGAGCAAACTTTTAACAAATATTCTATCAAATGTTAAACGCACAAGCCAGAAAAAGCCAGTGGTGGCTTTTTGGAAATGCCACCACAGACTCAGACATTGGAAATGCCACCAGAGATGCAGGCATTGGAAATGCCACCACAGACACAGGCATTTGGAGATGTCATCATAGACACAGGTGCTGGGGATTCCAATGCAGACACAGTTGCTGTAGATTCCACTGCAGACATAGGTGCTAAACATGTCACTGCAGACACAGGAGCTTGAGATGCCACCACAAACACAGGCAGGGCTTTAGGGCCACTTGGGCTGGATGTAGCCTATAGCATGCAGACGTCACCTGGGGCATATACATTGCTACTTCTAACACCACCTTCCACTCCCTACTTCCCAAGACCCCCAAATCCCTCGCCCTATATCCAGCCTCATTGTAGCACAACACCCCCCCAAGCCAGGACACCTCAGCCCATGTTCTGCAATACTATAGCCTCAGCATCATGACAGTGAGGGGTGGTGGGCTGGCCACTGCATGTTAATCCCCTGGCTGATTTTTAGCCTCAGTCGACCCCTGGACGCAGGTGCTGGAGATGCCACCACAGACACAGGAGCTGGAAATTCCCCCACAGGCACATGCAATGGAGATTCCAGTAATGGAGACCGGAGGTGAACAGTAGACTGGACAAAAGTTATGGATTGATTGTTTTCCTTAATCTCCTCATCAGATAAACCAGTCCATACATCACTCAGAGTCTTTCTGTGAGTGAGTCTTTCTCTTCATCAATATCAGACCAGAAACAGCCATCTTTAGAAACCTGTCATCTTGCAGGTTCCATATAAAAATGGCTACATTTCAGCTGCTAGTCTTTGGAAAGAGTGTTGCCATGGGCAATGTACACAGCACCTTGGGGTAACATCCAGATCAATAGTGAGAAAAGCCGGAGAGACCTAACTTCTAATAGAGGATATAGGCTGGATTCAGAGAGACAAAAAAAAACTTCAGTTTTAGTGCTGTTTTTTTGTGTGAAATGTTTCCTTTCTCATATGAGCGTACGAGCGATTCTATGCATGCATTGAAAACCTTCTGTAAAGTTTCCGTCCGTTCGTATGGCAGAATAGGAATACGAGGATGTCATTTTCCATCCAGACTTTTCCGTTTCATTTCCACATGTTACAACGTAGGCTTTCTTTTTTGCCCTTTTCCCATCGTATCCTCCAACGAATCCTTTACGTTTCCCGTTCGAAATCCTTACGATCTAGCGCCTGCGCACTACAAACTTAACCCATTAAAGTGCTCGCCTACATATTTGCCACCCTCACTTCTACTACAATGTTTAGCTAAATCACTTAGCACTATCCCCCATCTTCCCTTTTGGAACCTTAAAGCTCACCCAAACCACTTAGCACTATCCCCCATCTTCCCTTTTGGAACCTTAAAGCTCACCCAAATCACTTCTCGGTCATGAAAAAAACAAAATACATAGCAATGGCAGGCCACAGAACATTATTCTTCATCTGTGGTCCCCAACGAGTTGCGCAGCTCCTGCATCTTGCCCACCAACTGAAGGACCCTGACACTCAGTTGTGCCACTCTGGCACGTGTGGTCCCTGTTAAAAAACTTAAATTAAAATATTGGTATAACCTTGTTGGGGTCATACTGCAGTGCCCCCCCCCCCCCCACTGTATGGTCCAAACACCTAAATCTGGACTTCAAAAGCCAGAGGGCCCTCGCCACCACGGCCCGGGTTTTGCATAGGGCCCGATTATAGAACTCCTGGCCCGCATTCTGCAGGCAAAGAACGGGCATCAGAAGCAAGGGCAGGAGTGGATATCCAGAATCCCCTGAAAGAATTTAAAAATAATAACATAAAATACACATTCTAAGCTACAATATTGTTTAACATGTTGTCAAGGGCTAAAAACAGCAATAGGTTAAGTCATGAGTCATCAACTATATTCATTGCCATACAGTGAAAATGGATTGATGGAATGTGAGCAAACTTACCCTGGAGCCAACCACCAGATAATTCTCCTGACTCAAACTGACGAAATAAGCCGGAGCTCTGCAATATATAAGCATCATGGGACGACCCTGGATGCCCTGCAAGAACACTGAGAAATCGCATAGCTGGACCAATCACTGCTTTTATTTTGTGTGAGTGGCACATCTTGCGGTTCCTGCAACCAAATATAAAATAATTGCACAAAGCAAAGGTAACCGACTAAAACAAGAACTCCTACAACAAATTAAGATTCAAGTTCAACAATCCAAATATAATTCACAAAGGACATAAGTCTAAAAAAATATAGCAATTATATGGATGTGTGGGAAAATAAATGTTTACATGCTAAGGACTAATGCTAAGGTCAGCATTAAAATGCTTTTATAAGGCATAGATGAAATGTATTGATTCAGGTATGCATTGCTATACAATTTATGGCCTCGGCCATGCTGATACATGCAATGCCTTGGTGCTAAAGCCGCGCAGACTCCTCCACATAGCCTCAAAACATGTTCAACAATAGCAATCCGAGCCCTCGAAGGTCCTGTAAGTGGATCAGAAATGAAACAGATTTTTAGGGTGGTAATCCGTCGGAAATCAGCTCTCTGAATCAGACAGAAACCCATCCCAACAACGGAAGTTATCTGAACAAACGGAAAATTTTTGTTTGGAAAATGATCCGAACTAACGCAAATGTTCCGATTTGCTTCCCTTCATCGAAATCGCATTCCCGAACGTTCGTACGAATGAAAAATGGACGAAAAAAAGCAAAAAAATGACAAACACCCACCCAAACTTTCACAGACAGCTACGGAAGTCCGGACAAATGTGTCTCTGAATCGAGGCTATTGTAACACATAGCTGAATAACCTGCACAAAGAATATTGCTACAACAGGGGAACTGGAAAGAGAAACTGGAACCTTGACAGAGGTCATCTGAACACCAAAAAATGCTACTTTAAACAAAACAATAATAAGGGGATGAACAGTAATAAAATCTCTTTAAACTCTTTTTGGTCATTTTGGGAGTCCATGCTGAAGTCTATTGTAACTAAACTGCTGGATAAAACAAGGGGACCACTACAGATCACAGCTGTAAAATACTCTGGCTGGGTCAAAAGGGTAATGTAACAATTAGAATAATTAAAACATTGGCCAGGAAATTCACAACAAAACATTCCAGTGTACAATAAAACTTAGAAATAAGTAAAAAAGGCAAAAATATAGACTGTAAGTGGGGAGGAAACCCCTAGGTGCTGGTACTTATCATCGGGAAACAAGACAAATCCAACAGCCTCTAGGAATGAGGGAGAGTTTGCTGGTGCACAGCACTGGATCATGATGAAAACCTGGTAGTTTTGAGATACAAAGAGCTTTTCAATTGCAGATCATAAAAGGAGCCTATTTGCCTATGGCAAACAGCCAGGAGGAGGTCTACTAGTTTGCCAGGCTTGGCTAGGACAAGAGGAGAAACATATCTAAAGCCAGAGAACACACAAAGGTAGAATGCTAAACTAAAACTCCTGATGCACCTGGCTGAGGGTGTGGGCCCATATTAGTAGGCAGGCGCCAGCACCCGACAAGGTGGGGCAGCTGCCCAGGGCCCCTGGCCTCCAGGGGGGCCCACTGACATGGCCGGCCTTTGGGGTGTGTGATGGGGCTTGACGGGCGGACTGGAAGGGCACTGCGACAGCTGGTGCTCACATCTCCTCACGGTGCACAATGACCTAGGTGGCGGTGCATCCAGGGGGCATCCATATTTGGGACGTCCCTTGGTGATGTGACATGACTCTTCACCACAAAGGGGCCCACTGAGACTGCCGCCCAAGGGCCTACATAAACCTGGAGCCAGCCCTGTTAGTAGGCCTCAATATGGTGCTGCATATGAAAAAGATTATGGCTAGGCAGCTCCACAAGACACTCATTGGTGCCCATAGAAAAAAAACAGTGCTGTGCCACCAGGAGGATGTATGTGTAATTTACTGACCACAACACTTGTGAATTCGTAAGAGGTCCAAAGAACCCCTTATTCAGTCCAAAGTGTAGGGGGTCCCACATGTGGAATGGGACTTGCCAATTGTCACGCTTGGGGGGTAACTCCAGACCTCTTGATGAGCTCGCAACCCCCAATCTCCACAGCCAGCTTCACCTGTAGGAGCCCCCGCTTGCCGGGACGCAAGTTACGCCTACCCGGGATCGGTTGCCCCCAGGACTTATTGGCTCAAAGGATGCAAGCTTAAATGGAGAGATCTGGAGAACCAATAACTGGAGCGTGAGTGACGGAAGTCCAGAGACAGGCAATAGGTCGATAACGGGAAGGCAGAGTTCGTAGCGGCACCAGGGGTCAGGTAAGACGTAGTTGGGTAACAGGTAGAGGTCAGCAACTGGGGTTCAGGATCTAGAAGCGTCAGTTCAGGCAAGGGTCGGCAACAAGGGTACAGGATCAAGAGGCGTCAATACAGGCAGAGGTCGGCAACAAGGATTCAGGATCGAGAGGCGTCAAATACAGGCAGAGGTCGGCAACAAGGATTCAGGATCGAGAATGGTTGGACAATCAAATCGGCAACGGGCTAGACTTCACAGGAAAAGCTAACACAGGGTTCTGAGCGCTATCACAGGCAATGGTCAACTGAGGGAGGAAACCCTTTATAGGGGCAGACAGAGAGGGAAGGTGTGAATGATTGGTGCACTTAGGATCCAAGCCAGGATTGGCCTGACCTGTCCCTAGCTGGGCTCATTGGCCCACAATAGGAGAGAGGGAGGAGTTCCTCCCCAGGCTGAGCCCGCAGGCTCTAACACAGCTGCCTCCGGCGGACGCGCTGAGAGCAGGGCATATGAAAAACGTGCTCGCGCGCGCGAGCACGAGGCAGAGAGAGGCAGGGACGAGGAGGGAGCATGGCCGTGCTCGTGGACGCGCCGGCCGCCGCCGCCGACCCCGTTCCAGGTAAGTGCCGATTCCTGACACTACCCCCCCTTCACGAGGGGCCTCCGGACCCTTACCGGGTTTTCCTGGATTGTCACGATGAAACTTCTTTACAAGAGCACTGGCGTGCACATCCTTAGCTGCTACCCAGCACCTTTCCTCGGGACCGTAGCCCACCCAGTCCACCAAATACTGTAAAGAATTACGCACTTTACGTGAATCTAGGATCTTATTCACTTCATATTCTGACTCATTATCAACGAGAATAGGCGAAGGACCAGCAGGAGGAGCATTCTTAGCTGGTTTTAACAGCGAAACATGGAAAGAATTTGGTATTTTCATAGTCGGCGGAAGTTGAACTTTAAAAGACACATTATTCAACTTCTTAATAATAGGGAAAGGACCAATGAATTTTGGACCTAATTTACTAGAGGGTTGACGGAGCGCAATATTTTTAGTGGAAACCCAAACTAGATCCCCCACCTGAAGAACCGGTTCGCGTGATCTACGACGATCGGCAAATTTCTTATACCTCAAACCAGTAGTTTTAAGAAACTCTTGAACGCGATTCCAGATATTCCTCCGTTCCTGAAGCCACTCTTCCAATGCCGGCAAATTGGCAGGAGACCCTGAAAGGGAAGAAGCTCTTGGATTTTTCCCTAAATTACAAAAGAAAGGAGATACCTTAGTACTCTCACTAGGCACGTTATTGTAAGCGAACTCAGCAAAATCGATAAATTCCGCCCATTGTTCTTGGGCATCAGAGACATAACATCTTAAGTATTGTTCCAAAGTTTGATTTGTTCTTTCCATCTGCCCATTAGACTGGGGATGGTAGGCAATGGAAAGAGAGATCTGTATTCCCAACCGTGAACAGAAGTGTTTCCAAAAACGGGAAGTAAATTGGACACCCCGATCGGAGACTATATTAGACAGAATACCATGAATACGAAAAATATGCGAAGTAAATAGCCGCGAAAGCTCCGGAGCTGACGGAAGCTTGGTCAACAGAATGAAATGTGCCATTTTACTGAAACGATCTACTACTACCCAAATTACAGTATTACCAAGTGAGAGAGGCAAATCTACAATAAAATCCATAGAAATATGAGTCCATGGTTCAGCAGGAATTTCAAGAGGAACCAAACCACCACTAGGAGCCTTGTGAACCCCTTTACTACGAGCACAAATAGCACAAGCGTCGATAAAGGCAGTAACATCGCGTCTCATGGTAGGGCACCAAACATGACGACGGGCAAGCATAAACGTCTTATGGCTACCCAAATGACCAGCAGTTTTAGCCTCGTGAAACTCGCGAATTACGTCCGAACGCAGGTGCGGCGGTACAAACTGGCACCCCAAGGGTACATCACTAGGAGATTCATCTTGAAACGGCGCCAAGGTATTGGAGAGATCAGGAAGTAACGCCCCAACCACACAACCCGTGGGTAGAATTGGTTCACCAGAATCACCCCGATCCTTACATTCACCGAACATGCGAGATAAAGCATCAGCTTTAGTATTTTTTACACCCGGCTTGAAAGTAATAATGAAATTAAAGCACGAGAAGAGCAATGCCCAACGTGCCTGACGAGAGTTCAGCCTCTTGGCGGAACCTATGTACTCGAGATTTTTGTGATCGGTATACACAGTTATAGGATGTAATGAACCCTCCAACCAGTGTCGCCATTCATCAAATGCCAGTTTAATAGCTAATAGTTCCCTATTGCCAACATCATAATTTTGTTCCGCGGTACTGAATTTACGTGAAAAATAAGCGCATGGATGGAGACGCTCAGGGTTACCAGAATATTGTGACAAAACTGCACCCACTCCCAGCTCAGAAGCATCTACTTCAATAATGAAGGCTTTATGAATATCAGGATGCACTAACACAGGTGCCGAAGTGAAGGCCCGTTTCAAGGTCAGGAAGGCCTCACAGACAGAGGGGGACCAGTCAGCAGTAAAAGCCCCCTTGCGGGTAAGGTTGGTAAGAGGTGCTACAACATGGGAAAAGCCTTTGATGAAACGCCGATAAAAATTTGCAAAACCTAGAAAACGTTGCAATTCCTTGAGAGTCTTGGGTTGAATCCAATCCTGAACCGCTGAAACCTTCCCCGCATCCATCTCCAACCCCTTGTTAGTAATAACATACCCTAGAAAGGGAACTGTGGTGACTTCAAACACACACTTAGCGAGTTTAGCAAATAAGTTGTTCTCTCTTAACTTTTGTAGTACCAACTTAACATGGCGTCTGTGCTCCAATAAAGAATTTGAAAAAATGAGAATATCATCCAAGTAGATGACTACAAATCTACCGAGATATTCCCTGAATACATCATTAACAAAGTCTTGGAAAACAGCTGGCGCATTACAAAGACTGAAGGGCATGACCCATGACCAGGTATTCGTAATGCCCATCTTTCACATTAAATGCAGTTTTCCACTCATCCCCCTGCCGGATGCGAATCAAATTGTATGCCCCTCTTAAATCCAATTTGGAAAAAATTCGGGCTCCCGTGACTTGATTGAACAGATCCCCGATCAGGGGTAAGGGGTATCGTTTTTTTACAGTGATCTTATTCAAGGCTCGATAATCTATACACGGTCTTAGGCCACCATCTTTCTTCTCTACAAAAAAGAACCCGGCCCCAGCAGGCGAGGTAGAGGGACGGATAAATCCTTTCCTAAGATTTTCGGTAATATACTCCCTCATTGCTTGCTCCTCGGGCAGGGTAAGGTTATAGATCTTTCCCCTCGGGGGAATAGTGCCAGGCAGCAAGTCAATGGGGCAGTCATAGGACCGATGTGGAGGAAGAGTATCAGCAGAGCGTTCAGAGAATACATCGATCCAATCAGCATATGGCTGAGGTAATTCCTGTGGTAGGACTTGAACGCTTCTGAGGCCTGTATCAAAACAGTGACCTTTACAGTGGTCACTCCATTTGACCAACTCCCCAGCCCGCCAATCTAACACCAGGTTATGGAGTTGCTACCAGGGGTATCCCAAAATCACCGGAGTTTCCGGACAATCAAAAATAAAGAATTCTAAGAATTCAGAGTGGGAAGAGCCGACAATTAGTCTGAGAGGAGGGGTGTCGGTATTTATAGGACCTCCCTGGATAGCCTCCCCATTGATAGCTAAAACTTGTAGGGATCTTTCAAGAGGAACTACAAGGATCCCTAAGGTGGAGATCATGCTCCTGTCCAAAAAGTTTCCAGCCGCACCACTGTCAATAAAGGCGGAAACTGTCTGCTTAGAGGACCCCCAAAACAAATCAATAGGTACAAGCATCTTATTCTGGCGAGAGTTACAAACTGACTCACCCAGATCAGTACTCTCTACCTGGTCTGGGTGCGGAAGTTTTCCGCCGGTTTCCCCTTGTTGGGACAGGACCCTGCAAAATGACCAGAATTCCCGCAATACAGGCATAACCCCTCGGATCGCCTACGCTGCTTCTCCTCTTGGGACAAGCGGGTTCTTCCTAATTGCATAGGTTCTTCCTGGGAAGATGTTTCTCCACGGGGAATCGGGGATCTATGACTCTGGACTGGTCTGAAGGACATGGGAGCCCTGACTCTCTCCCTGGCCCTTTCTCTAAGACGTCGGTCTATTTTAATGGAGACCTGCATTAATTGATCTAGGTCCGCTGGCGGGGAAAAATTTACTAAGGCATCCTTGATGCTATCCGACAGTCCCACCCTGAACTGACTACACAAAGTTGGATCGTTCCACCTAGCTTCGATAGCCCAGCGGCGGAATTCAGCACTGTAGTCTTCAGCCGAATTCCGTCCTTGTTTTAAGGCCCGAAGCCTATTCTCTGCGGTAGACTGTATATCTGGATCAGCGTATAAAACGCCCATAGCATTGAAGAAGGCAGTCACAGATTGTAGGGCAATGTCATGAGACGGTAAACTAAAGGCCCGGGACTGTGGGTCTCCTTGAAGCAAGGAAATGACTAGGCCTACTCGCTGGACCTCTGTGCCAGAGGAGATAGGTCTTAACTTAAAATATAGTTCGCAGGCATTCTTGAAATTGGAAAATTTTGCCCGTTCTCCCAAAAATTTCTCAGGCAGTGGAATCTTAGGTTCGGAGAGGTGAGGTGGTACAGAGGAAGTCGCCACTTGACGAGACTCCTGAGTGGCCACTCTTTGAGCGAGTTGGTTTATCGCTGTGGCCATAGCTTGCACCTGCTGTACCAGGTCATCCATTCTTTTAGGCCTGTGATAATGTCATGCTTGGGGGGTAACTCCAGACCTCTTGATGAGCTCGCAACCCCCAATCTCCACAGCCAGCTTCACCTGTAGGAGCCCCCGCTTGCCGGGACGCAAGTTACGCCTACCCGGGATCGGTTGCCCCCAGGACTTATTGGCTCAAAGGATGCAAGCTTAAATGGAGAGATCTGGAGAACCAATAACTGGAGCGTGAGTGACGGAAGCCCAGAGACAGGCAATAGGTCGATAACGGGAAGGCAGAGTTCGTAGCGGCACCAGGGGTCAGGCAAGACGTAGTCGGGGTACAGGCAGAGGTCAGCAACTGGGGTTCAGGATCTAGAAGCGTCAGTTCAGGCAAGGGTCGGCAACAAGGGTACAGGATCAAGAGGCGTCAATACAGGCAGAGGTCGGCAACAAGGATTCAGGATCGAAAGGCGTCAAATACAGGCAGAGGTCGGCAACAAGGATTCAGGATCGAGAATGGTCGGACAATCAAATCGGCAACGGGCTAGACTTCACAGGAAAAGGTAACACAGGGTTCTGAGCGCTATCACAGGCAATGGGCAACTGAGAGAGGAAACCCTTTATAGGGGCAGACAGAGAGGGAAGGTGTGAATGATTGGTGCACTTAGGATCCAAGCCAGGATTGGCCTGACCTGTCCCTAGCTGGGCTCATTGGCCCACAACAGGAGAGAGGGAGGAGTTCCTCCCCAGGCTGAGCCCGCAGGCTCTAACACAGCTGCCTCCGGCGGACGCGCTGAGAGAGGCGGGGACGAGGAGGGAGCACGGCCGTGCTCGTGGACGCGCCGGCCGCCGCTCGCGCCGAGCGGGAACTGCTGCTGCGGCCAGCCGCCCGGGGACAACGCTGGAACGGGGTCCAGGTAAGTGCCGATTCCTGACACCAATACTCCCACGGATAGAAGAACCCAGTGCCCATCAGCATGTGGTCCCTTTTCTTCAAATGGTTTAGGGAGCAGTTTCTCATCACAATCATTCAGCCTTTGAGCTCTGAGGGTACGAGACCTTTTGCTTAATGGACACCAGACTTTTTTCTTATTAGACTTTTTTTAAAGTACTTTTTTTAGTGGACCAGCTTCATTTGGTCCATTGGGTGAGGGCATAGGAGAAGGCGGAGCTCAGGCTTTGACAAATTGCTGTTTGGGTGGTAAGCAGGGTACATTGGATGGCAGATCATCTGTCCTGGCAGGGGGTTCTAGCTCCTAGCCCCAGTCAGATTTATATTTTGTACGGGGGAGGGGGGCATCCTGCAGTTCTCCACTAGATGCCTTCCAACCGAAGGCCAGCCCTGACAACGGGAAAAAAACAATAATTTGGACTAAAAGAGATCAAATATTCACAACCAAAGAAAACTGAGGAACAAGTGTTGGCACACACAACCCCAGGGTCAGTGATATGGTGTGCTGGGGATGGATACTGGATTTTGGTTTATTTAACCATGTCATCAATGTGATTGCTAACAGTGGCATTGGGAATGGTGGTTTCAACAGGACCATGACACTATGATCACAATTCCCATCTATTCTTCTAGTCTGTTGTGCTACAATGTTTCCTGTTCCCTACTGTTTACTGCAACTGACAAACCTGAACCAAACCCTGACAACCTTAACTCCCTGGAATCATCACCCCTGTTAACACTGTCCCCCTGTTCCTGTCACCCCCCGTCTTCACTATGTTGTATATTAGAAAGGAGCCCTGTAGGTGCAGGTGTGTGAGTGGAAATACAGCGGGGGTCCTTAAGCTCAAAGGGGTAGAAAGGTACATGACTCTGTCTTCTTTAACCAGTTCACTTACTTTTCTTTACAGTCCACATTACCCCCAGCGGTAACTGTTCAGCAGTACACTCCCAACACAAAGTTCTTGCAGATGTATTCCAGCATACACTCATGGGCACTCTTTTCCCCTGTCATGTACACAGCCCTTTTCCCCTTTCTGGCAAGAAGATGACAGCAATACAGTCTGGTCCCTGTCTTTTCGGTACCTGGCTCTTGTCTTCTACCAGTCAGCTGCCCCAGGCCCTTTCCTGGTTCCTCCTGTGCTTTAATCCCAGTCTATTCAACACACTTAAAATAAACATTGTTTTTGGCTGGTTCTCTAACCTATATTGTTTGTGGTCCATCCAGTAAAATGTTTCCCCCAAAGCAGTTGCTTAGCCATGTGAGGAACCTTCCAGTAGCTTAGTTACTACTGACTCTGACCACTAATCATTATGAAGAAGGAGGCATATTAGGCTAGCTACCTTCTTGACATTACTAGGTCAAAGGGGGGCCCCACTTACCTTTCCCAGTAACCAACTGTCGCCACAGTCATATTGCATGCTTCAGTTTTGATGACCCCTCTGACCCCCCCCGGGCTCTTCCGGCTGCAGGACAGTGCCCGGAATATGGCGCCCCCTAACATTTAGTCACCTTCATGTGTGATCACTCCTGCCGGCTCTCCTATTTACCAGGGGCTCTTCAGTCTTCAGGAGAGAGCCCAACAGGCCCTCTCCCCCTGCTTTCCTGATGGGTGCCACCATCTTCACAACTAGCCCCGCCCTTTTGGGGGCGGGGTGGATGACGTCACCCCTGCTAGCGTAATCCCGGCAGTTCAACTGTCAGATGCAGCGAACGCCGGAGGAGGGGTTCAGGAGTTCCTCTGATCCCCTTCCTCACCGCTCCAGCAATCGCCTAATTTGTCATCGGATCAGTGAGGGACACAGGAGCTGACAATCAGAGTAAAGAAAAAAATGTTTTTTTTTTAATAAAAGACATTTTCTCTGTGTGTGGTGTTTTTTACTGTTAACCCTTTGTAAACTGATAAGGGATCTATGAGACCCCTATACCAGTTCACAAGACTCTGGGTCTAGCAAGTCACCATAGGCTAGCGGGTGACTTGCTATTAACCCTGAGCCCCCATTATCTGCCTCTCCAAAGGCCGGGGAGGGGCAGAAGAGCCCATGGCCATTTGGTTATGACGGCTTGTAGCCTGCAGGGCCAGGGGCCACCAAAGCTGGTTTCACTGGGTAAGGGGGAACCTAACTCCATTATTTGTGGGAGTTTTTTAAGGGTTTTTAACCGGGAAGGGGGGAACCAATGTCATTTTTTTTAAATTAAAAAAAATGTAATTGAAAAAGTCTCAATATATCGTCTTTGAGACAGAATCGGGATGTGTCGGGATATATCGTATTGTCATACATGTATTGTCATATGTATCGTATTGCCAAATTCTTGCCAATTCACACCCCTACTTAAAACCCTTAAAACCTGTGTCCACCCCCACCCCACCTCAGTGATACAATAAAAGACATGCAGAATTTTGCTAGAATAAAGCTATTATAGTATGCAGTTATAGTTTTTATAGTGATGCTATGCATTAACACTTTACACATACACAAACACATATCATATTGGAATTGTGTTCTTAATAGCTGAATTACAGATCCATCGCAGCAAAAGGGTAAAAATGTGGATAGTCAAATAAACACCAGGTCAGGTCCAGCTTAGCTTGTCAGATCCTTAACTGTGTGTTCAATTCTGGCATTTTTTTTTACTTAGCTAGGTACTAAGCCAAGAGTAATATATTTCCATCAAGTCCGTCTGTCAATAACGTCTGCATGGGAATTTTATCAGCAATATTGTGTTTACGGTGCATGCCTTAAATGTGCGCTAATTGATTTGAACATTGTACAATGACCATTACTGAAATCCAAACATTATTGATTTTTCCGTTATTTGTTGGTGACAGGCAAGTCTGATTCTAAGTGCTTTAAATCAACGCAGCATTGAATGTTAATATATCAACTGTACATAAAAGCTATTATTACTGTACCCCTGTCCAATGTTAAATCAAGACTTTCTAAAATGAGATGAGATTATGCCACATGGTCCTTATCCTTAACACTGCTGTCTTACTAAAATTAAATATACAGCTAGTATATCAAAGATATACAGTACTTATTTCCTGCAGGTCTTCCTCTGACAGGAGACTGGAAATCATAGTACATATTGTAAGTATATGCATGTCCAGTTTCTGGCCATTTTAGGACTGCAGAACTGGTATAGGGGTCCACAGGTAAAAAGGTCCAAAGGTGAACCTGCCGGGTAAATTTTTCCTTACAAATATTTCTGCTGTGCTTAAAAATAATTGGTCTAACTGAAACCTAAGATAATAGCTAACACTCAGAATTTCTGGATAGAATCATTGAGGTTGGCCCACAATTTCTTAACCCGCTGAACAGCACAGGTTGCAATTCCAAATGGGGCCTGAAATTTTCTGTTTAAAGTCCTGTTTTTTGGTCTAGCATCCTTGGTTTTTGAGGTCATTTCCTTGGCCATGGTAGTCCTGGTGATGGAGGCAATATACATCCTTTACTGTCCTACCTCTATAAATTGTTGTCATCCTTGGGGTCAAGAATATATTTAGGGGTTTCCTGACCAGACGGCAGGTCTGTCGAGACAAGTAGGCTTTAGTCCTAGAAGTTACTTCTTTTCTGTGCCAAATGTGAAAGCCTTTGGATGTGGGTATGTTTGTATCTAAGGACGACTGGTAGGTACAGACCATTACTGGTTGATATTCAGGTTGGAAATACAGTAGCATAAAAATAAAGTCAGCATACCCAAGATGCAAGAAGGGTCCAGAGCCGCATAGCTCCAAAGTATTGATCCAGGGCCAGCTCACCACTAATAAGTATAAAACATTACTTTTACTTTACGTGCCATTGTCACAAGGCCATTGCAAGAATGCTGTTAGAGAGATCGAGTACCATATGTTTTGCATAGAGGGTTTAAAAAATTCAGAATTCATATTTTTGGTGCTTAAAGGCTCCCTCTCCAAAAAGGAGGAAGCTTTAAGGTCCAGCATTGGGAAATTGCTGTGACTAGTGCATACTCTTCTCCCCTTTAAGGGTGCTGCACAGTCCACTTGGGAGATCAGATCTTTGATGAACTTGCATGGCAAATGCCTGGTCATCAGTACTCATTACTATATACCTTATAAAAACAGTTTGTTCTGGAGTTGGCTGATACCAGCTTCGGACAAAAAGAGTCAGTATTAGTCCTTGTCGGATTTGTAAACTGTAATTTTATTTTTGTTCAGTAAGTTGCAGCCTTGTTGGTGTTGCTGAAGCTCCTGCTGTATGATGCGTTTGGAAATTGAGTCTATTCTTGGGCTCTTATTCTGGCGACATGCTGTCTTCTCATTGTGGTTTGATGTACTGCTTGCTACCAACAGAAGATCACTTCCTGTGGTTACAGTTATGTACCCAGAGGTGAAAAAGCTTTGGTAAACCGGACCAACACCTTTTTTTTCAGGTGTTCGTCCCACTGACACCACATAAAAACAAGCTCAGAGGGTCATCCAGAATGCTGGAGCCCCCTCTCAAATAATCCCGCCGGGTGGCCACACGGGTCTTGGACGTGCCTTCAGCTCTGCCCACTACCCATCCATGTGAGCGCCGGCATCCAACGGGACTGCTTTTCTGGAGCGGGCTCGAGGTCAAGGTAAGAATATTGGGTGTTTTGGGGGGGTTATGTGTGGGGGGCTCCAGCATTCTGGATGCCTCCCTCCCAGGCTTGTTTTTATGTAGTGTTGGAAAAATGTGTGTGGGTCGGTTTAAGTGTCTAATACACCTGTTGGGCAAAACAGAATTCAGCTAAATCTGGGTATCTCACAGGCCATATATCAAAAGGTAGGTAGGTAAGGAGTTCAGGGTACAACTATAGAAACAGGGTCGGTAATTTGATATTGCATATCCTGCCATAACAACCTGTTGCTTGTGTTGCATTCAGAAATGTTACAAGCCTGGAGAGGACTTCTCAAGCACCACCAAAACCAAAGTTCAGCTACCACAAAAATAGATGGGGACTAACTAATATTTATTTTTTTCACTCGGGCATCCCTCTCCACAATGTGAAAATAGCAACTGGACAAATGAAAACTGTGATCAAAGCTAGCAGCATAAATAGCCAAAAAGGTCATTATATATATATATATATATATATATATATATATATATATATATACTATACACATAAAAAAATGTAGTTAGCACTAGCTAAACCTCTACCCAGCACATATATATAACAGCCATATTGCCAGAATTGTCCTACATTTCAGGTAGACTCCTTAACGGGTCAGAATAAAATGAAGACAGTTATACAGAGCAATGTAGATTCTTCTAGTGCATATGGCTACTCCATAAGTGCCAAAACTTCCATATCATAAACAAAAGCTAATGGGTGGCTACACCTGAGCTAGACAAAGTGTGGCCCTAAGCAAAATTAAAAGTGGGGCCTTTTTTCGAAAATTTTATACCAACCTATGCCTAGTTTCTATACAGCTTCCCTATTTGTACGGTCCCTGCTATTTTCCCCCATGTACCCATTTCCAGTCCTTTTAAATAGGAACAAAAGCCAGCCCTGGCATCTAAAATACATTCCTCTTTAGGGGGAATCCCAATTTGAAATGCCTTGCTATGTGAAACCCTTATGAATCACCACAATGCGCCAGCAGTATTGAAATATCAGTCACCGGTATGCACAGCCAAAGGGAAGCCGCATGTGTCTACAACTCCAGTCAGCTGGTTTAGCTGCTCATTTAAATGCGCAGCTGAGGCAGCTGATTGGCGAGACATCCCAAATCGGGAATTCTTATAGATTCCTGGGCCGATCTCTGTGGGTTTTGGTCCACTTTAAAGTGAAAGTCCAGTCTCCCGGTAACCCCCTCTGCCCTGGCAGGCAGGTTGGGGTTTACAAAAAATACAATTCTGTGATTACTCACCTGTAGAATTGGTATTATATGTATACAGAACGTCCTGTTCCAGAACATATTCCTTAATCTTGGGTTATACATCCAGTAGATGGCGCTGGACTGCAGAGACAGAAAAGTGGCTCCTCCCGGCCCCATATATACCAGGGACCTCCCACAAAATCCCCAGTATTGAAAAGCAGTTAAATGAAACCGGGAGAACTATAACCATAATAAAAAATTAAACAATCACCATAAAGAGGTAACTAAGAATAATGATAACAAGGTTGGGGTGGAACATGACATGCTATATACATATAAAACCAATTCTACAGGTGAGTAATAACAGAATTGTATTACAATACATCCTGTTCCAGAAGATATTCCTTACTCTTGGGACATCCAATAGCAGTGTCCGTAAGGTAGGGTGGGATCCCCAAAAGTAACAGCAGACAGTTTAAACCACTGCCGCAGATAAGACCAAGTTCAAGTCCCAGACTGGTAACATAGGCTTACGTGGGGGACGCACGTAAGTAACCCCCTGGAAGAAGGTCTTGACTAAGGGATGCTGAGCAAAGGCTCTTTGGAAAAAAATAGCCAAGGCAGAAACATGACCCTTCAGAGTACTGAGCTGAAGACCCAGATCCAAACCATGTTGCAGGAATTCCAGAATCCTAGGAATAGAAAATACACGACAGGGAAGCGAGTTAGACTCGCACCAGTCAATGTAAGTACGCCAAACCCTGTAGTAGATGGAAGAAGAGGACCTTCTTCTAGCCCAGATCATGCTATTAACAACCGAGGCAGGCAGCCCTTTTTCCATCAAGATGTAGGTTTCAACAGCCAGGCTGTCAAAGCCAGCGTTTGTAAATTGGGGTGGCGTATGTGCCCCTGAGTGAGCAGATCTGGAACCAAGGGCAGGGCGTAATGATCTATTGCCACCTGGACGATGTCTGCTAACCACACTCTTCTTGGCCAACAGAGGCCACCAGTATGGCTGGCACCCTTTCCTGAGCTATCTTGCGCAGTACCCTGCCCAGCAGGGGAAAAGGGGGAAACACATACAGAAGCTGAAACCCCTTCCAAGATATTGCCAGGGCAACCACGGCTAAAGCGAGAGGATCCTGGGACAGAGAGACAAAGACTGGAAGCTTGTGACGGGACGCAAACAGATCCACATCCGGCTGACCCCAGCGGTGGCACAGGGAGCGAAACACCCTGCTGCTGAGGGACCATTCTCCCAGATGAGAGGTCCCCCTGCTCAGAGAGTCTGCCTCCAGATTCTCCACCCCCCAGGATGTACACAGCTGAGATGCAGGGAACATTCTCCTCCGCACAGGACAGTACCAGGGACACTTCCTTGAGGGCCCTCTTGCTCCGGGTCCCTCCCTGATGATTGATGTAGGCAACCGCCATCTGGTTGTCCGAGCTGACCTGAACAGCCCTGGGGTTGAGTGGGCAACAACCAACCTGATCCCCCTCAATTCCACAATGTTGATAGGGGCATGGGCCTCCTGAGGGCCCCACTGACCCTGGAATTTCAGGGACTCCAAAATCCCCCCCAACCTGTCAGACTGGCATCCGTAGTGACAGTCTCCCAGCAGGGGGCCAGAAAGGATCTGCCCCCCAGCAGGTTCCTTGAGTCCAGCCACCACGATAGAGACCGCCTGACCAGAGGGGACAGGACAAACACCTGATCCAGGGACACAGGGTACCGATCCCATATTGATAAGAGGTGAAGCTGAAGAGGCCTCGTGTGAAACTGAGCATATGGAACCGCCTCGAAGCAGGACACCATCAGGCCAACCAGCTACATTCCCTGCCTGATGGATGGATGAGGACAAGACAGAAGGAACTGAGCTTTCTCTTGAAGACTCTCCACCTTCTGCTGAGGAAGAAAGATCTTGACCTGAGATGAATCCAGAATCATGCCCAGAAAAGACTTCACCATGGAAGGAGACAGGGAAGATTTGGAGTGGTTGATCACCCAGCCGAATGACTCCAGTGTGGACACCACCCGCTGAGTGTCCAGCTCTGCCTGATGGAAGGACTGAGAAGCGATAAGCATGTCGTCAAAGTAGGGAAGAATGCGAATGCCCTGACATCTCAGCAGAGCCATCACTTCTGCCAGCACCTTGGTGAATACCCTGGGAGCCGAGGTGAGACCGAAGGGCAAGGCCACAAATTGGTAGTGCTGATCCTCCAGAGCGAACCTGAGGAATCTCTGATGACCTGGAAAGATAGGTACGTGAAGGTAAGCATCCTTGATGTCTACAGAGGTCAAGAAGTCCCCTGGGCGTAGGAAAGTTACAGCTGAGCGCAGAGTCTCCATGCGAAAGTGTCTGAATCTGCACCCATGTTTTTTGGGAACAATGAAAAGATTGGAATAATAGCCTTTGCCCCTTTCCCTCAAGGGCACCCGGCAGATGACATCTAGTTCCAGAAGGCCTTGGACAGCCAGGGACAGACCCTGAGCTGACAGGGGGTTTTGAGCTAACCGAGATTTGATGAATCTTGGGGGCGAATCTTGTAACCGGAGGATACTACCTTCTGAAACCACCCTGATGGGTGAGGGCGCCCCTTCATGCCTGAGGGGGGCTTGGGAGAGGACTTAAGCTTGGGACCCCAGGAGGAGACAGGGTGGCCATGTCCTCTGCCCCTGCCCCAAAAATCTGCATGGGCCCCAGCAAGGGAAGCTTCCCTTCCAATTCTGGAGCCCCTGAAGGAAGGAGAAAAGGCACCTGAACCCCGAAAGGACCGGGGCTGCTTTCTACGCTGAGGCAACTTGCCTCCCTTAGCAAACAAGTCCAAATGTTCCCCAAAGAGGCGCAGCCCCTTGAAGGGAAACCCAGTGAGAGCCTTCTTAGCAGCGTTATCAGCTGCCCACTGGTGCAGCCAGACCGAGCGGCGTATCGCCACCAACAAGACAGATGCCCTGCCACACATTCTAATGGCATCATCCAGGGCAGAGGGAACATATGCAACAAATTCCTCACAATGCAGAAGAGCTCTATACTCTTCACTACATCTGCATCATCAGGAACCCCGTCTAAGAGACCCCTGAGCAGGCTGTTAATAGCAACAGCCGTAATGTCAGAGGCACAGACTGGACGGAGCGCGGTCCCCACACAGGCAAAGACATGGCAAGCCAGCTGATCAATGCGCCTGTCCTCCCCATCCCTCAGTGTAGTAGAGTCAGGGGAATCCATGACGGATGTGCTAGACAACCCCAGAACTGGTGCATCCACCTCGGGAGGACATGACCAACGTTTAACCATCTCAGCAGGCAAGGGATACCTCTTATCCCAACTCTTTGGTACCCTGGGAAGCCGGCTAGGCCGTTCCCACTCTTTGAGCACCAGATAATTAAAGTGAGTTTGTTCAGGAAACTCCGAGCGTGGTTTAACAGCTCCCCCTGCTGCCGCGGGGCAATGGCAGGAGGAGAGATACAGAGCACTTCAAAAATGTGAGCCAAAAGTCTGTCAGTATCATCTGAAGCCCATGGGTCATACCCAGGCTCAGCATAACCCCTAGGCTGAATCGGAGAATAATTCCGCTTCTTCCAGAGGGGTATATCCAGTAATATCAAAAAACTCCTCAGCTTCCACAGGAAAGAGAGTAACACCGGGTACTAGATGCTGCCGCTTAGCAGGAGCCTTACGCGGACCAGACCCAGCAATATGCCTTTCAATGCTGGCTACCCGGGCAGCCAAATCAGGTTGAGACTCCCCACTGGTATGCACCTCAGTGGGAGTCAGATGTAAGCTTGGGGGGGGGTATTCGAAGCCAGAGGGGGTGCAGCACTAGGCCCAGCCGCAGGTAACCCAGACTGCAGTGCAAGCGTCTGCTGGGCGCAGGGTACACAAACACTGACATTGTCACTGACAGGGGATACCCCACACGCCACACACAGCCGGGCTTGTCCCAAAGGAACCCCGAGCCCATTATCCTGAGAAGCCTCCATATGGTGATTATCACGGCACAACAGGCCAATAGGGATTGACGCTAATAATAGAAACCCGGGATGCCCCAATAACCCGCTAGGGAAGTGGGAGTAAGGGAATATAATAGCCCTCCAGTAAGAGTTAACACTAAATAGAGGGGATAGGACTGGGAGAAACCACAAAGTTTGACCCGCCTGCAAGACATAAGCAAAAAGATCCCATAAGCAATATACAGTACAGAGAAAAACAAAATAAATCAGCCCACAGGGGCACTTACGGACTGCGATAGGGAGACGCCAGACACACGCAGCAGAGAACTAAAATGGCGCCTGCATACACCTCGAGGGGCGGGCCGCGGAGACAGTGATGCAGAACGCATCAGCCGCAAGGCCCACCCCCCCGAAGAGCGCGAAAATGCGCCCACCTGACAAGGCCAGCCAATGATGGCGCAGCAGCGCCTGAGGCAATGTCGCCGCTGACCGCGGAGCGTAGTACAAGCGTGCGGCGGCGGCAAAAGAAACCAGTTCAATCAATTCAAAAGGGATTAAAGCACAACCATATAGTGAAGATATACCACCCCCCGAGATCCACCAGGGAGAGTGAAGGGGAAGCGACGACCAGCCTAAAGGGAGCCAACTGCGGGGACAGGGGGCTAGGGGCAGAAGAAGCGGGAGGGGCATCCCACAAGGCTCACCATGGGCCTATTCCACATACCCTTTGGTGGGGAACTGCGGTTGGAGCAGCGCTCCTCAGCACCTGACAGCGGTGCTGCCTACCTTCACCCGAACCAGTGCAGCCTAAGCTGGAAGGCAGTAAAAGGAAACGGGTGGGAAAAGTCCTAAAGAGCCGCAAGCTAATAGCCCCGCTCACCTGCGAGTAGAGAGAGCCATCTTCTAGTCATCGCAGCCCGGACTGCAGAGAAGAACTTATGGGAGGTCCCTGGTATATATGGGGCCGGGAGGAGCCACTTTTCTGTCTCTGCAGTCCAGCACCATCTACTGGATGTATAACCCAAGAGTAAGGAATATCTTCTGGAACAGGACGTGCTGTATATTTACTTTGCCGGAATCCAGCGCCGTTCTTCCTGCTGCATCACCCTGGGTCAATTTAGCAATTCAGAGCCAGTTGAGAAATCTCACAAAAAGGAGTGAGAATTCTCACCTGGCTCTGAATCGATCCCATTGTCAGAGGAAGGAGTAGGGTGGTCTCTTCCCTCATCTTCATCTAGTTCTGAACCGCAACAGTGCTACATTTCACAGAATGGGCTACAGCAGGGGCTACAATAAAATGGTAGAGCCAATGAGCATGGACACTGTCAGCAGCTAGCTTCCAGTGTCCTCACTAATGGGGATGGCCATCTTATTGTGGTCCCTGCCAAAGCCCATTCTATGAAATCTAAAAACGCTGGCTATTAATTACCGGCAGAGAAAGGCAGGCAACCGCAGGTAAGATAACCGACATGGGGCAACCCTATCACTGGTCCACAGTGTCCTGGGGGCCCCAAGCAGCTGTCTGGTTTTCATGCCCCAAATGCTGGCCCTGCTTGTAGCAAAGTAAATGACAATAGTCCTGAACATAGTGGACAAAGGACACCAACACTGCCCACAGCTCAACTGCCTACACACTGACTTGCTGGCACATGGGTGTACCTGAGCTATGGTGGAACATAGCTCTAATGTACTGAATTCTCAGTGGTGTGGAACCATTATGTGCACCACCAGTCAAGCTGTAATTTCCTCACAATTTAACAGTATGATGTGCGTTAATGCTGTTCTCCTTGTGGTCCACTGAGTGGGGCCCTTTTCTCCATCTACATGTTTTGGCCCATCCGGGGCTTCATCAGAATGGTGACATAACTGTGATCACAATTGATGATGATGTAACTTCTAAGTGATGTGCAGCCCACAGTTACATCACCATCCTAACAAAGTTTTGTCTATTCATCCCAACTGCTCCCAAATGACTTTACAGCGATAACCCGGAGTGATGTAACTGCACACAGACATCTCTCTGCTTGCTAGGGTTTCGAAACAACCCAGCTGTCACTTGGGCATCCTTCTCTACAACCACCTGACCCCAGCTGTCAATGAATTGATTGTATAGGGAAATGTAACAACTTAATCATTATAAGTACATCCCTTTCTATAAGCAGCTTCCCCAAATTGTCAATTCACTGATTGACTGAGTTGATGTAATAACAGCCCAACTGTCACTTGAACATCTATTTCTACAACCACCCGCCCACAACTATAATGAAGTGTTCGGTCATGGAGACATAACAACCCAACTGCTAGGCACTATTCTCCACAAGCAGTACAATGATTGGCAAGAGTTTCAAGGAGATGCCTTAAAGAATATGCTTACACTGTAAAAAAATATAACTAATGGAATCCTACAGATGGGTAGCTAATTAAACTAATACAGCACACTCTATAATGCTACTACAATAGGAATATATTCCAGTCATCGAAACATTATTTATTATCTGTGGACATTATCCATTCTCATTTTTAAAAGACAGAGTATGCCTTTTCATGAATTTAAATTAGCTTTAGACAATGACATTGATTTCCTCTCGAAACAGCCTTTCCTTCCTTTTCCCTCTTACGGTGATTAGATGCTATTTGATATTGTTCCAGGTATTTTCTTTTTAACACATAGCAAGGAGCTACCTGGAACCTGAAAAGCAATATCATAATTGAGGTTAATGGCTAAATCGGTCCAAGCTTCAGAAATGTAATGTGACATTTTTGAATACAGATTTGTCCATCCTTAATTTTACTTTGAATTTGGTTATTGGCAATCACAAGCAGGCCACCCACAACAGAGGAGACAAGATACTCATCTTGTGATACAATATCACACTGGGCAGCAGTACTTGGTAGAAAAAGTTCACTTTGGAGTCAAAAGTGGACCTTACACCTGGTGCTACAATGACCCCTAGATAGAAAATGAAAGTTAATGGTGTTTTTTGCTTAAAGTGGATCAAAACCCAGGATTATGACTATCCTGGATCCTGGTCCTTTCCCCTGGGGCACCCCGAATGATCGTGCCCCACTGTGTGTAACCTCCAGGTCACCTGAATGAACTCACCTCTTCCCGGTCCTATTGCATGTGCGGGAGCTCCTCCTACCAGCGCGCTCGGATCCGCTCGAGCCCATTCGGGGCACACTGGGGGGGCCATCCCCTGTTACCTTTTAACAGGGAGCATGCCCACATCGGCTATTCACAAATGCCTGCCAAAGGAATAGCGGGGATGCGGCCGCTGCTCATGCATACACCGTTGGACCGGGAACGAAGGTGAGTTTTTGGGCAACCTGGGGGGTTTCACACAGCAGGGCACCCCAATCGGGTGGAGGGAGGAGCAAGTATGCTTACCCAGCAGTCTCTTAGACTCCAGGGGGGTTTTGGTCCTCTTTAAAACCACCAGGTGTAAAACATGTGCTACCTTTTTAAGAGAAAAAAGTACCCTTTCGATTTCATTGCCTTCTTAGGGTGTGATTCAGCAACAGGTGTAAAAATAACACTTTTATTTCATGTTTCACCTACTGTGCACTTTTTAATACAAAGTGAACATTTTGCACTTGGTGCAAATCCTATTTTTGTAAAACGTTGGCCACCGCCCAACACTGATATCTAGCCATAAGTGAGGCCAAGGAAGGACAAATCTGTAGATGGCCTCATATAACACCGAGGTGCCACCTGAAATCAGTTGATAACAAGTTTCATATGTCAGTCAAAACCTCTGTTTTACCCCAATATATGCTTACCTTACCAGTTGTGCCGAGAGTAGGGAGTGAAGTTAAGGTTCAGGAGTTTTTAAGAAGAAACTTAATGATAGAACAAGGGGGCACAACCTGAAGCTAGTTGGAGGGAATATCAGGAGCAATGTTAGAAAATATTATTTTACAGAAAGAGTAGTAGATGCCTGGAGCAAATATCCAGCAGAGCTAGTTGAAAAATTGTCAGTCACTGAATTTAAACATGCCTGGGATAAGCACACATCTATCCTAAGATAAAGAGAACATACAGTATACACATAAAGGCAGACTAGATGGACTATATGGTCTCCTCAGTGGTGAGTAGAGAGTTAAACTTACCCCTCCGCAAGGGTTCGGGGTTTCTTCTCCATATGGGGAAAGCTGCAGCAGTCTTCTGGGCAGTACAAAGATTGTCTCTCCTCTGCTGCTGCCACTGGATCCCATTTGATTGCTGCGGCAGGTAGTGAGGTGGTTTTCACCTCACCATCAGAATGAGATGTTAGAATGTTCTGGTTATGTTAGGGTTATACAGTTTTTCCAAGAAGAAATGGGTTGTGATTAGGTGTAGATTGTAGATTAGTTTGGGGGGAAGGGAACTACATGTAAGGTTACTTTGCATTGTACTCTTCTAATCAAAGTCTTATATGAGAAAAAAGAGGTTGTTAAAATTGAGGTCATTGCAAAATGTTGTCAAATGCTGGCACTGGCATTGAGGTTGCTTTAAAAAACTAATGCTTACAATCTGCACTATTAATAAAACACCATTTAACCATTAATATTAGTACTAAACTATCACAGTTATATCTTTCACACCCAATGGGCATACACTGCTTGTACAGGAGCACAAATCTGTGACTCATTGGCTGCAGTTTGAAGCAACTATATTTGAAGACTATGTTAAAACAATGGTAACATTCAACATATGTTCTCTTTAAACATGAGCATTTAAAGTCTTTAAATGTATATATTAGTGAAGCTTTGTAGTTATCCAACTGCTTTGATGTTAAAGATGTTTGTCATTTGACGGATGTTCTAAATTTAATATTCAAAAATTAGAAACCAGTCAGATGATAAGAGAAACATCCTCAATAAAAGAAAATAAAAGAAACAAAAATGGAAAAATAAGTCTATATAAGGCTAAAAATAGATACATTTGCTTTCATTGAAGAAGTGTTCAGGTATCTTTTCTGTTTGCCCAAATTACTCAATTGTGTGTAAAATAAATTAGGGATGTAACAGTATGTGAGTGTTTTTTTTTAATGCAGGCCATGGTAGAGTACCTGAATCTATGATAGCCTAGGGAACAGCCATACAGTTGTATCCATCGCAAAGACAGACTCTCCTTAAAATAGTTCATTTGCTTCAGAATGTCTCTAAATAGATGTGCAGTTAATTTTCTAAAATATTGAGAACAGAGCTGAAAACATATTTCTGAAAGCAATCCTAAAACCCCACAAGCATTTAATTTTATTGCACTATTAACAGTGAGTGCTCATTGATTTCAGGAAACCATTTGTTAAGAGAAAGGTCACATGTCGTAATTAAAGCGACATCTAATAGAAAAGGTCTGCAGTCATACATTTGCTCCTTAAATCTGTCAAGGTGCTCTGTAAAAAGCAGCCAGCAAATGCGATTCTCAGCAAAATGCTCTAAAATCCTCCTAGGTCAAAGAACACCTAGAGGACATCATAGACTTAGGAACATGAAAAAAGGAAATGAGTCGCCCATGGCAAAAATGGCAGTGTCAAGAAATATAAGATATTACCATCAAGTCTGAACTATTGGGTCATTTCCAGAATGTAGCTTGCAATATGTGTTAACAGCTAAACACTGGTTTGACGGTTCATTAGTAATATATATATTTATTAAGCCTCACATGGGTTTCTCTACATAGTGGGCTGCAACTCTGTTTTGCTATATATATATATATATATATATATATATATATATATATATATATAAATATTAACTTCTTAATCATTAGCAGGACATAGAAAAAGAAGAATAAAAGACAAATAGATTACTTAGAAAGCAGATAATACTTGACAAAAAGTAGATACTATCAGAATTATACTGAATCATACTGAAAAATATGCATGTACAGAGGTGGTCCCTGCAGGTGCTAAATCGCCTCATTCATTGATAGAAATAGTTCTTCTTTAGGTTATTAGCATTTTTTGGTTTGGTCTACCTGGAGGTTGGGCACCAGTCTGGGCTGTTCCATTACCGGGTATAAAACCTGGCCACAGGAATGCCACTTTAGCTTATTGTCTCTGACATGGAAGGTAGACATGGTGGGGGTTGCTGGATGCACGGTTATTTATCACATTAATGTATTTACCTAATTGAATTATGGTGACAGTCTGTAAAACTGATGGCCATACATGGACTTTCCCTGCTTTTACCTGCTCCGATTACGTCCAGCCCCAGTTAGACGTGCACAGGCTTGGGAACAGGGTGTTCTGAATCAGCAGTTTGTTTAACCCTGCAGGACAAATATCTATGATTTACAGGCTTCTCCTCTTCTCCATGGCCATGGCTTCAACTCTCTTGCTCTTGTAAACAGTCAGTATTGTGCCCTATTGGCCCTCTCTCTTTTGCTCTATCCATCTATTTCTCTAAAGCCCTCATTTAAGAATCAGGGCTCACATTCCAGTGCTCTTCTGTCCAAATGAACCAGTGATACACTTGGGCTTTAATTGGAAACAGAGCCATAAATGTATATTTCTCTCCTTGTTATAAGCAGGAAACATGGGGACACATACATTCTTGAGGTAGATATCTGGCCTTAGGAAGTTGGTTTTTGGTAGACCAAGTTCATCCCTAAGAAAAAACTAGGTGAATTACACTACATATTAAGTTTTATTATTTTGATTAGCCTTCACACTGGACATTAGTTGTGTGGTCCATGTTCGGACTTATAATTTGATTTGATTGAGAATGCTATACTTCTTCTCACAGGTATGCACATGCTCTGACAGATCTGTATGGAAGCTCTTGAGACGCTCCCTCAGTAGTAGTGAACATGAGAATGTGTCTGCTGCAGGAATATTGATGGATATTTTGCATGACTTTCTGGGTACTCTTGCTTCTGCTGAACTCTCTGTGGCCAGACACCCGAATTCCCCCCACCTTCGGAATCATTCTAAACTCTATGAACTTGCAGGTTTTATGTCCCTCTTCCCCATTGCTCCTTTTCTTTGAGCTCTGCTCTCGCATGTTGTTGCCTGGCTGCTTATTGCTGATAAGCATCCCATGTCCATGCATCTCAAAAGGCAGCAGCGGCACTCTGCTCCACCAGGTCTGGGGGGTCCAGACCACTGGACCACCCCCTTGGGTGTTCCCATCTTTAGATGTTTTGCAAAGGCCAGAAAACCAGTTCCTGTTACTTTAACTGTACTTCCCCATTTTTGTTGCACTAGTATCCTATATGCTTCAGAACCACATAAGATAAATGACTTGCTTATGCCATAATACTATTGTCTTTTAAGCTAGAGCCCGACCATGGCACCCAATATATCAAGTACACAGTATGATAAATGTTAAATCTTAAATTGGATTCCAGGCCTTCTAACAAAAATCTTCTAACAAAGTTATTTTACAGAAATGGCCAATATACACACATACTTGAAATGCTTAAATACAATAAAATCTTGTAACTACACAGGGCCATTCAACCCAAACAATGCCAGTTCCTGTGTACAGGTCTAATATTTGATGGTGGCAAACATCACTCATGAAGTTGAGTAAATAAGATAAACACGTTTGAACATTTCAGAATATTATATTATTTGTGTAGTATAAACGCCTTATTTCTGCAATACAACACTGCAATGTGACACCCAATATATCATTGAAGGTGTCAAGGAAAATGACAAACTTTGTCTGCAGACATTAATCAACGGATTTCAAGGTCAAAATCTATTTTTCAAGAAGCCCTCAGTGTCATTGAGAAGATTTTGACATTCAAATCCTACATTGAGAACCTAAGAAAAAGAACGAGATCAAACTTTTTTTCGAAATATTATACTTTTATTTCTTGAAGAAATCATATTTATGAGTTGAAAAGTATGCCCTATTCCTCTATGCAGAATAACCTGAGCTTTATTATGTTGGTTGGTCACCTTCCATTAACTGCTCCCTTTAGGTCCTTCCACAACAGTTCTATTGGATTATGTACTTTGACTTGCCAGTTCAAATTTATTCTTCTTTAATACTTCTTTGGTAGTACAACTTATGTATCTAGGACCGATGTTTTGCTGCATGACCTAACCTCTTCTTAGGGTTCGGATGCATTTGCTGATACAATTCAGAATTCATTGTTCTACCAGTAATGGTAAGCTATCCTGGCCAGGATGGAGTAAAACAGGTCCAAACAATGTCAACCCCACACATAGTATGGGGTTTGTATGCTGGAATGCATGTATCATTCAAAACAAAAAGCTCTATTTTGGTCATACCTGTCAAAAAAACATCTAATTGCCTTCTGGCTTGTTCAAGTGATCTTCAGCAATGTTCTTTTTTGGGAGCAGCAGCTTTTATCTTGCAATGCTTATCATTGTTGTTGAGTGTGCTTCTGATAGTGGACGTATAACATTAATATTGGCTAATGTGGGATATGCTTTTAGTTGCTTAGATCTTGGTAACCTTTGTGATGTTACAGACTTTTTTAGTCTTAGCTCTTCGGATGATCTTTATTGGTCTCTCATAGTGTAAAATTGTATACAAGCTTTCAGATGGTGGATTGGTGGAGCCCAAACACGTCAGAGATGGTTTTGTACAATTTTCCAGGCTGGTGAACCTTAACAACTTTTCTTCTAGTGACCCCTGTGTACTGTAAATCTTTCGGGGGTGATCTAAAATGCCCACACAAATTATAAAATCACACAAGTTTTGGATCCATAAATATGGCTTTAGTAGTTTTATTTTCATTGCATTCTCAAGTAAAATATCATCTATAATGAGCATGCCACATAGCTTCAGCTGTTATAATAAGTAAATACATAGAAATACAAATAAAAACATGGATAAGAAATGTTGACACATTACACCTAGAGATTGGAGTATTCATGGAAGTAGCTTGATGTTTCCTCTTTGGAGGAGTGCGCTTTTTATTGAGCAATTTGACCCAATCAACTAAGGAAAGAAAACCGCAGTGCAGTCTTAATAGAAACCCAGCATGTGTTTCAAACTAAATAAAATTAAATGTTTATTTATAAAGGTTTCACTTAAGCTATTAAGTATGACATTAAATGGTTTTAGTAATATAAAATATAAATATAAAATTAAAACAGTGACCAATTTTAAAATCATTTAAAACATCAAAATAGAACCTAGTTCATCACAACCTACAAGCACAAACTTAACTGCCAGGCTGCCAACTGCCTGCCCACCTGATAAACCCAACTTGTGTTTGGGAATGGGGGGGAGGGGTGGCATAGACCTAATTTTTGTTTGGAGGTCCACTTTTACTTAACAGACAATTCACTATAATCTTTAAAGCAATATCTACTGTTTAAAATCACAATCCCAGTAAATGTATTCTATTTTTCACATTTTAGGGTTGATTCAGCACCGGACGAGAACCCATTCTCCCACAGTTTCCAGATTGTGCACGAGCCCTAGCACAAGCAGGTATTTTTGTTTTCCATTTTCATTCATGCAAAAATTCTCGCAAATGCAGTTGCACGCTCATGATTCAGTGACCCCAATTAACCTTAGAGATTGGCTATTAACTCTTTAACTGCCAGCCTACCTAGAGATTTTGTCAGTTTGTTGACAGGCCATTTTTCACTATTTTGTGCTATACATGTTTAACTGTGGTTTTGAAGGAGTTTCCAGGGATTTCCCAGGACAATTATATATGTTTGAGTCTGGGCTTTAACATGAAATGTTTTTTTAGCGTATTCTCAATATTGTTGGGTGACATATGTGCAAATAAATAAAGAAAATCAATTTTTTCATATTGTAGTTTTTTTGTAATAAATAATGTTAAAGCCCCAGCTCTCCTGGTTACAACGGTACCACATATGTATTGGTAGACACCCTTGCCTGGCCAGGAGACTCCCCCAAACTGAAACAGCACTTTAGGAGATTTCCAGATAAAATATAACTGCTATGCGCTATGCGCACCTTGCCGTTTTTCAAGAAAAACAACCCTTTACATTTGAAATACCCCCCTCAAAATTTTTCTGGAAGTATACACCTCAAGCCTTCTAGGTGTACCAAGATTGTTGACGTGGGTGTAGTCTGGAAGTAATCCCTCAAGTAAATATTTGGTTCCATAGAGAATCAAAGTCACATTCTCCCCAAGAAACCAAATGTCACCAGCTGTACAGGCATCTTTTTTGTAGAAAAAAAAGATGTTTCCCTTCGCCCCAGTTTAGATTATAGGGAGTTGAACAAAATCACCATTAAGTACAGGTACCCACTTCCATTAATACCAGAGCTTTGCCATGCTCCAACCCTTTTTACCAAACTTGAGCTGAGGGGAGTAGAAGGGGATGAATGGAAAACTGCCTTTCGCACTGGGTGATGCCCTTTAGGTTATGTAACGATTCATTAACTATGTTTTACGTGAATACCTGGATGTCTTTGTTGCAATTTATCTGGACAATATATTGATCTTCTCTGCCAACCTAAATTTCCATCGGGCCCATGTTCCCAGTTCCTGCAAGGAAGTCCGGCACTTTGTGGGATTTGCAAATTTTGACAGAAAATGTTATTGTGGCTTCTCAAAAGTTATCATAGAAAAATGAAAACACCTATTCATCTTCGCTCCACTACTCAAGAACCCTGAATCTCAACTCCCCTTTATCATGGAAGTAGATACCTCTGAATCAGCAATGGGTGCCATCTTGTCTCAAAGAATGGGTGAATGGGTGAAAGGAATATTATACATACAGTGGCATTCTTTTCAAGGAAACTCAGCCCTTCAGAAAGAAATTATAATGTGGGGGACAAAGAGCTGCTAGAAATTAAATTAGCATTGGACGAGTGGCAGTATCTGCTGGAGGGCGCACAGCATCCTGTTCCGATATTCACCGACCACAAGAATCTTGAGTATCTGCATTCTGCAGGTCAAGGCAAGCCCAGTGGTCATTTTTTTTTCTTCATCAAACAAATTTTTTATCTGCATGGCCTGATGATATTGTGTATGACAGAGGCTCTCAGTTCACATCTAGGTTTTGGTCAGTTTTGTGCAAGAGCCTAAACATTTCACTATCTTTAACTTCTGCAAATCCCCAGACAAATGGGTGGACAAAATGAACCAAGCAGACTCATCAGCAGTGTTACCCCACATATCTTCAAGACAATTGGAATTTGCTCCTTCCACTTGCGAAATTGCGAGAGTTTTTAAGGGGAAATGGGGTCCCCCCTCTAAATGGCTGGCGCTGGCACATACAACCAAGGGGAAGCCGCATGTGCCTATAGGTTTAGTCGGCTGGTTTAGCAGCTCATTCATATGCACAGCTGAGACAGCTGATTGGGGAGAGCGGGTAGGGTAAGAATTGCAGCATTTCCCCTGCCCTACACATGGCAAGAATCCCAAATCTGGGTACCCCTCTGATGAGGAACAAAACCCAGGCTAGTGAAATTCCTGCTTTTTGTTTCTATTTAACAAATTATAACTGATCCCTAAAATGTTCTTGCTAAAAAAAAACCCTTAACTGGCCTGAATCCAGCGCCATTGTCCCGGGCATGTGCAGCTGCAGTATCACTTTGTTAAAAGAATAAGTAGAGAGCGTCGAAGTAATGGAGCATGTAAAAAAATGCCCCTGCTCCCACCTCCCATCCAAGTGTCCCCCCCCCCCCCTTCATCCTGTTCCCAACCATGGCAGTGCTGCATAGCATGGGCTATGGCAGGAGATACAGTGAGATAGCCACCCCAACTAGCTGCCGGTGTCCTCACTTATAGGGATGGCCATCTTACTATAGCCCCTGCTGTAGCCCATTCTATCATATAGCAAATGGCTATTAAATACGGCAGGGCCAGGCATCCAATGAAAATATCAATAAAATTAGGGACAGCTGCCTAGTTTGCCTGCCCCAAATGACGGCCATGCAGAAGTACCTAGAAAGTCATACATAACACCTGCAAGTCAGAAAACCCTCATGTTCACCACTTAAGCAGCTGGGGAAAGCAGAAGCCACACTTTGTCTATGCAACACCCTCTACTTGACCGATAAAATTCTTGAGTGCTCCAGTGAGTCTAATTGTTTTATTTTAATTGCTTTAGGTGCTTTACCTTTCAACTGCTACTGTTAAACCCAGATTTTCCCTTAAACCGGACCTTCACCATGATTTAACGAAAAGCCAAAACTCTTAAAAAACGGTTCAACAGCATCTAAAATTAATATATTTTACGTTTTAGTCACTAACTTATTATTCTTTCCCCCACTGGGCTGCAACTCTGTTCAGGAATTTAGGATACGGGCGCCGCCATCTTGACTCAGAAGCATCACACTTACTGAGGAGAGGAGAGTGGGATAAGGTACAGGGGGGCAGGTTATAGCTTTGCTTTGCTCAGACAGAGCAGATCTGGGGTCAGGTAAAGGTCAACAATCCCAGAATGCAGAGCAGCACAGTCAGGAGGCACTTCCAGTTTGCAGGCTGCCTGATAAGATGGCGGCTTCCATAAGCCGCCATCTTGGATGTTTAAAGGCTCATAACATGCAGTAGATGCAGGTAGGATGATTTTTAATGTGGACAATCTGTATGTACAGGGTGTGGGAAAAATATAAGAGAGACTCTTATTCAGAGTGAAGGTTCGCATTAAATGGATATTTGTTGAAGTTTGGAAAGACTTTGTTGTCTTTGTGTGATTATGACTAACTGAGGAACACTGTCTACAGGCAGTAGAGACCTCTTGAAGCAGACATCCAGTAAAAAAAAATTACATTATCATCCTATAGAATGAGTTCACGCTACAAGCTACCTTGCCAAGTAGGATCAATAGAACAAGGAAGGGAAAGTTTAAAAGAATAGAAAAAGCACAACAATTAGAAATAGTTTAGCTTTATTGCTCCTACCAGATTTAACATTTTATAAGGCTTATTTTTTATATTCTGTTGGTAAACTATAAATTCTAGCACCCCTGGCGATGAAGGAATTCTAAAGCTGAGTGCCAAGTTCTAAATGAGATTGTTTCTCCCGAGACGGCATTGAATAGAAAGTGCATTAAAAGCTTATCGAGTCACATATGTTTCTAGCTGCAAAAGTGATGCAGAGTTTTCCAAGTGAGCCCCAAGACTTTCTCATTGGTTAATCGAGGCCTGGCTAAGTTGCCTCTGTAGAAAATAAAGAGTAGTATTTAATAATGCCCCAACTAGAATTTGACCCCTGTTCCTGCCTAAGCACGGCTACCCCCTATCTGGTCCATTCACATAAATATGAGAATCACAGTCATATGACACCAAGCCCCTAATGAGAATGGATAGCTGAATAAAAAAAACGAAAGTAACATCACCTGCCCTATGCTGTGGGGCAGGAGTGGGGGTTGGGGTAAAGTTTGCTTAACCCTTTTGTTGCCAAGCACGTAACACCTACGTGCTGGCTTGGCTGGGCCTTAAGTGCCAAGCACGTAGGTGTTACGTGCTTGACTTTCCTCGCTTGTAGTTTAAAAAGTAAAAACAACAAATACTCACCTGACCCCTTGTTGGATCCGGCCGGGTCTCCTCTTTAATTTGGTGCCATCCGATCCCCCGTGGGGGGTTGGATGGCTCCAGGAGAGCCCCCGGAATAGGCCGCCCCCCCCCCCCGCTTCTGCAGCAGCAGCTTCTAACTGTAAAAAAAAAAAAAAAAATAAAAATGACATTCACTTACCTGTGTGTGCGCTGGCTCCCGCTGTCCCTCCTCTTCACCTGGGGGGCCTCCGACCCCCCCCCCAGGACTTACCGATCTTCAGGAGAGAGCCTGGGAGGCTCTCTCCTCTCTTCTGCACGATGGCGGCCGCCATCATGCCTCTAAGCCCCGCCCCCTTGGGGGCGGGGCTTATGAAGTCATCCCGGCCCCGATCTCAGGCTTCAGCCTTCTCAGCTTCTCAGATGCCGGTGATCGGCACAGGGGAAGGAGGTGACAGGAGATCCTCTGATCTCCTGCCTTCTCCTTCTCTGGATGCCGATCACCGGCATCTGTCAGCTGAGCGGCGAGGGACAAGAGCTTGCAATCGAAGGTAAGTACAGTAAAAAAAAATTTTTTTTTTTTCTAATAAAATACTTTTTATTATTGTGTGGTGTTTTTTTTTCACATTAACCCTTTGTGAGCTGGTAAGGGGTCCATGAGACCCCTTATACCAGTTCACAAGGCTGGGGGGGTGGCAAGTCACCTGCCCTAGCGGGTGGCTTGCCATTAACCCCCGCACCCCCATTACCTGCCTCCCCAAAGGCCAGGGGGGGGCAGAAGAGCCCGGGCCCACATAGGCTATGTGGGCTCGTAGGCTGCAGGGTGGGGGGGCCACCAAAGCTGGCCCCCCCACTCTGTGCCTACAAGCCCCCATAGCTGGTCCCGGGCTGGTTACTTTGGGTAAGGGGGACCCCACGTCATTTTTTTTTTGGATTTTGAAGGGTTTTTAACCCTTCAAAATCCAAAAAAAAATGGGGTCCCCCTCCCCGGGAAGGGGGACCCTATGTCATTTTTTTTTTAATTAACCATTTGTCATCCAGCAGCTATAAAAGGCTTCTGGGCAGGAAAGGGTGTCTACCTATACATATGTGGTATCGCTGTAACCGGGAGAAATTGGGGTTTCTCACGCAATAAGATTTTATTGACAAACTTACATTTTTTATTACAAAAAAACTCTACAAATTGTAAAAAAATGTTTTTTTTTTATTTTTTTTCACACATTTCACCCAAAAAAATTGAGAATACACCTAAAAAATACAAACAAGACATTTCATGTTAAAGCCCAGACTCTGTTGAAAAAAACAATATATAATTTTCCTGGGAAATCCCTGGAAATCCCTTCAAAAATGACAGTTGAATATGTGTAGCGCAAAATGGTGAAACATCGTCTGGCAACAGGGAGTGGCAAATGCTGCAGGTAGGCTGGCAGCGAAAGGGTTAAGATACATTTAGATTAAGATACAAGATACATTTTTTCCAGTTTTCTTGCCCATATACAATATATAGTAAGACACCTATATTCAGCTAATAGCCCTCAAAGCTGAAAGGTATTGGATAGGGATGATTCGCCGAATTTTCCGACAAAATTAGTTTCGGTCCGAATTTATTCACGACGAATCGCTATTAAAAACGGCTATTTCTGAGCTTCCTAGAGCCTCAATAGGGTTGTAAACCATTCTGCCTTGCTATAACACGCATAGAATGCGTGCTGGGTTAGTGAAATAATACTGTAAATAATTATGACATGCAGATCAGAGGCATCACTATTAGAATCGCAGAGCGTCACAATTGCAGAGAGTTGAGGTGGCATCACTATGAGGGGCCCCTATATTGCCTAAAACACAACCTGGAGCTGGCAGCAGCAGCAGCCCAAATTTTGGCCGAAAGACATCCTGGAGTTGGCAGCAGGAGCCCAAAAATTGGCTGAATGACACCCTGGAGTTGCAAGCAGCAGCAGGAGCCCAAACATAGCTTGAAAGAGACACTGGAGTTGGCAGCAGGAGCCCAAAAATTGGCTGAATGACACCCTGGAGTTGCAAGCAGCAGGAGCCCAAACATAGCTTGAAAGAGACACTGGAGTTGGCAGCAGGAGCCCAAAAATTGGCCGAATGACACCCTGGAGTTGCAAGCAGCAGCTGCAGCAGCCCCAAATCTAGCTTGAAAGACACACTAGAGTTGGCAGCAGGAGCCCAAAAATTGGCTGAATGACACCCTGGAGTTGCAAGCAGCAGCAGCAGGAGCCCAGACATAGCTTGAAAGAGATACTGGAGTTGGCAACAGGAGCCCAAAAATTGGCTGAATGACACCCTGGAGTTGCAAGCAGCAGCAGCAGGAGCCCAAACATAGATGGAAAGAGACACTGGAGTTGGCAGCAGGAGCCCAAAAATTGGCTGAATTACACCTTGGAGTTGCAAGCAGCAGCAGCCCAAACATAGCTTGAAAGGCACACTGGAGTTGGCAGCAGGAGCCCAAAAATTGGCTGAATGACACCCTGGAGTTGCAAGCAGTAGGAGCCCAAACATAGCTTGAAAGAGACACTGGAGTTGGCAGCAGAAGCCCAAAAATTGGCTGAATGACACCCTGGAGTTGCAAGCATCAGCAGCAGCAGCAGCCCGAACATAGCTTGAAAGGGACACTGGAGTTGGCAGCAGGAGCCCAAAAATTGGCTGAATGACACCCTGGAGTTGCAAGCATCAGCAGCAGCCCAAACCTAGCTTGAAAGACACACTGGAGTTGGCAGCAGGAGTCCAAAAATTGGCTGAATGACACCCTGGAGTTGCAGCAGCAGGAGCAGCCAAAACATAGCTTGAAAGAGACACTGGAGTTGGCAGCAGGAGCCCAAAGATTGGCTGAATGACACCCTGGAGTTGCAAGCAGCAGCAGCAGGAGCCCAAACATAGCTTGAAAGACACACTGGAGTTGGCAGCAGGAGCCCAAAAATTGGCTGAATGACACCCTGGAGTTGCAAGCAGCAGCAGCAGGAGCCCAAACATAGATGGAAAGAGACACTGGAGTTGGCAGCAGGAGCCCAAAAATTGTCTGAATGACACCCTGGAGTTGCAAGCAGCAGGAGCCCAAACATAGCTTGAAAGAGACAATGGAGTTGGCAGCAGGAGCCCAAAAATTGCCTGAATGACACCCTGGAGATGCAAGCAGCAGCAGCCCAAACCTAGCTTGAAAGACACACTGGAGTTGGCAGCAGGAGCCCGAACATAGCTTGAAAGGGACACTGGAGTTGGCAGCAGGAGCCCAAAAATTGGCTGAATGACACCCTGGAGTTGCAAGCAGCAGCAGCAGCAGCCCAAACCTAGCTTAAAATACACACTGGAGTTGGCAGCAGGAGTCCAAAAAATGGCTGAATGACACCCTGGAGTTGCAAGCAGCAGGAGCCCAAACATAGCTTGAAAGAGACACTGGAGTTGGCAGCAGGAGCCCAAAAATTGGCTGAATGACACCCTGGAGTTGCAAGCAGCAGCAGCAGCAGCCAAAACATAGCTTGAAAGAGACACTGGAGTTGGCAGCAGGAGCCCAAAAATTGGCTGAATGACACCCTGGAGTTGCAAGCAGCAGCAGCAGGAGCCCAAACATAGCTTGAAAGAGACACTGGAGTTGGCAGCAGGAGCCCAAAAATTGGCTAAATGACACCCTGGAGTTGCAAGCAGCAGCAGCCCAAACATAGCTTGAAAGACATACTGGAGTTGGCAGCAGGAGCCCAAAAATCGGCTGAATGACACCCCGGAGTTGCAAGCAGCAGCAGCAGGAGCCCAGACATAGCTTGAAAGAGACACTGGAGTTGGCAGCAGGAACCCAAACATTTGCATAAAGACACACTGCAGTTGGCAGCAGCAGCAGGAGAACAAAATTTGACTGAAAGGCCCACCCTGAAGTTGGCATCAGCAGGAGCCCAAACATTGGCCTAAAGACATAAATATGTTTTGCACCATTTGGCACCATGCTGAATCTAGTCGCATGCATCAGCCATTGGTGGGTGGAAATCCTGGCTGATCCATCCCTGATTCATTTTCACAAAGGTGAGTCTCTCCACATTTTTGGTTGACAGACAAGTTCTCCTCGCCGTAACTATGGCCCCCGCCGCACTAAACACCCACTCACATGGCATGCTACTTGCCGGGCAGGACAGCTTTTCCAGGGCAAACTCAGCTAGCTGCGGCCACAAGTTAAGTTTGGCTGCCCAGAAGTCCAGAAGATCCTCAAGGTGTGTTGGCATGGTCATGTCAAGGTATGACATGACCTACTGGTTCAGGTCCTGCTCCAGGTATTCCTGCTGCTCATGAGTAGACTCACTTTGCGGGTGTAGAAAGCTACTCATTAGCGACTGAAGACTAAGGCTGCTGCTGATGGAGCTGCTGCTGCTGCTCCTGCCAACCCCCCCAGCAGCCATGGCAGTGGAAGGTGAGCGCAGAGGTCCCCCCGAGTCAGACCTGCGAGAGTATGGACCATGGCGCAGATAGGCATCGGCCAACTGACTACGTAGAATGTCTTTGTAGTAGGTCAGTTTGTCCTCCCTCTTGGCGGGTTTAAAAAATGCCCCAATTTTGTGCCGGAAGCGAGGGTCCAATAAGGTGGAGAGCCGGAAGTCATTCCGCTGACAAATGGAAACAATTCTGGGGTCACTACGCAAGCACGTGAGCATGCTTCCTGCCATTTGCGCAAGTGACTTGGAGGGACTACCTGTCTCCATCTCCACTGCATACTGCCATGGTGTGTCTGGGTCCTCTGTCACACCTTCCTCACAACCCTATAGCTCCTCTGGCTGCTCCTGCTCCTCCTCTCCTGTCCGCTGACTAGATAAAACAGCCATTTCACCAAGCCTAAACTGTGCACTGTGCCACTCCTCCTCCTCCTCCAGTTCAGCTCCAACGGGGTTCATGTGGTCGTAAGATGTAGACGCCATGTCTCCAGTGCCCTGACCAGCCATGGTTTCCAACATGTGCTGTAGTACATAAAGTAGTGGAATCATGTCATTCATCCCATAATCCTGGCGACTCACAAATAAAGTGGCTTCCTCAAAGGGCCTGAGCAAACGGCAGGTGTCACGTATGAGCTGCCACTGGTTGACATTGAAGTTACACAGGGGAGTGCCCCTATCCGCTTGGATCATCAAGAAATCCGTGATGGCTTTTCTCTGTTCGTATAGTCTGTCCAACATATGCAGGGTGGAATTCCAACGGGTGGAAAAATCGCAAATCAGACAATGTTGGGGGCTACCGTTCTGACGCTGTAGCTCAAGAAGGGTGTGCTTGGCGGTGTATGAGTGGCTGAAGTGCATGCAAAGTTTCCTTGAAGTTGTTAGGATGTCTTGCAGATGGGGGGAAGACTTCAGAAACCGCTTCACAACCAGATTGAAGACGTGAACCATGCAGGGCGCATGGGTCAGCCTTCCTTGTCGCAGTTTTCTTGGCGTAAGCCATGTTTGGATTTCTTGATGAATACATTTAAGCAGTTCCTCCCCTGTGTGACTCAGTTCGCCAAGACAAACCATGTGAAGCACAGCGTGACACCTCCGTGCCCTGCACACATGGTAGGCTGGAGGGGCACTGAGACTTGAGCTTACAGTGGAGGGTGAGGAGAAGGTGGAGGATGAGGAGGCCGAGTCGCACGGTGTCACAGGCACAACGGGCCAGGGAGCGCGGAGGCCCGAAGCGGCGTGACCTGTCCAAGTTGCTGCTGCTGCAAAGGGACCACATTCACCCAGTGGGCCGTAAACGACATTTACTGTCCCCGACTGTAGTTACAGCTCCAGACATCGGCGCTGCTATGCACTTTGCTACACACCGACAGGCTCAAGGACTGGCCCACCTTCTGTTCAACAAAAGTGTGCAGCACTTGTACTGCCTTCTTGGCAAAGAAATGACGGCTTGGGACTCTCCACCTCGGCTCGGCACAAGCCATCAGTTCTCTGAAAGGTGCAGAGTTCACCGCCTGAAAAGGGAGCGACTGCACCACCAGCAACTTGGACAGGAGCACATTCAGCTTCTGCGCCGTAGGATGAGTGGGCGCATACTGCTGTCTCTTGGACATGGCTTCGCTGATGTATTGCTGGCGGGATTCATGACTTGGAGGAGGAGGAGCAGGAGCATCTGGAGTGACAGAGGATGGGTATGACGCACAGCTGCCTTCGGCTGAGGTGCTGGAGCCTTGGCTGGCAGAAATTGGGAGCGGCGTGCAACTTGGTGAGGAAGCAGCCTGGACCACCTCTTTGGAGCCTCGGTTCTCCCAGGCCGCTTTATGGTGAAGCATCATATGTTGACGCAGGGCCGTGGTGCCAACATTTGGGCCCTGGCCACGCTTCACCTTCTGCCTACATATCTTGCATGTAGCCATGTTACCCTCCTGCGGATGCTTGAGGAAAAACTGTCACACTGACGAGTAGCTACTTTTCCCTCCAACAGCCCGCACTGATTCACTGCTACTGTCGCCAACTCCAGGAACCCCTGCTTCACTACCTCCCGATAAGGTTGCCTGCCGCGCAGCAGGTGCTCTACCCCGGCCCTGGCCCCATTTAGCTCCAGGCTTTACAATTCTGCCCCCATGCTGACTGCCAACCATACTGCTAACACCTTGCTGCCTCAGCTGCTGACTCCGGGGCAACCTGCGCCCCTCTTCTCCTGATGATGAGGATGAAGTCCCTTCTGCACCTGGCTCCCAAGTGCGATCGGCTTCATCATCATCATCATCACCGAGTTGTGGCTGCCCGTCACTGATGTTCTCGGTTTCCTCAACAGTGTCTGGCGCAGGAGCTGGAACGCTCGCAACACCCACGCCACTCTCCACATCACTACTTGTCTGCCTATCAAAGGAAGCCACCTCCATTTCTTGGCTGGGCAGTAGCTGCTGACTGTCTTCTATCTGATCATCCTCCTCACTAAAGAGTGGAGCAGAACCCAAAGCATAGGATACGTCGCTGGGGGAGGGAACGGCGTAGGACAGAGGCAATGGGAGGACAGGGACTGCTCTCGGGCCATGCCAACTCAGGGTTGTGTCAGAGGAACCTACCGACCCTAGACTGGGGGTGTCAGATGTAACTTGTGATGATGTGGATGACCGCGTTAACCAATCTACCACGGCAGATGCGTTACTGGTGGAGACACGACCGCTAGCAGATACTGGCAGATCAGGTCTCTCACCGCGACTCCTGCTGCCACTCCTAGCCCCCCTAGTCTGCTGCGACCTCTGCCTGCAGAATCTTGGCCTCTGCCACTCCTCTTTAAACATCCTGGCACTTGTCTGCCTGACATTTTTATGTATTTGAAATGCGCAATAGGCACTTAAAAAAATGTGTTTACTTTAAAAAGCAGAAGCTAAATAAAGTGAGATACTGCTTCTCTGCACCAGATACTATGAAAATTGGCAATATGGGATACCCTGCGGCCTGGTGTTTTTACAAGACGCAAAAAAACAATTCAAAATGCAATATAGTAATAAAACAGAGCCTTTAGAAGCTGATTTAGTATAACAGATAGGGTGAAATGTGCCGGTTTGGAATACCCTGCGGCCTGGTTTTTTTAAAGGACGCACAAAACCAATTCAAAATGCAATATATTAATAAAGAAGAGCCTTTAGAAGCTGATTTAGTAAAACAGATAGGGTGAAATGTGCCGGTTTGGGATACCCTGTGGCTGGTGTTTTTAACCCTTCTAAAGCCAGCTACGTGACTCTCACATAGCTGCCTCTCCAACCGTTAAGTGACAGCTACGTGAGAGTCACGTAGCTGACTTTAGAGCCCCATAAAAAAAAAAATAAAAAGATACAGACTTACCTGACCCCTCATTTGAAAGTGCCAGCGATTCTGTACAAGAATCAAGTAGTAGATTTTCGCCCCTGGGCTTCTGATCTTCAGGAGGGGGCCCGGCATAGTATAACAGATAGGGTGAAATGTGCTGGTCTGGGATGCCCATGCGGCCTGGTGTTTTTACAGGACGCACAAAACCAGTTCAAAATGCAATATATTAATAAAACAGAGCCTTTAGAAGCTGATTTAGTATAACAGATAGGGTGAAATTTGCTGATTTGGGATGCCCATGCGGCCTGGTGTTTTTACAGGACGCACAAAACCAATTCAAAATGCAATATATTAATAAAACAGAGCCTTTAGAAGCTGCTTTAGTATAGCAGATAGCGTGAAATGTGCTGGTCTGGGATGCCCATGCGGCCTGGTGTTTTTACAGGATGCACAAAACCAATTCAAAATGCAATATATTAATAAAACAGAGCCTTTAGAAGCTGATTTATTATAACAGATAGGGTGAAATGTGCTGGTTTGGGATGCCCATGCGGCCTGGTGTTTTTACAGGACGCACAAAACCAATTCAAAATGCAATATATTAATAAAACAGAGCCTTTAGAAGCTAATTTAGTATAACAGATAGGGTGAAATTTGCTGGTTTGGGATGCCCATGCGGCCTGGTGTATTTACAGGACGCACAAAACCAATTCAAAATGCAATATATTAATAAAACAGAGCCTGTAGAAGCTGCTTTAGTATAACAGATAGGGTGAAATGTGCTGGTTTGGGATGCCCATGCAGCCTGGTGTTTTTACAGGACGCACAAAACCAATTCAAAATGCAATATATTAATAAAACAGAGCCTTTAGAAGCTGATTTAGTATAACAGATAGGGTGAAATGTGCTGGTTTGGGATGCCCATGCGGCCTGGTGTTTTTACAGGACGCACAAAACCAATTCAAAATGCAATATATTAATAAAACAGAGCCTTTAGAAGCTGATTTAGTATAACAGATAGGGTGAAATGTGCTGGTATGGGATGCCCATGCGGCCTGGTGTTTTTACAGGACGCACAAAACCAATTCAAAATGCAATATATTAATAAAACAGAGCCTTTAGAAGCTGCTTTAGTATAACAGATAGGGTGAAATGTGCTGGTTTGGGATGCCCATGCGGCCTGGTGTTTTTACAGGACGCACAAAACCAATTCAAAATGCAATATATTAATAAAACAGAGCCTTTAGAAGCTGATTTAGTATAACAGATAGGGTGAAATGTGCTGGTTTGGGATGCCCATGCGGCCTGGTGTTTTTACAGGATGCACAAAACCAATTCAAAATGCAATATATTAATAAAACAGAGCCTTTAGAAGCTGCTTTAGTATAACAGATAGGGTGAAATGTGCTGGTTTGGGATGCCCATGCGGCCTGGTGTTTTTACAGGACGCACAAAACCAATTCAAAATGCAATATATTAATAAAACAGAGCCTTTAGAAGCTGATTTAGTATAACAGATAGGGTGAAATGTGCTGGTCTGGGATGCCCATGCGGCCTGGTGTTTTTACAGGACGCACAAAACCAATTCAAAATGCAATATATTAATAAAACAGAGCCTTTAGAAGCTGATTTAGTATAACAGATAGGGTGAAATGTGCTGGTTTGGGATGCCCATGCGGCCTGGTGTTTTTACAGGATGCACAAAACCAATTCAAAATGCAATATATTAATAAAACAGAGCCTTTAGAAGCTGATTTAGTATAACAGATAGGGTGAAATGTGCTGGTTTGGGATGCCCATGCGGCCTGGTGTTTTTACAGGACGCACAAAACCAATTCAAAATGCAATATATTAATAAAACAGAGACTTTAGAAGCTGATTTAGTATAACAGATAGGGTGAAATGTTCTGGTTTGGGATGCCCATGCGGCCTGGTGTTTTTTCAGGATGCACAAAACCAATTCAAAATGCAATATATTAATAAAACAGAGCCTTTAGGAGCTGATTTAGTATAACAGATTGGGTCAAATGTGCTGAAATAGTATGCCCATGTGGGCTGGGGTTTTTGCAGCATACAAAAAAAATTAAAACTAATCGAGTTATAAGAAATGCTTGTGTGTAACAGATAGGGTGAAATATGCCACTGCCAAGATGGGATGCACAGTGGCCAGGAATATTTACAGCCCAAAAAAAGCTATTTAACCCTTTCAGTGCCAAGCACGTAGTTTCTACGTGCTCGCTTCCACTCCACTTAAGTGCCAAGCACGTAGAATCTACGTGCTTGACTTTCCCCCCTGCTAGTAAAAAAAATAAAAATCAAAAATACTCACCTGACCCCTAGTTGGATCTGGCTGGGTCTCCTCTTTAATTTGGTGCCATCCGATCCCCCGTGGGGCCTCTTCAGCTTCAGGGGAGAGCCTGAAAGGGCTCTCCCTCTCCTCTCCTCTCCCGACGGGCGCCGCCATCTTGCTGTTAAGCCCCGCCCCTTATGACGTCACTCCCGGGCCTCTTGCTGCCTCTCCTCGGCTCAGCTGTCAGATGCCCTGGTGATCGCTGGGCAGAGCAGTGGAGGGGCAGGGGATGCTCTGATCCCCTGCCCCCCCCTCCTCTGGCCAGCGATCACCAGGGCATTTGACAGCTGATCGACACAGGAGCTGACAATCGGGTGAGGTAAGTAAAGTAAAAAAAAAAAAACAATATATCATTTTCCTGGGAAATCCCTTCAAAAATCACATTTGAACATGGGGAGCGTAAAATAGTGCAAAATGGTCTGGCACCAAGGGTGACAAAAACTCCAGGTAGGCTGGCAGCGAAAGGTTTAAAACTGATCTGGCAAATGAAGTGAAGTGAAAATAAAAAAAAAAAAAAAAAAAGTTTCCCTGTCACTTTCCTTGCTGTCCCTGCCTGGATCGTTCCCGATTTTTCCCTATCTTTCCCTGGCACTGTGTGAGTCTCTGTGGGTCTCCCTGACTCTCCCTGCCTGTCTGTTAGTCTCTCCCTGTCTGCAGCAACCTCAGTTCTGTCTGCAATGCAAGGCTGAAATGCGCACAAGCAAGATGGCCGCCGTTTATATAGCACTGTGACGTCACCGGGCTTCCTGGCTGCTGATAGGCTGCATGTGACCTTCCCACGATAACTTGCCCCAGGGGACATGTTAGGACATGTCCATCCACTATTTTGCAATGGGTGTAATTGAAATAAATGGAGTTTAAAGGAAAACTTCGATCGATCGAATCACAGGGAAATTCGGATTCGTTCAGAATCAAATTTTTCCTAAAATTCAGAACGAATTCGGGTTCGTCCGGATTGATTCGCTCATCCCTAGTATTGGACATTTCCCCTGGTTAGTGTGGGACTGGCCCACCAGAGAACCAGATGATCCTTCACCAGAACAAATTTTAGGGCCCCATACAGGAGAGAACAGCACAAACCGTTCCTCCCCCAGGGAGAATTGAACATGTCATCCCAGAGGTTCTGCTTCCCCCCCCACGTTTACCCTTTCAACGGCATTCAGGACATGGAACACTGGGAGCCAGGGAGGTAAGTATACCATTGAGCGCAATTTAAAATCATTAGTGATGGAAAGAAAAACATTATAAAATCAAGAATCAAAAGAATGTTCTTCCTAAAATAGAATGGAGGAAGGGCCCCCAGACTAGTAAGAGTTATACTGGTGAGTTTGTACTTTCTTGGTGTGTCAGAAAAGGCACTGGGAACCTGCCACCTTCTTGTATCAACCCCCAAAAACAACTTTGTATATAGGATTTTAAATATTTTTTTATATGTTTTTATTTTTCGACTTTTATATTTTCATAATAAATTAATCGTTAATAATCAAAAAATAAAGATTATAAATAAAAAAATACAGAATTAATAATTAAATAATGTTGTGTTGTCTTTCATTTACTATAATTAACAATGTTGACATTATATCCATGTGGGCATCCCAAATATACAACTATCAAGGAGAATGAGCTTCACTTGAAAGAAGAAAGTAGTTAGTATAAGCGCTAGGAAGAAGAAAAGAAGAATGCATGGCAAGCATGGAATGCTAAGTACTTCGGAACAGAAGAGACTTGGCACAGCAATAAGTAAGTAATGGGATAGCAGGGCCAGGGTATGGGAAACAATGAAAAAAAGAGAGGCTTGCATGCTTACAAGCCAGCAAACAAGCCAGCTTATGTGTATGAATTACAAAAAAAGTAAATAAAACTGAATTTAGGGGCTAAATTAAGGGTAAAAACTGGTATTTTTCAATGTTAACTTGTAGGACCTCAGTGGACACTGAAACATTTAGTTGCAAGGTACATGGAAAAATGCTAGAAAAACACCAGGAGATGCGCATTTCGCTTCAACGTATATGAAAGCGGCGTCCATGGAATAGGCCTTACGCCTTACGTTCTCGACGGCTTACGCAGCTGCGAAAATAGTACAACGCGCACCCAATGGAGGTTTGGAACCATGAGAATGCACGTATACTTAACATAAGCTATGTGTAATGTGCACACTTAGGAACAAAAACGAACATTTGACACTGTCCCTCACAGAAGCTTGTTGGGAAAATTGGGGTTAAAAAATACAGTTTGTGAGTGGATTGAAAACTGGCTGAAGGGTTGTGTGCAGAGATCAGGCTGACTTGGACACATTGAGTGTCTGGGCATCCACTTGGCAAATGTAGTTCGATGTGAAGAAGGGTAAAGTCATGGACTTAGGCGTCTAATAACCGGAAGCCACATAGAGACGTAGCTTTCTTTAACACTCAACTTGGTGCAATGGTGCATCATACTATCTTGAAATCTTTAATGCTTTTCAACGGCTTCTGTGTGAGATATCACAATGGGCTGAGCTGGGATGTGAGGGTTAACAATTGCTTCATCTGTATGTCATCAAGGGAGCAAAAAAGCGAGAGTCACTAGTAGAGAAGGATCTGGGGATACTGGTTGACCACAGACTAAATAACAGTATGCAATGCCAAGAAGCTGCTTCTAAGGTAACTAAGATATTTTCATGCATTAAAACAGGTATGTAATCACAAGACAGAGATGTAATTGTGCCTCTTTACAAGGCACTGAATGAAGGATCTTAGTTATGAGGAAATATTACAGGAATTAAATCTATTTAGTCTTGAAAAGAGACGCCTGAGGGGGGGACATGATTAAGTAAAATGTATAAATGACTAATTCAAAAAATATGGAGAAAAAATATTTAGGAAAAATCCTCTCTAAAGACAAGGGGGCACTCACGCCGTCTGGAAAAAAAAGATTCCACAAAAAGAACCATAAGAACTATAAATCTGTGGAATAGCCTCCACAGAAGCTTGTTATAGCATCAGCTGACAGCTTCAAAAAAGGATTAGATGCTTTTCTAGCAGAAAGTAACTTTAAAGATTACTATTAGCTCTTATCAGTAAAGAAAAAAAAAGCTCTTTAAAACCCCGACCCTTGATTGAACTTAATGGACATATGTAATTTTTCAACTGTATTCTGTATTAACTATGTAGCTTTGTCACTATGGGAACAGGAAGCAATTTGAAGCTGACGTCTCAGCTCTCAGCATGTGACAGCTGGGGAGCAGGAAGATAGAGAGCATCATATTGATGACACTGAGATATAATTTTGCTTTATGTGCTTTATGTTTGCTTTTGCTGGCCCCCTCATCCCCCCCCCCCCCTCTGCCATAGAAGACCCCTTTCTATTGCTGCCTCCTGTCCACTGGGCCCCCTTTAGGAGAACTGCCTTGTTCAACCCAAAAATATACTGTTAGAAAATAGAAACATGTTTTATTGCCAAGCAATTAAATAAAACGTACACAAAGGCACAACGTAAGATTAAACCAAGGTGAGATTAGGGAGATGTGGTGCCCAGTTATAGTATAAAAATTCATGGTATAAAGATGTAAATAAAAAACTTTTTGGAAAAGTTAATATTGCACAATGACGATGAAAAGAACACAGCTATGCTCCCCAATGCAAACCTATGGTCTGCACAGCATGCCAAACTCCCAATTTTACTAAATTGCTCCCCTAAATCCCACCTCTTGCAGTCAGTGATATAATCTATTTGAGAGGGCTTAACTTCATTCAAATGTTGTGGAATAGCAGGCAGATTCTATGCTCATGGACTGCATGGGAACGGCCATCTTGCCACAATCAGAAAACCCTGCTTCCAAAAAAACACCGTCAAAATTATCCTAGATCTCGGTGAACTAATGCTTTATTTCTGGCCAGAAGTAAAAATCTACCAGCTGTAATGAGTATGACTCATCACTAGAGATGAGCGAACTGGTTCTTTAGAACTGCCTATTAATTTTTTTCCTATAATTTTAAAATTAAAAAGTAAAAACGTACTTCTGGTCACTGTCTTGCAATGCTCTCTGGTCGCTGTACCATGCTGCTCTCTGCAGAACCCACAGCCCCGGCTGGGCTCCCAGCATCTCACTCAGTGTGTGTGTGTGTGTGTGTGTGTGTGTGTGTGTGTGTGTGTGTGTGTGTATGTGTAACATGACAGACATGTTGATCCATTTTATGAAGTAAATCTCTCTCTCAGTTTGGTGTAGGATGCTTACAACAATATCCCTAACTGCTGACAACCTGTATTGTGTGGAGAAACAATATCACACAGGTATGCGGCAGCCCTGCTCACCCATGTAGCCAGCTACAGAAGGATTTTTTGGGGACACAGATAAGATCTCTCTCTGGCTGGTTGGGCTGATCATAGGAAAGCTTGCAGCTTAGCTGCAGTGTGTCTGTGTACTAGTAAAGTCTCCCTTCCCACTCATGCTCATGTGTTAGCAGACTTCACAGATGCGATCCAAAATGACAGCTCCCATGTAATTTTAGGAGCGCAGATATCTGCATCTGCATTAAGCCCTCGCAAACATCATACACCACTGATTATTAAAAAGGGTTTTAACGTAGCAAATTATTTTCTTGACTGGAGGTCCACTTTAAGATACTATGAGCCAATAAAGTCCAATGCAAAAACAGTCAAACCATGGTTTAAAAGAAACAAAGGAGGGGTGACAGCCGCTCAGACCATTTTATAACTAACCTGGGAGGTGCACGTTAGCAGGGCAATCAGGATACAAAAGTCTTAAAGGAGCCACAGCACTCAACCCTGTTAGCTTGCAGACCAGCCTACAATCTGTCTCTAAACTTGGTTAAAAACAGAGGACTCGGTCACACACATCTGCAGAAGTATGATTAAGCTGCAGCACCACGCCAAGGTGCCTCTGTGGGGTGCAGTCCTAACTCTAATCTCTGAGAACCCCATTTGAGACATATAATACAATAGATAAATTGGGAGCAGGCTTACCTGAGGTTGCCCTAAACCTCAAGTGCAAGCCATGGGGTGGAAGGGTCAAAGACCTTGCAATACAGCCTAGACCCCACACACCATGTGCTTGCACAAAGTCAGAAAAAACAAAGGAGGGGTGGCAGCCGCTCAGACCATTTTATAACTAACCTGGGAGGTGCACGTTAGTAGGGCAATCAGGATGCAAAAGTCTTAAAGGAGCCACAGCGCTCAACCCTGTTAGCTTGCAGACCCGCCTACAATCTGTCTCTAAACTTGGTTAAAAACAGAGGGCTCGGTCACACACATCTGCAGAAGTATGCTTAAGCTGCAGCACCACGCTAAGGTGCCTCTGTGGGGTGCATGGCTTGCACTTGAGGTTTAGGGCAACCTCAGGTAAACCATGGTTTGTCAGAAACCCAACACTTCAAGCAAGTCCAGAAGATGCCAGAACAACTAGCAACATTGGGACATGGAGAAAAAATCGAGCTATCATTAAAGATACCAATAGAGAGAGGAGCATGTTCTGGACTAGATCCTTGAGCTAGTATTGGTGGCCCACATAGGCAGGGTGGTGCTGGAGGGACAGATAAGGTAGTATATTTCCTAATTCATGGTGCCAAAATGCTTGGCAAGGTAAGCTGCTTTTTATTTTATTTAACTTTTTGCATGGAAAATCCCTTTAAATATAGGGCTATGTCTAACAAGATTGGAATACCAACAGGGGCCTACAGTAGAAATCAGGAATGACATATACCCAGAGAAACAAAAACAGCATGTATTGATTAGATTGAGTCGGGCCATTCCAGTAGTGTGCAGATGGCATTGAATTCTAGCATGCCACTAAAAAGTGTCAACCTGACATGAGCCTCAGGCTGGGATTTGTGGTCAGGATTGGAAGAAGGCAATGAAGGCAACAAAGGGAAAGAAGAAATTTGCCTTCCTTTTGGCATAAAGAGAGACTGCATTGGGCACTGCATTAGGGAAGCTGGTAGGATACTGTTCTTAAAGTTTGACTAGCCAATCCTTTTAATAGTAGTATGCTATGTCTTTATTTGTCCAATACATAAAAACAGTTTTACCTTATGAGTTCTTTTGGCTATTTAAAATGTTATTTGCTAAATAAATGCAGATTAGCGATCCAAAGTTTCTCCATGTAAGGCATATGTATCCTACCTTTTGCCCTAGCTAATATGTTCGTGGCTTGGAAACTATTTATTTTTACTAGATTTACTACATCAAAGAAGCCATGAAGAGCGAACATCAGTTGACTTTCCTATGACCTAGAAAATTGTTTCTCAAGTAATTTGTACAGATTGAAAGCAGCCCGTGCTCTCATGGTTCTGCATGTTGTTCAATAATAATGGAAGGATGTCCTGAAAAATACCATGTCATTGTTATTGGTTTGTTTTTCTCACTTGCAATTATCTGTTGCTTGATATTGTATTGTGTGTCAATGCTGAAAAGAGACTAAGAAAGTGACTTATTACAATCCAGTGAGTATATATAAAACTAAATAGATTTATAGTGGACAAAAACACAGGATTAATCCTACCGTGTTTTGGTCTGCTTTACAGGGGCCACTGGATTTGAGAAACTAAAATCTTATGCTCCTAAAGTGCATATTAATGACTAGCAATCAATGCTGAATGAATGGATTGCCTCCAACTATGTGCACCCACCACCAGCTATTCAGAGATGCCTTTCAGGGGTCCAAATTATCCAAATACCCTTAAGGTGTACCTATACCCAGAACAGAGGTTTATGTTGTTGCCTACTGTGACAGACTCTCTGCCCCTTTGGACTTTACACAGGTTCATTACTTTTTCTTAAGCATGGTACAGACTGCCAGTGTATTGATTGATTACGTTATTCATTGTTCTGACTGCCATTGTATTGATTGATTACGTCATTCATTGTTCTGACTGCCATTGTATTGATTGATTACGTCACAGACAATGGCATTGTTCTGATTGAGTGTATTACAGACGTATATTGTTTTGCTGATTGCGTCACTGGCAGAGTTGAGGGATTGTGTGCCCTGCTCCCATTGGTCTGTGTATTTGTCATTAGGTCCACGGGGGAGGTCCCCTTGCATGGAGCCTTGCATATAAGGCACAGTGTGGCACTAATAAAGACACTTCACCTTCACCCTCAATACTGAAGTTCTGTCTCTTATTGGGGGAAACGCTATATTACAATTCACTAGCCCTTGTAAGGGCTGTTCCTGTTTCCTCACGGACGACTCTGGAATTCCAGCAGCACCTCTTACGATTGGGAAAAGGACGTCTCGGGCGGTGAAGCCCTCCGGCGATAAGGGTTATCGCTACACCTTCTATCCCTAGCCCAGTGCCTGTGTTTCCCTTGTTACTAAAGCCTATGTCCAGTATTCATAAAAACAGTAAGAGGAACCAGTATGGTGTCGAATGACGTGTCATATTATAATGCAATCAGTTCCAGGGTAAATTGCCAAGGTGATGTCATTTGAGCTTGTTGTGCTTTCAGATTTATTGCAGATATAGCTTATAGGGCTGATCCCAATGCTGAGCTGTGTTTAACTGAATGTATCCTCGCTGGAAAGCACCAGGGAGCAATATGGCCCACTATTGAAACAGCATCCGGTTCCTGTTTTTATGGATATTGGGCAAAGGCTTTAGTAAAAAAAAGAACTGGGGATAGAAGGTGATGACACAATCCCTTTTGAATATAAAATTACACATGCTCAGTCTGGGGTCCAGGGGCATCATGTAGCCCCCAGAGCCATCTGATGTGACCCCTGACCTGCTGTGGGAGGGGTAAATATAATTTGCTTTTTCTATAATAATTGTATGCCGAGCACTGGTGGGAGCCTGGATGGGCTGAGTATTGTGAAGATGCGGGACTGATAGGGGAGGGCTATAAATAGCATGCCCATATATACAAAGAAGTAAGCCAATCAGCACTGAATAGACATACAAGTGCTTGTAAATTTGTGGAGACAGTGTGTATCCTGATTGTTATAGAAAATATGTTATCCCAAATTAAAAAAATGTTGAGCTTATTCATTGTGGCCCCCGACCAGGTTCCAAATAATTTAAGTTGGCCGCCCTTGTCAAATGGTTGAGCAATCATGCTTTAAGGCGAAAAGCAAAAAATGTGCACAGACTCTGTCTGCAGCCAAACAAAAGTCAAAACAAATGGCAAAAGTAATCCGGAACCACTGTCAAAGTTTAAAACATAACCGGTAGGTGGCAGGTTTGACTCCCGGTTATGGGACCTGACTGCAGTGCTCTTGAGCAAGGCAACCCCCAACTGCTCTGTAATTAGTGCAGCCCATCACCGGACATGTGTACATTCTGCATGAATCATTCAATATAATAAAATGAGTCATATAGTAATATAAAGAAATATTAAGAATACCTACAATACAGGCATATATCAAGACTATTGGGCTGTTTTTTTGCGAAAACTTAAAATCGTTATTCCAACATTTGCACTGGGAAAAAGAATCAACCTTTTTTTCTCATAAAAAGTGAGGAAATAAATTCTTACGGTTCTGAATCTGCCATTATGCATATACATGCCTGAATTGTTGGCCCTGTGGGTATTAGATGCCATTTGGTCTCTAAATCCAGGAAGGCACGCTGTTTATCGCCTCCTCTGGGAACAAACGTCACCTTGCCAATTACTTGCACAAGGATGCCAGACTTACCCCCTAAGTGTACCGATGCTATATGGCAAGCATAGTTGTATGCCCATACTAGCCTAGTTGCATGCCCATACTAGCCTAGTTGCATGCCAATACTAGCCTAGTTGCATGCCAATACTAGCCTAGTTGCATGCCAATACAAGCCTAGTTGCATGCCAATACTAGCCTAGTTGCATGCCAATACTAGCCTAGTTGCATGCCCATACTAGCCTAGTTGCATGCCAATACTAGCCTAGTTGCATGCCAATACTAGCATAGTTGCATGCCAATACTAGCCTAGTTGCATGCCAATACTAGCCTAGTTGCATGCCGATACTAGCCTAGTTGCATGCCCATACTAGCCTAGTTGCATGCCCATACTAGCCTAGTTGCATGCCCATACTAGCCTAGTTGCATGCCAATACTAGCCTAGTTGCATGCCAATACAAGCCTAGTTGCATGCCAATACTAGCCTAGTTGCATGCCAATACTAGCCTAGTTGCATGCCCATACTAGCCTAGTTGCATGCCAATACTAGCCTAGTTGCATGCCAATACTAGCATAGTTGCATGCCAATACTAGCCTAGTTGCATGCCAATACTAGCCTAGTTGCATGCCGATACTAGCCTAGTTGCATGCCCATACTAGCCTAGTTGCATGCCCATACTAGCCTAGTTGCATGCCCATACTAGCCTAGTTGCATGCCAATACTAGCCTAGTTGCATGCCAATACAAGCCTAGTTGCATGCCAATACTAGCCTAGTTGCATGCCAATACTAGCCTAGTTGCATGCCCATACTAGCCTAGTTGCATGCCAATACTAGCCTAGTTGCATGCCAATACTAGCATAGTTGCATGCCAATACTAGCCTAGTTGCATGCCAATACTAGCCTAGTTGCATGCCCATACTAGCCTAGTTGCATGGCCATACTAGCCTAGTTGCATGGCCATACTAGCCTAGTTGCATGCCCATACTAGCCTAGTTGCATGCCCATACTAGCCTAGTTGCATGCCCATACTAGCCTAGTTGCATGCCCATACTAGCCTAGTTGCATGCCAATACTAGCTGTTATGAATCTAGATTTGTAAGATGTTCACTAATCCTTCTCTTAAAGGGGTGGTTCGTTCAGCCAACATATTGCACTCCAGATTTTTTGCACATAATGAGGTAGATTACAAAGAAGGACTTACAATTCAAAAAACACTGGTTTATTATATGAACATCTTATTGCTAACAATTGGAACTCTTCTTACGATTTCATATAGGCACAACACTCACACCTCATAGCCCCACATTTAAAGTTATCTCAAAATGACAGCCACTCACTCAATGTGTTTACCTCATTATCGACTGGAGCTAGCATGGATGCTAGATTGGACTAATGGTGTATAACCACCCCATTGGCATCATCAATTATTCTATTTAATTTAGGGTCACATTTCAATATCAAAATTTTTTATCCATTTTTAGATCTCCTAAATTTGGTTTACCTCCTCTTTGTAAGTCATCACTAACAAAATAGTGCTCCTCTGGGCAACCTGATTTCTCACTAAATCGTTCGATAGCATAGCATCTCTACTTCTACTCTACCACCCTATCTAGGCCCTTTAGGGTAGCCTCTAGAGGATAGTAACATAGTATGTAAGGCTGAATAAAGAGTTTAGTCCATCCAGTTCAGCCTATTTATCTCCTTCCAGTGGCCTAGTAGCCATAGCTGGAAATGTTATTACATGCCAGGAAGGCATCCAGGCACTTTTGAATGTTTTTACTGTATCCATCATTACTACCTCCTCTGGCAGCGAGTTCCATAGTCTCACTGCTCTTACAGAGAAGAATCCGCTCCTATGTCGGTGGAGAAAGCACCTTTCCTCTAACCTTAGGGGATGCCCTCGGGTTATGGTTACACTCCGGGGTATAAATAGATTGCGGGACAGATCTTTGTATTGACCCTGAATATATATTGATATATAGTTATTAGATCACCCCTTAAGTGTCTTTTTTCTAAACTGGGAGGCTGATTCAATGCTAGCGGCAGGTAGTGACAGATGAGCGTCGGTAGCAGGCATTTTCAGAGCGCCCGCTAGTAGTCGCAGTGCTCGGCCGTGAGTAGCTAGTTTATAGCGACTCAGTCGCTGTGCAGTAATGTTGAATACATTGTGACGAGTCGCTATTTGACCAGTACACCGCTGTATGGGAGCGCATGGTAGCGACTGCTCATTGCGACCGACTCACAACATACTCAAGAAAATAAAAGCCTCACACAACTCTGGCGCAGAAAAATGCTTATCTGAAGCCCAGAGCGCAGGAGGCGGTGTGTTTAAAGTCTGTTTTCCAGCATCTATCCACTAGTAACAAAGCAAAAACATATGGAATTACATTGTAGCAACATTGTAACATGAACACTTTAATGCCGGACCTGTAATGTCATTTCTGAAGAAATATTTAAAAAATGTGAAGAAACTGCTTTTTCAGTGCCAGAAGAGGTCACATAATTATTTGTGATTTTTGGGGAAAATAAAAATCTCGTTTAAAGAGAAGAAAAGGTTCGTCCATTGAAATGTATGGGGGAGCGACAGGTAGCGAGAGGTCATACCTGGCGCTGTGCAAGGCTGAACGCTGGCGCTGTTCGCAGAGGCTTGGAAAATGATGAATCAGATGCTACATGCCGCTATTCCAGTCGCTAAACAGATTCTGCTTGATAAATGTGGAATTGCGTGCCGTGTCCGGCGTTGACCAGTCGCTATCTGTCGCTACCTCTCATTAACCAGGCGCTACCTGACGCTATCCTTTCTTAAATAACCCCCGAAATAAACCTAACTTTGACAATCTTTCAGGGTACTCGCACCCCTTTATTAACTTTGTTGCCCTTCTTTGAACGCGCTCCAGTTCTGATATGTCCTTTTTAAGCACAGGTGCCCAGAACTGTACACAGTACTCCATATGGGGTCTGACCAGTGACTTGTACAGGGGTAAAATGATGCTCTGGTCATGAGCACCTATGCCCCTCCTGATGCACCCCATGATCCTATTTGCCTTGGCAGCAGCTGCCTGGCATTGATTACTACAGTTGAGCTTATTGTTAACAAAAACCCCTAGGTCCTTTTCCATTGTTCTTTTACCAAGTGTTTCTTTATTTAGTGTGTAATCATGACACAGATTTCTCCTTCCCATGTGCATAACCTTACATTTATCTGTGTTAAACTTAATTTGCCATTTAACTGCCCATGCTTCCAATTTATCTAAATCTCTATGTAGCTGTCTGTTGTCCTCTTTTGTTTTAATTACTTTACACAGCTTAGTATCATCTGCAAAGATTGAGACTTTACTGTTTAATCCATACCCAATGTCATTTATATATATATTGAAGAGAATTGGTCCCAGAACTGACCCTTGTGGTACTCCACTATTAACAGTGACCCAATCTGAGTGTGTACCATTTATAAACACCCTTTGCTTCCGATCATTAAGCCAATTTCTCACCCATCTGCGCACATTTCCCCCCCGTTTCCCCAGTGGACAATACGAATATACTCTCTATTCTTCATTATCAGAAGAATAATGAGTTCACCTACTGGTATGGCTAATTTTCTATGGCGAGAGGGAGCAATTGTTATGTTGAAATTGGGTTCCCTGTAGCTTTTTTTCTGTATTACATTTTGGCAATGTGATTCTGGTCAACATTTAAGGTTATATCTAAAAATGCTATACTGTCATCATTCCATGTACCCCCCAAAAAAGTGGCATTAGCATTATTCCGGTAAAATCTGATCCTCTGGACTGGGCCAAAAGGTCATCAATGTACTGACCAGAGAAAAAAAAGGTCCAAATGTGTTTCCATCTCCAAAGAAGAGGTTAGCGAGTGATGGGAAAAAGACCAGCAAACGGAAAATAATTGTGGTAAGGAATAATCTAGAATCTGAGGAATATATTATAAGTGATATAAGACTGCAACTAGAGCCAGGATGTGTGGAGTAATAAAATAAAGGGCTATCTATGTTCCTCCAAAAATTCGGAGAGAGTACACGCATTGAATTAGAGATGTTGAGGATGCCGCCTGTGCATGTGCCCTGGGATTGTGTAACGAAGTATGATTATGGATTCACTTTAGGTGTATATGGAAAATTTGGGTTGTGCGATCTGGTTCCTAGAAAGCATCGGCAGCAAAGGCAGTTCATTTGCATGGGAACATGAGAAGACATTAAAATGTGGAATCATTTGGTGTGACTCTGCAGGCCATGCAAGCCTCTCCAGGTCTCTCTGTCCTATGATGGTGTAGCTGCATGCTCCTGATCATGGTAGGTAACCTCTGCAGTACAAAAGATGCCTGTCATTAAAAGACATCCTGGGACATCACAGAGGGAGCTTCAGTGTGATTGAGCACAATGAGACTTTTGGGACGCAAGAATGGGTGTTAGGATTATTTGGATAGGACTCACATTGGGATGGCCCTAGGGCAAGCTTTCACCCAGCTCTTCTAGTCTTCTAGGGCCACGCTCCTCATTTTTTTTTTTTTTTGCTCCTCATTAAGTGCACTGGATTTTAACAACTCAGTTCGAGGTAAAGTGCAAAATAAAATATGTATAAACTGTATACCTGTCTATTGTGCATCAACTATTGTGTGAGCAACTTGTAAAACGGGCAGGCTGATTCATTACTAGCGCTAGGTATCGGCAGATGAGTGTCTATACAGAGGCGCTTAGAGCGACCGCTAGTAGACGCTGTGATCGGCTATCGGGCACTGTTAACGAGCGCCTCAGTCGCTGTAGTAACCTGGCCGCCATTGATGAATGAACACCAGTATAGCGTTGCCGGGAGCGAAAGGTAGCACCAGCTCATTGCGACCTACTCTCAGCGACTCACACCATATTCAACAAAAAAACAGACACACACAGCAACAGTGCTCTGAATCTGGTTGCTATAGCATAGAGCGCCAGATGCTGTTTGATTAAAGTCTGTTTTTGAATACATATCCACCAGTAACAAAGTTAAAACATATGGAATTACATTGTTGTAACATTGTAATACTTTAATACCAGACATTGTAATACTTTAATACCAGACCTCTAATGACAATTCTGCATAAAAAAATATAAAAAATCAAAAAAGTTTTCAAAAATGACTTTTAGTAGGCCAGGAGAGGTCATACAATTACTTCATTAAAAAAAAAAAATTAAAACAAAATCCTGTTTAAAGAGAAAAAAAGTAACGTCCATTGAAATGTATGGGAGAGCGACAGGTAGCAACAGGTAATACAAGGTGCTCTGGAACCCAGAGTGCTGCTGGTATACGCTGAGCCATCTGTGATGATGAATCGGACGCTACACGGCGCTGTTAGGAGTCGCTCACCGGAATCGCTTTAAAAAATGTGGTATTGAGTACAGCGCCCGGCGTTTACCGTTCGCTACCTGTCGCTACGAAGCACTACTTGCCGCTATCCCTTGATGAATAATGTCCTCAGTCCTCAATTATTACAGATGCTTTAAAAAAAATTTCATTTTCTCTAAATGTTAATGAATTTTCCCTAAATTGTCCTTAACAACTGGCCAGTGAAAGACATTTTTTTAGTACCTTCAGTGTGCACTACTCCACTAAAACAGCCTGGAGAAACGATAACATATGAAATATTAAAAAAAAAATAAAAACAGGCAACCTTTGGGGGTGGGTCAACAATACGTTTTATTTAAGAAAGACTAATCTTCACAACACATGCCTGAAGTGTATCACAAAATGAACAAAGGAGCTTTCTATGATAAAAAAGGTTTTTATGCTTGTCTGGCTGGAATGGGTTATCTCTAAAGGGTTTGGTCTCCAGCAATCCATATTCAGACAGACTGTGCACAAATAGAGGGAATTCAGGACCATTATTCCCTTCTCCTGGAGTGGTTGACCAACATATATCATGTCAACAGCAAGGTGTATATTAGCTCATAAAGGAAATTAAAGGTTTAAACTCTCACTAAAGGAAGCAACTTTGTCACAAAAAGTGAATGCTAATATGTCAAACTCACTGTTCACCCAAAAAATATTTCTGGCCTTTTGCAGTTTGCAAAAGTTCACATGGATAAGCTACAAGGCCATTGGGACAATGCTTCGAGGATGAATGAGAAAAATAGACATTTTTGGTTTAAGTAAGAAGCGTTATGTTTGATTAAAGGAAAATGCTAGACTAAGGCCCTAATTTATAACTAGGGATGAGCGAACCGGTTTCAGGGAAAATTCGATTCGGCACGAACCCGTATATTTTTTGGTTCGTGCCGATCGAATTTTCCTGAAATAAAAAATAAAAAATGCCGGCATGGTGGGAGCGGGCAGGCCGGCATTTTTTTTTTTAAAGCAAAAATGCCGGCATGGTGGGAGCGGGCAGGCCGGCTACGCTGTCAGGGGGCGGCGGAAGCCGGCCCGCTGACAGCGCAGCCAGCCTGCCCGCTTCCACCATGCCGGCATTTCTTTTAAAAAGCAAACACTTACCTGCATGGTCGGAGCGTGGAGGCCGGCGCTCCGACCATGCAGGTAAGTGTTTGCTTTTTAAAAAAATGCCGGCATGGTGGGAGTGGGCAGGCTGCCTGCGGCCTGCACGCTGCCACCATGCCGGCATTTTTTTTTTAGATGAGCGATTCGTGAAAGTTCGATTCGGGCGAACCCGAATTTCTTGGGGAAATTCGGCGTATCGCCCGAATCGAACTTTCAAGAAGTTCGCTCATCTCTATTTATAATGTGTGTCTGTTAGCAACTGTTTTGTGGCTATAGTGTCAGCTTTAGAGCGCCGACATTCTTGTCTTATCTAGCGCTGTGCTGTGGACTCCATTGACGATAGAAGGCGTTCCTCTGAATGCTAATTAATTAGCTTTGATAGTTGCACTGAAGTATTGGCAGGCCTATGTCAGGGCTTATTGAACTCGCCGGCTAATTAGCCCAGTGCCAGTGAGTGCCAATTTGTACCAGCATTTTTACGGCGCTCCCCTGCATATTTATGAATGTTTTCCTCCTTGAAATTTTGGGCTCTGGATTTTTCTGGCACTGGTTAACATTTCATCATTGTTATAAGAATTCACTGCTGAGAACAAACTTTACAGTGCGTTTAGGCTGCATTTTAGTTATTGGTTTCCAAATGACACTTTGTTGAGCAAAAAAATCCATTTAAATCAATTTTAACGCACAAAAAAACTGTGTTTCAATTACTGACAAGTAACCATGCTAGTTCTGAACAAATATATGTATTTAATATCAATAAAAGCATTAAACACTTCAATCCAGTTCTGGCCATTGTGCTCTATGGGATCTTGACTTACCTAGAAACCTGGCACTGCATCATTTTCGGTGATACAGTTAAATAATACACTAGCTAACGACCTTGGAGGTTTTTCAGTTTTTAAATCTGACGCTGAATGCCGCTGAGGCCAAAAAAGTGGCGCTGTGCAGTGCTGACACTTCTTATATAAGGCTCCCTCATTCCTACAAGTCAATGTGCAGGACTACATCAACAATATAATTGCAATTACTGATGCTCAGGGGGTCATACAACATACTGAAAGCAAAGGTTCACATACTTTTGCCACTCACAGTTGTGATATGTGGAGGCTGATTCATTACTAACGGCAGGTATTGCCAGATGAGTGTCTGTAGTGCGGTGCTTAGAGCGACCGCTAGTAGTCGCTGTAAGTGGACGTTGTAACTGAGTATCTCAGTCGCTGTAGTACGCTGGCCGGCAATCATGAATGAGATGTACGTTGGTCGCTATAACACCAGTAATATGCTATAAGGAGCGAAAGGTAGCGACTGCACAGAGCGACCGGCTCTCAGCGACTCACACCATATTCATCAAAAAATCACCCCCACACAGCGTCAGGGCTCAAAATTGGTTCGTTATAGCCTAGAGCGCCAGACGCTGTGTGATTAAAGTGATTTTTTTAAACACATATCCACCAGTAACAAAGAAACCATGAAAACACATGGAATTACATTATTTTAACATTGTGACATTAACACTTTAGTGCCAGACCTGTAATGACAATTCTGCATAAAAATAAAAAAAATGACCTTTTCAAGGCCAGGAGATGTAACACAATTATTTAAGAACAAAAAAAAAATTAAAATCAGGAAAGGGATTTGAAGGAACGTCCATTGAAATGTATGGGAGAGCAAATGGTAGCGACAGGTCTTACCTGGTGCTCTGGACGCTAGGGCGTCGGCACTATACGATGAGCTGCCTGTAATGATGAATCATACTCTACATGGCGCTGTTCAAGTCACTCACCAGATTTGCTTTGATAAATATGGTATAGCGTACAGCGCCCAGCGTACACCAGACACTACCTGCCGCTACGAGTCACTAGCTGGCGCTAGACCTTGATGAATAAACCCCTTAATATCTTCCTACATAAATTACAGAGTCTAGTATTTTCGACTCATTTGCATAATTGGTTTTGCTTTGATGCTTTTAGGACTGATAAAAATATAGTTTTACAGTAGGTCAAAAGTTTATTCAGAAATATAGAGGGTTCACAAAATGTCAAGCACCGCTGTACTGATCATAATGTAGTTAATAATAATGACCAGCTTAAAACTGCTTTTGCCTTTCTATTTTCCTATCCTAAGACATAGAAAGTCATTGTAGAAGGAAGGGGCAGAAGAGACTCATGGTAACTGAAAGAAGGCATTCTGCAGCACAGATGCTGAGAGAAAAAGTGATTATAAACCTTAAAGGTCCAATTAACTTTTATCTCATGTGGGGCACACAATAAAATTATACATAATATACTAATTTAAACTTAAAACCTCAAAGAATGCTGTGACTTTAATAATAACAAATTAATAATTAGGTAAAAAGCATGTTCAAAGGGTTAGTTCTCATGTGTAATGTTAGTTAAAGTGGACCAACACCCTGCCCTTTTTTTCTTTTTTTTTTCTTTTGGAGATATGTAAAACAAGCAGCAGGACCCAATTCACAAAGTTATGGAAAAAAAAATTACCTCCCATGCTCCCTCGGCGCGTCGCTACAATTTTTCTATTTGGCCACCATCTTAGTTTTTATCCAAAAGGAAGAGATCCTTTGACCTCTTCCTACTTAAAATCGCGCGCATGCGCAGTAGTTAGGTGAAGCGCCGCTTGCATCGGGAGCGAGCGGCGCTTCACCTGACACTACTGGGCATGCGCGATTCTACTCACAAGGGTACGGCCGGGCGCACAAGCGAGCTCTGTCAGCGCTGGGAAAAGGGAGGAGCTGAAGGGCGAACCAAGCTGTCAATTAAGGAACCAAGTAGTAACCAGGGAGTCGTGCACGCTCCCGAGAGCAGTGAGAGGCCACGCCCCCGGATGACGTCGAAAACAGAAGGCAAGAAACAGAAGTCGCGCGAGAGCTAAGAAGACCTCACCGACGGACAAGATATGCAAATGGACAGACAAGCTTGAAGGACAAGATGCAAATCAACGGACAAGAGCTGGAGGGCGGGACTTCCGGTGGAGAATTATGAAGATTACAGGCGCAGCGAGGGACAGACGGCTCCAACAGTCATCAAAAGGTAAGTGTCTTTTTATATTAAAGTGAATAGAGTTAAGTTGTTTTGGAGGGTGTTGGTCCACTTTAAATAGGGGTACAGTAAGGATGGGAGGTTGCGCGAAGCGTGCCGCATTGGCAAATAGAGGTGGCATCGGTGGCTTAACCACAGTAAGCGCTGATATTGATCATATAACACCACTCCTGGCTGAAATCTCTGGTGCAATAAGTTATCATTTTTATGCTTAGCGTTGGTGGAAGTTTAGATTGGTTGAGTAATAGAAACATGGTTAATATGTGACCCATGTATTCAGAGGTAAGCCAATCCGCATGTGTATTGATAGCACATGGAGACTGTTAGATATGAATGTGTCACTAGATTAGGAAAACAACTTGTTTCCTTGTAGAGCAGGCACACCAGTCTACAGGTATCCCAGGGCTGCTCTGAAAGAAGTAGGTGAAAGTACACATCCCCAATAACCTCCTATTTTAGGAAATGTCCTGCCTGCAGTGGCAAGTCCTTCTTCAGAAATGTCTCCACATGACAGCACAGGGAGGCATGAGGGTCTGGGGGGACCACAATACTTTGGGACTGTTTGCCCCACCCCGCCCCTGCGGTGTCCACCCCTGTGTTATTATGCTACTGAGCTGAGCATTAGCTGCACCACCAGCACAGAGGAGTTGAGTATAGTTTTATTCTTGCCCAGACAGGCACATTAAAGGGGCACTATCGCGAAAAAATGGTCCAATGATAAAAATCCATATAAATATCCACCGGGATCAAGAAATATCCAGCCAAGCTTGCGTACCTTTCTTTTAATGAAAGGAAAAGGACATCTGGGGTGACAGGTTCTGTCACCTCTGATAGACTAAACCTGTTACCTCTGGATATTATTGCTACAATGAGAAAATAAACCACAAGCTTGGAGTTTTATCCTGTTCGGGAGTATACCTGACCCCTCCTTTCATTAGCCAACGTGTTTATATGGCTTTTTAATATTACTCAATTTTGCGATAGTGCTCCTTTAACTTCAACCTGAATCTGAACAGTATTTACAACCATTCAAAATCAGACAATTCTACAGTTTTATTTTTCCAATTTGAAAAGCTATGAAAAAAAGGCACAAAAAGAAACATAATAGATTATTCCCAGAATAAAGCCACATCAACTGCCACTGATCATTTAATAAATCTCTCATCATCTGTCTCTTTAACAAGCTAAGATGCTCTGTGCCTTCATTCATTTTCCACTAGCATGTTTCTGCACACTGAACTGTGTGATCTCCATCGGTGCTGCAGGTGACAGATACAAACGAGAGCAAACTAAACTGTATGGGAATCCAATTATTCTGAAACTTTTGAATAATGATGATAGATAATAATCTGTCATATTCAGATAGCTTTTAAAGAAATGAATATGTCTATCACTGATTGTGGGGGGTGTAAGGGTATATTCAGTCACCTTCTATTTTTTATATTAACTATTATATTAAAACATTTCTAACAGTAACTTCAAGTTGTTCTACTGTATATTAAGCTGTTGTCTACTTAGAGCTAAGATTAGCTTTAAAAAGTTCATATATTTATATTATTATAATAATAAGTGTAGCAGCTACATAGATAAAATCCTGTAATGGAGCAAGCACATAAAACAAAACCAAGTAATAGAAGGGACATCCGCAGATAGCTTGGAATATATCAGGCTGTTTTGATATTGTAATATTTCACTAGAGGAACATTTGCACTATTTTCATCTTCTGTATCTTAGATTCCTTGTCATGTTTTATACTCTCCTTTCTTACAGTCAAGTCCTCCTTAATTTAAAATAAATCCTGTTTTCTGTCCCTTTCCCTTCTTATTAAAGTGGACCAACACCCATGGGTGATCGGCCCGGGAATCTATAAGATTCCCGGGCCGATCACCTCCCTCCCCGCGGGACATCCGAGATCGGGATGTCCCGCGGGGGGAAACCCCCCCAAACACCCCAAACTCCTTACCTTATCTTCGGCGGCGGCCGGCCACCGCCGCCTCCCTCGCGCCCCTCTAGACGTGCGCGCGCCCGCGCTAGCCGTCTGTGAATGGCCAGCGCGGGCACGCGCGCGTCAAGAGGGACGCGAGGGAGGCGGCGGCGGAGGAGCCGCTTGTCCGCGGCTTGTCCGTCGGCGCTGGGAGCGGGGAGAGGTGAGTTGTTCGGGGGGTTCGGGGGGGTTTCACACAGCGGGGCACCCCGATCGGGGGTGCCCCACCGAAGTGGACCAAGACCCAGGATAGTCAAAATCCTGGGTGTTGGTCCACTTTAATGACCTTGTCATTACAATTTGTATTAATGACCTTGTCTGGCCGTTGTCTGAACTGGTGTTTTGTCTAACCAAATTGGTCTAACTCCATGGAGATGAAACTAGGACTGGTTGACTTGCAGGGGTTAATTCAGCACCAACTGCAAAAATATGCATTGGGATCTTGCTAAGGATATGGTGAAGGAAATTTAATCTCAAATTAATCTCTCAATCTAAGACAAAAGGAGTCAGCTGACCTCACCATGGATGAAGTTGTGCTAGCTAACTAAAAGAAACACAATCTCAGCAGGTAGCCATGTTAATAGTTCCACTATGTCAAATGGATCAGTTACAAAACACTCGCTCTTTGGAAAATACATTAATACATCAAAAGTAGTGGGGTCCCCCCTTTTCTTTTTCACTGGGGTGAACTGGAAAGGGATCCAGGGAGGTCAAGAGCCAGCATGGCAGCTACCGGGCTCCCAGGTGCCAGGACAATAAAGTGACACATTATTTGCACCCCATTTGGGGCATCAGGGGTGCGAAGAGCCCGGAGCCCATTTATGGGGGCACGGGGTTCTTCCAAGGCACCCCTGAAAGAGCCACAAGCCCATACCAAAGGGCATATGGGCTTGTACTTTGCAGGGACAGGGGCCACCAACAGCGTGGCCTATGAACCTTGGGTTACAAGCTCTTATGCTTGGTGCCTGGGCTGGTAGCCTTTGGGAGGGGTTTCTTTTTTCTTATTGTAAGAAAAATAAAAAGGATTCCCTACTGTCACTTTCCTGGCTTTAATGAATGGCTGTTAGTTGGCATTCAATAAAACAAGGGAAAGTGACAAGAAAAATGAGATGTTTTTAAAAAGCCGCATTTAGTAAAACTGAAAAAATACAATTTAAAAAATAAAAGGCCAGCCTTTTCTTTGTTAGATAAAAATTGGATCTAACCATAAATGCCCCCAAAAATACCCAAAATATAAATAAATAAACTCACTTAATGGTAAATGGGATGCTTTATAAAAAGCCACATTTAGTAAAAAAAAGTTGGCCTATTCTTTGTTGTTTGTTAAATTGGATTTAACCAAAAATGGATCGGCCTCCAACACCCCTTAAAAAACATTAAGCGTTAGCGTTTTTTTGCTTCTCTGATTTACAATTAGATAAAAAAATCTTGGGAAAAACCTCTAAATGTCGATAGCAGGCATTGTGCCGAATGCTAATTAATTAGCTTTGATTGTTGCACTGAGGTATTGGCCAGCTTATGTCAGTGCCTGTTGGTCCCGCCTACCAATTATCCCAGAGCCAGTGAGCGCCACTTTATACTGCCCTTTTTCTGACACTCCCCAGCATATTTATTTTTTTCCTCCTTGAAATCTTTGGCGCTGTGTTTTTCCAGCACTGGTTAGCGTTCCATCATTACAGTTACAGGAAATCACTGCTGGGGACAAAGGGGACAAACTTTACAGTGTACACATTGTTAAGCAAAAGAAGCCATTTAAATCAATTTTAACCCCCCCCCCCAAAAGAAAAACATTTTGGACCATCTAGGTCCTGCATTTCAATGATTGAAAAGTGCCAATGCAAGATCTGAACAAATAAATGTGTGTTAAATAAAATTAATAGTTAATATATAATTAATTGTTTGATATAATTAAAAGCATTACATACTTAAATCCAGTTGTGCCCATTCTGCTCTATGGGATCTTGAGCTACAGCGCCAGGTTCTATTAGGCATTGCTTAAACCAGAGTGCCCGGTGTTTCATCATTTTCAGTGCTATAGTTAAATAGGACTCTAGCCAGTGGCCCGATTGCCATAAGCGTTTTTTCAGTTGTTAAATCTGATGCTGAGTGGCACTGTGTGGTGCTGACTTTTCATAAATAAGGCTAAAAATGTTCTGTACAGTGTCCTATTTCAGGATGCCCCAGGGGAAGGCTAGTGGCCAGCCCTGGAATCTCTTAGATTCCAGACCGGCCGCTGATGGGTTTTGTTCTGCTTTAAACCGCTGAGGGTGTGTGATTTGCAATGATTGCCACCATTTACTATTAGTGTATGTTTCTGTTCCTGACAGACAGACCCACGTGAGATGCAGATCAGAACTGAGCAGAGCTGTGAAGGTGTTACTTACTTATATTCGCCATGTCATGGATTTGTGATATTTTTGATGAATACGAGAGCCAGGATCAATAGAAAAAAAAACAATGCAAATGAGTCTGCATAAAAATAAATTCCTGTATGAAAGCTCTTGGGGAAATAAACAAATTCTGATTCTCACTGATTATCTCATTATCTCACTCACTCACAATCAAATATTTTGCTGTATCATCAATTTAGTATTGTTGGTGCTTTTATGTTGAAGAAATGTTAATTTGAGATTTGTTTGCACCATGGTAATTATCTAGAGTAATCATTGGCCCATACCTAATACTACAAGGCTTTTTGAGCATTTTAATCATAATTTCAATTATTATACTTTAAGTGTGATAGCGCTGTATCATCTCCATTTGTATATCGCACTACAAAGCCAGTCAACTCATTTTTTACTCTTTCTGCCAATAGTCACCCTAGATGTACCGAGATGTGTAGAACATAGACAGTTGGAACCAGACCTTACTGGTGCAGATGTGCAGCTTACAAGAACACCACTGGTGATAAATTTGGTCTTAACCTGCCTATGGCACACAACTAAAAGAATTCAGGTCGATGAAATTTAAAGTCAAGAATATTTCTAAGGTCAGAGTTGGCAGCTGCTGCATCAGGTGAAGCTTGGAATTGCATCCTTACTGTATGGCCGGCTGGGCAACAGATTGTCAGTTTGGAAGTCTAACTGGGGTTAGTTAGAAGAAGCTAGTTGACTGCATGAAGTCAGCAACTGGGAAAGCCTTGCCCAGATAAGCAGAAGACTCCAGGCTTTATGCTTCCAGTGCCACCACTGACAGCAAACATTCTTAGACAATTAAACAGGCCAAGGCTCATGGGCGAAAAGCACAGGTTCAAGACGATACACAAGAAGAAGTACATTTTTTCTTACTGGTGGAGAAATAGTCTATTTTGGGCTAGTAGATGCTCAGTTATGCCCTGGCAAGAGGTGATGCCTATAGATAAGAAACATTTTAAAATCAGGTACAACCTTTTCCACATTGGCCTGGATCAATAATGGGGGTATGTGGGCCCCAAGGCTAAAGCCTAGCATGTAGCAAATATAGGACCCTGATTACCATTTCATCTGCTGTAAATTGTCGAATTACTTTGACTCTATCAGTGCACAGTAAATCTAGCAACCAGAAAGAAAGGGAAAAGCATATATCCCAAGAGAAAACCTTAATAAGCAAAGCCATGATTTATGAGATTCGCAACTGCCAGAGATATAGTTAGGTCAAATGCGCTAATGCAATGATATGGATTACTTGCTTTACTTTGTTACTCTGGGAATTAAGTCCCCCTCGCCACTTGGAATCAGGGATATTGCTTTTGTAAAAAAAACAATCTTCAGGTCTATGGAGGAAAAACAGTGTTAATAATTACTGACTGAGGATGGTAAATAAATAAATATATATATATATATATATATATATATATATATATATATATATATATATATATATATATATATATATATATATATATATATATATATATATATATATATATATATATATATATGCACGCGCACGCACACACACACACACACACACAAACACACACAGTGGGTATGTTTTTGACATGAAATTCTCAACACATGCAAAGAAATCTAACCACAAATGTCTACAAATTAAGTTTTTTAAGTAAGTTCTAAGTAATTAGTAGGCAGTCCTGGCACTTTATCAATGGATGGCCTATAAATAGGTGTCTCATTACCAATCATTTTATGAACATACTGATGGCATGGGCTACAGATGAATATTCCAGTGAGCTCTGTTGAAACCAGCAACCAGAAGTGGAGAGACAGAGAAGCAAGGAGTATCAGATAAGTTTTCCAAAAGCCAAGGGCCACCTATGGATATCTACAGAAAGAACTGGAGTCAGCAGGTACAATTGTTTCAATGAAATGCATTTAACCTTCATGGCATGTATGCATACTTACCAAGCAAGACTCCATTGCTAAAGAAAAAGCATGTTGAAGCGCAGACAAGCCTGTGAAATACTGGGAGAATGTCAGGGATTTTCCAACGGAGAAATCCCAATTGTAAAAAGTGACCAGAAATTGAGACTGAGGCAGAAATGGATATGGGGCAAACCGTGTTTAATAGTGAAAAAACCAGTGGTAACTAAAAAACAGTGGTAACTACACATCAAACAAAACTACAAAAAACAGTGGCAACCAGAAAACAGTGGTAACTACACATCAAACACACTACAATCAAACAGAGTACAAATCACAAAGGGGAACACATATGTGCAAGGGAACTATACATATATACAAGTGACATTAACACGCTCTGGCTGTACATACACAAGATGGAGCAGGCAACAAGATGGAGTCCGGCAACAAGCATGCATAAGGATGAGAGAAAAAGTCCAAATCCCAAGGTGGAAGCACGGCTGGGTTAGGGGGAGCAAACACAAGAGCTGAGGCAGGAGTCCTGGGTGCAAGGTTCAGGGGTACCTTGGATCTAGGTACTGCATACTGGGATAATGATGACATAACACAATGCTAATCCGCTGCCTGAATGGGCTGATCAGCTTATATAGGCTGAGGAGTTACAGGTGCTGGCTGATTGCCAGCAGCTCTGCAGGACAGAGCCATCTCCTGGTGGATCAGCACAATGCAGGGGAAGTTCCAGAGAAAGCCAGCCAGCAGTATTGACCAGCAGCACACTCAGAAGCCTAAGGAGGAACTCCAACCCTGACATTACCCCCCCTCAAAAAAAGCGGGCACCGAACGCTTTAAATAACACCACTGGAGATGCTTCAATCAGCATACGAGAAAAAAATCCAGAAAGGTAGCATGGGATCAGACATATGATCTGGATGGGTAAAATTGGCAAACATCCCATGAGAGGCGTGCCGGACAGGAACCAAGCAGGCAGAAATCCAGACAGTGGCAATGCAGGCAGAAATCCAGACAGTGGCAATGCAGGCAGAAATCCAGACAGGGGCGATGCAGGTGACTCACACCCGGGGAGCTGGCAGGCGGGAAGCTCACACCCGGGGAGCTGGCAGGCGGGAAGCTCACACCCGGGGAGCTGGCAGGCGGGAAGCTCACACCCGGGGAGCTGGCAGGCGGGAAGCTCACACCCGGGGAGCTGGCAGGCGGGAAGCTCACACCCGGGGAGCTGGCAGGCGGGAAGCTCACACCCGGGGAGCTGGCAGGCGGGAAGAGGCCCTGAAGCAGGTGAAGACCCAGCAGGTGCGGGCCCCGAAGCAGGCGAAGACCCAGCAGGTGCGGGCCCCGAAGCAGGCGAAGACCCAGCAGGTGCGGGCCCCGAAGCAGGCGAAGACCCAGCAGGTGCGGGCCCCGAAGCAGGCGAAGACCCAGCAGGTGCGGGCCCCGAAGCAGGCGAAGACCCAGCAGGTGCGGGCCCCGAAGCAGGCGAAGACCCAGCAGGTGCGGCAGTCCCTCCAGGAACAAAATCAAGACAGCAATGGCCAGGGGGACCGGGACCTTCACGGCAGCGCCCAGGGGGACCGGGACCTTCACGGCAGCGCCCAGGGGGACCGGGACCTTCACGGCAGCGCCCAGGGGGACCGGGACCTTCACGGCAGCGCCCAGGGGGACCGGGACCTTCACGGCAGCGCCCAGGGGGACCGGGACCTTCACGGCAGCGCCCAGGGGGACCGGGACCTTCACGGCAGCGCCCAGGGGGACCGGGACCTTCACGGCAGCGCCCAGGGGGACCGGGACCTTCACGGCAGCGCCCAGGGGGACCGGGACCTTCACGGCAGCGCCCAGGGGGACCGGGACCTTCACGGCAGCGCCCAGGGGGACCGGGACCTTCACGGCAGCGCCCAGGGGGACCGGGACCTTCACGGCAGCGCCCAGGGGGACCGGGACCTTCACGGCAGCGCCCAGGGGGACCGGGACCTTCAAGATCCAGGTTCTTAAGACAGCAACCTGTGCCCTTGAAACCTTTTTCAGCGCCTGAGTAACCAAATTCAGACCTTCCTGTGACTTTAGGAAACCCTTCCAGATCTCCTTGAGCCAGCGGGACATTGAAAAAATCCCCATTTGCAACCCGAGGTGTTTCAAAACCACGAGCACGTGAGGAATCTTCATGGTCTTCTCTAAGATTACCCGAAAGATGGTGATCAGGTTCGGGCTTAGGGCAGATATTACTGGAGCACTCAGGAGGGCACGCCGGTACGGAGGCAACAACTGGGCACGCCGGTACGGAGGCAACAACTGGGCACGCCGGTGCGGAGGCAACAACTGGGCACGCCGGTGCGGAGGCAACAACTGGGCACGCCGGTGCGGAGGCAACAACTGGGCACGCCGGTGCGGAGGCAACAACTGGACCGGACAAGGCAGGCACTGGCGTCAATGGCTCGGGCGAGGCAGGCACTGGCATCAGAGGCTCGGGCGAGGCAGGCACTGGCATCAGAGGCTCGGGCGAGGCAGGCACTGGCATCAGAGGCTCGGGCGAGGCAGGCACTGGCATCAGAGGCTCGGGCGAGGCAGGCACTGGCATCAGAGGCTCGGGCGAGGCAGGCACTGGCATCAGAGGCTCGGGCGAGGCAGGCACTGGCATCAGAGGCTCGGGCGAGGCAGGCACTGGCATCAGAGGCTCGGGCGAGGCAGGCACTGGCATCAGAGGCTCGGGCGAGGCAGGCACTGGCATCAGAGGCTCGGGCGAGGCAGGCACTGGCATCAGAGGCTCGGGCGAGGCAGGCACTGGCATCAGAGGCTCGGGCGAGGCAGGCACTGGCATCAGAGGCTCGGGCGAGGCAGGCACTGGCATCAGAGGCTCGGGCGAGGCAGGCACTGGCATCAGAGGCTCGGGCGAGGCAGGCACTGGCATCAGAGGCTCGGGCGAGGCAGGCACTGGCATCAGAGGCTTGGGCGAGGCAGGCACTGGCATCAGAGGCTCGGGCGAGGCAGGCACTGACATCAGAGGCTCGGGCAAGGCAGGAGAACCAACCTCAGGTGCTCCTACCTCAGGTGAACTAGGAGAGAACTCGACAGGAGATAGATTGACAAACAGACATTAAGCCGGGCTTACAAACAGGTACAGGTTCAAACTCATAGGCAGAGAATGTGACGGGCTCAAAGACAGACATTGGGTCAGGGTCACAAACCGATTTAGAAGCAGACACACAGCCAAGTTCAGGCATGGGCTCACAGTGAGGTTCTGGTTTAATCACTAGCGTTACTGGCTCGGGTTGAATTATTGGGGTCACCGGTATGGTTTGATGATAGACATCAGACGGAGGCACCCTAGTGGACTGAACGGAGGACAGAACAGATGGATGGCGGTCATCCTCTGAAACAGATATATCAACCCCGGCATCAGACCCACTGTCATCCTCATCCTCCTCGTTAGACTCAGAGGCAATAGATTTGGCTGAAGTTTCCGATTTCTGGGCTGAACAAAGGGCAGTCAGATTCAGGTCAGCCTCAGGAATACATAAGTAAGATGTGGCAATAAATTTAAGGAACTCTACAAAATTCTCACTGAGGTGTTTACTATGATTAAGCCACGCTTCAGCCCAGAAAAACAAATCATCTTCGAAAAGAAAATAGGCCACTTGACGACTCCAGGTTGTCATAGGAGAGTGCTGGATGTAAGGCTCCTGTATTAACTTTAAAGCAGCCTGGAGAAACTGGGGGAAAGTAGCCAGAGTAAGCTCCTTATAACGAGGAGGAGGAACAAAGACATACCTATCTGTGGGACAGTCAGTGTCAATAGCAACTGCTGTCCTTGTGGACATCTTGGAACTTATACTAGACTTGCGTACGCTAGGAATCTCAATATGGATAGATTGAATCATTTTGACCTACCCAGGCGAGAAACTTCCCTGGGCATGCAGGGTGGTGAACTGACCAAAAACGAATATACAAGGACAGACAACCCGCCTGTGCCACCAAGGAGGCAAACCGCCGACCACGAGGGACGTAGGTGATCCGGCACTTGAGTAGCCCGTAATCCACCCACTTCTTCGACAGAGCTTCTAAAAGGTGAAGTTGCACAGGCCCCAGGTAATCCCGTGGTGGTCACAGACTTGGGGAAGGGAAACACAGGAGAGACATAAACAAGACAAACAAGGAACTGGGCCCCAGTACAGACCAAGACGGGGCTGGGCCCCAATACAGACCAAGACGGGGCTGGGCCCCAATACAGACCAAGACGGGGCTGGGCCCCAATACAGACCAAGACGGGGCTGGGCCCCAATACAGACCAAGACGGGGCTGGGCCCCAATACAGACCAAGACGGGGCTGGGCTCCAATACAGACCAAGACGGGGCTGGGCCCCAATACAGACCAGAAGGCTTTAAGCCAAAATTTCAAAACAAGAAGGCCGGAGGCCCAACTAAGACTAGAGGAACTACAAGACCCAGGACAGACAGCATTACAGACTCTGCACAACAAATCCAAATCAGTCTTACAGTCTCCTGGTCTATGGGATTAGCATTCTGTCAGGGATTTTCCAACGGAGAAATCCCAATTGTAAAAAGTGACCAGAAATTGAGACTGAGGCAGAAATGGATATGGGGCAAACCGTGTTTAATAGTGAAAAAACCAGTGGTAACTAAAAAACAGTGGTAACTACACATCAAACAAAACTACAAAAAACAGTGGCAACCAGAAAACAGTGGTAACTACACATCAAACACACTACAATCAAACAGAGTACAAATCACAAAGGGGAACACATATGTGCAAGGGAACTATACATATATACAAGTGACATTAACACGCTCTGGCTGTACATACACAAGATGGAGCAGGCAACAAGATGGAGTCCGGCAACAAGCATGCATAAGGATGAGAGAAAAAGTCCAAATCCCAAGGTGGAAGCACGGCTGGGTTAGGGGGAGCAAACACAAGAGCTGAGGCAGGAGTCCTGGGTGCAAGGTTCAGGGGTACCTTGGATCTAGGTACTGCATACTGGGATAATGATGACATAACACAATGCTAATCCGCTGCCTGAATGGGCTGATCAGCTTATATAGGCTGAGGAGTTACAGGTGCTGGCTGATTGCCAGCAGCTCTGCAGGACAGAGCCATCTCCTGGTGGATCAGCACAATGCAGGGGAAGTTCCAGAGAAAGCCAGCCAGCAGTATTGACCAGCAGCACACTCAGAAGCCTAAGGAGGAACTCCAACCCTGACAGAGAATCTCTATGCCATAATGCAAATCATGTTTGGAGGTCAAAAGGCAACACTGCATATCACCCCAAAAACACCATACCAAAAGCGAGGTTTGAAGGTGAGAACATCATGGTGTGGGGCTCTTTTCCAGCATATGGCACTGGCATGCTGTCATATATCGGCTCGGCGCGCCTGCCTCAGGTGTTGTCCTCCTGCCCTGCTCCGGGGGTTGCGAGGGCTCCAGCGTGATGGCGCTGGTCGGCTCTGTGTCTGCACAAGCCCGCGGACGCACGCTTGTGCCCATGTGCATCTTCGTGACCACCCAAGCCCGGACGGGATGTGTGCTGCTTATTGTTTGCACCCTTCCAGGATTGCGCAGGGACAATAGGTCTTGTGCAATGCCAACCTTCTACTAGGGATTGGAATGGTAAATCAGCTGACCTCCCTGAGACTCAATCAGCCTCCACCTGGCCCTATTTTAGGGATCAGTAACTGTAACAATCTTCTGGCTATAACATGAGTACTGGCAGGGAACCCACTGAATTATTGGCCCAGAAAGCCCAGCAGTTGTCAGTTCTTGTGCAAGCCATGTCTGCATCTTCGAGTGACTCCCTGTTACCATCTGGAACTCCTCCCATTTCAACACCTGTCCAGACTCCCTGCCTACCTGAGCCCTGAATTCCTCCACCTTTCTCTGGGGACAGAAGCCAGTGGCGAGCATTCCGGAATAGCGGCTGGTTATTTTGCAGGTTGCAGCCCCACACCTATCCCACAAATTCTCTTTGGGTACAGACAACCATTGTCTTTCTGCAAGTTAACCCTCAGTCTTGGGCCATTAGGCTTCAGGAAACAGGAAGATTCCATCTTCAACTCCTTTGAGGGGTTTTTCAAGGCCCTCACCATCTTGTACGACGATCCCGCCCGGGAGGCATCCCCTGAAGCCTTTCTCTGTAATTTCCTGCAGGCAAATTTAGGAGTATGTGTCCGAGTTTCGCTGTCATGCTTCAGTGATGGACTGGAATAACCTGGCTGTACGCCACCAGTTTCATAAGGGCCTGGATGATGGTGTAATAGACGAGTTGACCTGAGCTACCAAAATCTCCAGGGGATATAGTCCAGCTGCTGATTCCAAATCTCGGTCTTCATCTCATAGATAGATGCCAGGAAAGGAGCACCAGGGCATCTGGGTCCTTCTCTGATTGATTCCCCAACCGACCTGCCACTGAAGATCTGGGTGAGTCTATGCAGTTGGGGATGGTCCGCCCACCACTCTCTGCCAAGGAAAGAGCCCGCTGTTGTGGCCAGAACCTCTGTCATTATTGTGAGGCCCCCGGTCCCTTTCGTGCTGTCTGTCCTGTCCGTCATGTCAGGGTACGCACATCCCTCGTTCCATGTACGTCTCGGCTCCACTGGCTTCCCACTCCTATTACCTCCTTCTTCCTCTCTCCTTGCAGCTCCCTTAATGCCCACTTAAGGTCTCTTCTATTGTTGACTCAGGAGCTTGTAGTTGCTTTATGGATTGGGCTTAGCCAATCAACATGCCTCAGACCATTCGTGAAGTTCCCCTTTCCATCTCCTTGGCTGACGGCTCTTTAAGGGGGAAGGCCCAGTTACCACCCAGTCAGTGCCTCTACTTGTTACCTTCATTAAGTTTTAACTTATTGATGCCCCCCCCCCCCCCCCAGTTTCCTGTCATTCTCTGTCCCTGGCTGCAGTGGCATAATCCCGAGATTGACTGGGAAACTGCAGATTTTAACAGGGACCAATGGTCATCTAGCCAATCTATCCCAAGAAGAGTTGGATAAGGTACCTTTGGTTTACCAGGACTTTATGGATGTCTACAGAGGATACCCTGCTGATGCATCATCCTTATGACTGCCTAATTGATTTAATCCCTGCCATTCCCTATGGACACATTTCCCTCTGTCATAGTTAGAATAAGTCACCCTCAAGAGTATATTGACTCTGGGCAATGGGCCTCTCTGCCCTTGCATTATTTACCGGGACTTGAATAAAATAATAGTAAAGAACTTCTTTTGCGCTTATACCGGAACTTCTGCAGCGCTCCGGCAACGCTCGCATTTGTACCTCACCTTACTTAAGAGGTGCCTACAACTTGATCCGCATCCGGGAGTGGGAGGAGTGGAAAACCTAATTCCAAACCAGGTATGGCCACTTTGAGTATTTTGGCTTCGTCATCGCCAACTCCGGCATCACTATGGACCCCGTCAAGGTAGCTGCTGTTGTCAATTCACCCAGTCCATTCTCACAGAGAGAAGTCCAGCGATTTGTGTGTTTCACTGATTGTTAGTTTATCTGTGGTTTTGCCAAACTGGCCAAGCCAACAGCAGCCAAACTGGCCAAGCCAACAGCAGCTCTACATCTGCTTGGAAGAAGCCCAACTCGCCTTTGACTCCTTGAAACGCCCATTTACCTTTGCCCCCATTCTACGGCACCCTTACCCAGCTCTTTTATTCGTCCTCAAGGTTGATGCCTCTACAACCGCTGTAGGTACCATTCTGTCTTAGAGGTTCGTAGAAATGGAGGTATTGCATCCTGTTGCCTTTTTCTACAAGAAGTTATCCCCAGCCAAATGCAACTACGGTGTTGGAGATCAGGAGCTTCTCTCCATCAAATTGGGGCCAGTATAAGCGGGTTGTTGGCCGCTATTCTTTTTATTATTATTATAGTTTATTTATATAGTGCCAACATCTTCTGTAGTGCTGTACAAAGTAAGAATCACAGTACATAGACTGTTACAAATGCAGTGTTACATGGTTACAATGAATATTCTAAATACAAGATACAATGGGAGAGAGATCCCTGCCCTTGTGAGCTTACAGTCTAAAGGATGAGGGGTGGAGGCAAATAGTCAGTATTGAGCTTTGTGGCATGTGCCCTTTAAAGAATTTCTTAAGCCAGATTGTATGCTTGTCTGAATAGGCGGGTTTTAAAGTGGACCAAAAGCCAGAAGGCCAACTCACCTCTTCCCGGTCCTGCGGGGCATGGGAGTCCGCGCGTCCAATCAGCGCTCTCGGAGCTGCTGGCGTCACTTCGTTTAAGCCTTTGTTTAAGCCTTCATCTAAGGCCAGTGGCTCAGAGAGTGCTGGCGGTCGCATCCCTCGCTACCCTGCACTGGCCATTCACAAATGCTTGTCGCGGGCACGCACCCTGCTAGAGGGATAGCGGGGATGAGGCCGTGGCTCGTGCATGCACTGTTGGACCGGGAAACAAGGTGTATGTATGGGGCGACTTTGGGGTTTCACATACGGACCATCACGATTTTGGATGCCCCAGGGGGAGTGAATTGATCGGCCTGGGAATCTTATAGATTCCTGGGCCGATCGGCGTGCGTTTTGATCCACTTTAGGGGCACCTTTGAAAGCTTTGACGGGAGTGGTGGATTGGGTGAGGTAGGGCATTCCAGAAGATTGGAGCAGCACATGAGAAGTCCTGGAGGCAAGCATGAGAGGAGGTGACCAGGGTAAAGGACAGGAGAAGGTCGGCAATAGAGCAGAGGCTGCGTCTAGATTAATACTGTTAGAGATAAGATGTAGGGAGGGGCCTGGCTGGAGAGAGCTTTGTAGGTGAGAGTTAGCATTTCGAATAGTATTTGCTTTTTGCATATCACCTTTGAACCAGGGAGCAAGACTAGCAAACCCAGTGCTTTGTCTCATCTTCATTCCAAGAAAGCAGCTGGTGGCCAGTCGGAAGAGCCCATCCTGGGTGAACAATATTTTCTGATGATTGTATCCGACCTGATCTCCAGGATTAACCAAGGATCTACAGCCTGGGCACTGGAAGGTGGTACAGATTGGGTAACATACGATGGGTTGGTCGTCTACATAGTTACATAGTTAATACGGTTGAAAAAAGACATATGTCGATCAAGTTCAACCAAGGGTGTTGGGGTAGGGGAAGTTATTTTTTATTTTATAGGGGAAGCTATTTATTTTATTTTTTGTTTTATTTTTTTACTGATAACCACTAATAGTAACTGTTAATGTTGTTTTCTTCTAAATAAGCATCTAATTCATTTTTGAAGCTGTCAGCGGTTGATGCTGTAACAAGCTTCTGTGGGAGGCTATTCCATAGATTTATAGTTCTTATGGTAAAAAACGAAAGTCGCCTCTGAAGACTAAATTTCTTTTTTCCAATCAAAGGCAGTGCCCCCTTGTCTTTAGAGAGGATTTTACATGAAATAGTGTTCCCCATATTTTTTGTATGGGCCATTTATATATTTATACAAGTTAATCATGTCCCCCCTCAATCACCTCCTATAAAGACTAAACATATTTAATTCTCGTAATCTTTCCTCATAACTAATTTCTTTCATTCCCTTTATTAGTTTGGTGGCTTTCCTCTGCACCCTTTCCATAGTCAGAGCGTCCTTTCTATGAATGAATGCCCAGAACTGGACGGCATATTCCAGGTGAGGGCGCACCAGTGCCTTGTAAAGAGGCAAAATTACATCTCTATCCTGTGATTCCATGCCTCTTTTAATGCATGATACTATCTTGGTGGCCTTGGAAGCAGCTGCTTGGCATTGCATGCTGTTATTTAGTCTGTGATCAACCAGTACCCCCAGATCCTTCTCAACAAGTGACTCAGTTTTACTCCCCCGAGGACATATGTGGCCTTCAGGTTGTTAGACCCCAAGTGCATGACTTTTTCCATATTAACCTTCATTTGCCAAGTGGATGCCCAGACACTCAATGTGTCCAAGTCAGCCTGAAGCTTGTGAACATCTTCAATAGACTGCACTGTGCTACAGATCTTTGTGTCATCTGCAAAAATAGAGACAGTGCTTTTATTTCCACCATGTCTACCATGGATATCTCCGCTCTGAGGTCATTGCCCTTAACCACGACCATGGCTGGTCATTTCAGAGAAGCCAAGACCCTGGACTGACCCAACAACATTTTTGTGGCCTGCAATTAAGAGCAATTTCATTCAGAACTGCTAAGTTTGTGCTCGAAATAAGACTCCTCGTACTCAGCCAGCAGAGCATGAGGACATGCCCTTACCCATCCCCAAACACCCCTGGGGAAGTATCTCAATGAATTTTATTGTTGAGTTACCACCCTACGATGGCTTCACTACCATCTTTGTCGTAGTTCACTGCTTCACCAAGGTCATTCACTTTGTTCCCCTCTGGGCCATTCTGTCAACTGTCAAGCTGGCCACCATCTTTATTAGGGAAATTGTCAGGCTCCATGGTCTTCCTGTCTGACCGTGGATCTCAATTACGTCCAGGTTTTGGACTCATCTATGCCAAGCTCTCCATATTAAGATGTCCTCAGCCATAACCTCTGCAGTCCAATGGGCAGATGGAACACACCAACCAGACCTTAGAGCAGTACCTACAAATCCTACCTACAGGACGATTGGAGTTCATTTCTTCCAATGGCTGAGTTTGCCTATAATAACCTACAGCACTCCTCTACGGGTCACTCGACATTTTTAAGTGGTTCCACCTTATGACTCCCATCCACTAGATCAATTCCGGACAGACACCCTGGCAAGCACCCATGCAAAATTCAAGGACATGTTATTACGTTGTTAGGTATGCCATAAGAGAGGAGCGGACCCTCACAAAAAAATAAACCCCCGACTATCAGGTAGGGGACCAGGTCTGGTTAGCCACAGAACACCTTCGGCTCAGATGCCCGTCAAAGAAACTGTCTCTTTGCTTCATTGGCCCATTTCCAGTTGTGAGGAAAATCATCTGGGTGGCTTTAGAACTTCAACTCCCACCTCTTACGGTATTCATTCTGTTTTCCATGTATCTTTGCCTAAACCAGTATCCCAGGAACGTGTTCTTCCAAGTCCTCCTGAACCTGTGGTAATCATTGCTTCTGAAGAATTTGAAGTTGAGCAAGTTTTGGATTCTCACATTAGTGGTAGGGGGTAAAATACCTCCTTAATTGGAGGGGCTATGGACCAGAGTAGAGTAGAATGGGCGATCTGGGTGGTTTTACACAGTGGGGCATCTCAGAACCGTGGCACCCCAGGGGGGCGGACCAAAACTGGTCAACTTTAACCCTTTAAGTGCCAGCCTTCCTAGAATTTTTGTCACCCTTTGTTGCCAGACCACATTTCACTATTTTGCGCTACATATGTTCAACCTTGATTTTTGAAGGGATTTCCAGGGATTTTCCTGGAAAATGATATATTGTTTTTTTTCAGTCTGAGCTTTAACATGCAATATCTTGTTTGGCCTTTTTTTAGTGTATTTTCAATACTTTTGGGTGAAATATGTGCAAAAAAATAAAAAAAAAACTTTTTTTTGCAATTTATAGTGTTTTTTGTAATAAAAAATGTAAGTTTGTCAATAAAATGTTATTGCGTGCGGAACCCCAATTTCTCCCACTCACAGCGGTACCACATATGTATTGGTAGACACCCTTTCCTGCCCAGGAGACTCCCCCAAACTGAAACAGCGCTTTAGGAGATTTTCAGATAAAATACAACTATGCTACGCGCTAAGCGCACCTTGCAATTTTTCCAGAAAAACAACCCTTTAAATTTGAAATACCCCCCAGAAATGATATATTCTCTGGAAGTGCACACCTCGAGCTTTCTAGGCGTGCCAGGCTTGTTGACATGGGGGCAGTTTTCTGGAAGTAATCCCTCAATCAATTCTTTGGTTGCACAGAGTTTCCCTAAAAAAGAATGAAAAAGAAGAATCAAAGCCATATTTTCCTAAAAAAAAGTACTTGAAATTTTTAGCTCTGCTGACAAAGTGCGCACCTTGCAATTTTTCAACCAAAACAACCCTTTACATTTGGAATATCCCCCATAAACCATATATTCCCTGAAAGTACACATGTTAATCTTTCTAAGCGTACTGAGCTTGTTGTAGTGGGCTCATCTTTCTGGAAGTAATCCATTGAAAAATTCTTAGGTTGCACAGGGTTTCCCTAAGATCATTTTTAAAAAAGCTGAATAAAAACCATGTTTTCCTAAAATATCAATATGCAAACAAGAAAAAACAAGCTAAATCTAAAAGCGCAAGGTCCCCCGAGCAGAACAATACCCAACATGCATAGGTACTATTAACCCTTTTAATTGCCAGCCTACTTGAAGTTTTGTCACCCTCTGACAGGTCATTTTCCCCATTTTGCGCCATTTTTAACCGTGATTTTAGCTGGAATTTCCAGAAAAATTATATACATATTTTTTGCAGCAGAGTTTAGGCTTTAACATGAAATGTCTTGTTTGCAATTTTTCTACTGTTTTTTGAATATTTTTGCGTAAAAAATAAATAAATAAAATAATATTTTTTAGACAATTGTCTCCTTTATTTTAAATAAAAAATTTGTTTTATTAAATGAAAACTATATTGCATGTGATAGCCCCATTTCTCCCCATTACAACGGTACCACATATGTATCGGTAGCCCCGGCATTCTTGCCCTGGAGACCCCCCAAACTGAAAAGAGCACTTTATAACATTTACAAATAAAATACAACTACTATCCACACTATAAACATAAGGGGTTAATTAAAAAAAAGACATATGGTGGGGGGGGCATTTTTGGGGGGAATTTTAAGGGTTAGGGTTAGGGTAACCCTAACCCTGAAAAATCCCCCCAAAAAATGACATAGGGTCCCCCCTTCCCGGAGGGGGGGGGGGGACCGACCCCATTTTTTTTTTAATTTTAAGGGTTAGGGTTAGGCTAACCCTAACCCTTAAAATTCCCCCCCTGGGAGGGGGGACCATATGTCTTTTTTTTTTTAATTAACCCCTTATGTTTATAGTGTGGATAGTAGTTGTATTTTATTTGTAAATGTTATAAAGTGCTCTCCCCCAAAAAATTACATAGGGCTGACCCTAACCCTTAAAAATCCAAATTGACATAGGCACGACCCCATTTTTTTTTTATTTTAGGGGTTAGGGTTAGGCTAACCCTAACAAAAAAAAAAAAAAAAGCCGTAGGGTCCCCCCTCCCAGGGGCGGGGAACCCACTTTTTTTTTTTTTTTTTAAGGGTTAGGGTTAGCCTAACCCTAACCCTTAAAAATGAAAAAAAATGACGTAGGGTCCCCCTTACCCGTTATAACCAGCCCGGGACCAGCTATGGGGGCTTGTAGGAACAGAGTGGAGGGCCAGGTTTTGTGGCCCCCCACCCTGCAGCCTACAAGCCCACATAGCCTGTGTGGGCCCGGGCTCTTCTGCCCCCCCCAGGCTTTGGGGAGGCAGGTAATTGGGGTGCGGGGGTTAATGGCAAGTCACCCGCTAGTTGCAGGTGACTTGCCAGCCCCCAGCCTTGTGAACTGGTACAGGGGTCTCATGGACCCCTTACCAGTTCACAAAGGGTTAACATAAAAAAAACACACTGACACATAAGAAAAAATTACTTTTATTAAAAAATAAAAACTTTTTTTTACTTTACTTACCTCCAATCGTCAGCTCCTTTGTCCCTCGATGTGATGACAGATGCGATCATGCTGGCTACAGTAGCAGAGGGGCAGGTGATGATCTGATCACCTGCCCCTCTGCTCCTGTGGCCAGCATGATCACATCTGAAAGAACAACAGCAGGGAACCAGGACGACACCCGGTGAGTGACGTCATAAGCCCTGTCCCAAAGGGCAAGCTTAACGGCAAGATGGCGGCGCCCGTCGGGAGAGCAGGGGGAGAGCCCTTTCAGGCTCTCCCCTGAAGCTGAAGAGCCAGGGGGGGCGATCGGAGGCCCCCCCCCAGTGAAGAGGAGACCCGGAGGGAGGCAGCGCGACTGTAGGTAAGTAAATGTCATTTTTATTTTATTTTTTTTTTACAGTTAGCAGCTGCTGCTGCCGAAGCGGGGGGGGGGGGGTGCTATTCCGGGGGCTCTCCTGGAGCCATCCGACCCCCCACGGGGGATCGGATGGCACCAAATTAAAGAGGAGACCCGGCTGGATCCAACGACGGGAGTAGAGGCAGCTATTTTGGAGTAAAGGCAGCTACGTGAGACTCACTTACTGGCACTAGAAGAGTTAAGGAAGTGGACTATCAAATGTAGAATGAGAGAAATTCAGCGAAATTAAAAAAAAAGACTCCTAAAATGAGTTGTTCCCCCCTAAATAGTTTAGATCAACCACAAATTTGGTGGTTAGAGACCACCAAGATTGTAATTGAGGGTGATCAGTGTTACTGTTCTGTCTGCCGTGGAGGCCGATTCATTACTAGCGGCAGGTATCGGCAGATGATCGTCTTTATAGCAGCGATTAAAACGACTGCTAGTAGACACTGTAAGGGGGTATCGGGTGCTGTAACATAGCGCCTCAGTCGCTGTAGTAACTTGGCCCGCATTGATGAATGTGATGTATGTTGGGCGCGAGATATAGCGCCAGCTCAGTGCGATCGACTCTCTGCGCTCTACACCATACTTCTCAAAAAAGGACACACACACAGCGCCGGCGCTATACACTGAGCCGCCTGTAATAATACATGTGATGCTACATGGCGCTGTTAGAGTCGCGCACCAGATTCGCTTTCATAAATGTGGTTTTGTGTACAGCGCCCGACGCTCACCAGCCGCTGCCTGCCACTACGAGGCACTACCTGGCACTATCCCTTCTTAAATAACCCCCTTAGTGTGCATTTGGCTTTGTCATTCACTTTCTTGTCAGTTTAATCTCGAGGTGCCTTTCCTATAATATTTTTTTAGGAACCTTCCCAAAAGAGCGTTTAGGTCAAAATATTACAATAAAATGTAACCTTATAATTGCCAACAGTGTAAAAATTTGCATATTATGGCAAATGTACTGGCCTTGCTGGATATTACAGAGGTGAACTTTACATATTTTCAGTAAAGTGGATTTTACAGTATTTCCTCGTCCTAATAAAATATTATTTTTTCTCCTTTTACATTATATACTTAGTGCCCCGTATTTCCAGTGTTAGAACGTGGCCTTAATAAGTGTGAATTTATGTGTAAAGCTCATGGCCGCTTTGTGCTGACACGGGGGGAGGGGGGGGGGGTGTAACAAACTGTACTTTTAGCAATTTAACTATGTTCCACATTTTTATAGATGTTAATTATGTAATATTTCTCCATAGTTAGTGTATTAATTAGATCTTGGGAGAGCAAGACAATGGGGAACAATAAATATGTGAGTAAGTAGAAAATGAATGTTTTTCCAAGCTATGTACAACTATTGTTTGGCCCGATAGTGGGAATATCTCTCAACACTGCTAATATTTATTAGTGTGAGCCTGAAAAGCATAAAACACAAAGCTTCACAGAAAATGAATTATGATTATTCCATGGTACTTTAGAAAGTACTATTTTAAAAATAGAGAGGAGGAGCTAAAACAAACAGCAAGGCTCTATTACTGTATTTTTTACTACTTAAAGTGAACCATAACCTAGGATATTGACTTTTCCTGGTTTTGTTCCTTGCCCTCAAGGCCTCCTGGCTTGGGATGCCCCGCTGTGTGAAACTCTCAGGTTACCTTACCCCAGTCCACATGCGCCGGCTCCAGTCCAATCAGAGTTATTTGCCATGCATATTGAATGTTTGGCAAATGGCTCTTAATGGCTTGGGGCAGGAGCACGCACACATCCCATAGATGCTGGGGATGTGACAGGTCTTGTTCCCCATTGTATACAGTGCAGAGTGAGCAACCAGAAGAGCTGAGTTTTGGGTTGTCCTGTGGGAGTTTCACAAAGTGGGGCATTCCAAATTGGGACGCTCCACGGGAAGGCCAGCGGCCGGCGCTGAAATCGTTTAGATGTTTACATGTTGGATTTTGTTCGGCTTTAAATCCACATTTTCTTCTTACATATTTAGAGGTTGGACAGAGATGGATTTGCCTTTGCAGCCGATTGTGAAGTCCTTTGCTGGTGAAGGTATTACTATCCTGCATTGCCGCTAAAGGGTGGTCCAAGCAAAAGATCCAATTATGTCGAGGGTTGGTGATTTCTTTCCCATCCCTGGATTTACTCCCACTGATGGGATTCTGTGGAGGAATCCTGTTGCCTTGACCCCACTATTTGCCATGTTTGTAGCTGCTACTATTCGGCTGCATCCTTCCAGGGGGTCTGATCCTTTGACCCACCACACCACCCCCCAATGCCAAGGTGTCACATTTAAGGCTGATTTCACATGATTTCCTAGCCCCAAAGGAAACCTATTGCCTTGGTCCCACTATTTTCTATGATTTAAAAAAGTCTTTGGCTGCTGGTGTTCGGCCACATTTGACCAAATGAGCAACAAACCCCAAATTATGTAAATTGTTATGGTAGATAAATTCTGATCCATTGTTCAGTGAGCCAGTCAAGTGAACAAAATACAACATTGCATGTTCTATGGCAGCCTAAGTGTTACTTTGTGTCAAATAGCTGAACTGTACTTAGATACCCTTTGAAGCTCTTTAAAGTTTCTAGTAGTTGACATAATTTGTTTTTCTAAAGATTAAGGTCATTGTCCAGACACACAAAGGATTCACATTGTGTAGGGCTACACATGAAACAAAGCTAGGTTGCCACAGTCATTATAACATAAAGTTTCACCTTGTATTGTGCTGTCCTCTGTGATGGGTGTGTCAGGGCTGAGTGCATTGCTGTGTGCATTGCATTGACGTAAGATGGGCTTGACTACCAGTGTGGAGGACTGACACTGCATCAGATAAGCTGCCCTGCAAATGATTTTTAAAGTTTGGCTGGCCAATTCCTATAAGGATAATGTCGAATGATGTCTAAAGTATCATTATCATTAAGGCCCCATGGATCCTGTCAATAATGAGCTGTCAGTTGGTGAAACAATGGCACTGACTACAGACCGCAAAATTTAACATCTGTGGCAGGCAAGCTGTTTGAAGGTTTCTTAAGGGATATCATCCTGGAGTATCTTGGTGAAAATGATAATATTACTCCATATCAGCATGGATTTATGAGGAATTGCTCCTACCAGACAAACCTAATCAGCTTTTACGAGGAGGTAAGTTCAAGATTGGACCAGGGGGGATTCATTGGTTATCATATAACTTGAGCATTTGATACTGTGCCACATAAAAGACTGGTACAAAAGATGAGAATGCTTGTACTGGGGGAAAACATGTGCACATGGGTGAGAAATTGGCTTAAAGTGTATACCCCCCAGGTAGCCCCATACACTTACCAAGTTTCCCGATCCAATGGCACATGCACGAGCTAGCAGGGCGTGTGCTCGCACTGGGCATTTGTTAATGGCCGGCGCAGGCATGCTCCCTGTTAAAAGGGCAGCGGGGGATGCGGCAGTCAGCGCTGGTCTTAGATGAAGGCTTAGACGGCATGATGTCAGTGGCTCCGAGCGCACTGATTGGATGAGCTGCTGAGCATGCGCCGTAGGACCGGGAAGGGGTGAGTTGAGGTGAGGTGAGGTGATCTGGGAGGTTTCACACAGTGATCAGGGTGCCTCGGGGCAAAGGACCAAAACCCAGGATAGTGAAAATCCTGAGTTTTGGTCCACTTTAATTGTCGGATGCAAAGGGTGGTTATTATTTGTTCATACTCAGATTTGGTCACCATTACTAGTGGAGTACCACAAGGGTCAGTTCTGGGACAAATTCTCTTCAATATATATAGGTATGGATTAAACAGTAAATTCTCAATCTTTGCAGATGATATTAAGCTGTGTAAAGTAATTGAGACAAAAGAGGACACCAGTCAGCAACAAACAGTTTAGATAAATTGGAAGCATGGGCAGTTAAATGGCAAATGAAGTTTAACACAGTTAAATATAAGGTTATGTACATGGGAAGGAGTAATCGTGCCATGATGACTAAATAAAGAAATGCTTGGTAAAACAACAATGGAAAAGAACCTAGGGGTTTTAGTTAACAATAAACTTAAATGTAGTAATCAATGCCAGGCAGCAGCTACATATATATATATAGGGAAACCAGGGTGTTTCACACTGTGGCTATGCCAAGGGCTATGCCAAGCCCCCCTACCCCATAGGACGCTTTTAAAATATTTTCCTTACTTCATTGGAAAAATGATGCACCTCACCTGCAATTGCCCATTGCAGGTACAGGTAATTTCTGGAAAAAAAATGACTTGTGTGTTAATATGGACCAAAACCTGGGTTGTTGACTATCCCGAAATTTGGTCCATCCCCCTGACACCCTGGTCGACACTATGCATACCTCGCCGTCGGTTCCATGGTGGACGTGGCTCTCCCCCAATCAGCTTCTTGGCTGCGCATATCAATGTACAGCTGAAGAAACTGAATGAGAGCCTGGTGGCATTGTGACCAGCATGTGGCACCCCTGCACCCATTTAAGACTTTTTGTGTGCGGCCACGCCAACCATTCAGATAAGGCGGGTGCTTCTGCACACAGCCAGAGAAAGATGCTAGAGTCTGATATACTTTGAGTGCGGAAATTGTTACACTTTTGCGTCAGGCTACATTTGGCATTGTCCTAAACTGTTTTCCACTTTTAAATTGAAGCAGAAATGGCTGAGATATTGGTGTTTATAGGTTCATCCAATCAAATTCTCTTTCTCATCCCATCCTATCCCATCAGCTCAGCAGAGTTGCTGGAAATTTTTAGATTCTATGGCTGCCTGCAGGGTTTTGTCTGCTTTAAAGTGATCCTATACCCAAAAAGGATGTTTATGTTGTCACCTTCTATCTACAGCCCAGTTCCCCTAAAACAGCCTGTTTCCTTTTTTTTCTTTGGCCTTTGCCCAATATTCATAAAAACACGAGCCAGATGAAGTCTGATGAAACTTTCAATCTTGGTATAGGTACACCTTAAAGTGACCCAATCACCCCAGATGCCAGCCCTGGAGTCTGAAAGACTCCAAGGCTGGCTGACTAGGCTTGCCCCACTGTGTGAGCCCCCCAGATTGCTCGCAAGAGCCTTATCTTTCCCTGGGCCCTCCCCACAATTGCCTGCCGCCACCGCCTCATCCCTGGCATCACTGCAGCGGTGCACGCTCCCATACCCAGTCATTTAGGTAGGGCAGGGCATACAGGAGCGCACACTCTGCAGGGGAGACAGGGATGCGAGCACCTCTGAACCCTATGCCGGCGTGCTGTTCAAAACAACGGCTTTATGCTGTGTATTAGTATGCACGGCATAAAGTGGTGATTGAATGACGCTCGTGCATGCGTCATGGCAATGGCGGGGAGGTAATTACAGTGGCCAATCTGGGGGTTTCACACTGCGGGGCAAGGCGAATTGGGATCAATCACCAGGATAGTCAAAATCCTGGTGATTGGCAAACTTTAAGTCTCCCCAATACTATACTGGTGTGAACTAGTCTATACTGGTGTGAACTAATGGTTGAATGAAAGCTGCCTTATAACCTCAGTCCCCACACACCATATATAATACATAAGCTTTCTTAATAAAAAAATCAGGAGCAGGTATTTCCTCCTTCTGAATGTCATGATCATTCCACTAGGCATCCCTAGACTTCAGGCCTGGGCTAAACAGGTTTGGGTCTGCTATAATGCTTCATTTTTTATATATCCTGTGTACATATTTCTGTAAATCTTTAAGGCCAATATTACTACTATAATAAGGGTGTTTAAAGTTAGACAGCTCTCCTATAGTGAGGAAAGCACTTGTCCTTAACAAATAATCTCCCTGTCATGCTGCTTCTCCTCCTGAAGTAATGAAGTCTGCTTTTACTCAAGTGAGAGAACAAAAGAGAACAACTGTTCAAAGCTTATACGGTTGGAGGTTTTATATCATTTTAATTCTAGGGTTTTTTGCCCTTTCCTCACTGTGCTTCTCTAATGAGCTTCTGGTATAAAATTAAGTTTATCCTGAAGTTAATAAAGTGGAATGATCATGACATTCAGAAGGAGGAAATACCTGCTCCTGATTTTTTTATTAAGAAAGCTTATGTATTATATATGGTGTGTGGGGATTGAGGTTATAAGGCAGCTTTCATTCAACCCTTAGTTCACACCAGTATAGACTAGTTCACACCAGTATAGTATTGGGGAGACTTAAAGTTTGCCAATCACCAGGATTTTGACTATCCTGGTGATTGATCCCAATTCACCTTGCCCCGCAGTGTGAAACCCCCAGATTGGCCACTGTACTTACCTCCCCGCCATTGCCATGACGCATGCACGAGCGTCATTCAATCACTATTTTATGCCGTGCATACTAATACACAGCATAAAGCCATTGTTTTGAACAGCACGCCGGCATAGGGTTCAGAGGTGCTCGCATCCCTGTCTCCCCTGCAGAGTGTGCGCTCCTGTATGCCCTGCCCTACCTAAATGACTGGGTATGGGAGCGTGCACCGCTGCAGTGATGCCAGGGATGAGGCGGTGGCGGCAGGCAATTGTGGGGAGGGCCCAGGGAAAGATAAGGCTCTTGTGGGCAATCTGGGGGGCTCACACAGTGGGGCAAGCCTAGTCAGCCAGCCTTGGAGTCTTTCAGACTCCAGGGCTGGCATCTGGGGTGATTGGGTCACTTTAAGGTGTACCTATACCAAGATAGGAAGTTTCATCAGACTTCATCTGGCTTGTGTTTTTATGAATATTGGGCAAAGGCCAAAGTAAAAAAGGAAACAGGCTGTTTTGGGGTACTGGGCTGTAGATAGAAGGTGACAACATAAACATCCTTTTTGGGTATATGATCACTTTAAAGCAGACAAAACCCTGCAGGCAGCCATAGAATCTAAAAATTTCCAGCAACTCTGCTGAGCTGATGGGATAGGATGGGATGAGAAAGAGAATTTGATTGGATGAACCAATAAACACCAATATCTCAGCCATTTCTGCTTCAATTTAAAAGTGGAAAACAGTTTAGGACAATGCCAAATGTAGCCTGACGCAATAGTGTAACAGTTACCGCACTCAAAGTATATCAGACTCTAGCATCTTTCTCTGGCTGTGTGCAGAAGCACCCGCCTTATCTGAATGGTTGGCGTGGCCGCACACAAAAAGTCTTAAATGGGTGCAGGGGTGCCACATGCTGGTCACAATGTCTCTAGGCTCCCATTCAGTTTCTTCAGCTGTACATTGATATGCGCAGCCAAGAAGCTGATTGGGGGAGAGCCACGTCCACCATGGAACCGGCGGCGAGGTATGCATAGTGTCGACCAGGGTGTCAGGGGGATGGACCAAATTTCGGGATAGTCCATGTTAACACACAAGTCATTTTTTTTCCAGAAATTACCTGTACCTGCAATGGGCAATTGCAGGTGAGGTGCATCATGTTTCCAATGAAGTAAGGAAAATATTTTACAAGCGTCCTATGGGGTATGGGGGCTTGGCATAGCCCATAGGGTGCTGTGGTTTACAAAATTTAAATATTAACCTTAGCTCATCGGAAAAATGATGCACCTCAGCTGTAAAAATGTCCCATCGCAGGTACAGATGATTTTTGAGGTAATAATCAGAAGAAACATCTTTATCTCACCAAGATGCAGGCTGCAATTAACACCCAAATGTTTACCCAGAGGTGAACTTGCTTCATCAAATAATTAGCATGACCCACAATATCACCTAAAGTATAAGAAATTATAGTACTAAGCACACCTTTGGTATATAAATGCGATATGGCTGAAGGCAATAATTGCTAATCAGTCATAGAACACCAGTCTGCAGGCGCGCTGCGTTAGAGCAACAGTGTATTCAGAGTGAGAGGACAGGTACTCTTACTCTGTTTGTAACCCTTTTGTTTTCACTGTTTTGCTCTCTATGTTCTTTGCTGTGATAAAGCGCTATGTCTGCGCTGAGACAGCTGCATTCAATGACACAATAAAGTATCCAAAGTATGCACAAACTTAGCAGGTAGTAAATAATCAAAAAACTTATCCACCAGGCCCCAGGATTTAGCTAACCAGGGCCCCCTTCTTATAATGTCTGTTAATTGATTCCTGCTGGATTCAGACTTCTTCATGGCAAAATCTTTATTACATATGCTGACAAACAAACTGTGACAGGTGTACATAAAATGGCTCCTTGGGTGTTATGGTCCCTTTAAGAGCGCTCCTTGCTCCCGTAATACAGCCGATTGCTGCTGGGGTAAAAGTCCTTATAGTTCAATAAAAGTTCTCAGGGTAGTGTCCACTGAACTAGTTCAAACTGCTAAATCCGCAGACATACAAATGGAAAGCGGCTCCTAATAGTGCAGAGGTCCTACGCGCGTTTCAAGTTTACTCTTCTTCAGGGGGACCCTGAACAGGCAATAGTGCACAAATTAAACCACTGCAGCCTGCAGAACCTTGCGGCCAAAAACAGCATCAGCTGAGGCCCGCACATCAACCTTATATAACTTGGAAAAAGTATAAACAGAAGACCAAGTTGCAGTTCAACAGGGCTTGTTCAACAGAGGCCTGGTGCTGAAAAGCCCAGGAAGCCCCAACAGCACGAGTAGAATGAGCAGTGATCTGGAAAGGGGAACCCTCCCCTTGGCAGTATAGGCCCCAACAATGACCTGACGTATCCATTTACTAATGGTAGACTTGACGGGCGCCAAACCCTTCTTGGGCCCAGAGGGCACCACAAACAAGGTGTCCGTCCTACAGAAAGGAGAAGTAGCCACCAAACAGTACTTCACACAACGCACAACATCCAAAGAGTGCAGGGCCCTCTCCTTGTCATTGCTAGGCTTAGGACACAAGGAAGGGAGAACCACATCCTGATTGAGATGGAAGGCAGAAAACCACCTTAGGTAGGAAGTCTGACGTAAAGCGGAAGACCACCTTGTCCTGGTGTCTTTCAAAGTAAGGGGCCTGAATAGACAGAACCGCCAACTCAGAAACACATCGAACGGAGGTAATAGCCACCAAAAAGGCAACCTTTTGTGTGAGAAAAGAAAGTGCAACATCCTGCACCGGCTCAAAAGGAGGCCCCTGGAGGGCCGACAAAACCAAATTCAAGTCCCAAACAGGCAACAAGGGCTTGCGAGGGGGCCGCACATGAGTGACCCCCCAGAAAAAAATCTTAACCAAAGGATGAAGAGCAAAAGACCTTCGAAAGAAAAACGCCAGGGCGGAGACCTGCCCTTTTAGAGTACTAAGCTGAAAATCCAGGTTCAAACCATGTTGGAGAAACTCCAAAATTCTGGTAATTGAAAAACACCCTACAAGGCAAGGCCCTAGCCTCACACCAATCAATATAGGACCGCCAGGTCCTGTAGTAGATGTTAGAGGAAAAATTGCTTCCTAGCCCTAACAAGCGTCTGGATCACAGCATCAGACAAACCTTCCTCTTTTAGGATGGAGGTCTCAGCAGCCACGCCGTCAAAGCCAGCTTTTGTAAATTGGGGTAACATAGCTGACCTTGTGTGACCAGATCCGGAAACAGGGGCAACCTGTACTGATCGACCGCCAGCTGCACGACGTCTGCGAACCACACCTGTCTTGGCCACCTTGGAGCCACCCTCTTGAACCAGCTTGCGCACCACTCTGCCTACCATGGAGAAGGGGGGAAACAGATACAGGAGACCCGGATCCCACCAGGCAAGAGACATGGCATCCACTGCCAGAGCCAGAGGATCCTGAGACAGAGACACAAAAGCAGGGAGCTTGTGGTTGTGACGGGAGACAAAGAGATCCACCTCCGGGAACCCCCACTAGTTACAAAAGGATAGATATACCCTGTTGTTGAGGGACCATTCCCCTCGGCGAGAGAACCCCCTGCTGAGGGAGTCTGCTTCCATGTTCTCCACACCTGGAATGTACACCGCCGAGATACATGGAACAATGCTCTTGGGCCATGCAAGAATCAGAGAAACTTCCGAGGGCACTCCTGCTGCGAGTCCCTCCTTGGTGACCGATGTAAGCGACCGCAGTCCGATAGTCTGATCGAACCTGAACCAGAAATCCTTGGAGAAGATGTGTCAAGTGCGACAGCACCAACCAAATAGCCCTCAACTCCAAGATGTTGGTGGGGATGCGTGCCTCCAGAGGACCCCACAGCCCCTGGAACCGATGTTTCTTCCAGAAACCCCCCCCCCCCCAGCCCAACAGGGAGCCAGAAAGGACCTGCCCCTCAGAAGATTTCTCGGTTCCAGCCACCACTGAAGAGACTGCCGGACCAAGGGAGACATCGCAAAGGACTGATCCAAGGCCAGAGGACATCTGTCCCAAGCCGATAACTGAAAGAGACCTCTTGCGAAACTGAGCAAAAGGAACTGCCTCGAAGGAGGCCACCATCAAACCCCACCAGCCTCATCCCTTGCCGGATGGACAGGCGAGGGTGGGACAGAAGAAGACGTATCAGATCTTGAACCATCTGCACCTTCGACTGAGGTAGGAACACCCTGGACTGAATGGTATCCAGATTCATGCCCAGAAAGGAAATCTCCCTTGACGGGGAGAGAGAAGACTTGGGGTAGTTGATCACCCAACCGAAACTCTCCAGCGTAGTCACCCCCAACCTGGTGTCCAGCTCCGCTTGACTGAGAGAGGATGCCGTAATGAGAAGGTCGTCCAGATACGGCACAATGCGAATGCCCTGGTCTCTAAAAAGGGCCATTATGCCCGCCAACACCTTGGTGCTGAGGTCAGCCCGAAAGGGAGAGCCACAAACCGGAAGGGTAAGCGTCCTTGATGTCTATGGACATCATGAAGACCCCTGGACGAAGAGAGTTGATGGCTGAGCGCAGTCTCCATGCGAAATTTCCTGGTTCTGATGAACCTGTTGAGAATCCTGAGATCCAGAATGGGTCTTATGGAGCCATCCTTCTGGGGCACTGTAAAAAAGGTTGGAGTAATAGCCCCGGCTCTCTCTGAGGAGGGCACCGGGAAAACGATCCCACTGTCCAGAAGGTTTATTATTGCCAATAACAGCCCCTGTGCGGCCCGGGGGACTGAAGGAACCCGAGACCTGAGAAATTTGGGAGGAGGCCTGTACTCGAATTCCAGCTTGTACCTGGAAGAAACCACTTCCAGGATCCAGTTGTCTGTGACCTCCCGGGTCCAGACCTGGGCGAAGAGCCTTAGCCTTCCCCCCACCCGCGAGGGTGAGGGCGCCCCCTCATTCTGAGACTCCCCTGCTTGCTCGAGAGCCACGAAAGGAAGGGTTAAAAGAGCCTGCCCCCTGAAAGGGCCGGCGCTGCTTCTTGCGCTGTGGCAACTTTCCTCCTTTCGCCACCGAGTCCAATTTATCTCCAAACAGGCGCCTACCCAAGAAGGGTAGCCCTGTAAGCACCTTCTTAGCCACCATATCAGCCGCCCATTGGCGCAACCAAACCGAGTGGCGTATAGCCACAAGCAAATCCGAGGTTCTACTACACATGCATATTGTATCGTCCAAGGCTGATAAGACAAAGGTCATGAACCGATCACACCGCGTAAGTGCTGCAAATTCAACACTAGCAGGGTTAAGAAGGGGACCATTCAACAAGCCCCTAATTACAGATCTGGTAGCCACGGCCGAGAGTGCGGAAGCACAAACAGGACGCAGGGCCGAACCCAAACTGGCAAAGGCGTGTGACACCCTTTGATCAAGACGACGGTCCTCACCATCCTTCAGCGTGGTGGAGTCAGGTGAGTGTACAACCGATGTGTTGGACAACCCCAGAATCGGAGGGTCGACTTCTGGAGGTGAGGACCAGCGCTTCACCGTATCCGCCGGGAAGGGATATTTCCTATCCCACCCCTGAGGGACGCCGGGAAACCGGCTGGGCCTTTCCCATTCCTTAAGAATCAACCTGTCAAAAAGTTTCTGATCAGGAAACTCTAAAAGCAGCTTAGTGGCCCCCCCAAAAAACCCCCCTCTTGCGGAGGGGCTTCTGCAGGCAGGGAAATAGCAGGAACCTCAAAAATATGGGTCTGGGGGTATCCACGTTATCCCCACGCTCCTGCCAGCATCAGCATCCAGGTACTGCTGATCGTCAGAACCATAAGATTCTGAAAACAATTCCCCTTCTTCCAGCGGGGAATAATCAGACCAGTTAAAGGAGTCATATTCCTCAAAATCAAAACCCGGTGCCACATGCCTTCTCTTAGCTGGGGCCTTTCCGGCCGCAGAGCTAGCAATCAATCTCTAAATGTTGGCCAATCTAGCACAGACATCAGATTGCGACTCCCCGCTAATGACAACATCACTTGTATAGCCCCAAATTTAGAGTGAGGGACCAAAAGACCAGGAGAACGCCCTTTTCAACTATAATGAAGGAGATCCCCCTGTAAGATATAATAAATAGGGGGGCCATAAGCAAGAAGCCATTACAGAAGGCATACATCCAGCCAAAATAACAGTCACTCCAAATATCTACATATTAAACAAGTATACATCTATTCACAGATAAAATAGCATACAATGGCATCAAGGACGACCGAGAACGCCATAGGGAAAAGAAAAACGGGCCCCGCAGGGCACTCACGCTTATGGAGCAAAATGGCAACGGACAGGCAGGAGCAGCCTCATCAGAAGCAGCCAGGAGGGAAGAGAAGGGGGGCGGGCCGGCGCAGATCACGCACCGCGCGTGGCCCCGCCCCCTCCTGTACAGGAGAGGAACCGCGGTTCCCGGCCATTGGCTGGGAACCTCCGCTGGCGCCAAGGAGAGAGGGGCGGGCCACATCAGCGCGCCGAGCTGGCGGCCCCGCCCCCTTCCTTCACTGTGACGAAGGAAAAATGGCCGAGCTCCCGGGGATAGCAGCAGAGCCGGCCCGAGCACCAGGCCGCCTGTATAAGGGCGGCCTGGCAGAGTAAATCAACCAAGCACACACACACTCACATCAAAATCAATCAGCGATGTCAATAAGGGAGAGACGCCCCCCCCCCCGATCCGGGGACGGAGGGTAACGGATAGGAAAGGGAACCCCAGCCACCTAATGCGGTGCAGGGAATACGGGAATACGGACAGGGCATCCCAAACCAGGATCCCGAACCTGGTAACCGCCTACCCCTTGAATGGGGTCTCACGGGGAGCATAGCTCCTAATAGAACAACACCCCTAGGGTGTTACCTACCTTCGTCCGGACCTACAGCCGAGGCTGGGAGGCATAGGTACTTTAATGAAACAAAGTCCGGGCAGAAATAGGGCAATAATTAGCCGGGTGCAGGAAGGAGACAGCCATCTTCTGACTTGCTCGCCGTCTGCAAAGACGATTACTGGGGAATGTGTGGAAGGTCCCAGGTATTTATGGGCCGGGAGGGGCTTCTTTTTTTCTAGTCATCTCTGCAGAAGTTTGCCCTCTACTGGCTACAATGTGTAATTAATCTTCCGAAGCAGGGTGTGAGACATACTTGGAATAGAAGGCTAAATGTCCTTATGTCGCTGTGTAAGGCGTTATTAATTTGTCTTATATATTTGTCGTATAATGCTTGTATGCCCGCGGGATGCAGAGCTCCAGAATCAGACTTGTGCATGCGCATCTTATACACAGATATTTTAGAAGGACATGCAACATGTACCTTGTCTCTAGGTCACTTTTACTAATTTATAAAAGCTTATCGTATTATGCAGAGCTTTTTATATATGTGCTTCCTCAGACTGCATACAAGGTCAGATCAATGTCACAATCTCATTCATGTGGCAGGTAGTTTCGGGCAAACAGACGTGTTATTAGAGAATAAAGAAATAAAGCGTATTTTATTTAAATGTTCACATCAGATGGTAGCGCGTGTCTCGGTAAGTGGTGGCGATAATTGCATCTCGCAGTGACACAATTGCTCTTTTGCCTGGAACATTTTTTCTGTTTTGTTTATTTGGGGTTTCAGACAGGCAGAATCCAATTATAATAAGAATTGCATTTTGGAAAGACATATTCTATTTTTACCCAGTCTTTTTTCAAGTTTTCAAAGACACTAAGCTTTTAAAAAGCCTTATCCACAATGCGAAGACAGACAGAAAACACTAAAATGAAATGTTTTCTCTTAACTATTACAACAGACAACGGGAAAAACTTTTTCATGACTAGATTTTCACAACACAAGAGATTTTCCAGGCAAAAGTAAAAAAGTCTATATTCATCTGTTGTTTCACCCCTCTCACACATCTAGTGTGCAGGTATGGTGTTCCCCCACAGCTCCTCCACCCAGTAGTGGCATTTTAATCCTTACGGAGGGCAGGGATCCAGCATTTCATCTCCCAGCGTGGAGTGTTGAGGCCCTTCCATGTCAGCATACATAGGGCCTTGTTTCCGCTTCCCTTGTCTACTCCATTCTTTGTAATGGAGGAGCGTGCTGAGCCCACCTTGGCACGCCCCCCTCCATTGCCATTTTCCTTCAATGGTAAGTAACTAGCAGATGCCAGAACTGCATGGAGAAGCTGAAGAGGACAGAAGGTGAGTATAGACGTTTTTATTTTAATGCCTAGAGAGGGACTTTTACTAACATTAAACTGGATAGAGCGTTAAAACTTGGAGCCTAACCCATGGTGACTCGTGGTGCCCTTTCTGCCATGTAAGGCATACTGTAGATGTCACAATGACCAAGGTGTGACATCACAAAAGTGTATTGATTTTAAAACTTCAACTCAGTTAACTTGCCTTAAATTATCTCATGAAAATACATTTCCTGCTGTAAATTAAAATACAGCTTAAGTTAAAATAAAGTGTGATTCAGCAAAACTTTGACTTTTTTTTATTCGCTTTTATAAATTACTGAAACTTTAAAGACTTACGGTTTAAAGTCAGTGGATGTTTTTCCACCAACATATGTCCAGATTGGCCAGGCAAGTACAAGTGTTGGCCCATTGTTTAGGGCTACACTTGACAATGTCCTTAACTTTTTACTTTGGCTTCTTGCCAGACTCTGCTCACTTGCCACCAAAGGGAGGAGTAGTTATACCACAATTTTTTGCTTCTTCTGGGAATCTCTCTAGATGTCAAATAATGCTAGGAAAATTCCTGTGATCCCACACCCTTGAGTATAAATATCACAGCGTAGGAGGAATGCAAGTTGCCAGCCAATATAGGGGAGAGGACATCGCCAGTTGGGGGACAGAGGAAGGAAGATGCAGAGACTGTAAGTACTGCTTTTTTTTTCAAAATGTATTGTATATGTAAATGTTTCTCTTTTAAGTGTTTGTGAACTGGTAAAAGGGCCAAGGAACCCCTATACCAGTTCATTGAGTAGGGCCTGGAGGCTTCAGAACCAGATAGGCGCCACTCCGGCTCTTCACTAGCCTCTGTTTGTTCATATATATTGAGTTATTATCATATGAAATATGCAAATTTCTATCAGAAGTAAGGTGGGTGTTTTCACAATAGGTTCCATCTCTAGTAATTAGTCTCACATGGAGAAGCTGACCATACTTGACACAGGTTTCCTGAAACTAACATTTTTGCTCATAATTATTACTGGTGTGAAAATTACTGGCAATTTGGTGTTAAAGCAGAGCTAAACCCACTAGGGGCTGATCTTGGAACCTTAAAAATTCCAGGGTCGGTTTCTGGCCTTCCCCCTGGGGCATCCCAAATCAGAATGCGCTGCTGCGTGAGACCCCCAGGATGCTGATAAACTCACCTTCTTCCTGGCTCCCTCACCAATGTAAACATTGGATGTCCACTGCCGGTGCTCAAGCTCACGTTTGACATAAGCAAAGCCATTGCTAAACATAACATATGCATGGCTCTGAATGGACAAGAGACCGTGCTTGCACCATAGAACCGGGAAAAGGTTGACAAAGAGTGCCCTTTGTCAACTGAAACAACCACGTCAGCTGCATCAACATGTAAGGTTCAGTTGTCTATCTGTGATTAAGAAGGAAAAACATTGTCAGGAATAGGGATAGATTTAAATGTGGCGGTGATCCCTAGGCAGAAAGTTTAGGGGGGGCCCCATATAGTATTGTTTCCCCATCCTTAGGTCTCTCATTTAGCATTCAATCTGATTGACTGAGCTTCTGGAGCCATAGGGTAGCACTGCGACTGAGCAATAGGGTCACCAGCAAACCAGGCAGAGAAGGAGAAGCATCACCCTTCAGGCTAGTTATTAAACTGAGGGAGAGGGATGACCAGTAAAATACATTTTCAGGGTATGTGGCCACTTTATCAGTATGCGTGTATGAGATGTAAATTTGACCCTACATATTTCTTTTGAAGAGGGCAAGGGAATTCAAACCTGATCGTATGCAATATTGCTTACAACATAGCATCTCTTGAAAGGTCCATTGGGCTTATTTCCCCGTTTCTATGTATAAAAGTCTTTCATTTCAGGGTCACATGTGAACAATCTCTATAGCTGACATTTTAAAACTACTTTCTTTATATAATTTCTTAAAGAAAATCAGAAAGCTGCCAGCCAGTCTTTTATTGACCATCTCAAATACTTATTTCATTATCTTTTTAACTGGAAACACGTGGATAAATGTGCAAAGAAAATGAGTTGTAGAAATGTCTCATAATGTTCATAAAATGCTTTTGCTTTCACCTTTATGGGTAAATTCATGACACTCGCAGCTGCCAAATTACGGTCCGCATGTTAAGACCCTTCATTTGCATTGTGCTGAGTGCCAGTGTGATAAAATTATACATCGTCAGCACATGGTAAATTAAAAGGCAACTCTGGTCTAAAGGAAAAATCACATCATAGTTGAGTCTATAGAAATCACTGGCTTTTTTAATTGAAGACATTTCACTAGTCATCTAGGTTTTCCCAGGTAAGTGAAGACTTTCTGTTAGAATAGCTTTTAACAACTGCATCCTGTATGTGGATGTTTAAATGAGAAAATGAAGTTTTATGCAGACCATGTGACTCTATGCATAGTGTGTTAACCTGCTAACAGAAAGGAGCTGATTTGCCTATCTCCATAAAGAGATATCTTGTTGATGTATCCTGTTCATATTTATGTTCCTGTATGTTGAAAGAGTGTTGTGTACAATCCACTGGCAGCAGGTTATGTGCCCGGAGCTGGAATAGCTAAGAGCTGAAATAGCCCAGAGGAGAATTTACTCAGAGCAACAATGCATCAAAGAAGCTTGAGAAACAGAGAAGATGTCCACCAACAGCAATCCTGCCAAATTCAATGTGCCATGCCTAAATAACCAGAACTAACCAGAACTACCAGACCTGGAAAGGTCGGTTGACATTTGTTCAGGAGACTATGCCTAATCCATTACCAAACAATTGGCTAGAAAAGTATCAGAAGGCACAGAGCACATCTCCCTCGGCATAGATGATATTCATATTGTGTATATATGCAAGTGTGCTACTGCAAAGGAGATGTGGAATGAGTTACAGAAAGATCATGGAACATCAAATCTGAGCAATAAGCTTTATCTCATGAGAAAACTATATCAGTCTAAGCTAAGTGCGAGCCAGCATATGCAGGAGGACTTTATTAGAGACACCTTATAGACATTGAGGAAGAAATTAAAGATTTGCATGTTGCTACACTTCTACTAAGTGGTCCTCCAGAAAGATATGACACACTTGTCACTGCACTAGATGCCCGGTCAGATGATGAGCTCACACTAGAGAATGATAAAGGCAAACTTGTTGATGAGTACAAGAATAAAGCAGAGACTCTAAGCAACAATATATCAGAGGAGAGGCGGCATTACAGACACTTCTCTAAAACTAAAAGCTTTCTAAAGAAAACTCATAAATGGTTTGAGTGTAAAAAGACAATTCTGTGAGTACTCACCTGTAGAATTGCTTTTACTATGCATGGCATGGCCTGCTTCCAGAAGTCCTTACATATGGGTTATTCCGCCACAAGGTGGCGCAGTGTACTGCAGAAGAGTTGTGGCTCCTCCTGGTTCCATATAAAAACGGAATCACCATAGACTTATCCAGTGTTGACAAGCAGTTATTCAAGAAACCGGGAGATAATAGAAGTCAAAAAGGTAACAAACCCCAACAAACTTGGAACAATCACCATAAAAAGGCAACCAAGAATAACTATAACAAGGGTGGGGTGAAGCAGGCCGTGCCATGCATAGTAAAAGCAATTCTACAGGTGAGTACTCACAGAATTGTCTTTTTCCTATTGCATGGCACGGCCTGCTTCAGAAGTCCTTACGTATGGGACGTCCAACAGCAGTGTCCAGAAGGTAGGGTGGGATCCCCAAAGAGTAACAACAGGCAGTTCAAACCACTACCGCCTGAAGTACCTTGCAGCAAAAAGCAGCATCAGCTGAGGCCTTAACATCAACCTTGTAAAACTTGGGAAAAGTATGAACAGAAGACCAAGTTGCGGCATTACAAACTTGTTCAACAGAAGCTTGGTGCTGAGAAGCCCAAGACGCACCAATAGCACGAGTGGAATGAGCAGTAACCCTAAAAGGAGGAACCTTCCCCCTGGCAGAATAGGCCTGCTCCACCGCCTGACGAATCCACTTGCTGATAGTGGATATAGCCAGAGGCAAACCCTTCCTAGGTCCAGCAGGAAGAACAAAAAGAGCGTCAGATTTCCTGAAAGACTCAGTAGCAACCAAATAAAACTGACAACATCCAAAGAGTGAAGGGTCCGCTCCTTGGAATTAGCAGGGTTAGGACACAAAGAAGGCAAAACAATGCCCTGATTGAAAAGCAGACACAACCTTAGGCAAGAAATCCGGCTTAAGCCGAAACACAACCTTATCCTGATGCCGCTCAAAATAAGGAGGTTTGATGGAAAGCGCCGCCAGCTCAGAAACTCGCCTGACCTAAGTAATGGCCACCAAAAAGGTCACCTTAAGAGTCAGAATGGGCAAAGCAGCCCCACGGATAGGCTCAAAGGGAGGACCCTGCAGAGCAGACAACACCAGATTCAGGTCCCAAACCGGTGGCATAGGCTTACGTGGTGGACGCACATGGGTAACTCCCTGGAAAAAAGTCTTAACCAACCAATGATTGGCAAAGGATCTTTGGAAAAAAATTGCCAGAGCTGACACCTTTCCCTTGAGGGTACTAAGTTGAAGGCCCGAATCCAAACCATGTTGCAAAAATTCCAGAATCCTGGGGATAGAAAACACCCGCCAAGGAAGAGACTTGGACTCACACCAGGCAATGTAAGCATGCCATATCCTGTAGTAGAGGACGAGGACTTCTTCCTAGCCCTAATCACGGTATCAACAACAGAATCCGGCAAGCCCTTATCCATCAAGATGGAGGTTTCAGCAGCCAAGCCGTTAATGCCAGCGTTTGTAAATTGGGATGGCACAGTTGTCTCTGAGTGAGCAGATCTGGATCCTTGGGTAAGACATACTGATCTACTGCCAACTGCACGACGTCTGCGAACCACACCCTCCTTGGCCAACAGGGGGCCACCAGAATAGCTGGTCCCCCTTTCTGGGCTATCTTGCGCAGCACCCTGCCCAGCAGAGGAAAGGGAGGGAACACATAGAGGAGCCGAAACTCCATCAAAGGCATTGCTAGCACATCCGTGGCGAAGGCCAGAGAATCCTGTGACAGGGAGACAAACCTGGGAAGCTTGTGATTGTGGCGGGACGCAAACAGGTCCACATCCGGCTGACCCCAGCGGTGACACAGGGAGTGAAATACCTTGTTGCTGAGGGATCATTCCCCCAGCCGAGATGTCCCCCTGCTCAGGGAGTCTGCCTCCTGGTTCTCCAACCCCAGAATGTAAACCGCCGAAATGGAAGGGACATTCTATTCTGCCAAGACAGTATCAGGGACACTTCCTTGAGGGCTCGCTTGCTCTGAGTCCCTCCCTGATGATTGATGTAGGCAACCGCCGTCTGGTTGTCCGAGCGGATCTGGACAGCCCGACCCCGAAGGTGTGTGGTCAGCTGAGAAAAAAACAACCTGATCGCCCTCAGTTCCAGGACATTGATGGGAGCATGGGCCTCCTCGGGGCCATGGAACTTCAGAGACTTCCAAAAGCTCCCCCAACTGGTCAGACTGGCATCCGTGGTGACAATCTCCCAGCACGGGGGCAGAAAGGTCCTGCCCACTAGAACTATACTATCTGGCCAGGGGGGACAAAACAAATTCCTGATCCAGGGACCCAGGGTCCCGATCCCAAACTGACAAGAGGTGCAACTGAAGAGGTCTCATGTGAAACTGAGCAAAGGGGACCGCCTCGAAGCAAGACACCATCAGACCCACTTACTGCATCCCTTGCCGGATGGAAGGACGGGGACACAAGAGCAGAGTCCATGCCTGCTTCTGAAGGCCCTCTACTTTCTGCTGAGGCAGGAATACCCTGACCTGAGAGGTATCCAGAGTCATGCCCAGAAAGGACCTCACCAAAGACGGAGACAGTGAAGACTTGGGAAAGTTGATCACCCAGCCGAAGGACTCGAGAGTGGAGGTCACCACCAGAGTATCCTTCTCGGCCTGATGAAGAGACTGAGCCGCAATCAGAATGTCGTCCAGGTAAGGGAGGATGCGAAAGCCTTGATTCCACAGCAGAGCCATCATGCCTGCCAGCACCTTGGTGAACACCCGAGGCACCGAGGTGATACAGAACGGTAAAACCACAAACTGGTAATGCTGATCCTCTAGAGCGAACCTGAGAAATCTCTGATGACCTGGAAAGATTGGCACGTGAAGGTAGGCATCCTTGATGTCCACAGATGTCATGAAGTCGCCCGGGCGCAGGGTACTGACAGCCGAGCGTAGAGTCTCCATGCGAAAGTGCTTGAACCTGACAAACTTGTTGAGACGCTTCAAGTCCAGGATGGGCCTCAGGGACCCGTCTTTTTTAGGGACCGTGAACAGATTGGAGTAGAATCCTCGGCCCCGTTCCTGGGAAGGCACCAGACAAATGACTCCTGACTCCAATAGACGTTGAACCGCAAGGCGCAAACCCTGAGCTGACAGAGGGTTTTGAGACATCTGGGATCTGATGAATCTTGGGGGCGGCCAGGCTGCGACCACCTCCTGAATCCACCGGTCTGAGACGCGGAACCTCCAGACGTGAGCAAAGAGCCGAAGCCGTCCCCCCACCCGGATGGGTGAGGGCGCCTCCTCATGCTTGAGGGGGCTTGGGAGAAGGTTTGGGCTTGGAACCCCATGAGAGACCGGGATGACCGCGTGGTTTGCCACGGCCCCAAGAATCCCTGCGGGTACCCGAAAAGAGGGAGTCCCAACCTCCTCTGGGAGCACGAAAGGAGGGGAGGGAAGGTAAGGGCCCCCGGAAAGGCCGAGGCTGCCTCCTACGCTGAGGCAGCCTACCATCCTTGGCTAGAACATCTAGACCCTCGCCAAAGAGCCGCAGCCCTGTAAAGGGAAGCCCAGTTAGAACCTTCTTAGCGGCAGCCGCCCACTGGCGCAACCAAACAGAGTGGCGCATAGCCACCAAAGGGCAGAGGCCCTACCACTCAGCCGTACCACATCATCCATGGCAGTAAGGACAAAGGCAACAAAATCAAAGCAAAGCAAAAGGGACCTATAACCCTCCCCCTGCTACCAGCCGTAGCGCCATCAAGGAGACGCTTAAGCTGCTTCTTAAGGGCAATAGCTGTAATGGCAGCAGCGCAGACCGGACGCAGCCCAGCCCCCACAAATGTAAAAGCATGGCTGGCCAGCTGATCCATGCGCCGGTCCTCGCTGTCCTGAAGTGTAGTAGTCTCAGGGGAAGGCATGACCGAGGTGTTGAACAGCCGTAGAACGGAAGCATCCACTTCAGGGGGACACGACCATCGCTTGACCAGGTCAGCAGGAAAGGGGTACCTCTTATCCAACCCCTTGGGCACCGCGGGCAATCAACTAGGACATTCCCACTCCTTGAGCACCATATTAGTGAAATGGCTCTGCTCAGGGGAACTCCAGAAGCTGTTTATCAGGATGAAAGAGCTCACCCTGCTTCCTCTTAGCCACCTCAGGGGGGACAATGTGCAAGATTTCAAAAATGTGAGCCAATAGGCTATCAGTGTCCTCAGGGAACCATGAGTCCTCCCCAGACACAGACCCAGGGTCACTGTCGTAACCCTCCTGCTGGTCCCCAGAGGAGTCAGAGTCCTGGAAGAGTTCCCCCTCCTCTAGGGGGTAAAGGCCACCAAAAGCATCAAGTCCCTCATCCTCCTCAGGAAAGAGGGATGGCACAGGAGCCAGGTGCCGCTTCTTGCCAGAGGCCTTACGTGGAACAGGCCTGGAAAGCTGCCTTTCAATGCTGGCCACACGCAGTGCCAGATCAGACTGTGACCCCCCACTAGTATCCCCCTCACTGGGGGCTAAATTCAGGCGCGGAGGGGTAGGCGACGCCGAAGGGGGCGCAGAGCTGGAAAGCAAAGCGGGTAGCCCAGCCTGGGCCGCAACGATACAATGGGTGCACGGCACGTACACCGTGGCACTGTTACTCAGAGGGGATGCCCCGCACATGGCACACAGCCGGGATTGCCCCGAAGGACCCCCAAGCACGCTATCCCCAGAAGCCTCCATATGGTGATTAACACAGGTGCAATAGGCCAGCACAGGGTAAGGGCTAATAAAAGCCACCCGGGATGCCCCCCCAAGGGATGCCCCCAGAAGCCAGTAAGGGAAGATGAGGGAGGGTAAGGGGTAGGACCAGGAGAAACCACAACCAACAGTTGTCCCGCCTGAAAAACATAAGTAAAGACACATAAACATCCCGCAGCACATGCCCTAAGGAAACAAAAAAAACCCCAAAGGGGACTCATGGACCAAGCAGGGCAAAGGCACCAGCAGAAGCAAAATGGCACCGGCAGAGGAACCTTGAGGGGCGGGCCGCGGGAGGACGATGCAATACGCGTCATCCTCCGCGCCCCCCCCCCCCGAAGAGCATGAAAACGGCGCTCACGTGACCGCGCCAGCATCATCACACAGCAAAAAAAACGCCTCACCTAAGGGTTTAGTCTGCAATGAAGGAAACAGATAAATGTATTGAAGCTGATGTCCAAGCTACGTTTAATGTACACACAGGCACAGTTGCAAGTAATGCATGGTGTCAAGACTCAGGTGCAACCTGCTATATGACAAACAACAAAAACTTTTTCTCTAACCGTGATGAAAGCAAGTCAGAAAGAATTATCTTAGCTAATGGTCACTATATGACTTTAGTAGGTGTGGGAAATTGTTATATCCACTGTCCAGTTTCTCCATCGCAAACCAGAAAGATCCCAGTAAAGGATGTGTTATATGTTCCCAGCCTTGAAAGCAATCTTTTGTCAGTGAAAAAGCTCACTAAACAGGGGGCTATAGATTACAGGTGCATCATTTGAAATGAAGGACACACTCTGGCAGAAGGGAAAGTAAAAGGTGAACTCTATCAGCAAAGCTGCATGTACATGCTAGTTAAGATCTGCATAAAAACTGTATCCATGTATGGCATAAACACCCAGAAGCAGTAAGGAAGCTAACTCAGCAATAGCTTGCAAGCAGAATAGCAATAGGCCAATGCAATCAAGTGAAGAAATGTACTAATTGTCTTAAAGGGAAAATGCCCAGAAAATACTTTTCTAAAAATAGCAGCACTAGATCTGGACAGCTGCTGGATTTGATACACACAGCTGTATATGGTCCAATGAGTGTTCAAGCTCCCGGCAATAAGAGATATTTTCTCTCATTCATTGATGATTTTTCCAGATACACAATTGTCTACCTGCTGCGAGTGTCACAGAAACTTGAAGAATATTTTCATGTAGTGTTTAACAGATTTGAAAGAATGCCAAAAGCCCTGCATGCAGATAATGAAGCTAAATATACAAGCGGCAAGGTGCAAGCCATTTTGCTGTTTAATGCAAACCTACCTACAATTTGGGGACAGCAGACATGTCGTTTGACAGTAATTCAACCAAAGCAAAAGGAACAAGAATCTCAGTCACAAGCTCCAGATACTGAAAAAGAAATCACCAAGGAAAGTACAGAAGAATTAAGTCAAACTCCAGTCAGGAGACCAGAGAGGCCAAACAATGGAATCCAAGCGAAGCGCCTTTCTTATATGGTCAAAACACTTCCTGAGCCAGAGCCACAGTCTTGGCAGATGCAACAACTGGCTGTCCATAATAGATAGCATAACAAAGCCACTATCAAGAGCCAAGTTTGGGGAATTTAGAAAGGCAATGGGATTTACAGGAAAAGTTGTTGTTGAGTAGGGGTGTTGGAATAGCTTTAATGCAACAACTATAGTACATCCTGCATGTGACTGTCTGCATGTTATGTTATGATATTATGTTATGTATCCTGTTCACATTTATGTTTCTGATTGTTACTGAATAAACAGCCATTGTTCCTGCATGCTGGAAGACTGTCGTGTACAATTTGCTGCCAACACTTTCTTAATTAAAGACCTTTTGCTAGTCATCTGACTGGCTTTCTCAGTTGGAGATGTTTCGGTAGTCATTTGACTGTTTTTGTCCATAAGAAAGCCTGCCAGATGACTAGCAAAATATCTCTGAAAAAAAAAATTAAACAACAAGGCCAGTTGCCCCAAACTGCACCTATATTTAGAGGGAAGTTATGTTGTCACCTTACATACCCAGCACAGTGCCCAAACAGCCTTTGTTTAAAGCCTTTGCCCAATATTCATATCAACATGAACTGGCTGCAGCCGGCCATATTGCTCTCTGGCCAAGCAGCCCCGTCCCCAGTGATGATGCAGTCAGTCACAGTACACACAGCTCAGCAATGGGGAGCACTTCAAGCTAACTACCATTACGGATAATTCAGCATTGTGAGAATTTTTAAGTTTTTATGTTTTTGTGAGAAAGAAAAAACGCATCTTGATTTTTTTTTTCCTTGGTGAAATTCAGAACCATGTTTAGCTGTGCAAATGTTCTATTAATTTGCACAGCTAAAAAAGATGCTGAATTGTACTGTGAAAAAAAACTTTTTTTGTGAGAATTTTTTAAAATATTTTTTCCTTAGTACAATTCCGCATTATTTTTTATTTTGTAAAGATAATTTTAAAATGTACACAGCTAAAATCATGCCGAATTGCACTAAGAATAAAAATAATTATAAAAAATGTTTTTCTCACAGAAAAACATGAGAAAAATTCTCACAGTGTTGAATCAGCCCTAATGTTTAGCTGTAACTGAACTAATTAGCATATGGCAGGCCAGTCACCATAATGCTACTCCCTGTTAGTCTTCTTATCAATTTTGGGCAAATGCTTTGGTAAAAAAAGGAACACAGACTGTTTTGGGGCACTAGGCTGGGGATGGAAGGTGATCACATAAACTTCCTTTCTGAGTATAGGTGCAGTTTAATTTATTTCTTCAGCTATGCCATGACCTGGACTGAGACTGAGAACTTCACAGATATGGGTTGATTCAAAGAAACATGTAACAGCTTGGATTTGGCTCACGATCATCCTATTTTTCACGTCCGCTCGTGCGTTCGTATGAACTTGCGAGTGATTCTATAAGCAAATACGTTTCTATCCTAAAAGATACGTCCGTTCGTATGATATCTCCCGAACTTGCCTCAGTCAGTTGGCAATCGTAAAAATCACGTTCATGTGCTCACCTGTTGCGGCGGCAGCCTGTTTTTTCGGCTGCTTCCATCGTCAAGCTCTTCCAATTACTTGCGTTTGCCTCTGGTTTTCATTGGTTTTTGGCCTCTTAGATTCGTGCGTTCGTATGTTTATAAGATCTTGCGCATGCGCACCCTCAAACAGAAACTTACCTAAACCCCTTAGCGGCTGCATCCCACTTCATTTCTCGGTCCCTCAAACTTACCTAAACCCCTTAGCGCTTGCATCCAACTTCATTTCTCGGTCCCTCAAACTTACCTAAACCCCTTAGCGCTTGCATCCCACTTCAATTCTCGGTCCCTCAAACTTACCTAAACCCTTTAGCGGCTGCATCCAACTTCATTTCTTGGTCCCTCAAACTTACCTAAACCCCTTAGCGGCTGCATCCAACTTCATTTCTCGGTCCCTCAAACTTACCTAAACCCCTTAGCGCTTGCATCCAACTTCATTTCTCGGTCCCTCAAACTTACCTAAACCCCTTAGCGCTTGCATCCCACTTCAATTCTCGGTCCCTCAAACTTACCTAAACCCCGTAGCGGCTGCATCCCACTTCATTTCTCGGTCCCTCAAACTTACCTAAACCCCTTAGCGGCTGCATCCAACTTCATTTCTCGGTCCCTCAAACTTACCTAAACCCCGTAGCGGCTGCATCCCACTTCATTTCTTGGTCCCTCAAACTTACCTAAACCCTTTAGCGGCTGCATCCAACTTCATTTCTCGGTCCCTCAAACTTACCTAAACCCTTTAGCGGCTGCATCCAACTTCATTTCTCGGTCCCTCAAACTTACCTAAACCCCTTAGCGCTTGCATCCAACTTCATTTTTCGGTCCCTCAAACTTACCTAAACCCCTTAGCGCTTGCATCCCACTTCAATTCTCGGTCCCTCAAACTTACCTAAACCCTTTAGCGGCTGCATCCAACTTCATTTCTTGGTCCCTCAAACTTACCTAAACCCTTTAGCGGCTGCATCCCACTTCATTTCTCGGTCCCTCAAACTTACCTAAACCCTTTAGCGGCTGCATCCAACTTCATTTCTCGGTCCCTCAAACTTACCTAAACCCCTTAGCGCTTGCATCCAACTTCATTTCTCGGTCCCTCAAACTTACCTAAACCCCTTAGCGCTTGCATCCCACTTCAATTCTCGGTCCCTCAAACTTACCTAAACCCTTTAGCGGCTGCATCCAACTTCATTTCTTGGTCCCTCAAACTTACCTAAACCCTTTAGCGGCTGCATCCAACTTCATTTCTCGGTCCCTCAAACTTACCTAAACCCCTTAGCGCTTGCATCCAACTTCATTTTTCGGTCCCTCAAACTTACCTAAACCCCTTAGCGCTTGCATCCCACTTCAATTCTCGGTCCCTCAAACTTACCTAAACCCTTTAGCGGCTGCATCCAACTTCATTTCTTGGTCCCTCAAACTTACCTAAACCCTTTAGCGGCTGCATCCAACTTCATTTCTTGGTCCCTCAAACTTACCTAAACCCCGTAGCGGCTGCATCCCACTTCATTTCTCGGTCCCTCAAACTTACCTAAACCCCTTAGCGGCTGCATCCAACTTCATTTCTCGGTCCCTCAAACTTACCTAAACCCCTTAGCGCTTGCATCCCACTTCAATTCTCGGTCCCTCAAACTTACCTAAACCCTTTAGCGGCTGCATCCAACTTCATTTCTTGGTCCCTCAAACTTACCTAAACCCTTTAGCGGCTGCATCCCACTTCATTTCTCGGTCCCTCAAACTTACCTAAACCCTTTAGCGGCTGCATCCAACTTCATTTCTCGGTCCCTCAAACTTACCTAAACCCCTTAGCGGCTGCATCCAACTTCATTTCTCGGTCCCTCAAACTTACCTAAACCCTTTAGCGGCTGCATCCAACTTCATTTCTCGGTCCCTCAAACTTACCTAAACCCCTTAGCGCTTGCATCCAACTTCATTTCTCGGTCCCTCAAACTTACCTAAACCCCTTAGCGCTTGCATCCCACTTCAATTCTCGGTCCCTCAAACTTACCTAAACCCTTTAGCGGCTGCATCCAACTTCATTTCTTGGTCCCTCAAACTTACCTAAACCCTTTAGCGGCTGCATCCAACTTCATTTCTCGGTCCCTCAAACTTACCTAAACCCCTTAGCGCTTGCATCCAACTTCATTTTTCGGTCCCTCAAACTTACCTAAACCCCTTAGCGCTTGCATCCCACTTCAATTCTCGGTCCCTCAAACTTACCTAAACCCTTTAGCGGCTGCATCCAACTTCATTTCTTGGTCCCTCAAACTTACCTAAACCCTTTAGCGGCTGCATCCAACTTCATTTCTTGGTCCCTCAAACTTACCTAAACCCCGTAGCGGCTGCATCCCACTTCATTTCTCGGTCCCTCAAACTTACCTAAACCCCTTAGCGGCTGCATCCAACTTCATTTCTCGGTCCCTCAAACTTACCTAAACCCCTTAGCGGCTGCATCCCACTTCATTTCTCGGTCCCTCAAACTTACCTAAACCCCTTAGCGCTTGCATCCCACTTCATTTCTCGGTCCATAAAACGTAAGAAAATCACATAATTTACATATGTCTATATGTTTCTAAGCGTGTTGTTTCTGGTTTGTGTAATTTTTTGGGTGTGTGCATATTAGAAAAGACACATTTAGGAAGGCTTAAAATCTAATTTATTTAAATTATTTTCTTTGTTTTGTTTTTAAGAATTTAAAAAACTTTTTTTTTTTTTTTCTCCGTAAAACACATATAATTTTTAATTGTGTTTTTAACAGTAAAACCCTTTTTTTTTTTTTTTGGGGGGGTTTTTTTAAAAAACATACTTTTTTTTTTTTTTTTAAAACAATAAAACAATTTTTAAAATTGTAACAAATTTTAAAACACGTTAAAGAAAGGAGCCAGGACCAAGGGCACTATTCATCATCCTCTTCTTCATCTGTTGGCCCCAACGTCGCCTGTATGGCCAGCAGCTCGGCCACCAACTCCTTCATTCTTTTTTTTTTCCCCGCCAAGGTTTGGGGGATTATCCCTGTAACCAATAGAGAAAGAAACATAAATAGGAGTCCCAGACCGGTTTGTATGCTGGAAATAGATTTAGGGTTAATCAAATACATGTAAATGCATGACATATGTCCTTCTTCAAAGGGATACAGTTAATGCATTTCCCACAGGTAAGTGTTTAAACTCCTTAAACCGGACCTTCAACATTATTTAATGAAAACCAATAACTATTCACAAATGATTCTGCACCACCTCAAAGTTATTTAGGGTTTTTTGGGGATTACAGCGCCGCCATCTGGACTCTGAAGCATAACACTTAATGAGGAGTGGAGAGTTGGATAAAGTACAGGGGAGTAGGTTACAGTGGTGCGTTGGGAATCCCGAGCATAGCTGGGTTGAGGGAAAGGTCATCACTCCCACAATGCATGGCAGCACCTTCCTTTTTTCAATCTGTATCCCATGCTGCCTGTAAATATTGCGCATTCCATATTCCCCAATATTGGTTTTGTTCAGTCTAATAACATGCATTAGATGGGTGAAGGGTGTTTTTCCATGGTTCTAATCTGTAGGTACAGTGTGATGGCTAAGTCTTTGGTTCTTAATACTAGTTAGGGTCCTCTTTAAGCTAACGAAGTGCCCACATGAAAGTGTGAACTACACATTGGCTACGCCTTTAGTTATGTGTGTGTTATTAGCTAAGCAAACATTAATATGAATAATGGCATGGAGACTTACGGAGTTGGTGGCCGACAGATGGCTGGTTGGGGCCAACAGGCTGCCCTTGGTCCTGGCTCTGCTGTGAAGAAGTCCCTGGAGAAACATGTGACATTTGGTTAGTACTTGTATAGAGTCACTATTCCCAACATATCTGGCTCCCAGTCTGGCTGACATCACTCACCTTCGCCAGGATCGACTTCAAGCATCTCTGCTGCCTCCTCCTCCACTATCTCACCCGCTCCAGAAGCTTCTACAAATACATAATAAAGGATAACTTAGTTTTTGGCCTGCCATGTATATCTTTGTGCCTATACATGAAGAGTGACATACCAGAGCCTTCCCCATGCGTGGCCAGGTATGACTCCACGCCCACGCGCCTTGGCCCCTCCTCTGTGGTAAGGTCCAGGGGCTGGTCTGAGGAGGCCACAGAGGAGGGGTAGGTCCGTCGCCCGGGAGATCCACCACCTTCACTCACAGATGCAGAGTCATGCAGCACTGGTCGGCCTGTACGTCTCCGGGTGCGGCGAATTCTGAAATCCATTTCCAACACTACCAAAGAAAAGTCATTATAAATAAAGGCATAACTTATACATTTGGAACATATACCATGCTATTGCTTTGTACTTACTTGGGAAATGGATCCCAAAATACCTCCGCACCCGGGGCATGTGCAGACGCTTCAGGTCCGACCAATGCTGCATTATCTGGGTGTGAGTGAAGGTGGTGCTGGTGACACGGTGTATCTCCGCGATGATCTCCCGGGCGATGTCCCTTTTCTCGCACACATTGGGCGCGAAGTCATACCGGCGCTGAAGCATGATCTGGAAAACATAATGGACACAGAGCTTTTACTTTTACACACAGACCCATATGTGTTGGATCACAAGTTGAGAATTTAATGTCATTAACACACACATTTCGAGTGGCAGCCATTTTTGGGGAGTGCCTTAAAGAGGACGTTGACTGTGATTGACAGTCTGGTCTTATGTTATATGTATCACACACCATGTACATACAGATAATAGCCAACATCAAGAATCAGGCCACCTGCATCTATGGCATGTTAGGATGGTTTAAACATCCAAGATGTAGCCTAATGCTTAGGCTTTTGGACCACGTGTGTGGCTTCCCGTTGTGTTTTTATGGCTTAGGAAAACAGTGTTCCTCAAACATCCGCATCAAGGTCCGAGACAGGCCAGGTTTGCCAGCTCGCCCCGCTACTCCACAGGTTAATTAACTGTTGCTAAGCCGGAGCAATTGGCTGAATTAGGACATCAGCATAGACAGTTGAAAACGTGGCCAGGCTCGGCCCTTGAGGATGAAGTGTGAGGAGCCAGTGATTAAACATTAAGAGACCCCAAACTAGTTCCAAACGCATCATTTACATTTAGGCCATCATTGACTATTCGATTAAAATGCACAGGCAGCCACTTACCAGCATGAGGATCTCTTCCTGTTGACGGGTGAAGATAGTGGGCGCCATCTTTATGCTTCTTCCAGGCAGCAGATAAGTGAAACCCCAGCGGTTTCCTGGTTCCGCTCGAACGTACGTTCGTACGAGCGCGTAGTCGTGCGCATAGGCGTCACACGCTGGGCTCATTATTTAAAGGTCCCTGCACCCAAAGCTCATTCTCTTTGAGCATTTGTGTACAATGGCACCGAAAAAGGCGATGAGCAAGCGACCCCAGCCAAGCAAGACCGCGGAGGGCCCCACAACAAGGTCCCAGCAAGGTCGGCGAAAACTGAGAGCCAAGACTCCCACCTCGGCCCCACCAAGGGACCCTGGACCCTCAGGTACCAAAAAAAGGGGCCCCAAGCCCCGTGCCCCTGCAGCCAAAAAGCTGGCAACTGCAGCACCCACCACCTCTGCCCCCAGAACAGGCAGCACAAGTGAGCCCACACCGGCCATGCCTTCAAGTAGGGCAGTTCGGAAACCCATGCCCCGCAGCAGGGCCCGAACCCCATCCAGGGCCCGAAGCCCAGCCAGAGGCCGAAGAACCCAATCCAGGGCACGAAGCCCATCCAGGGCCCGAACCCCATCCAGGGCCCGAACCCCATCCAGGGCCCGAAGCCCATCCAGGGCCCGAAGCCCAGCCAGAGGCCGCAGATCCCAATCCAGGGCCAGAAGCCCCTACAGGGCCCGCCGAACCCAATCCAGGGCCAGAAGCCCCTACAGGGCCAGAAGAACACCATCCAGGGCCAGAAGCCCCTACAGGGCCCGCCGAACCCAATCCAGGGCCCGAAGCCCAGCCAGAGGCCGAAGAACCCAATCCAGGGCACGAAGCCCAGCCAGGGCCCGAACCCCATCCAGGGCCCGAACCCCATCCAGGGCACGAAGCCCAGCCAGAGGCCGCAGATCCCAATCCAGGGCCAGAAGCCCCTACAGGGCCCGCCGAACCCAATCCAGGGCCAGAAGCCCCTACAGGGCCAGAAGAACACCATCCAGGGCCAGAAGCCCCTACAGGGCCAGAAGAACACCATCCAGGCCCAGAAGCCCCTACAGGGCCCGCCGAACCCAATCCAGGGCCAGAAGCCCCTACAGGGCCAGAAGAACCCCATCCAGGGCCAGAAGCCCCTACAGGGCCCGCAGAACCCAATCCAGGGCCAGAAGCCCCCGACCTGGCACCAGCCGGGAACAGAGCCCCCGACCTGGCACCAGCCGGGAACCTAGCCCCCCAAGAGGGCCCCGAATTGCAACCATGACCACATCTACACCTGGAAGTTCGGTGGCCAGCCACGCAAGAACACCCAGTCCCTTGGCCAGTCCAGTCCAGTCATTGGGAAGCCACCAATCCGGCCATTCCCCTACCCAGCCCCAGGCCATAATGTCACCACATGTGTCTGCACACATGGAGGAGCAGCCAAGCCAACCATCTGGCCGCACATTGCGCCGCGGCCAGTTGAGTGGGAGATTCTCCCATGACCAAAATATGGCATTGGCTAGTGGCCTTACATTATACTATGACGAGCTATATGGGAGCAAATCCAAACACACCACCAAGCAGCGCAAGATGGAATTGTTTGAAACCATCCTCCGACAAGTAAATGCAGCGGGGGAAGAGAGGAAAGATGTGTCCCAAATTCAGAAGAAAATCTCTGATCTGAAGTATGCTGTACGGCAAAAAGAAATTAAAAGGCATAATTACAGGTAAATAAATGTTTTCGCTAAATATAATGTTTTGGATGTACTGTATGCACCTTTTCTGAGTACCAAACGATTTTCTCTTTTCAGCATGAAAACTGGAGGTGGCTTTCCATCTAAATTGGAGTTTACCCCTGCTGAGGAGATTGTGCTTGGACTTCTCCATCCGGTCGCGGTCGGTGGACATGCTGGTCTAAGGGACACAGACTCACCGACCCGTACCCACGGTGAGTACTCTTAAATCTGCATGTTTGCCTGTTTGCTAAATAATCTACAGTTCACTAGTAACAAGATAACGGGATGCCCCTATGGTTTGCCTTGCTTGGCCTCGCACTACTGTGGCTGTTTGTGTCCTCTTTTTGTCCCTGGGAATCACACATTTAGGCCCACAGCCATTATGGCAAAGTTCAAATGTCCAATTGGATTGTTAAAGTCATGAAGTTTCGCAAGATAAGTGATATATTTGGAATCAATCACAAAACACACATCATTATGTATGGGTTGCCTTTTGGTTGTGTGACTTGTGTTTGAGTTAACAATTTAATTAGCCATCCACAAACATATCTGACCTAGAGCAGCGAGACTCAACTGTTGGCCCGGGGTCCCAATGCGGACCTTGGCACCACATTCAAGGACCCCTGCCCAGACAGCCCTGCACTCAGTTACTTCTGTGTTGACGTGCTCAGAGCTGCCCCCTTGATCGGCGATGTAGTGGTTGGTCTCCTGCCCAATGTCATGGCTCCCTGAAACATAGCATTGCAATATGAAGTACTGCACAGGAAGTGGCATTGCAAGGTACACAGTAACTTTGTAAAAATTTATCTGGCCACAATCGTGTCCCGCTGCCCCTGCTCTGGCCCATCTGCCACAGTCCCCCCATGCCCCCCCCCACATAAGCCCCATACATTTGGAACAGATTGGCTCCATCCATCCCATCACCATCAATACGTTAACTCCCCCCTTTAGCCATCCAATCCCTGTCCCCTCAGCTCTGGCCCATCCAGCCCAGCAAGGGCAAGCAGCCTTTATTAGTTGGCACTTTGAAATCTCCAGCCCCTCCACCAGTGTATTTATTTTTAACTAGACACCCCCTGCGTCAGCACCATGGCCAGACATTCACCTCTCACCACATACCTTGAAATGGGCCTTTACAACAATTGTTTGAGTACCACGGACCGAGCGAATGGTAGGCTAAATCCAAAAATGTGCCTTGAAAGTTGTATGCTGACTGGGTACACTTCCTGACTTAGAACTGAGGTCAGTTAGCAGTTTTTCTGAGCCATTGCACCTATGTAAACTTGCGTGTGTTTGAACAAAGGTCACCATTGCTCTAGAGTTGAATAATATTACAAATAGAGCTATATTTGATTACCTATCCAAAAAAAGGTTATGTGTGTGTGTTTACGTGGTTTGTTTTTCTCTTCTTCAGCCCAGCATGATCCCTCAGCAAGGGTAAACTCACCCCCCAGTTTGGTTATGCCTACCAGGTCCGTACAGCATAGGAGCCCAGATCAGAGATTTTCGGTAAGTTAATTTAGTAGCATAAATACTAACAAGTGCTTAAGAATGTGTTAAACTGTTGAAATCCAAAATTTGGACGCAAACTTAGCCTTTTTTTTTTGATATGTCCCTACAGACCCGCACACTCATGGAAGAGATCCAGGACATGGAGGAAGATGATGATGTCTCCGTACAGGGCACGTCGGATGAACTCCCCCTGGGTCCCAATTTGGAACTGCTCCATAATGTTTCTCTGGCCAATCCTCAGCAGCAGAGTGAATCTCCATCCATTGTGCTTGCACATGGGGAGACTGACACTACAGTCCCCAGTGTTCACTCTGCTGCTGAGGATTTGCAAAGCAGGCCGGTTGCTGTTGAGGGTACGACACCACGCGGCAGGGCACGCCCAAGAGCCAGGGTAATTGTGCGGCGGACGCCATTACGCCGCCCCACAATTTCCCAGGGGAGGCAGAGTGCCCTGCTTCAATTATGGACCCAACAAAGGGACTCTTATGACGCCCAGCTCGTTACAGAGCGTGAGCAAAGGCATGCCGACATGGTGAACATCCATACCAGTCTACAGGGCATCCTCGCGGAGTTGCGTACCCTCAACAGCAACGTGGCCAATGCAAGTAATGGCATCCAGTCAGCCATGGCTGAGATGACCAATATGCAGAGAAACATTGTGGAGCAGTTTCAAATTCACAATGCTGCCATGGCCCAGGCTAGGTCCCATTCACATGGACCTCCACCTGGACCTCCACCTGGGTATTATGGGCAGCCACCCTATTAAGCCATGGGTGTGTGGGACATCTTTTCTCTTAACCCCCACTGTATTTACTTGTCCTTTGAGGTTTCAAACAATCCATTTTGTGTTGCTCTGGAAGGTTGTGTTTTGTATTTGCTCCCATATAGCTCCTTAGAGTAATGCTTAAGGCCACTAGCCAATGCCATAGGTCTATGTGGAGTGTATATGGCCACTTATGGCTTTACCTATGTATTTGGTTGGTGCTCCTCCTGTTTGCAGACATGTTTGTGTGACATTATGGCCATGCCCAAATATCCCTGGGCACAGGCAAGATTAATGACTGGACTAGGCTGGCCTTTGGACTGGGTGTCCTTGTTTGGTTGTGCCACTCACTTCCAGGTGTAGATGTGCTCGATGTTTTTTTGTAATGTTATCCATTTGTAACCACAGATGTATGTGGACTGATTTCTGTTAAGCACTATAATTTTTCCTTTTCAAAGTAAAAAAACAACTTCACTTACAATACTTGTGGCGTTTTTAGTGGGAAGACATTTTAAACAGCTTGGGCTAAACCAGATAATTTGGGTTGGAAGAGGTGTAACAATGCCAAGCTAAAGCTAAGGAAACTACATGAAATACATTAGGCAACAATTAAGGTCTAAATGTTTTACTTAGAGGTAATGCCACATTACGGCAAAACAACATATGTAACAAAAAGGATAACACAGACACACAGAATGGTGAGACAGGGAAAAAAGTTAAGTAAAATGCTGGCTGATCAGGTTGGCTCGAACAGATTGGCCAGACTCACTGGGGGGCCCCACAAAATTCTCGACTTCATCCTCGACGGCTGAAGAGGGCAGGCTGTCCACATAACGTGGGACACGTTCCATGATGGCAAAATTGTGCAAAACAGCACATGCCATTATAATGTCGATCACTTTCTTGGGATCATATTGCAGGGCCCCCCCAGTATGGTCAAGGCAACGAAAACGTGTCTTCAGCAGACCAAAGGCCCTCTCCACAACAGCCCGGGTCTTGCGATGCGCACGGTTATACGCTTCCTGAGAGGCATCCTGGGGCCGCAGCACAGGCGTCATGAGCCAGGGTAGAAGTGGGTACCCGGAATCACCTTAAACACAGAATAAAATGTAATCAAAATTAAAAAGGCAACACAACCAACACCAAAAATTTCACAGATATCATAATGATGTAAGGTAAAGTGTTTCCAAAAAAAAAAAGGGCACATTAGGGCCCCCAAAAATTCCACTAAGGTATAACCTAAATAAAAATGGCACTTCTATATACCAATTAATTAACAAACATCTGCACGGCCAAGGCTATTTGGATTTTACATATATTTGTCGTTTTCAGACATGTTACAATTAGGATGCTGCTGAGGGCCTATCCACATTTCTCTGGAAACTACAATGTATGCAGTTTAAGTCCACTTTGACATTTAACGACCAATAGTACAAAAGGAGCCAAAGGTCAAAGATCCCTATCCACATTTCACTGGAAACTACAATGTATGCAGTTTAAGTCCACTTTGACATTTAAAGACCAATAGTACAAAAGGAGCCAAAGGTCAAAGATCCTTGGGTATAAACTCCAAACCAATATATTTAGGCACAAGGAACTTACAGACATCCTAACTAAAGGGAAAACATTCTGAAGGCCAAAGCGAGACAAGGATTTTTTTGGTAAGTTCCTAATATATGAGCCAAGAAAAAGGCAGTTGGACGCTTATGTAAAGTTTTCAAAAACAAACATATCAACAAATACAAGATTAATGCCACATTTAATAACACACAAATAGGACACACTTACCAAGCAGCCATGCCCCCGAAAATTCACCTGCCTCAAATCTCCGAAACAACCCAGATCGCCGGAGGATATAGGAGTCGTGGGACGATCCGGGGTAGCCGGCAAGGACACTCATAAACCGCATATCCGGACCAACCACGGCCTGGACATTAAGTGAGTGTCCCATTTTACGATTCCTTAAGGCAAAAACATACAAAAAGGGTAATTGATATTTGACCCAAACTAATAAATTAACCACAAAACATGTCTGCACTCTATTGGGAAAGACTAATGAAAAGCCGAGATAAAGCAGCTACACAAATGAGGGATAAACAAATATGCTGCCGCAAAGGAAAACAGGTTACATGACACGTTGGGCAACATAATAACCAATCTCAATACCTATATATATACTCGTCGGCTGCCCTAGGTACGAGTGCCACATGTGTGCAGTCAATTGCACCAATAACGTTGGGCATGTCGGCCACATTATAAAACCCAAGCTTAATGGCGTTTCTGGCTGCCATATCATCAGGAAAATAAATATATTTTTGAGTTATGGCAGCCATGCCTTCCAAAAATTTAGACAGTGCGCGGCTCAGCGTAGGCTGTGACATCCCCACAGAGAGGGCACCCAGCCTCTGGAACGAGCCGTTCGCCAAAAGTTGCAGGCAGCCAAGCATCTTGGTCATACCTGAAATTGCTTGCCCCTTCCTTGTGGTGCGGGCTAACCATGGCCGCAGCTCACTATATAATTTATGGAGGGAAGCGCGATTAAGCCTGGTCAGCTCGAACAGCTCAACATCATTCATGCTATCGATGTTCATGCGACGACGCAGGGGCAATCTGCTCTCAGACATCTCGATCAACTCAATGCCAAAAAGCATAAGCCCTTGATGTGCCACAAACTCGCTCCGCTCCATCCTACTCCCGAGGCCAAATAGCTGCCGGCAAACATTTCGTAAAGCAGCTCTTTAATGGGCTTCAAAACAATTAGCAATCACCTCTCTGAATTGGGCGCAAGCCCATGTGAAGGACGTAAAAAATAGGATCGGACGCAAATTATACGATTTGGACGGGAAAAACACACGAACTAACGCAAATTATACGATTCTCGTACGAAATGCGTATGTTCATATACGTCTATGCGCGAACGATCGTGCGAATACGAAATGGCCAAAAAAACAAGAAAAAATGACAAACACCCACCCAAACTTACGATTCTCGATACGAAATCAATTAACTTTTGCTCTTTGAATCGAGGGGATAGTGCTTTGAAATGCATAGTGGGTAAAATCAGAAACCATCTTTCTATAATTACCTTTAAAACAAATTTCTGTGCTTATCCCCTGCAGGGCCCATGTGGCCACTGCATCCTCCACCCCATGGAATCCTGATATGGGATGCCTATCCATTTGACGCCACTTAGGAAGCTGGGGCATCAAGCAAATTCACATATCCCGCAGTTCAGATCTGCTTACATGCCCTATGTGACTACCAATGGACAATTGGGTTTTCCAGGTAAGGCTGTGCATGCCCGTTTGACAAACACTATTCCTTATGGACCCCACAATCCCCAACATGTAGCTAATAACCAGATCTCCAGGACCCTTTAAACAAAACAAGGTAACCTATACTATAGCCTCTCATACACCATTACCTGTTTATCTAACTGATAACCTATGACATCTATAGAAACACCAATTGCATCTACAGGCAATGTGCCACCAACATTACCAGGCACAGTAAAGCCATGGACTATAAAGTATCTAGGTGAGAAGAAATACAATTCTGTGAAACTCACCTGTAGAATTGTTTTCGAATATATCCAGTCCAGGTCGTCCCAGAAGTAATGACAGTTGGGTAATTCACCACTAGGTGGCGCCTGACTGCAGGATCAAAAGCTGTCGCTCCTCTCGGCCTCCTATAAAACAGGTGTCTCTCTATGATTCCCCAGTGGTTAAACAGCAGTAAGAAAAGTGACAGGCCAGGAGGCCAAGAAACCATGTTACTTCACATAGCTTCAGCATGTACTCTCTCCATCAAACTAAGGACAACGGTCCAATATAAAAATGGTAATCACCATAACAGGCAATCCAGATATAATGAATAAGGGTGGGGTGGGACGACCTGGACTGGATATATTCAAAAACAATTCTACAGGTGAGTTTCACAGAATTGTATTTTTCACTATATCCAGTCCAGGTCGTCCCAGAAGTAATGACAGTTGGGACATCCAAAAGCAGTGTCCATTAGGGTGGGATCCCCAGTGCGAAACAGCATGTAGTTCATTTCACTACTGCCCGGCCAAAGACAGCATCAGCTGAGGCCCTAACATCAACCTTGTAAAAACTTTGTGAAAGGTATGAACTGAAGACCAAGTGGCGGCCTTACAAACAACTAACCTGGTGCTGAAAAGTGTTGTAAAAAACTCAAAAATCCTAGAGATAGAGAAAGTGCAACAAGGAAGGCTCTTGGATTCACACCAAGCAATGTAGGCGTGCCAAACTCTGTAATATATCATGGAAGAAAACTTCTTCCACATCTGAATCATGGTCTGAACAATCGTGGCTGACAGCCCCTTGTCTGTCAGGATTGAGGCTTCAATAGCCAGGCCGTCAAGCCAGTGTCTGTAAATTGGGGTGCCGCAGCGACCCCTGCGTGAGAAGCCCTGGATCGTCGGGCAAGACGTAGCGAACGACTGACATCTGAATTATGTCTGCGACCCAACTCCGCCTCGGCCAGCGAGGAGCAACCAGGATGGTTGGTACCCCCTCCTGGGCTATCTTGCGCAGCACTCGGCGCAGAAGTGGAAACCTGGGAATGCATAAAGGAGCCTGAACTCCGTCCAAGGAATTGTCAGAGCGTCTGTGGCAAAGGCCAGAAGATCTCTCGACAGGGAGACGAATCTCGGGAGCTTGTGATTGTGTTTGGACGCAAATAGGTCCATGCCCGACTGACCCCAGCGGAGACAAGAGCGTGAAAAATCTTGTTGCTGAGAGACCATTCCCCCAGACACGAGGCGCTCCTGCTCAGGGAGTCTGCCTCCTGGGTCTCTATCCCAGGAATATAAACCGCCGAGATGCAGGGAACATTCTCCTCTGCCCAAGTCAGAATCTGGGTCACCTCCTTGAGGGCTCGCTTGCTCCGAGTCCCACCTCGGTGATTTATGTAGGCCACTGCCATCTGATTGTCTGAGCGAACCTGAATCTCACGACCCTTTAGATGGGGAGTCAAGTGAAGAAGCACCACCGGATCGCTCTCAACTCCAAGATATTTATAGGTAAGTGGGCCTCCTGTGGCCCCCACTGACCCTGGATCTTCTGAGTCGGCCAAAAGCCTCCCCAGCCGGTCAGGCTGGCATCCGTGGTGACAATCTCCCACCGTGGAGGCAGAAATGACTTGCCTAACAGCAGATTTCTGGCGTCCAGCCACCACAAAAGGGACTGCCTGGCCGGGGAGACAGTGAAAACTCCCGTTCCAGTGACTCCTGCGTCCGATCCCAACCGGTCAACAGATTCAACTGAAGAGGTCTCAAGTGGAACTGAAGGGCACTTCCTTGAAGCATGACACCATCAGACCCACAGTTTCATCCCCAGACGGACAGATGGTTGCAAAACAGCAAGGCCTGCACCTGCATCTGAAGACCCACCACCTTCTGCTGTGGCAGGAATATCCTGGCCTGAGAGGTGTCCAACGTCATGCCTAGAAAAGACCCCACCATCGAAGGAATGATTGAAGACTTGGGATAATTGACTACCCAACCGAAATCCTTGAGAGTGGACAACACGGTCCGGGTATCTCAGCCTGAAGAAGAGACTGAGCCGCAATCAGTAAATCATTCAGATAAGGCAGCATGCGAATGCCCTGGATACTCAGGATAGTCTGACGCCCGCCAGCACCTTGGTGAACACACGGGGGGCTGAGGATATCCCGAATGGCAACGCCACAAACTGGTAGTGCTGATCCTCCAGCGCAAACCTCAGGAACTTCTGATGCCCCTGGAATATTGGGATGTGCAGATAAGCATCCTTGATGTCCACCGTGGTCAAGAAGTCGCCAGGTCGAAGCGAGCTCACTGCGGACCGTAAGGTCTCCATGCGGAAATGTCTGACTCTAACAAACCTGTTGAGACCCTTCAGGTCCAGGATGGGTCACAGAGTTCCGTCCTTCCTGGGCACCGTGAACAGATTGGCGTAAAAGCCCTGACCCTGTTCCTGGCGAGGCACGGGACAAATCATACCTGACAGCAGAAGGTGTTGGACACCAACCGCAGGCCTTGTGCCGTCAATGAGTTCTGGGAAATCAGTGACTGAAGAAATCTTGAGGGCGGCCAGACTGCCAGCTCTATTTTGTAACCGGAGGAAACCACCTCCTGAAACCACCGATCCGAGACGCGCTGTTTCCAGACGTGATCAAATAGCAGAAGCCGTCCCCCCACCCGGATGGGTGAGGGCGCCCCCTCATGCCAGAGGGCCTTGGTAGGGGGCTTGGGCCTGGATCCCCAGGAGGGATTGGGTCGGCCGCGGGACCTACCTCGTCACCAGGAATCTCCGTGAGCGCCTGAAAATGAAGAGCCTCTTCCTCCTCGAAGGAGCGATAGGCAGATGAACCTCGAAAGGGAAGCGCAGACTTTCGTCGCTGAGGGAGTCTTCCGTTCTTGACCAGGAGGTCCAGACGCTCCCCAAACCGCTTGTGACCCACAAAGGGGATACCAGTGAGTGCCTTCTTGGCCGGCAAGGTGAAGGCATGACAGACCAACTGATCCATGCGCTTGTCAGCTGGATCACTTAGGGAAGCAGTTTCGGGTGAAGGCATGACCGTCGTGTTGGACAGACCCGACACAGGGACATCCACCTCGGGAGGACGGGACCATAGCCGGACCAGCTCCTCTGGAAAGTCCTGTCCAGGCCCTTAGGCACCAATGGTAAATTGTTAGGCCTTTCCCATTCCTTGAAAATCATGTTAGAAAAAATGGGCCTGCTCAGGAAAGACTCGTCTCTGTCTCTCAGGCCGAAACAATCCACCCTGCTTCCTCTTAGCCACTCTAGGAGGGACAATGTGCAGCATCTCAAAGATTGCAGACAGCAACCGCTCCGTTTCATCAGGGAGCCATGTATCCTCATCTGAGGAAGAACCAGGCCCACTATCAAGGCCAACACCTCCAAAGAGATCATCATCATCATCTCCATCATTATCAGAATATGCCGCTGTCACGCTCAGGTAACTCCAGCCCTCCAGGTAAGCCCTCAACCCCCAATCTCCGCAGCCAGCTTCACCTGTAGGAGCCCCCGCTTGCCGGGACGCAGTACACGCCTGCCCGGGATCGGTTGCCCCCAGGACTTCAATGGCTCAAAGGATGGGAGCTTACTGGTTGGAGGTCTGGAGAACCATTAACGAAGAGCAGGATCAAAGTGAGTCCAATTGATGAAGCAGGAATTATTAGGAAGTCCAAAGACGGGCCAGAGATCAGCACCAGGTAAGCAGAGATTGCGATGGTACAGTAGGATGAGGCAGCTCAAGGTCGGGGTATGAAGCAGGGGGCAAGGCTGGCAGCGGACAGGATGGTCATGGATAGCAAAGGTCGGCAAGAGGGATCAATCAGAGAGAGTAGTCGATTCAGGCAGGGGTCGGCAACGGAGATCAAACAGAGAATGGTCGGTTCAGGCAGGGGTCGGCAACGAAGATCAATCAGAGAGCAATTCAGTAGGCAAACTAGGTACGACAAGGCTCTATCACAGGCACTGAGTAACTGACAGGGTGAAGACTTTATAGGATCCAGATATGATTGGAAATGGGTAGAAGTGAGTGCGTGATTGGTGCTTTCTAGAAGTTCCACAATCATTGGCTCTGAACCACAAAAAAGGGCGTATAGCCCCAAACCCTCCTTTGGGCTCATTGGCCCCAATCCAGAACTAGGGGAGTTTCCCCACACACACCTCGGGCCATTGGCCCTTTAACTAAGCATATAAATCACCAAAAGCGCGCGCGCGAGCCCGGGAGCCGGGGACGCGGAGGTGAGGAAGGAGAGCCGCCAGGCGCGGCCGCCGAACAGGAAGTGCTGCGGCCGGCTGCCCGGAGACAGGGCGGGACCGGGACGCAGGTGAGTTAGTTCTGACAGCTGCCTCTTACTTGTGGCCTTCTTAGGAGCCGAGCGAGAGATCTGTCTCTCAAGACTGGACACTCGATGCGCCAAATCAGATTGGGACCCCCTACTGGCTTCCCCCTCGCTGGGGGCTGAGAGCAAGTGCACGGGTTCTGGAGAGGCCACAGGCAATAACGGGCTAGGGGCAGATACGCCCGCCCGATCATGCTCCGAGATAACACTTCTGGGGCAGGTGACACAACCGTGCTGGCACCGCACATGGGGCAGAGCTTCACCCGCCCAGATGGGGTCCCAAGCTCATTATCTCCAGAAGCCTCCATTATGGTGATTTGAGTTATGTTAACAGGTACAAGGTACTAACGACCCAACCTAGCCAGCCCGCAAGAAATGATCCCTCTTAAGTGATCCCTCCTTTCAGGGAGAGGGCTTGGAGAGAGAGGGGAGGCGGGAGCAGGCCGGAGGCCGAGAGGAACCACAACCCTTAATATCAAGGGGCCCACCTGGAAGACACAAAGTGAACAACATATAAGCATCCCACAGCTCATGCCCAGTGCATAAAAGACAATATGTCAAGAGGGACTCACGACACTGCTCAAAGGGCCGACAGAGACAACAGCAGCGTGCAGGAGAAGATGGCACGGATCAGCCAGCAGCACACATTTCTCAAGGGGTGGGCCACACGACCGTGGCGCGAAAAGCGTCATCATGCGGCCCCACCCCGACGCCGCGAAAATCGCGTCCGCCCCCAAGATGGCAGAGGGCCTTGCAACATCAGGCAGCCCACGAAGGAGCCCAGCAGAATTGCCAGCCCGGCACCCTTGCGCAGCCCGGGCCGGCCGGCAGCACACGCGCACCCCGCGGCGGGGTCCACAGCCCCAGACATACTCCGCCAGCACAGCGCCAACGTCCTCCCCCCCTCTAACAGCGCGGCAGCATGAAGGAGAGGGAGCGACGAGAGAGCGAGGAGGGTGAGTATGTGAGGTAAAAAATCTGTAAAAAACACAGGAGGGTAAATATGTGAGGTAAAATGTCAGTAAAAAACACAGGAGGGTAAATATGTGAGGTAGAAAGTCGGTAAAAAACACAGGAGGGTAAATATGTGAGGTAAAAAGTCAGTACAAAACACAGGAGGGTAAATATGTGTGGTAAAAATTCAGTAAAAAACACACCAGCACGCAAGGGACAGCAAGTCCAGTCAATAAACACCAGCACAATACAACAATAAAGCTTGTGGGGCAGGGAGGGCATAAGCCCCGTGGGCATATAGTGGTCCCCCACCAAAGAGGCTCACCATCAGCCTATGGCCGGCTACCCTTTAGGCAGGGTCTGCGGCCCAGAGCCTAGCTCTGCCAACGCCTGACCCCGGCGTTCACCCTACCTTCACCGTCCCGGTCAGCCGAAGCTGGGATGCAGTAGTGGGTCCAACGGGAACGGTGGCAATAAGGATGCAGCGGCCGACGGGCTAGGAGGCTCCGCTCAGCTGCAGTATCCAGGAGAGAGTATCCATACGATCCTTATGCAGCAGACTGCAGGAAGACTACTGGGGAATCATAGAGAGACACCTGTTTTATAGGAGGCCGGGAGGAGCGACAGCTTTTGATCCTGCAGTCAGGCGCCACCTAGTTGTGGATTACCCAACTGTCATTACTTCAGGGACGACCTGGACTGGATATAGTGAAAACTAGTCTAGTCAGACAATGCTTACCACTTCCATGTTCCCTTGTATGGTTGCCAATCAAGTGACTGCCAGTGACAATTGGTCTGGTACACGATACAAGGGAAAGCAGAATTAGTAAGTAGCGGCTGACTTGAAATGATTTCCTCTATACTTAACAAGGCATGCCAACATATATGCCCTCTAAGATTAGAAATAAACTAAACACAAACTGGCTGAATTTCCAGCTGCTCTGAAATAAATCGTTCGCAATGCGAGAAAAATAATATTTTTCTTTGACCTTCTAAATGACAAGTAGAGTGACTTGGCATCTCTGGAAGTAATTATTAGCCCGGCTATTTCATTGTCTTCAATGTAGTTTGGCAGCAGTGGTATATAATAGATATACTGATGACATTTTGTTATCAACCCTTAAAGGGACTGTCTGAGTGAAAATTTAAAAAGTGTTTACTTACCCTTCTTCCCCACAACTGCTTTTTTTCCACTCAGACCTTGTATCTCCATTCTGGTTAATTTTGACCCAGATGTCATCATATAGTGTTTGTACAGAGCGCCATCTGGTTGGAGGTATGTATTTAGTACATCATTGTGGAGTTAAGAGGCATTGCATATAAATCTACAGTATCTATACCCACCTCTATACACACATATACCTATCCATACATACACATTCAGTAGTTTTCATATATATTATATTAAGCCTCCTATGCTATAATTGGTGTGGCATTGTGATCTCTGTGCAGTAGCCCTTGCCCCCTTCTTTCTATTTCGATCAGGATTGGGGATTATGACACATTGTTAGTGCAAGTTCATTTTTGAGTTCTATTAGTATTGTTCTGTACCATATTTTTTTATCAGGTGGTGTAGGGTTAGCCCATCTCACCACGATTTTCTTTTTTGTGGCCCATGTGATTGATGATCCTATTTTTCTTATGTCTCTTGAGCAGTTACTTGGGAAAAGGTTCAGTAATCCCCGTGTAGGGGTTAGAAGTGTCGTCTCTTTTATCATGGTCTCTAAAATCTGATGTGGCTTGCCATAATACTTTAGTATATTTGCATTCCCACCAAAGGTGCGTTTGTGTTGCTGGCGCCAGATTGGACCACCAACAATTGTATGTAGGGAATCTGTTGTTATAATCAGCAGTATATTTTAGACAGAAGCATTTAAATGATGGGGATTGGTTTGTCTTAATTGTGTAATATATACTTTCGCATTCTGCCTTTTCTAGGTTTGTAGGTTTATTTCCCATCTTTTCGTATAGTCTGATGTTATGTGTAGTATTTTTTTTCTTATTTGGTCATAGTAAGGATGTGTTCGGTTTTATTCGCGTGTTTAGAAAGACTGCCTTTTTGTGGTCCAAAGCTTTAAAGTGGAAGTCCAGCCTTTGCTGCTTATGCTCCCCCCATCCATCCACGGCTGAGAGGGATTTGGGCATTTAAAATAAAAAACACAGTTAAACTTACCAACGCTGGCTGCATGTTCCCCCTGTCATCGGTAGTAGTTGCTGGGAGGCTGCTCCCCTGGCCATCACTTAGTGCCTAACCAGCCAATCAGTGCAACAGGGGAGCAAGTGGCTTGTACCAGTAAGGCAAGCATAATTTGGACCAATACCCATACAAGAACCAGTGCTCATGTGCATCCCTCCCCAGGGCAATTCAGATTGCTGCACATAAAAAATTTGTAACTCCTATCGTGACCAATTTTACCCTCAAAGTGGAATCCTATGAAGCTGCAGATAGCCTTCAAACAAGAAGTGCTGCTTGTCTTTCTGCCCCTGTGCATTGTGGGATATGTCGATTAAATCCAGCATACCTGGGAAGCTGGGAAAGGTAAAATCAGGAGAAAATCAGTGAGGTGGTAGATGAGGTGGTAGATCAGCTTCGAGTAGATGCAGAAGCAAATTTAAATGCTGACAATGATTCAGTATCATCCATGCAAAAGTAGCAACGGAGTTTTGTAGAGCTTAATTTTTCGAGTGTGCAAGGCTGTTGGTCCAGTTTAAAGTCCTTGTCCAGGCAAAAAAATTCATAGGGTGTCCAGCGCAGGAGCATTCATCTGGCTGGAATCACACTCCCTAACATGCCCTATAACATGAAGACTTTAAAGTGAAAGTCCTGTCTTGGGTCACCACCCCGCCTTGCCTCCCTGGTGCTGAGGCAGGATGGGGGGTGTGAAAAAAAGCCTCTTTCTTGCCCAGATCCCATGCTGCTCCCACGGCTGGCTGACATACAAACAGTGTCCAGAGTGGCATCCTCTGCTCTCTGCCCATTTAAGTGACTGGCCGGATGGGGTTGTGCACAGAGTGGGAGAGGTGCTTTGTGCTTTCCCTTCAAGATGGCCAGGAACCTAAACTGTAAGGGAATGGCTCTGGATCCTGGGCGAGGTAACGTTTAAAAAAAAAAAAATCTCTGTAAATGTGTTCCTTTCCCAATAGGCACAAACGTTTGGATTTGCAAAGGGTGCACCTGAAAGGTTCTCATGTATAAAATGAACAATTGACTACTTGCCACCTGAGGCCTCTTTGTGATTGATTCATATCTGGTAAAACCAGGGCGTCAACCCACAGTGGAGAATCCCAAATTAGGATGTTCCAAGTAAAATCTGTAAGCACCTGGTTATTAAAATGGACCAAAACCCAGGATTTTGCTCCTTGCCCCGGGGGGGGGGGGGCACTGTGTGAAGCCCCCAAACTCACCTCTTTCCAGTCTTATGAGGCATGCATGGCCACTCGTCCAATCCAATTCACAAATACCTGGCGTGGGCACACGCCCTGCGAAAGGGATGGTGAGGATGCGGCCGCTGCCCGCGCATGCGCCGTTGGACTGGGAAAGAAGGTGAGTTTATGGGCAACCTGGGGGGGTTTCACACAGTGGGGCATCCCAATTTTGGATGCCCTGGGAGGAGGGAATCAATCTGCCTGGGAATCTTATATATTCCTGGGCCAATCTCCATGGGTTTTTGTCCACTTTAAGGCTTTGGCCTGCATTAAGATTAAAAAGGTTCAACTGGTAGGATAAAGAACATCAAGATGTCCATATGGTAGCATACGTCTGCATGGTAAGGAAATAGCACTGTGCCTCCATTATCTCTGTTTGTCAAAACACAAAACCTCATGCTAATGCTTAGGGAGATGGGAACATTAACATTAATGCACAGGGGGGCAGGGACATTTACATAGGGGCAAGGCCGACAGGGACCTTGTAGGCTGGACCCAAGGTGGTTCGGGGGGGGGGGGGGGTAATTTGGGATGTGGCTTATCCGCAGGCTTTTGAGGTACACATATTAGCAGCATTCTATGCTATGCTTCTGTGTGTTAGTAGGTGAGGCCCCACCATAAGGCATGCGCTTAAAGCACAATGTGTATATCTCCAGTACGTAAATTATGTTGGTGATTGACCCAACACTTAGCCAAGCCATATATTTCACCAATGAGCCAGAGCAGGGATACAGTTGTTAACTGACTAGACATCCTGCGTTTAGTTGGACAGTCTTCCAAGAAAGTGGGTCATTTAGGTGTTCAACAACAAAAGAAAAGGCAGGGGTTAATGGGTAACCCCCAGGAGAGAAACAGCGGCAGAGCTCCGGTTATCTACACCACGCCACTAGGAAAGACTTAAATACATTCTAATACCATATTACAATAAATTTATTTATCCACACTGTGTAGAAAGTTCAGATATCCAATTCGACAAAGTTAATAGATAAACACAACAACAAAACTATTCATAATAATCCTAGTACACACAACATGTAGCTACAATATAAATATACAAATAACATACACATATTGATAAAACAGCCAGTAGATCATCATACAGTGTATTTGGTTTTGTGACCATAGAGGTTCTGGGCGGACTAGTTTCGCCTGATTCCCAGGCTTCTTCAGCGCCCCTTTGTTCACACTGTTCCAATATTGAAAAAAGATAAATAACAAAACAATTTTTTAAAAATAAAAAATACATTATAACATCTGAAAACACACACAAACAAATAAATAATGAGAACATCAAAAAAATATATCAGATACAATATCACAGAAAAAAACATCCATACATATGGATGATAATTATTTGAAACACAATACCTGTTCCAAGGAAAAAACACACGCAGATCCTGGCTTGGGAAACCGACTTTTGGATCCTAATTGTATCAATAGTTGCTCAAAGGCAAAAGGTATTCAACAAAGGCACAACACCTGCAGCCGATCTAAGCAGGGTTAGATAAAAAGTAAAATTTAGGATAGCCAGAAAGGTCAGGTAGGGTCAGAAATAATCAAATGCAATATTGGAACATGCTGTGGCACTGAGCAAGGAAAGAGGGGGCCCTGAATACCAACTAATAAAAGGCTAGCAAATATTGAGTACCAGATTATGTTTATTTAAAAGCATTTGTCTTTTCTATTATGTATATAGGTGGCTTCATAAGCAGGCTATTCTAGTATGTATACACTCTATTTGGTATTGGAACAAATACGTAGAAATAGTACCTTTAAATCCTTACGTTCGTGTGCCTCCCAACAAAAGGATGCTCAATCTCCCGGAACACCCTGAGCATGGTTTCCAGTATGAGTTCGCAAACCCTGGTAACCAGCCGTCCCGACACACAGAAAATCATCAAGATAATCTGTGACACTGGCAATGCCCACCCATTCCATTAGGGAGCTGAAGGCTTCAAAATAAGAACATAGTATCGAACAGCCCATAGGCAGGCACCGTTCATCGTAATAGCCTCCTTCATAAAAGTATCCTAAACAATGGGAGCTTCCAGAATGTACCAGTAAAAGTCTAAAAGCTGACTCAATGTCTATTTTTGCCATCAACGCTCCTGCTCCTGCCTTACTGTCTAATGCTAATGTGAAATCAAAGTAGATGTAAGTAACCTAAGAAAGTTCCTTATCAATGCCATCATTGACCAAGCCTCTCTTTGGTAAAAACAGGTGGTGTATCAAATGGAATTTCCCCAGCTCCTTCTTTGGTACTACCCCTAATGGGGACACCACCAATCTCCCCAAAGGTGGCTCTGAAAAAGAACCCAACATCCTACCCAGGGACAGCTCCTTACATAACTTTTTCTGCACTACCTCTGGATGAAAGTGAAACTTTAAATTCTTCACAGAACTTACCTCCAGATGTACCTGGCAGGGAATCGTGAAACCTACCTCAAAGGCTTCCATCAACAGTTCATCAAGTTTGCATCAGGATACTTACTCATCGTACCTCAACCACGTCGTACCCCAGAAACCCAAAGGGCCTCCCATATGGCATCAAGATAACAGAAGAGTGGAGAGCAAATCTCTGGGCTCATCTCCTCTACCACACTTGCTAACATGGAGAAGGCATGCAACCAGTTCCCAAAGGTCTTGGGATGAGCCTAAAATGCTTCCGAACCACATCATCCTCCTTCCCATGTTCCCAACGGCAAAAAAATATCCACATACTCCCACCGCCATATTTTCTCCTTAACTTCCAGCTTGTGATGGGCCCCCTAATAGCCCCTCAAAACATGTGTACAAGTGCCCCCCTTCATGAAAATTGAGATAGGATTGGGCTTATCCAGTGGCTTCTCTATTTCACCACCGTGATCCGCCCCTTGCTCGAATCCCATACCCCCTAACCCTACACTTTGTTTTGACATTAGAGTGCCCTTTACCATCCATCCAGCTAATGCCTCCACCAATGTTGCAACCGGTTCCGAGATCGCCCCCTGTCCGACGTCCCCCCCTGTGCCCATGGACCGTAGGGTATGGTACAGGGCGAAGCCTGCAGGTGGTGATGGGGATGAAATGGAGGGGGTGGCCAGCTGTGCCACTAGACCACCTAATAGCAACATATGCTTCCATAAAACACACATTTGCTTCCATAAAACACACATTTGCTAATATAAGAAAAAAATGCTAAATAATCTTATCAACTTGAGGACATCATTTCGGTACACAATAATATACACTTCCAAAAATGCCAACGAAAGCTAACTTTCCCTTTAACGCTTCTAAATTCGACAGAGTTCGATAAGCTTCCTGGCGCTCTGGCACAGTTATATTATTTACGTTATTTAATCAGTACTCTAGCAGAGAATAATAAAACTCTCCTAATCACTTCTGGTTTGTGCATCCCATCTAATTATACTGTCTGTAGAACTGACCATGAAAAATCTATGAAGGCAAATCTGATAAACACAAGCAACGCTGAAGATGGAACAGTGAGAGACCACCAGATGTTCTCTGGGATAGCTGCCTACCAGTAATGATGGCATCTAGGAGCTAACGCTGGTGATGACTTCCTAGCCATGTGGGATGTTGTAGCAGCTTTGTCTAACCAGTATCCTATTAAAGTCCAAGCATTTTGTAACCCTTCATCCACCCTCCCCCTTGGCTGAACCCATTTGGGGAAATATCATAAAGAAACTCGCTTATAGTTGGGTAATGTCCAAGAAAGCTGCATCAGATAGAATGACGGTTAGTCATTCTATCTGGTGCAGCAATGTGATTGTACTGGTCTGTCACTCAAGTCCAACTGTCATTCAAGCCTACAAATGACGTGCAGAACCTCACTCCAACATCATTAGGGGAGGATTTCAGGGATAAGGGACGATTATTTTAATACACAAAGGGGATTAGCATAAGAGGAGTTCCCGGGTATCGATCCTCTAAGACTGGGCATCCCAAGTTGGGCCCCACTGTGTGCATCCCGTTCAGTCTCTGTAAAAACTCATCTTCCTGTTGTTTCCATGGCATAAACGCAGCCTATACCAAGTGTGCTCGATTTCACTCGGCTCCCTTTGGCTCTGTAGCAGCTCAGCAGAATAGATCCAAGTGCACCGCTAGCTGCATCCCTCGCTCAATTTCTAGCTGATGGTGTGCCTGCACTTCCCATTCAGAAAGGCCTGGTGGGGGTACATGCACAGCTAGAGGTGTGCAGGGATGCAGCGAGGGCTCCAGGAGCAGGTAAATGAAATCGGAGATCCTAAGGAGTGGGACTCGGACGGCCATAGAGTTTTTTAGACTGTTACAGTATTAGAGCTGTTAATTATCTGACCAAGTCTCACCCATATACTACATATAAACCTTATCCTAACCCATCCCTTAGGGGGCTCTGCAAAAGACCCTGACATCCTATTTTGAATTTTCTTTGACAAATTTTCTTAAGGGATCTTAGGGTATAGCCAACCAACCAAATCTGCAGGTTGTCCCAAATTTACAACAGGAGTCATTAAAGATTGAAAGGAATTTCCTGCTTACCCAGAGGGCTCCGCACCAATGTTTGTTTAAAAGGGTGTTTGATGAAGTCGCTAGTGTAAAGTGAACAGGGAGGCATCGGCAATCACAATGTGATCAACAGCTATTTTTAATATTACTTTAAACTAGTTTAAAAAAGTTAGCAATTGAACTAGCGATGTGCTAGTGAAGTTAGAGTTGGTCTATAAAACTTCAAGACTTTTTACGCCTTTTGTGCCATAGTGATTGACTTATTGCTGCAACTACATAACATACATACTCCCCAGAACACCTCATGGTCCAAGAAGAATCACTTTTTTGCACGCTTCTACCTACCACTAGGGTCATGTAGGTGTGTAATACAAAGTACATTGACCAGTTACAACAGCACTTTCGAATATTGATGGAGCCAAAGCTATCCTGGCTCCTGCCTATTTACCTACAACATTCTCCCACATTTAAATGTATAAAAATATTGTAAAGACTTCTGTCATCAGATATGGACAAAAATATTTGCATGACCCAATCCACTGTCATGTAGTGAGGCTTTAACCATTTGTTCTTGGGTAGTGTGGGTTCTACAAAAGCTTTTTTCCTGGCAAACAAAACCTCCTACAGGTGATAAATAGACATCCCAGAAGTGTTTATATTCATCAAGGTCAAATATCTCTTCCAATCATAATGCTGGATATAAATCACTGGGACCATCAAGGGTTTATGCTGACATTTCCCTGCTTAAAGCTGTAGGACAAAAAACATGTCTGTGGGATCAAAGTAACTATTTTCCTTATTTAGCTGCAGCTACTGAACATGAAGTGAAGGGGCCATAAATCTTCAGGTTTCCAAACACAAATGCGTAAACAGACACCAGCGTTGTATATCAACATCATGCCTATGTCTGTTACACAATCAATATGGGTGACAGGCATTATAGGACATCCATAAATAGGAGAATAACCTTAAAGCCATCCTTTTACTGGTCTGCACTAAGTTCCATGAAAGGCATCATCTTCTGAGTATATCTATTGCATTACCTAAAAAAGATTTTTTTCATTTAAAAAACAATACTCATTAAAGGCCAGCAGTCAAGAAAATGCAATAATATTACATGTATAGAACATGCCATAGCTAAAATGGTTATTTTGAAGCAGAGCATTAAAAAAAAAGTCTACTTGGTATACTTTCCCTACAGGCAACAGATTAGAGCTGCCAAAGGGGAAAGAGGCAACCCTGCTTACTGTACCTTCACTTAATCCCACTTCCAGGGGCGGGCTGGCCATAGGGCATACCGGGCAAAATCCTGGTACACCGGCAGCAGGAAAGGCCGCTTTTCCCCCCACCACGGCCGCTCTCACACATGAGCACACAGACACACACAAAACACACACCCTTACTTACTTACCGGAACTTCCTGGCTGTTGCGCGTCTATGGGCAGCGTCCATGGTTTTCATTGGACACTGGCCATATGGGTCCCACCCACCGATGCCGGTAAGCATGAGTGTATGTGTGAGTGAGTGTGTGTGAGCGGCCGCGGCCTCGGTGGAAACAGCAGTGAAGAGCAGACCGGCCGTCCGCAGGGAACCAGTGTAAGTGTGTGGATGGCTGGGGCGGGGGGGTAACAGCAGCGACGGGCAGCCTGCCTGCTGCCTTTTTATTGTCCAGTGTTGGCGGGAGGGAGTGAAATGAGAGCTACCCCCACTGGCTGTACAGAGGGATACCCGCAACCACTGGCTGTACTGAGGGATGCCCCCACTGGCTGTACTGAGGGATGCCCCCACTGGCTGTACTGAAGGATACCCCCACCCACTGGCTGTACTGAGGGATGCCCCCACTGGCTGTACTGAAATATACCCCCACCCACTGGCTGTAACAGCAGCGGCGGGCAGCCTGCCTGCTGCCTTTTTATTGTCCAGTGTTGTCGGGAGGGAGTGAAATGAGAGATACCCCCACTGGCTGTACAGAGGGATGCCCCCACCCACTGGCTGTACCGAGGGATGCCCCCACCCACTGGCTGTACCGAGGGATGCCCCCACCCACTGGCTGTACTGAAATATACCCCCACCCACTGGCTGGACTGAGGGATGCCCCCATCCAATGGCTGTACTGAGGGATGCCCCCACTGGCTGTAATGTAGAGATACCCCCAGTGGCTGTACTGAGGGATGCACCCACTGGCTGTAAAGAGGGATGCCTCTCACTGGCTGTAAAGAGGGATGCCCCCACTGCCTGTGATGAGAGATGCTGCACACTGCCTGTAATGAGGGATGCCGCTTACTGGCTTTAATGAGGGATGCCCCTCACTGCCTGTAATGGGAGATGCCGCAACATGCCTCTGTGGGCTTCCCCTCACTCGCTGTAATGAGGGATGCCGCTCACTGCCTGTAATGGGAGATGCCGCAACATGCCTCTGTGGGCTTCCCCTCACTCGCTGTAATGAGGGATGCCGCTCACTGCCTGTAATGGAGTGATCCTGCACGTTGTCTGTAACCGGGGCTCACCATTTGGCACACCATTTGGTTCAGAATATTTTCTTTATTATTTTTGGCCTCGAAACCCTGGGTGCGTGCTATGGAACGAAAAATAAGGTGTATATATAATGTTACCTTAAGATACTATACTGGGCCAGAAGCAGTACAGCAGGGCCGGTGTGCCCCAAAAAGTTTTTTAGCCCCAGTCCGGCCCTGCCCACTGCAGCAATTGCTCTCCCACATCCACGGGATTTGAGGTCTGCACTTCCACATTCCATGCTTTAGGTGCTCGTGTGCAATGTACAATGCCAGACTGAAGCACCAATTGGCACCTCAGCTGAGCTCCGTATACTGCCGTATACCAGCTTGGCATGTGTCACCTGGTCTCAGATAATGGATCTGTGGGAGGCAGCAGCCCTGATTTGAGATATCAAGGGAAAGTCATCAATGTTGACGTCCCCTTAAAGTGGACCAACACCCAGGATTTTGACTATCCTGGGTTTTGGTCCACTTCGGCGGGGCACCCCGATCGGGGGTGCCCCGCTGTGTGAAACCCCCCAGAAAGCCCCAAAATCTTACCTGTCCCCGCTCCCACGTGACTGGACGGTCCAATCCCCGCCAACGTCCAGGCGGGGATCAGGAACGTCCAAGCGGCTGCCGCCGCCGCCGCCTCCCTCGCGTCACTTTCGGCGCGCGCGCGCCCCCGCCGGCCATTCGCAGACGGCCGCCGCCGAAGATCAGGTAAGCGATTTGGGGTGTCTGGGGGGGTTTCACCCCGCGGGACATCCCGATCTCGGATGTCCCGCGGGGTGGGAGGTGATCGGCCCGGGAATCTTATAGATTTCCGGGCCGATCACCTCTCGGTGTTGGTCCACTTTAAACAGGGTCTGATTCCTGCAAAGATCAGCAGCAGAAGAGTTCATTTTCTACCTACCTGGATTGAAAGTTACACTAACTGTTAAGGTTTTAAGGAAATGTTGCTAAAATATTGCAGCAAAAAAACACTAGGAAACAAGATGGATGGAAAGGAGCGACAGATGGTGCAGTATAGTCCACCATATCAGCCTTCTGGTTAGAATCAATGATTTCCAATTATGCTAACATTTACAGTGTTATATCTCTGCCCCTCTCTCCCTTTGATCACTATTATCACCCTAGAACATCACAGAAGACAGGATTTCTAGTTGCTCTGTACTTCACTTCATGGCAGTAGGGAAATGGCCTGCCAGGAATCCATTCTGACTTGGGAATTTCAAAGACATCTTGCAGACATACTGGCTTCAGTACTATATATAGAATTATGAAAATCAAACCCATATTACACATAAACTGATTATATTTTTGGAATCTAGAGATCACAACACATATGTATGTGGGTCTCTTGTCATCCCAGGATGCTTAGGGGCTCGCATCTGGAGATCCATATGAAACAGCAGTGTCTGGTCCATTGTCACCAGCATCATCTCTCTATGACTTTCCATCGAAAAGTTATGCCACATAGTAGTTTTTAGCCAAGAAATGCCAGGGAGAGGAGGTCAAGGAAAAGTGTCCTATCTGTATATAAAGGTCTGATGCACCCTTTTGTCTTTCTTTTATGGGTCACATGTTGTGTGCCATGGGGGACCAGGATCGAGCAGGCTCTACATGTCCCCTGGGGTTGGCTGCATCACTGCCTAACATCTGTCAACAATGGTAAGTGACATATATTTTCTCTGCCAGCTGTAACTACTGACTTGTATTTGCACTTCTGGCCTGTATATGTGTCTATTCATTGTATGTATGTAGTTTGTCTAATGGCCTCTTAAAGTGATTAAATATGTTACTTAATCTTGGCCTGCTTTGTTATCTTGATCCCAAACCCACTCATCCATGCTTCTATTCTATTATATGCTGCTGGGCTGGTTTCTGGCCAGATATAATCTTCTTAATGGACCAGGGATATGGCATTCCTATTGGGCTGGCAGGGCTCTGTTCATTGGTGGTAGCATAAGGCTCCACAGCCTGCCATAGACTTGAGGGCCTGTATAAAGGAAATGTATCTTGGTGGTAGTGACATCAGTCGAGGTATGGATTTCCCACAGGGTGCCAGTCTGTCTACCGGTAGACCATGGAGAAAAGTGTTTCATTAACCTAGTTGGGATAGGATTATGGTGTGCACTAGAATTTTAGTCATATAATCTATAATGATTAGTGAATAGGAGAGAGGGGCACATTATAACACCAAGACCAGGGGCGGATTGGGATTCAAAAAGGGTCCGGGACTTTTTTGGTCACACCGGCCCTTCTGTACTGTGCCCGGCCCCATAAAGTATGTTACATTACATGCAGGCCCCGTAACCGCAATGTTGCTATTACTACCGAGTGATGTGTCGTTAAGAGTCCGGGAAGAGGCGAATTTGTTTCGGTGATCTGGGGGGTTTCACACAGTGGGGCATTCCCGATCGGGGTGCCCCGGGGTGCAAGGACCAAAACCCAGGATAGTCAAAATCCTGGGTTTTGGTCCACTTTAAAGTAGACCAATCACCAGGATTATGCCTATCCTTGTCATTAGCTTTTGCCTTGGGGGTTTCTCAATTCGATCTCTTACTTCACTCACCTTTCAGCCATTCCCGCACTCACAGCATTTGTCCAATCAGAGCTTTAGGCCATTGTTTTGGCTGGGGGGTTTCACACAGTGGGGCATTCCCGATCGGGGTGCCCCGGGGTGCAAGGACCAAAACCCAGGATAGTCAAAATCCTGGGTTTTGGTCCACTTTAAAGTAGACCAATCACCAGGATTGTGCCTATCCTTGTCATTAGCTTTTGCCCTGGGGGTTTCCCAATTTGATCTCTTACTTCACTCACCGTTCAGCCATTCCCGTGCTCACAGCATTTGTCCAATCAGAGCTTTAGGCCATTGTTTTGGCTTGTGTGTTGGTATAGGGAGCGGGAGCAGCTGCACCCCCGGTTTCCTTGTGGAGTGCTCCCGCGCACACGGCCGATCTCAATGGCTAGGAGCAGGAGCGCGCACAGCTGCAGGGATTAAGCAAGGGAAATAGGGAAAGGTAAGGGGTTCTGGAAAATCTGGAAGGGTTCACACAGTAGGGCATCCCAAATCCCCTATTTGGCCAGCAGTGGAGGTGATTGGTCCATGAGAGCGCATACTCCCAGCATGCCAGAGCCCAGAGATGCCAGTGCCACAGCTAAAAAAACAACAAATGAATATGGTACTTACCACACAGAGATGATCAGTCTTCCAGCAGTCGCCTCCTCCTCACCTCTACTGTGTCCCACGAGCCCCGCCGGGCCGGAGACTCCCTGCTAGTCTGCTGAGCATGCGCAGAGTAGTAGCAACTTCTTCTCTCCCTGCCTGGTCGGGGACAGCGTGTGTGGGAACTAAGATGATGCAGCTCTGTCCCCGCCCGGCGGGGAAAAGAAGTTGCACACAGGCTACACACCTCTCTGGCCGCGTCAGGCGGGGAGGAAAAGGAGGCGATCCAGGGGCCGCGAGTACAAGTAGGTGGGAGAGGGGCCACGGGGACTTCGCAGCAGTGGCCGGGGAGCTGCAGTGACTTCGGTGTGGTGGCCCGGCAGCCAGATGGTAAGCAGCGGCCTACCGGGATTTGTCCCGGCATGCCCTATGGCCAGTCCGCCCCTGACCAAGACATTGTGCTTGTGGAGTGGGCTGTAATTTTGAGATTGTTGACAGATATTGTTAATGGATCATGGGAAGATTAAAACCTCAGTTTTGCTTAAAGCGAAACAAAACCCAAGGTGTTCAGCCTTTCCCCAGTGTGAACCCCCCCCCTCCCCCCAGATCGCCGGTATATGCTCACCTTTCCCCGTGCGGGCTCTCGTCTAATCAGTGTGCCATGCCATTCCCCGCATCTTTTGGCTGTGCGCGCATTCCTGCCCCAGCCATTCAGATATGATGGGTTGGGAGCGCACATGCCATTATGGATGCGCCTGTTTGTGCTACCCTGTGATGTCTATCAGAACTGTTTGCCAAAGGAATGGAAAGGAAGTGAGTTTTATAGCGTTTTCCCTACTAAACCCGGGAAAGTCAAAATCACAGGTTTGTTCCTCTTTAAGGGAGCCAAATTGAATAAATAGCTATATCAGAGGAAAAAATCACTTAGATTGACTCCTGTCACTTGCCTGTAAAGATAGTTTTGCCTAGTGGCTGTGCATATGTAGCCAGCCATCAACGCTTAGAATACAGTATATAAATATACACTATATATATATATATATATATATATACACAATATTAATAACTTCTGCCACATAATAGTCCCACGTTGGAAAATGAGCTACCTGGCCTGAAACTCATCTTTGGTTGCAACTGATAGGCCAAAAGGCGTAATTAAGACACGGGTTGTGTATATGCCTTTTATGCCCAATCCAAACTCAGCATAATAAACAGTAACAGATTCCCATCCAGTAATATAAACTAAATCAGAAGCAGAGCCCATTGGTAGTGATACGGTTGCAACCTCACGCACCTAACCATACGTTCCCCAAGTTCCTCACTGTCTCATCCCACAACCAGAGACCAAAAATACAATTCTGTGATTACTCACCTGTAGAATTGGTATTATGAGTATACAGTACATCCTGCTCCAGATAGAATACTTACATTCGGGTACTACTCCGCCAGATGGCGCTGGACTGCAGAGACATCGAAAATAGGCTCCTCCCGGCCCCTCAAATACCCAGGGACCTCCCACAATCCCCAGCATTGAAAAGCAGTTAACGAGAAGCCGGGAGAATTAAAACAACCCAAACTGGTAACTATAACAATGATAACAATCACCATACAGGGGATCCAAGATAATGCAAAAACCAAGGGTGGGGTGGAGCAGGACGTACTGTATACTCATAATACCAATTCTACAGGTGAGTAATCACAGAATTGTATTATTCTTAGTATACAGTACGTCCTGCTCCAGACATCCAATAGCAGTGTCCATTAAGTAGGGTGGGATCCCCAAAGGTAACAGCAGACAGTTTAAACCACTGCCGCCTGCAGAACCTTGCAGCATCAGCTGAGGCCCTAACATCAACCTTGCAAAACTTTGAAAAGGTATGAACAGAGGACCAAGTAGCGGCCTTGCAAACTTGTTCAACAGAAGCCTGGTGCTGAAAAGCCCAAGAGGCACCAATAGCACGAGTAGAATGAGCAGTAAGGCGGAAGGGAGGATTCTTCCCCTTAGCAGAGTAGGCCTGAATCACAGCCTGACGGATCCATTTGCTGATAGTAGACTTGGCAGGAGCCAAACCCTTCCTAGGACCAGAAGGGACCACAAAAAGAGCATCAGTTTTTCTGAAAGGTGCAGTAGCCACCAGATAGTACTTCAGACACCTAACCACATCCAAAGAATGCAAATAGCATTACTAGGATTAGGGCACAATGAAGGAAGAACAATGTCCTGATTCAAATGAAAGGCAGACACTACCTTAGGCAGAAAATCTGGCTTGAAGCGGAACACCACCTTGTCCTGGTGTCTCTCATAGTAGGGGGGCTGAATAGAAAGCGCCGCAAACTCAGACACACGCCTAACAGAGGTGATAGCCACCAAAAAGACAACTTTGAGAGTAAGAATGGCCAGGGCAGCATCCTGCACAGGTTCAAAGGGAGCACCCTGCAAGGCTGACAAAACCAAGTTCAAATCCCAAACAGGCACCATAGGCTTACGTGGGGGAAGCACATGAGTAACCCCCTGGAAAAAAGTCCTGATCAGAGAATGCTGAGCAAAGGACTTCTGGAAGAAAACAGCCAGGGCAGAAACCTGACCCTTCAGAGTACTGAGTTGGAGCCCCATTTCCAACCCATGCTGCAGGAACTCCAGAATCCTGGGAATAGAGAACACATGACAGGGAAGAGACTTAAACTCACACCAGTCAATGTAGGCACGCCAAACCCTGTAATAAATGGAAGAAGAAGACTTCTTCCTAGCCATTATCATGGTATCAACAACCAAGGTAGACAGCCCCTTCTCCATCAAGATGGAGGTTTCAGCAGCGAGGCCCTCAAAGCCAGAGTTTGTAAATTGGGATGGCGTAAGGGACCCTGAGTGAGCAGGTCTGGCACCAAGGGCAGAACGTACTAATCTACTGCCAGCTGCACCACGTCTGCGAACCACACTCTTCTTGCCACCTGGGGGCCACCAGAATTGCTGTCACCCCCTCCAGAGCAATCTTGCGCAGAACCCTGCCCAGCAGGGGGAATGGAGGAAAGAAATACAGGAACTGAAAGTCCTGCCATGACATTGCTAGAGCATCCGAGGTCAAGGCCAGAGGATCCTGGGACAGGGAGACAAAGGCCGCGAGCTTGTGATTGTGATGGGACGCAAACAGATCCACATCTGGATGGCCCCAACGGTGACACCGAGATTGGAACACCCTGTTGCAGAGGGACCATTCTCCCTGGCGAGAGGTCCCCCTGCTCAGAGAGTCTGCCAGCAGATTTTCCACCCCCGCAATGTACACCGCTGACATGCAGGGAACATTGGCCTCCGCCCAGGTCAGGATCAGAGACACTTCCTGGAGGGCCCTCTTGCTCCGGGTCCCTCCCTGATGATTGATGTAGGCAACTGCCGTCTGATTGTCCGAGCACACCTGAACAGGTAGGCCCCGAAGGTGAGGAGTCAACTGAGCCAGAACTAACCTGATCGCCCGCAGCTCCAAGACGTTGATAGGTGTGTGTGTCTGGAACTGCAGGGACTTCCAGAAACCCCCCCCCCCAACCTGACAGACTGGCATCCGTGGTGACCGTCTCCCAGGAGGGGGTCAGAAAGGATCTGCCCCCCAACAGGTTCCTGGAGTCCAGCCACCACGAGAGGGACCGCCTGACCAGGGGGGAAAGCGCAAAGACCCGGTCCAGGGACACGGGGTCCTTGTCCCACACTGACAAGAGGTGGAGTTGCAGAGGCCTCAAGTGGAACTGAGCATAAGGGACCGCCTCGAAGCACGCCACCATCAGGCCCACCAGCTGCATTCCCTGCCTGATGGAGGGATGATGACAAGATAGCAGGAACTGGACCTGCACAATCAGACTGTCCACCTTCCGCTGAGGAAGAAAAATCATTGCCTGAACTGTATCCAGATTCATTCCCAGGAATGAAGTCACCAAGGAGGGGGACAGAGAAGACTTGGGGTGGTTGATCACCCAGCCAAATGACTCCAGGGTGGACACCACCAGCTGAGTATCCAACTCTGCCTGATGTAGAGACTGGGAAGTGATGAGAATGTCGTCCAGATAGGGCAGCACGCGGATGCCCTGAAACCTGAGCAGAGACATCACTCCTGCCAGCACCTTGGTGAACACCCTGGGAGCTGAAGTGAGACCAAAAGGCAATGCCACAAATTGGTAGTGTTGATCCTCCAGAGCGAACCTGAGGAACCTTTGATAACCTGGAAACACAGGAATATGAAGGTAAGCATCTTTGACGTCCACAGATGTCATGAAATCCCCTGGGCGCAGGGAACTGATGGCAGAGCGCAGAGTTTCCATGCGAAAGCGCCTGCACCTGACAAATTTGTTGAGGATCCAGGATGGGCCTGACTGACCCATCTTTTTTGGGCAAAGTGAAGAGGTTGGAATAGAAGCCCTTGCCCTTTTCTCTTAAAGGGACCTGGCAGATGACCCCCCAGCTCCAGAAGGCTTTGCACTGCCTGCACTAGATCCTGAGCTGACACAGGGTCCTGAGGAATCCGGGAGCTGATGAACCTTGGGGGGGGGGGGGGGGGGCAGACAGCAAACTCTATCTTGTAACCGGAGGACACCGGTCTGAGACATGAAGCCTCCAGACGTGAGCAAAGTGCTGAAGCCGTCCCCCCACCCGGATGGGTGAGGGTGCCCCATCATGCCTGAGGGGGCTTGGGAGAGGACTTAAGCTTGGAGCCCCAGGAGGAGCCAGGGCGTCCCCGTCCTCTGCCCCTACCCTGAAAGTCTCCTCGGAACCCAGTAAAGGAAACCCCCTCTCCCTTGTCTAGCACCACGGTATGGGGAGGAAAAGGAGCCCTGACCCCGAAAGGGCCAAGACTGCCGCCTGCGCTGGGGTAACCTGCCTCCCTTAACAAATAGGTCCAGGCGGTCCCCAAACAGGCGTAGTCCTTTGAAGGGAAAACCAGTGAGTGCCTTCTTGGCAGCGCTGTCAGCAGCCCACTGGCGCAGCCAAACCGAGCAGCGTATAGCCACCACAAGGGCAGAGGTTCTGCCACACATTCTAATGGTGTCATCCAAGGCAGAGAGGACAAAATTCACAAAAACATCACAACTAGAGAGTGCATTAAACTCCTCACAAGGCAAATCATCAGGAGCACCATCAAGGATACTTCTGAGCAGGGTCCAAATAGCCACAGCCGTAATGGCAGAGGCACAGACCGGGCGCAGCGTCGTCCCCACACATGCAAAGGCATGGGACGCCAGCTGGTCAATGCGCCGGTCCTCAGCATCCCGCAGGGTAGTAGAGTCAGGGGAGTGCATGACAGAGGTGTTAGATAACCCTAGAACCGGGGCATCCACTTCGGGAGGGGATGACCAACACTTCACCACATGAGCAGGAAAGGGATACTTCCTATCCCAACTCTTAGGTACACCGGGAAGTCTACTGGGACGTTTCCCATTCCTTGAGCACAAGGTTATTGAAATGTGCTTGCTCGGGAAATTCCAATGGTGACTTAGCAGTATGAAAAAGTTCCCCCTTTGCCTGGGAGCCGCAACAGGGTGAGATATAGACAGAACCTCAAAAATTTGAGCCAACAGTCTATCAGTATCATCCTGGGCCCAGGGGTCAGAGCCAGAATCGTCATGACCCCTGGGCCTCTCATCAGATGACCCTGAGTTGGAGTATAGCTCCCCTTCCTCCAAAGATAGTTGCAAAAACTCATCAGCTTCCATAGGGAAAAGAGCGACATCTGGCGTTAAGTGCCGCTTTTTTGCAGAGGCCTTACGCGCCAAGGTATTAGCAATTAACTTCTCAACACTAGCCAGTCTAGAAGACACATCAGGCTGAGAATCCCCACTTGTATGCAACTCAATGGGAGTGAGATTTAAGCTTGGGGGAGTAGGTGAGGCGAAACGAATCGCAGACTCAGCCACTGGAAGGCCGGATTGCAGTTCAAGTACCTGTTTGGCACAGACCCGCGCCTTGTCAGCGTCAACATGGGACTCTCCACAAGCTACACACAGCCGGGCTTGTCCCGAAAGAACCCCGGTCACATTATCCTGAGACGCCTCCATATGGTGATTATAGCGGCACTATAGGCCGATAGGGATTAACGCTATACAGCAACCCGGGATGCCCCAATAACCCGCTAGGGAAGTGGGAGTAATTAACACTAGGCCTCACAAGTTAACCAACTAAATAGAGGGAGTAGGACCGGGAGAAGCCAAAGGGGTTCGCCCGTCTGAAAGACATAATCAAAGGGGAGCCGTAAGTATACAATAATTAACAGCGGTAATAAAGCCGTCCACAAGGGCACTCACGGACCGTGGTAGGTAGAAGCCCGTCACACAGCAGCCGGAACCATGCAAAAAAATGGCGTCGGTATACCTCGAGGGGCGGGCCCGCATGAGCAATGACGCGGAATGCGCCAAAGACAGGACCCGCCCCCCCAGAGATCGCGAAGCCATAGACGTGACAAGCAGCCAATGACGGCGCACCGGCGCCTGAGGTAACGCCGCCGCCAAGCGCGGAACACAGGAAAAAACGCGCGCGTCGGTGGCAATTTCAATCACAATAAATGTAAAACAAGTCAGAGCGGTGGCTGACACCAAACATAATGTAGTGAAGCATAAAGGCCAATACACGTATATACATACACACACACCCCCTCTTTCCCCCGAAGGCTACAAGGAGAGTGAGGGAGGACAGCGGCCACTTAACATAGGGCCCACCGATAAACAGGGGCAAGGGGCAATAGTGCGGGAGGGGCATCCCATAGAGGCTCACCATATGCCTGTACCGCCTACCCTTTGGTGGGGGATTGCGGTGGAGCAGCGCTCCTAAGCACCTAACAGCGGTGCTGCCTACCATCACCCGACAAGCGCAGCCAAGGCTGGGAGGCAATTACTGATGGAACGGGTGGGAATAGTCCTACAGGGCTGCAGGCTAATAGCCCCTCTCACCTGCGAGTAGAGAGAACCATCTTCTTGTCCTTGGCAGTCCAGACTGCAAAGAAGATCTGGGGATTGTGGGAGGTCCCTGGGTATTTGAGGGGCCGGGAGAAGCCTATTTTCGATGTCTCTGCAGTCCAGCGCCATCTGGCGGAGTAGTACCCGAATGTAAGTATTCTATCTGGAGCAGGACGTACTGTATACTAAGAATATACAAGCTTGCACTGTAAATGTACAGACTCTACAACAGACCAGACCACACATACTCGCCCCCACCACATCAATAATGGCTCATTGGAATATAATGAGGAGTTGCAGAATGAAGCTTCCTCGCAAGCCCATCAGCTTCTGTACCAATATGTTCCCCCCACCCCATGTAGCACGGCAATGCTATATTTTTCCTTTATAAAAGTGGTCACCTCCAATGTTGCTGCAACCTGGAGGTTTAAGATGATGTCCTGAATGACGTTACATCCAGAAGTACTGCTCATCAAAAGGCCTCCGAATGACACCAGCACCACTCATGCTTTGAATTAAAAGATAGAGTAGGCTTACAGTGGGGCAGGGGACAATCACCTAGCAACCAATGACTACTTATAAAGAAAAAACATACAGCATAGCAGTTAAAGTAGAACAAAAATTGTGTGAAACCCCCCAGGCTGCCTGATCTCACTTACCCTTCCCTGGCCCTATGACACACGCGCAGTCCTCCCGTCCAATCAGCGCGCTCGGATCGCTGGGGCCACATCCCCCACTACCCTTTAACAGGGAGGGTGCCAGCACCGGCCATTCATAAATGCCTAGCGTGGGCATGCGCCCTGCAAAAGGGATAGCGGGGAGGCGGCCGCTGCTAGTGCATGCACCATTGGACCTGGAACAAAGGTGAGTTTTCGGGCGACCTGCAAGGTTTCACAGTGTGGGGCACCCCCGATCGGGGTGCCCCGGGGGGAGCAAGTATACCTGCTCTGGAGTCTCATAGACTCCAGGGTGGGATTTGGTCCACTTTAAGCAGCATGGGGAGGGGCTTCTCAATCCCAGCTCAAGAAACAAGTAGTGGTAGCTCCCCTATGCTATAGAAAGTGGTGGAGTCTTGGAGCCACATTTTCCAGGTGTCCTCCCTATAAATTGTCCCTGGGTATGATGCTAGGGACCCCCTGAGCTGCTGATAGTAATGGCGCTGCCATTAGGCAATACCTGAAATTGAACGATCAGCTGTGTGGTGGGATTGGTTGGTTTGTAGAATGTATCTGATTTTAACTGATCAAATGAATGAAAAGGGTGTGATTGTAAGCATATAGACCACCAGTGATACCTTAACTACTGCATGGGAATCACTGACAAAAGAAGATTCTTTAGAGCTGTTCAAATGCTGGAGATAGCAGTTGTGGTGATAGTTGGGCTCACTAGCCCATTTTGCAGATTTTATTGTGGAGAGGGTGTTTTGCCCTAATGCCTGCCCCTGTCGACAAATTGTGGACTTTTCCTTCAAACCAGGGATTCCCACTGGTGGTACTCGAGTTCCTATCAGGTGGTATCGGCAACATTGTAAAATGATCTATACACCAACCTGATCTGCTGCCATCTATACTTTTCCCAAGCCTGATTTGCACCATAACTACAAAACTGCTCCAAATAATTAGGAGCAATTTACTGTATTTCTCGCAGTTTTATATGGTTTGTACAGGGTTTTAGGTGACGCATAGGTACCATTCAGGCACTTCATGAAAATTTGGAACCCCTGATTTAGACAATCCCATTGGGTTTACTCTGTATTGTTATTAAATCGTGCTCAGTCTTCCCACGTGGAGCACGACAAACAATAATGAGGTGTGGGCTGCAGACCCGGGCTGTTACATGCCGGACGCAATCAATCGCCAGACAATTGCGACAGATTGATTAACGACTTGGTCACCGCTTTGTTAGATCGCCGGCGAGACCTGTAGGTTGAGGTGGGGGCTTGCCAGCAGTGTGTCAACTGCAGAGGAATACTGCAAGATCCTGCATGCTAGATAGAGCAGGGATTCCCACCTCTGTGTGTGTGAGAGAGGAATACCAGAATCCCCCTCCTCCTCCTCCTTCCCCTTGCCTCCCCTCATTTCATTGCTACTCCACTGCAGTAAAATGGATTTAATCTGTGGCTTGCGGAGCCTGGAGAGCGGCTACCCCCCTCCTGCTCCCCATCCCTGGTCCACCTGTGCCTTGTGCTGAGGAGGATGCCCAGCAGCACCCATTCCTGGCACCCCTTTGCACCTACAGGACATTGCAGCAGCCCCCAAGGTGAAGATCAGAAAGGGCAGCTTTGTTATTCCAGTAATCCCCAGTATAAACCCTGATCAGAGCTGAGAGGGGGGCAGATTGGGTGGTGGGGAGGGGGGCAGTGTTGGAGGAGCCCCCTGGGCTGATCGATATCTGGCAGCCTCGCTGCAACTTGCTGCAGTCTGGGAGAACAGGGAGAAGAAGAAGAAGAAGTGAGTGGAGGGCAGCGAGCCCCACAAATGTCACATGTGCTGCTCGGAGCGCCCTGGAGCCTGGTCAGCAGCAGCGGCAGCATCAGCAGCGGCAGCGACAGCCACCGGCATCTTGCGGAGGATGCTGCGCCAAGTCATCCACACGGGGCTCAAGTCATTCTTCTACAAGCTGGGCTTGTTCGTCAGCCGGCACCCGGTCTTCTTCCTCACCCTGCCCGCCGTGCTCACCCTCATCTTCGGCTTCCTCTTCCTCAGCCGCTACAAGACCGACACCGGGCTGGAGGCTCTGCTGGCTCCCAGCCACAGCCTGGCCAAGATCGAGCGCAGCCTGGCCGCCAGCCTCTTCCCGCCCGAGCGCTCCAAGCAGCGCCTCTACTCCGAGCTGCACACGCCCGGCCGCTACGGCCGCCTCATCGCCCTCAGCCGGCCCGCCACCGCCACCGGCACCGGCAACGTGCTGGCCCGCGCCGACCTGCTGCTCGCCATCCACCGAGCCGTGCTAGCCATGAAGGTCACCTACCGCGGCTACAACTACACCTTCGGCCACCTGTGCGTGCTGGACGAGCGCGGCTGCCTCACCGACGACATCGTGGCCGTGCTGGAGGAGCTCGCCGCCGCGCCCAACACCACCTCCGCACCGGCAAGCGGAGCCAGGGTGCCCCTCACCTACCCCACCACCAAGCTCAAGGTAAGACCGCCAGAAATTCCTAATGCTCTAGCCTGTCACTATTCCTAAAGTACCCTATCCCTATGCTCATGACTTGCTATGCCACCACCAAGCTCAAGGTAAGACCGGCAGAAATTCCTAATGCTATAGCCTGTCACTATTCCTAAAGTACCCTATCCCTATGCTCACGACCTGCTATGCCTCTACCCCACCACCAAGCTCAAGGTACGACCGCCAGAAATTCTGTCACTATTCCCAAAGTACCTTATCCCTATGCTCATGACCTGCTATGCCTTTACCCCACCACCAAGCTCAAGGTACTACCACCAGAAGTTCCTAATGCTCTAGCCTGTCACTATTCCTAAAGTACCCTATCCCTATGCTCATGACCTGCTATGCCTCTACCCCACCACCAAGCTCAAGGTAAGACCGCCAGAAATTCCTAATGCTATAGCCTGTCACTATTCCTAAAGTACCCTATCCCTATGCGCATGACCTGCTATGCCTCTACCCCACCACCAAGCTCAAGGTACGACCGCCAGAAATTCCTAATGCTCTAGCCTGTCACTATTCCCAAAGTACCCTATCCCTATGCTCATGACCTGCTATGCCTTTACCCCACCACCAAGCTCAAGGTACGACCGCCAGAAATTCCTAATGCTCTAGCCTGTCACTATTTCTAAAGTACCCTATCCCTATGCTCATGACCTGCTATGCCTTTACCCCACCACCAAGCTCAAGGTACGACCGCCAGAAATGCCTAATGCTCTAGCCTGTCACTATTCCCAAAGTACCCTATCCCTATGCTCATGACCTGCTATGCCTCTACCCCACCACCAAGCTCAAGGTACGACCACCAGAAATTCCTAATGCTCTAGCCTGACACTATTCCCAAAGTACCCTATCCCTATGTTCACGACCTGATATGCCTTTACCCTACTACCAAGCTCAAGGGACGACCGCCAGAAATTCCTAATGCTCTAGCCTGTCACTATTCCCAAAGTACCCTGTCCCCATGCTCATGACCTGCTATGCCTTTACCCCACCACCAAGCTCAAGGTACGACCGCCAGAAATTCCTAATGCTCTAACCTGTCACTATTCCTAAAGTACCCTATCCCTATGCTCATGACCTGATATGCCTTTACCCCACCACCAAGCTCAAGGTACGACTGCCAGAAATTCCTAATGCTCTAGCCTGTCACTATTCCTAAAGTACCCTATCCCTATGCTCACGACCTGATATGCCTTTACCCCACCACCAAGCTCAAGGTACGACCGCCAGAAATTCCTAATGCTCTAGCCTGTCACTATTCCCAAAGTACCCTATCCCTATGCTCATGACCTGCTATGCCTCTACCCCACCACCAAGCTCAAGGTACGACCGCCTGGCAATTCACATCCACTTACTATTCTTAAAGTACCCCAGACCAGGGGTGGGATTCAGCAGGTTCTCCCTGGTTCTGCAGAACCAGTTGGTAAAATTGTAACAGTTCTGAGAACTGATGAGAACTGGCAGAAATAAGTTAGACAGTCTCTTAATATTGCTTAGACACATATAAATAATATTACACAGTTTGCTATGTGCAAACATTTATTACAAAAATATAAGTGTGTAGAAATTATATATAGGGAACAGGTAGTTAACAATTTGAGTCCCACCTCTGCCCTGTACCTATGTACATGACCTGCTATACCTTTACCCCACCACCAAGCTCAAGGTAGGACCACCAATAATTCCTAATCCTCTATCCAGTCACTATTCCCAAAGTACTCTAGCCCTATGCTGATGCATAGCTTCGATCCTACCACCAAGCTCAAGGTGGGATCACTGGAAATTCCTAATTCACTATCCAGTCACTATTCCCAAAGTGCCCTATACCTATGCTCATGACATGCTATGCCTCTACCCCACCACCAAGCTCAAGGTAGGACCACCAGAAATTCCTAATCCTCTATCCAGTCACTATTCTCAAAGGACCCTATATCTATGTTAATGACCTGCTATCCCTCTAACCCAGCACCAAGCTCAAGGTAGAACCACCGGAAATTCCTAATCCTCTAGTCCTTCCTCTAGTTCTCCAGTCACTATTCCTAAAGTACCCTATACCTATGCACATGACCTGCTATGCCTCTACCCCACCACTAAGCTCAAGGTAGGATCACCGGAAATTCCTAATCCTCTATCCAGTCACTATTCCCAAGGTACCCTAGCCCTATGCTCATGACCTGATATGCCTATACCCCACCACCAAGCTCAAGGTAGAACCACCGGAAATTCCTAGTCCTCTATCCAGTCACTATTCCCAAAGTAACCTATATCTATGTTAATGATCTGCTATCCCTCTAACCCAGCACCAAGATCAAGGCAGGACCACCGGAAATTCCTAATCCTCTAGTCCCTCCTCTAGTTCTCCAGTCACTATTCCTAAAGTACCCTATACCTATGCTCACGACCTGCTATGCCTTTACCTCACCACCAAGCTCAAGGTAGGACCACCAGAAATTCATAATCCTCTAGCCAGTCACTAGTCACAAAGTACCCTAGCCCTATGCTCATGACCTGCTATGCTTCTACCTCACCACCAAGCTCAAAGTAGGACCACCAGAAATTCCTGACCAATTACTATTCTCAAAGTACTCTATCCCTATGTTCATGACCAGATATGCCTCTACCCCCCCACCAAGCTCAAGATACGACCGTGGGCAATTCATATCCACTTACTATTCTTAAAGTACCCCAGCCCAGAGGTGGGATTCAGCAGGTTATCCCTGGTTCTGCGGAACCAATTGTTAAAATTGTAGCAGTTCTCAGAACTGAGAACTGGCACAAATAAGTTATACAGTCGCTTAATATTGCTTTGACACATTTAAATAGTATTGCATAGTTTGCTGTGTGCAAACATTTATTGCAAAAATATAAATGTGTGCAGAACTTGACAATTTATGTATAGGGAACAGGTAGTTAACAATTTGAATCCTCTGCCCTAGCCATATGTTCATGACCTGCTATATCTCTACCCCGCCACCAAGTTCAAGGTAGGACCACTGGAAATTCCTAATATTCTATCCAGTCACTATTCCCAAAGTACCGTATATATCTATGCTCATGACTAACTATGCCTCTACCCCACCAAAAAGCTAAAGGTAGGGCCACCAGAAATTCCCAATCCTCTATCCAGTCACTATTCCCAAAGTAACCTATACCTATGCTCATGACCTGCTATGCCTCTACCCCACCATCAAGCTCAAGGTAGGACCACCAATATTTCCTAATCCTCTATCCAGTCACTATGCCATGCCCTGATATGCTTCGATCCTACCACCAAGCTCAAGGTATGACCACCGGAAATTCCTAGTCCTCTATCCAGTCACTATTCCCAAAGTAACCTATACCTATGCTAATGACCCGCTATACCTCTAACCCACCACCAAGCTCAAGGTAGGACCACCAATAATTCCTAATCCTCTATCCAGTCACTATGCCATGCCCTGATATGCTTCGATCCTACCACCAAGCTCAAGGTACGACCATAGCAAATTCCTAATCCTCTATCCAGTCATTATTCCCAAAGTACCCTATACCTATGCTCATGGCCTGATATGCCTCTACCCTACTACCAAGTTCAAAGTAGGACCACCAGAAATTCCTGACCAGTAATCTATCCCTATGTTCATGACCGGATTTGCCTCTACCCCACCACCAAGCTCAAGGTACGACCGCCAGCAATTCACATCCACTTACTATTCTTAAAGTTCCCCAGCACAGGGGTGGCATTCAGCAGGTTCTCCCTGGTTCTGCGGAACCAGTTGTTAAAACTGGAGAACTGGAGCAAATAAGTTATACAGTCGCTTAATATTGCTTAGACACATTTAAATTGTATTACATAGTTTGCTGTGTGCAAACATTTATTACAAAAATATAAATGTGTGCAGAACTTGACTATGTATAGGGAACAAGTAGTAAACAACTTGAATCTCACCTCTGCCCTATACCTATGCTCATGACCGGCTATACCTTTACCCCACCACCAAGCTCAAGGTAGGACCACCAATAATTCCTAATCCTCTATCCAGTCACTATTCCCAAAGTACTCTAGCCCTATGCTCATGACCTGATTTGCTTTGATCCTTGCACCAAGCTCAAGGTGGGACCACCGGAAATTTCTAATCTTCTATCCAGTCACTATTCTCAATGTACCCTAGCCCTATGCTCATGACCTGATATGCCCCTTCCCCAGACCAAGCTCAAGGTAGAACCACCAGTAATTCCTGACCAATTACTATTCTCAAAGTACTATATCCCTATGCTCATGACCTGCTCTGCCTCTACCCCACCACCAAACTCAGGGTAGAACCACCAGAAATTCCTATCCAGTTACTTTTCTCAATGAACCCTAGCCCTGTGTTCATGACCTGCAATGCCTCTACCTCACCACCAAGCTAGAACCTCCGGAAATTCCTATGCAGTCACTATACTTAAAGTAACCTATCGCTATGCTCATGACCTGCTATGCTTCCACCCAATCACCAAACTCAAGGTAGGACCACTGGAAATTCCTAAGCCTCTATCTAATCACTTTTCTCAAAGGACCCTATCCCTTTGCTCGTGACCTGCTATGCCTTTACCTCACCAGCAAGCTCAAGGTAGGACTGCCAGAAATTCCTATTCAGTTACTATTCTTAAAGTACCCTAGCCAGCCAAGGTAGAACTCCCAGGAATTCCTAACCCTCTATCCAGCCACTATTCTCAAAGTACTCCCTATGTACTCCCTAGGATACCCTATATCCCTATGCTCACGACCTGTTATGCCTTTAGTCCCTCACCAAGCTCTGAAAATTCCAAAGGCTTAGGTTGTGACATCCTAACCTCTACCCAGTCTACCCAGGTGCAAAGTACGCCATCCCTATGCTTATGACCTGCTATGCCTCTACCCATCCACCAAGCAACCAAGTAGGACCATTGAAAATTTCAAAGCCTTAGGTTGTGACTAGTGCCATAGTATTTTGGGTTCATTGAGGTACCTGAATGTGACCCGAACAAAATTGAAATCAATGGGGACCTAAATTTGGTGACCCAAAAATGACCCACAAATACATATGAGGGGCGACTGGCGAGTGGGTGAGGAGTCGGAGGGGGGCTCCTGTCAAGGGTCCGCCATAGGCAGAATCAGGCCGGGACTGAAAAAAGGCGGGTGATGGCCGCGAGTCAAGGGTGCCCTTTGATATTATGCAGAATGTGCAGCAGATAGGAAATGACTGTACACTTACCTGTGCCGAGTCGGTGTCCAATGGCAGGGGCTACAATCAGATGGCCACCCTGATTGATGACACTGCTGCCAGCATCCTCACTCCTGGGTGGGCCATCTCCATCTTATTGTAGTCCCTGCTGTTAAACGCTGACGCTGATCTCAAGCTCAGGTAAGTGTACAGTCACTTCCTATCTGCTGAACACTCTGCATTATGTTAAAGGGAAGCCCTCACACGTTAATGTTGATGCTGACAACATGGTCTTAAAGACTTGAACTTTGCTGTTCGGGTCCTCTTATCTCTAGTTGTGACCTCCTAACCCTCTGCCCAGTCACTAGGTTCAAAGTACCCCATGCTCAGTATGTGAACTTTCTTTCTATATGAATTGTCCAGCATGGTGTATCTAAATCGTAACATTTATTAAATCTAATAAAAGTTCACAGGTTCCATAAAATAAATCCATAACTCACAAGTCAGAACATGTGAGTTATGGATTTATTTAATGGAACCTGTGAACTTTTATAGGATTTAATAAATGTTACATTTTAGATATACCTGAGTGCTGGACAATTCATATCGATTGACTGTTGCTTTGCAAACTTGTCCTAGCCTTGGCTATCTGAGCCTAAGTAAAGGATTGAGCTGGCCAAATTACCTTTTCTATAAACTTCCATAAACTTCTATGCCTCTACCTTTTCTATAAACTTCCATAAACTTCTATGCCTCTACCCCACCACCAAGCTCAAGGAAGTTCCTCCAATAATTACAAAGGTGGAGGTTCTGACCTTCTAACTGTCTACCTAGTCACTATGCTCAAAGCACCCCATCCCTATACTCAGGGTATGAACTACTATGCAACACTAAGACCTCTAAAACCTATATAGCATTACTAAGCTCCAAGTATAACCCGCTGACGTTCCCCCCACAGCCAGGCTTAAGGTGTGACCTCCTAACCCTCTACCCTCTCTCTATCATATCGGATATGACTTTCTGTGCCTCTATACCTTCACCAAGCTCAAGGTAGGAACTCCTAACCACTCCTCTCTATTTTAATATGTTCCAGACATGATGCCCACCTTCTAGTCAGCTAGGGTATGATCTCCTAACCCTCTTCCCAATTGCAATGTTCAATTTATGACCTCCTAACCCTCTTGCCCCCACCAGACTTAAAGTGGACCAAAACCCAGGATTTTGACTATCTTGGGTTTTGGTCCTTCCCCCCCCCCCCCCCCCCCGTGTGCTATGTAAAACTCCCCCAAATCTCCCACATCAACTCACCTCACTGGGGTCCTACACCGCTGAACTATGCTCGTCCGAGCGACGTCTTAGCACAGCAGTTTCGAGCGCGCTGATGGCCGCATCGCACAGCTTTCCTCTAACAGGGAGCGTGCTCCACACCCTCCTAGACGGATAGCGGGGATGTGGCCGCGGCCCGCGCATGCGTCGTTGGACCGGGAAGTAAGGTAAGTGTAGGGGGGAACCTGGAAGGTTTCACACAGCGGGGCATCCTGATTTTCTGAGGGAATGGATTGGATCAGGGCTCGGTTTCAGTCCACTTTAAAGTGATTCTATACCCAGAAAGAAAGTTTATATTGTAACCTTCTATCCCCAGACCAGTGCCCAAAACAGCTTGTGTTTCTTTTTGATTAAAGCCTTTGCTCAATATTCATAAAAACACTAAGAAGCAGTATGATGTTTGAATGGTGGCTATTGGGGTCCCTGGCCATTTAGCATGCCCCCTGGTACTCTCCACTGATGATGCATTCAGCTCTAAGCTGCCACATGAGGTGTATGTGGCAGTTTAGCTTGTAGTGCTTTGAGATTTATTGCAGTTATTCTAAATGATAAGCCTGATCCTCAGTTCTGAGCTGTGTGTAACCAAATTATTGCTAAAGAGCACCAGCGGGCACCGCTGCACGGCAAGCGACCCAAACGACCACCTTTCGAACAACATACTGCTTCCATTTAGTGTTTTTATGAATGTAAGGGAAATGCTTTATTCAAAAAAGAAACACAGGCTCTTTTGGGGTAATGGGCTGGGGATAGAAGGTGATGACATATACTTCCTTTCTGGATATAGGATCACTTTAAGATATAACCTCCTAACTCTGTAACCTGACTTAACGTCTAGCCACCTCTAGGCTTAGGGTATGAGCTCCTAATCCTCTGCTCATTTGGGACATTCAAGTCATGATCTTCTAACCCTCCAAACCCATCACAGTACAGTATGACTTTCCAATCCTCTCTACCACATAGCTAAGCTCAATGTTTGACTAGCCAACATCAGGCTTAAGGTATGGCCTCTTAACTCTCTAGCCCATCACCAAGCTCAAAACTCACCTTTGCCTGTGGCCGCATCCCCAGCTTCCCTGTAGTTTTGTCACGTTTCCGAACCCATTCATTAAGACAGAGTCTACAGGGATACCTGGAATGTGGCCAGCGCGTGGGTCAAGTCAGCAGGCATTCATGCGATCACCCAATCTGCAATCACAAAAATGCTATGTGGGTGTGGCTGCAGGTACACAGCTGGGACATTATGTGGGGGGGCTTGTACAAGAGTTTTGTGCAAGTTTAAGTTGTGACCTCCTAACTCTACACAGTCAATATGGTCAAAGTACCCAGGGCTGTATTTACCATTAGGCAAACCTAGGCCCATGCCTAGGGTGGCCACCAGCAAGGGGGGGGGGGGGGGGGGGACAGACGTTACTGCTATAATTAAAAAAAAAAGAAGAAATACATTGTTGACGACTGTTGCCTCCCTACAAATGCTCCACACATTGTATCTGTAGGGGGGAGAGGGGGTACAATGGCTTAAAGGCAGTCTGCGTCTTTATCCTCTCCCCTTCACTGCTGTGGCCAGATGACTCCTGTGTGTTGGGAGCTGGGAAGCTAAAAATATATAATAAAATGCATGCTCCTCCACATTTCTCTCCTCGAAACCTCTCCTCCCTACTCACATTTATTTTTTATATTGATGGACCGTGACATCAGGGCAGGCGGCAGCACCGGCAGCTGCACATTCACAGGACCTACCTTTGTTTCTTTCCGTTTATTCTTCTCTTTTTTCTTCCTATTTATTGTTTCTTTCATCTGTTCTTTCTGCCTTTCCATTCTTTCTTTCTTTCATATTCACTTCTATTTTTTCTATTGTATTCTAATCTTTCCCTTTAGTCTTTTTCTTCCTTCCCATCTATTCTTTTTTCATCTGTTAAGCCTTTCCTTTCCTTTTCTTTCTTCTTTCTGTTTCTTTCTTTTTTTTTTGTCAGTCTTTCTATCCTTTTTTTCTCTAGCCGGCCCTGCTCAACGTCACCCAACAAAAAGGGGGCGCCAGCACTTGAAGTGCCTAGGGCAGCATGAATACTAGATACGGCCCTGAAAGTACACCATCGCTATGCTCGGAATGTGACCTATTATGCCTCTACCCCACCGCTATGCTCAAGGTACACAAATTCGCTTAAGCTGTGACCTCCTAACCCACTACACACGATGCTATGCCTTTGCCACACCTTGGTATGACCTCCGAATGTATGCCCTGCCAAATATCTAGCCACCACCAGGCTAATTTATCATCTCCTATTCCTCTGCCCTGTTACAATGTTCAAGTTATGATATCCTAACCCTCTAGTCACCACAATGCTTAACCATCTACCCCATCTCTGGGCTCCAGTTATGGCTTGCAAACCTAACCACTGGCATGCTAAGGTGTGACTGTCTGTACCCCATCACTACATTCAAAGTTTGACCTAACCTTCTAGCCATCTCCAAGCTTAGGGTATGATCCCTACCCACTTGGTATGACCTGTTATGTCTTTACTCCACCAGCCATCGTGTGATGTCCTCCTATCCCCTTGCTTCATCACTATGCTTAAAGTGAACCAAAACCCACCCTGGAGTCTATGAGAGTCCAGTGCAGGCTTACTCCCTCCCACCGGGGCATCCCAAACTCCTACCTCCCTCTAGCTCCAGCTATGACCCTGTGATCTCATATCAACATCTATCTCAAGGTATGATTTCTCTCTCAGAGACCATTATAGTGTTTATAGTAGGACTCCTTACCCTACCCCAGTACTAATATCAGGTATCTGGGTATAACCTTCTACCTATCATGTTCCAAGCAGGTCTTTTTTCTTTTAATCCAACAACTAACTTAAGGTAGGACTCCTTATCCTCAAGAGAGAAACCTTTACCCTCCTTTCAATGTGTTCCATTCCCTTTCCTTCTAGCCACTGCCCAGCTCAAGATACAAGTTAACTTAACCATTATGCTAAATAGTGTCCTGATGGAACTATCACCCTACCAAAAAAATGTTGAACACTCTAAAACACACTGCCTCACTACATCAGGACACTATTTAGTATAATTAATTAATGTTAAGCATTAATTGCACATTTTTATGAATTTTTGTATATTATGCACATTTTTTTAGTATAGTCCAGGTTCATTTCTTGTCACTAGATAGGCATCCATAGCAGCGTTGTTACTGGATCAAATTGGTCCTCCCTCCCCCTCCCCCCCTCTTCTGTGTGCCCCCTCCTCGATGTTAGTTTGTCTTACATGTTTTTTAATATGTTTTTAATATTGTCATATGGTATTGAGTATACAATGTAGTTATATGTAATAATAAACTTTGTCTATTTTTTATAGTTATTTTTGTTTAGTGATGCTTCTGTGTCAGGGTTGGGTGGGTGTGTGGGACCCCCCCGTCTTTTGGGTGTATGTTGTAACAGTTGTCCTGTTCACCACACTAGTATATTTTTGTTGGTGCGGTCCCTATTTTTGTTTTGCATGAACAAAATACATTACATGGCTAGGGTTAGAGTTTGATTTCTAAGCTAGCCTAAAATAAAAGCACAATCTGTATTGTACCTTAAAGCAGTATATCAGGACACATGCATGATATTTTCAGAGCTTTAAAAACAAATATGTTTATGGCTGTGTACATTTTTACCCACAGACAATTTAACACAGACACAAAGGACCCTTGATAAATTAGACACAGAATACACTAATGATACATTGGTTTACTCCTAGTGTAATTATCACATCACCAGTCTCCTTATTATATGATTGTTCTTTATTTGTTTATTCTAACCAGGCGGTATTCTGGTTGGGTTTCTAACTGCTCTGTTGTTTTTTGAAAAATAAAAAGCAATACAGTAATGATCTTTTAGGATACAAACAGCCAATCAGGACTTCTGGACAGGAGATGGGGGTGTTTCCATTCCTGGTCCACCAAAGGTTGATTGATTGACCAGGTCAGCGGGGTGGGGACTAAAAGCTGAATGAGGATGTGATTTTCCTCAATAAGGAGACAAAAAGAGGAGGAAGCATAGCACTGAAACCACTCAATGAATGGCAAGCTACTGAAGCCAAACATTTTTATTCTTCTTCTAAAACCCGATCCACTCCCTATCCCTATACCCAGGTCTCCCTACAGCACTGCCCCATACCCAACCCCACAATACCCTCAGCCAAGAGACCTTAGCTAATTTTCTGCACCTGTGTATAGCCTCATCATCATAGCTGTTACAAAATGATGTGTTTTCTGAAAAGGGGTCTGCCATGTTAAAAAAATGCATACCCAAGGCTCAAGCCTGTGTTCACAAAATATTTTTACCAACCACTTTTCCTGAATCTATAATTCAGGTATGCTCCCACTCTAAAGAACATAATCAAATATGCCCTCCCTTTCCCCGAACAACAAATTAAGTAGTATGCTCTTAAAATGCCATTATTTCTTGAGACTGAATCAAATCTAGAAATTAACCAATGTCAAGAGCTGATCGTATTTTAAAATTATTTTACTAGGCACCTACCATGATACAACGCACATCGCTCTATATACTTTAGATATGCTCTTACCTTATATATATCTAGGGCTAAGGTCCACATGATTTAAAAATATCTTCGCCAATTTTTTTTTGGGACACTCCCTGCTGTTCCTTTGCAAAGGCTGGTATCTCAGACTGCAAAGGAGATATGACACTGCTGAAAAAGAAGTTCATTTTTAGTAGTTTTAGTGGTTTCAGACCCAAGGGTTTAGGGGTTTTAGTTAAAAATAAACTTAACTGCAACAACTAATGCCAGACCATTTCCCAAGACAAACAGGATCATGGGGTGCTTGAAGAGGGGCATAGGTGCCAGGTGACCATCATCATACCGCTCTCTAAATGTCACTGGTCAGAACTCACATAGCAGAAAGACATTACAAAGCTTTAGTGTGTTTAGAGGTGTACAGCTATAGTAATAAATGGAATGGGGGTAATACCCAGAAAAAATGTCACAATTGGAGTTACAATTTAGGTCGCAAAAAAGATGCCTTAGAGGGTGATCTAACAGCTATGTATAAATATATTCAATCCTGCAAATCCAACATACTATTAAAAAGGACCAAAACCCATAATTTGACTATCCTGGGTTTTGGTCCCGGGGAAAGGACCCCGCTATGTGAAAGCCCCCAGATCGCCGATGCCAAATCACCTCTTCCCGGTCCTACCGCACATGCGCGGCCACTCGTCCAGTGCCAATGGAGCAGGGAGCGTGACCATGCCAGCTATTCTCAAATGCCGGCGCGCCCTGCTAGAGGCATAGCGGTGATGTGCCCACAAGTCGTGCATGCGCTGTTGGACCGGGAAAAAAGGTAAGTGTATGGGGCGACCCGGGGGGCTCCACACAGTGGGGCATCCTGATTTTGGATGCTCTGGGGTGGGAATCAATCGGCCTGGGAATGTTCCCGGCCCAACGACGTGGGTTTTGGTTCACTCTAACGGGTGTTCCCTGCCCATCAGTATCCTAATGGTTTATGTAAGATGGACTTGTCACCCAATCTATGCAGCAGCCGTGTGCCAGTGGTAACATTTTAAGAGGAACAACAGACCCCCTGGAGTCTTGGCCGATGCCCTCATCCATGGCCATCTCAATTTGGGGATTCACCCACTATGTAAAACCCCTGGTATCTCCCACTATACTTACACAATCTCATGGCACCTTTGTGGGCCATGTCCACATCCCTCCCCATTCACCTAGCTGAGGTGTGTACCCATGCCAGGCATTTGTGAATAGCTGGTGCAGGTACTCGTAGTAGTAGGGGTGCGGCCATCGTCACGCACTCCATTCACAACTCAGAATGATCTGACGCCATTGGGCCGCCAGAAGGTAAGCTTTCTATGGCAATCATGTGGGTTTTAAACAGCAGGGCATCCCAAATCAGGATGCTCTTACCAAAGAGGAACAACTCTGGGGGAGTGAAAATCCCAGGTGTTGTTCCTCTTAAAATAGCTAAAATTTAAAGCTCAAAAACAGTGTTTGCTGGTATGATAGTATTACTGTAATGTTCCGAAACGCCTAGTCACTGAGTTCACAGAGGTAAATGTAAAGATTCACTGGAGGAGGATGCCTGCCTGCCAAAAATGGCAGACAGCGTATTTGTGATTAGTTTGTTTTCCAATAGCGGAAGGACTAATGGTTATTTGGATTCTCTTATTTTGTAATGTGGCAGAAAAAAACATTTACTGCCACATCAGTTGAAGTGGGGGAATAATGTAGCAAAGTGTACCAGCAGGAGGGAGCATTATATATACACGCAGTGCATGTCAGTGTTTATATACATATTTATCATGCTGCAGACACACATGCACATTTGGATACACAAAGGTGTGATAAAAGTCTACCTATGCTTGATTTTTGCACTGCAGGATTAAAAACGTGTTATTTGTGAGCTGTGATTTACTGCAGACAAATCACCTACATCTGTAATGTCAGTCATCACTATGGCTTCTGGCAGTTTCATGGACAGCAGGTCATTGTCAGTGTTACGGTGCACTATTGGCTCTGTTTGCTATTGGATTTGCCGCTGTTTACTCGCCGGCACTGTTGCTTGTTGCAGTGTATACGGCGCACGCTCTGCTAGTGCCATGGAATGAGCCTGAACAATCAGGAGGCATCTCCAGAGGGATGGCAGAGTGCTGCCGCAGCCTCTGACATGTGTGTGTGCTGGATTGTTCTGTCTTGATTTAAAGCACAAATTGCCCAATAGATGGAGGACCTTGCTGCTTTGTGCATGTTGTTTTTTTCTTTGCTCTTTGCAGATTAGATAATGGTGTCTCTATTGAATATATCTACTGAATATATAAGTAAACTCTCATTATTGAACATTAAAGCTTATTAACTCAAGCGGCGTATATTTGTCTACATCTCCATTGTGTTAAATAAGGTTCTTGTTGAACATTAAATCCATCTGCATATGGCATCTACTGTATGTCACCTATGCTAATGTCTATGCTAATTGTGTAATATTAAACATTCATATAAATAGGCTACACAACAAGCGGAAGGGTTACTTGTAAACCCGGCATAAAAAAATCCAGCTCAGCTTGTGGTTCTCTTCTACGGGTAGAAATAAAATCTAGAGGAAACAGGTTTTGCAATGTACCCTTTCTCGTTTTAATGGTGGGAACTACTTAGAGTGAGGAAAACAAGTATTTGATACACTGCCAATTTTGTAAGTTTTCCCACCTTTTGCATAAAATAGTTATTTGATGCACTAGAAAAACTGAACTTAATGTTTGGTCCAGAAACCTCTGTTTACAATTACAGAGGTCAGATGTTTCCTGTAGTTCTTAACCAAGTTTGCACACACTGCAGCAGTGATTTTGGACCACTCCTTCATACATATCTTCTCCAGTTCTTTCAGGTTTCCAGGTTGCCCCTTCCAAAAATGTTTTAATGGGTTTAGGTCTGGACACTGACCAGGCCATTCTAGGACCTTGAAATGCTTCTTATGGAGCCACTCCTTAGTTGCTCTGGCTGTGTGTGTGTTTAATAGTCAGACCCAGGCGCGACCCATCTTCAGTAACAAAATCTCGCAATATATGACCCCATACCCTATCTATTCCTTCAATATGGTGCAGTCGCCCAGTTCACTTTGCAGAAAAGCACATCTATGTTTTTCCACCCTTTGGTTCACTGTTGGGACTGTGTTCTTGGGGCTATAATCATCCTTCACCCTCCAAACATGGCAAGTAGAATTCTGTTTTGGTCTCACGAAAAGTTCTGTTTTGGCCTCATTTGACCACATGATCTTCTCTCATCATTGGTAAACTTCAAATGGGCCTGGACATGTGTTGGCGTGAACAGGGGGACCTTGCGTGTCTTGCAGGATTTAAAGCTATGACGTGTAATGGTAATTACACGTCACAAGGTAATTACCTTGTGGTAATTTTTTGAGATTGTAGTCCCAGCACTCTTCGGGTCATGTCCTCCCATGTAGTTCTGGACTGATTTCTGACCTGATTCTGACCCCAAGAGATGAGATTTGCATGGAGCCCCAGACCGAGGAGGATTGAAGGTCTTCTTGTGTTGCTTCCATTTTCTAATAATTGAACCAACAGTTGTTGCCATCTCACCATGCTGCTTGCCTATTGTCCTGAAGCCCATCCCAGCCTTGTGCAGGTCTACACTGTTGCCCCTGGTGTCCTTAGACAAGCTCTTTGGTCTTGGCCATGGTGACGAGGTTGGAATGTGGTTGATTGTTCAAACAGGTGCAATTAATAGACTCATGGGGCAGGGATTGAATGTGGGTGTTAAAAGCAGCAGCGCAACTGGCCCCAAAGCAGGGAATTCTCCTGGGGACAGAGCAACCAGTTTGTGGTGAGCCATACGAAAGCACCCTTTAATTCATTACCTTCATCCCAGAGACATAAACCCAAACTTTCCTTAACAATTAGACTGAACAGAGCCATATTTGAGAAGCACTACCAACTTGTAGTCTGCAGAGAGCTCTGCAGCTTCTGTTTCAAAACAGAATCCTCAACCAGCAAGTTCATATAACCTGATTATATGCGTCTTTACTTTTTTTCTCTTTTTCTTTTAAACTGCCAGCTGTAGAGCAGAACCAACATTGTCAAGTTTGCTTGGGGACTGGCTGAAAGGTCGGGATTGTTAATCGTGTCCTTTGTGCAAATACATTTTTACTCCTAGTGGATGCTGATGCTCTGAAAAAACGCGTCTGAGTAATAGCTGGCTAGGGATTACGGGAAGGCTGCGGGTTCCTATCTTGCGTTAGGTTTTTAACAGCGCTGCAGGTTCCACTCCTTGCTAATTGATGTGCTCTACTGATGCATGTTCATTTGCAATGGAAATTGGGAGCCAGCGATGTGGTCCATGCAGCTGAAACCCATTAAGCGCACAAGGTGGAATATCTCCCTGTGTCTCGTGTAATAGCAGGCTGTAAATATAGCACTCACCACAAATGTGTATTTCTTCTGTGAATTCATTACTGATCTATTAAGACAAGTGGCATCATAAAGCAATTATTGAATGGCTTCATAAGCACAATTACAAGCCTGCAGGATGGGGCACATATGAAGACCCCCCCCCCCATAGTCAGCAGGTTTATTGTTTTGCAGACGCTACTGTAGATAAGACAACAGTTAGGCTCTGTTAAATCAGTTTCATGTCTTCATTTTTAACATCTGATACAGAACATAAGTTCCCTTACTGCATTCATGTAGCCTCCTTGTATTGTTGAGTAATTGAAGAAAAACAAATAGGAAATGTGTGGGATGATTCTTTTTTGACTTTATGGTCTTTCCTTTCTAACTATCCTGTTCTTGAGATTTCACATCTCTAAAGTTACTTAATTTCTCCTCAGCGGGATTGTCCAGGCAAAAAAAAGCCTTTACTCACATTTTGTATCCCGCAGCTCCTCCATGTAGGTTATGAGCCTTGAAAGGGCTCCATATAATATTTGCACCAGAGCCCCCATCACATTTAGTTACACCACTGGGTGGGGGTAGTCTAATGAATTCCTAGGCACTTTTTTTTCTTTAGGGTGTAGGTTTGCTTAAAGAGGAATATCAAAGGCACATTCAAAACCCCTAAACCCTCATAAGCCTGTCCCCCCCCCCCTGCCCTTGGTTTGCATTTTGGGCATTCTTACCTTACTGGGGCATCTGTATTCCCTGTCCCTTGGATTCTGGGTGTCCTCCGTTGGGCAGTGTCATTTTTCTCCCATCAGACACTGCGCGCAATTCCCAATCTCATGTATGCGCAGGAGTGATATAGCGTGCTGCTATGGGAGCTGGAGAAAGAGCCACGAAAGTTAAAGAGCGGCGTTCTTAAAGACCTGCTTCTGGACGAGGATGGCTAAAGACGTGGCTATTTCGGACGGCTAAGTGAAACGGCCCTGAAACAGCACAATGTCGCCACCTCCCAATGGCATAGAAACATAGAAGGTTGACGGCAGAAGGAGACCATACGGTCCATCTAGTCTGCCCTTATGTGTATACTGTATGTACTCTTAGGATAGATGTGTGCTTATCCCAGGCATGTTTAAATTCAGTTGATTTTGTCAACTACCTCTGCTGGAAGTTTGTTCCAAGCATCTACTACTCTTTCTGTAAAATAATATTTTCTAACATTGCTCCTGATCTTCCCCCCGACTAGCTTCAGGTTGTGCCCCCTTGTTCTATCATTAAGCTTCTTCTTAAAAACACTTCCCTCCTGAACCTTATTCAATCCTTTCACATATTTAAAGGTCTCAATCATGTCCCCCCTCTCCCTTCTTTCCTCCAGACTGTACAAATTAAGTTCTTTAAGTCTCTCCTGATAAGTTTTAAGTTTAAGTCCTTCCACCATTTTCGTTGCCCGCCTTTGGACACGTTCTATTTGAATAATGTCTTTTTGCAGGTAAGGTCTCCAGAACTGCACACAGTATTCTAGCTGTGGCCTTACCAGGGCTCTATACAGCGGCATCACAACCTCCCTCTGTCACGAAATCGATCGTTCAACGTCTGTTTGATCGAGCGATCTGCAACGTGTGTGTGGGTTGCTTCCAGCACAGAGAGCAATCAGACCAAAAACACCCCACACACCAATTACAACAAGCTGCCACCACCACCGCAACTACACTTTAAACGATTAAATTGGGCCGGTGGAACCCTCCTCAATCACCATCCGATCAAACTCTGCTGGCGAGTAATCGAGACAGTCACCACACACCTGCAGACCCCTCTCCACATACAAGCAGGGCACAGGCAATCCACACTGATTCCGTCCCACACTTATCCTGAGGAGAGTCTGATCAGTTCTGCTGTGGAACGATCAGATACAATCAGCTTGCAATCTGCTGGCTCACACACAGTCACCATGCAGCACTCCAAGTTAACTGTGAGTCATTCAACCTTGTAACACTATAGGATTAGTTACACTTTCTCAATCATACAATGGATTAGTTACAATCGATCTTACAGTCTATGGGTTAATACACAATTACGAGCGGTCATACAATCTTCAGAAACCAGGGGGTCGTTTTTAGAGCTTCAAGTAAACCAGGTTAGAGGATTTCTAATTGCCAAGAAGGTAGGCCCGTGCAAAATGGAAATTTTAAAATTTTAATAAAAAGACAAAAATTCAAATAATAAACAAAAAAAAAAAAAAAAAAGACAATAAACAAATGTGCAGAAAAACAGTTAGAAAATAAAAGGAGAAAACCATTGGAAATCCTATACCTCATAAATGGATAAAGACTTCTGTTCCGAGGGCTGGAGGAGCAATGGGACACACCACGATCAAGGATCGGACCCTCTGTATGTGACCCCAAAAACCATTTCTTCCCTGGATTTATTCTCCATTCCAAGGGGGCTGGAAAGGCAAATGCCATCCCCCTCCCTGGGTGGGTGCTGGGGGACAAATTGTAAATCTCTCGTTCCAAGCTGCCTGCGCTCCCCCCACAGCAGTGGTGCTTTCTGTTCCTAGATAAGGATTTATTGCCCCTGTGTCCAGGAAGTCTTTTAAGGACTGTTTATTTTGGTTATAGGATATGTGTAGGAATGCTGGGGATGAGGCAGAGGGGGAAAACATGAAATAAATTAGGACATTTGATGTCACATCTTTCCCCTAAGAAAAGTGCAAGGGGAAGAGACTGACAGGTCTCTTACCATAGCACCTGTAACCATGAAGGGTTCTTGGCCCATAGGGAGGCCAACAGAGTACCAGTTTCGATCTATTAAGGAATTTCTAGCTGATTCTTTCCTACATAGGGTCCAGAAAGGGTCCCAGCCTGGGGAGACCTGGCCAATAGTTTGTAGCCCCAGCAGTGGCAGCTGAAGGTTCCATGGGTAGGTACCCTTCTGCCAAGCCATATCCATGCCAAATGGAATCCGGGTGGAATGGCAGGGGCCTGCCATGGAACATTTCATAGGTACCTGGATACTGTCATGTGGCAAGGACAGGGACCGGCCTGGACTATCAGGGCAGCAACCTGGGCCACCATCCTCTTTATCACCCTCACTGGTGCTGGCAAGAGAGTAGGGTGACCACCAGGGGTTGAAAAGCCCAAGGCCCCCAAACATCCCAGATTCCCCTGGGTGTTGGCAATTCCTCAGGTTAGGCCAAGGCGTGGTGGGCTCTGTCCTAGTCACGTCTTTTTGTACCTCTATATTCTCAGCTAGGGAAGGCCTGGCTTCCATCCCTAGGGGCTGGTGTATCACAGTTATGGGGACCGGGGCTAGCATATTACTGGAGTCTGGGGCAACTGAACTTGGGGACAGTTGACCCTGCCTCCAGTAAGTGCAGCCCTCAGTGTTGAGTGTAGGGAGTCTGCCAGCAAAGCATGCTGGCTGCTTGGCTGTCAGAGCCCCCACGTCAGAGGCAGGCATCACTCTTGCCTTTAGGAGCAGATCTGAAGGATTGCTGTCCCTCAGGTTTTTCTCTTCCTTCCCATTCTCACTGGCAGCCTCCTGTGCACTCTGCTGTGGAGTCACTGCTGCTGGGGAAGGCACTATATTAAAGGAATCACAATCACCACTCATAACATACTGACAGGGCACCTTAACCTGGGAATCTGCGGGGAGACCGGCCTGTGTCTGGCAAGGGTCCCCCACAGTGGATAAAACAGGGTTAGGCAATATACATTTTTCCCCCCTCTGTTCTCTCCCAAGAGGGCGGTTAAACCCAGAGTCCTTCAGCAGCTCCACCTGATCCGCAGGTGGTGCAGAAGTGTCTGTGGAAGTTGTGGCAGGTACATAATGGGCTATCATCCTGCCCAGATCAGTTCCCAGTAAAACATCTGCTGGGAGGGAGGCAGACACCCCCACCTCTCTCATGCCACATCCGGCACCCCAGTCCAGGTACACGCGGGCCATGGCTAGGGTAGGATTACGGCCCCCAATACCAGTGACTGTCAGGGTCTTATCCGGGATGATGTCCTTTTGGCTGATCAGCTTGGGGTGCACCAGGGTAATCTCAGCACCAGAGTCCCTGAGGCCTGTAGCAAGCTGGTTGCTAACGGTGACAGGCTGCAGGTTGTCAACAGGGTGTGGGATTTGGGCTGAAACCCACAGGACAGCATGGGACGCAGTGGACTTTTCATGGGGGTTGGGGATCATTTTCTCAGGGCAGGAGTTGCTCAGATGGCCGGTTTTCTTGCACACATAACACCGTCGGTCGTCGATGGCCACTGCCTGCCTGCCAGAAGTGTTGGGGCCTGATCTGGGGGACATCCGGTCAGCAGAGGATGGGGGATGGTCCCTGGTCTTCTCTTCTTTCCGGAGGGGAGGAGGGGATCTGCGGACATCTTGTACTCTGCTGGCTACATACAGGTCAGCAAAGTCCGCAGCCTGGTCAGAGGTTTTGGGTTCCTTGGTCAGAATAAACTGTCTGACCTCTGCTGAGCAAATGTGTAATAATTGGTCCTTTATCATGAGGTCTGCAAGGTCAGCAAATGTGGAGATGGACAGTCCTCTGACCCACTGATTAAAAGCAGTTCTCAAGTTGCTCAGAACATCGGCATAGCTGTCATGTTGGGCACGCTGCACAGTTCTGAATCGCTTCCGGTACACCTCAGGGGTAAGGTTATACCGTTTGATCAGGGCTTCTTTTATCTTATCATAGTCCCCATCACAGTCCATTGGGAGGTCGGCAAAGACTTCCAGGGCCTTACCTTTTAACCCAGGTGTTAGATATCTGGCCCACTGGTCTCTAGGTAGGTGAAACTGGCGACAGGTACGTTCAAAGGTTCGGAGATACACGTCCATATCCGAATTCGGGTCCATCACCGGGAATCGATCAAAAGATGGCATAGAGGAGCGTACCTCTCGGGACTCACAGGATGGTAGAGAGGCACGGTCTCCCTGGATGCGTGCGAGGTCAAGCTGGAATTGCCGCTCTGCCTGGCGCTCCTCTCTCTCTGCTTGGCTGGCAGCGGCTTCTGCTTGCTGATGCTGCATGATGAGCTGTAGTTTGATCTGTGGGTCACAGTCCCCCAAGCACTGTAGGGCAGCCTGCAGAGAGGGGCTTAGTCCACTTGGCAAGGGACGCTGCTCGGAGCCCTCATGGAGATTAGAGGCAGGCTCCTGGGAACTCTCTAGGTTTGGCTGTGGATCGGGTGTCATGACTGAACGATCTTGGTCATTTTCCATCAAGGCAGTAACCAAATGTTCTTTTGTCTTGGATGCATCGCTGTCAATTCCTCTTTGCTCACAAAGACTTAGTAGTTGCTCCTTTGAAAACCGTTTGTAGGAGGCAGCCATCTCAGTCCTTTCTTTTGCAAAATAAACTTAGATAGAAAAGAAAAACGGGGAAGGGTAAACTGTTTTCTGCACAAATGTATTTTCCAACAAAAAAAAGCTAAAATATGCACGGTGGTTCCTCTTGAAGGCTGGCAATCCCTTAGGGGGAACACCACCCCTTAGTGTAAGATTTAACTTGTTTAAACCAGACACTAATGCTCTAAAATGTATCGCACGCGCTGCCACCAATATGTCACGAAATCGATCGTTCAACGTCTGTTTGATCGAGCGATCTGCAACGTGTGTGTGGGTTGCTTCCAGCACAGAGAGCAATCAGACCAAAAACACCCCACACACCAATTACAACAAGCTGCCACCACCACCGCAACTACACTTTAAACGATTAAATTGGGCCGGTGGAACCCTCCTCAATCACCATCCGATCAAACTCTGCTGGCGAGTAATCGAGACAGTCACCACACACCTGCAGACCCCTCTCCACATACAAGCAGGGCACAGGCAATCCACACTGATTCCGTCCCACACTTATCCTGAGGAGAGTCTGATCAGTTCTGCTGTGGAACGATCAGATACAATCAGCTTGCAATCTGCTGGCTCACACACAGTCACCATGCAGCACTCCAAGTTAACTGTGAGTCATTCAACCTTGTAACACTATAGGATTAGTTACACTTTCTCAATCATACAATGGATTAGTTACAATCGATCTTACAGTCTATGGGTTAATACACAATTACGAGCGGTCATACAATCTTCAGAAACCAGGGGGTCGTTTTTAGAGCTTCAAGTAAACCAGGTTAGAGGATTTCTAATTGCCAAGAAGGTAGGCCCGTGCAAAATGGAAATTTTAAAATTTTAATAAAAAGACAAAAATTCAAATAATAAACAAAAAAAAAAAAAAAAAAGACAATAAACAAATGTGCAGAAAAACAGTTAGAAAATAAAAGGAGAAAACCATTGGAAATCCTATACCTCATAAATGGATAAAGACTTCTGTTCCGAGGGCTGGAGGAGCAATGGGACACACCACGATCAAGGATCGGACCCTCTGTATGTGACCCCAAAAACCATTTCTTCCCTGGATTTATTCTCCATTCCAAGGGGGCTGGAAAGGCAAATGCCATCCCCCTCCCTGGGTGGGTGCTGGGGGACAAATTGTAAATCTCTCGTTCCAAGCTGCCTGCGCTCCCCCCACAGCAGTGGTGCTTTCTGTTCCTAGATAAGGATTTATTGCCCCTGTGTCCAGGAAGTCTTTTAAGGACTGTTTATTTTGGTTATAGGATATGTGTAGGAATGCTGGGGATGAGGCAGAGGGGGAAAACATGAAATAAATTAGGACATTTGATGTCACACCCTCTTCCTACTGGTGATGCCTCGAGCTATGCAGCCGAGCATCCTGCTTGCTTTTCCCACTGCCTGGCTACACTGTCCACTCATCTTGCAGCTATCAGTAATCAGTACCCCTAAATCTCTCTCCTCCAAGGTCCTGGCTAACACAGTACTGCCCATATGGTACTTAGAGCAGGGATTCCTTCTACCCAAGTGCATGATTTTACATTTAGAGACATTAAACTCTAGTTTCCACAGTTTTGACCACCTATCCAGTAAAGCTAAATCATTTTCCATGTTGCAGACACCTCCAGGAATATCCACCCTATTACTAACCTTTGTATCATCAGCAAACAGACAAACTTTTCCTACCAAGCCTCCTCCTATGTCACTTACAAATATATTTAAAAAAATGGGGCCCAGGACAGAGCCCTGCGGCACACCCCTTGTAACTCGCCTTTGTTCAGATTGCACACCATTTACAACAACGCTCTGATACCGATCCCTCAGCCAACTGGAAATCCACTGAACTATCCAGGGATTGAGTCCTACCTTCAATAACTTATCTATGAGCTCCTTATGTGGTACAGTGTCAAAGGCTTTGCTAAAATCCAGATAGGCGATATCCACAGCACCACCTTCATCTAACACTTTAGTGACATTGTCAAAGAAATCAATAAGATTGGTCTGACATGATCTGCCCTCAGTAAAGCCGTGCTGTTTTGGGTCCAATAGGTCATTAATTTTTAGATAGGAAATGATCTGTTTTTTTAAGAGTGTTTCCATTAATTTGACCACTATAGATGTTAAACTAACTGGCCTGTAATTACTGGCTTCTTCTCTACTCCCCTTCTTATGGATTGGTATGACATTGGCCATTCTCCAATCATCTGGAACCTCACCAGTTGAAAGGGAATAGTTAAGTAAATCAGTCAGAGGGGCTGCAATCACAAACCTTAAGTTCCCTTAGAACTCTTGGGTGGATTCCATCTGGACCCATCGCCTTACTTACCTTTAGATGTGCCAGCTCGGCTAGGACATTAGCCTTCAGAAACTCCGGAGCTGTGCCCTCCCAGCGGGATGCTGTGCTATGGCCATGCCTGCTACTATCTGAAAATACCGAACAAAAGTAGCTATTCAGATGGTCAGCCACAGCCTTATCTCCGTCAATATATTTATTTGCCCTATTTCTAATTTTTGAGACTGCGTTGTTTTTCTTCTTTTTGTCACTAATATATCGGAAAAAGGTTTTATCTCCCCTCTTCATAGATTTGGCCATTTTTTCCTCCTTTTGCCCTTTAGCAGTCCTTATAATCAGTTTTGCATCCCTCTGTTTAATTTTATACACCTCTCTGTCAGCTACACTTCCACTTATTTTATACTTCTTATAGGCAGACTTCTTATCTTTTATGATAGTGCTGACTTCCCTAGTAAACCATAATGGTTTCTTCTTCCTTTTATTCTTGCTAGTTTGTCATCCAAATGTATGCAGCGCCCAGCGAGGGGAAGGATGGCAATTAGTTGTAAAGATGTCTGATGTTCCTCTTTAAACTGCTCATAAGGTCTCAAAAAAAAACCTTTACTTAGCTTACCGCCCACAGACTCAATCCTTTGGTGCATGCTGGACTAGAATGTCTTCAGTGCTCTGTCAGCAGCACCTTAGGAGGCCTCTGTGTATGCCCCCCCCATTATTTTTAAAGAACCCTTGACATGGTTTAGGGTTTCAGGGTTTCATTTGTATATTGGTCTGTGATTTAAATGTGTCATATATAACATCATGTCTGGCATAGCAAACTAGGTATTCTAGGTACCTTAGTTTATTAATGTTCTTCCCTCCCCGGGTCTACAGCATGTGCTGTTAAAATGGCAATGGATAGGACATAGTCCTTGGATCAGCACTGGACTTCTGACAGAATAAAATCACCTCCTGGTCTGGGCACTTCTTCTTGTATTAGGCACTGTAATAGCTATCAGAAGGGTGACAGGGAAGCAGAAGTGACTGGCAGCTTTGGGACTTGTTTTAATAACAGTGCACACATCAGCTATGTGAAAGATCACCTTCTAAACCTGGACCAGAGCTGACATAAAGAGCAAAGCCGTCACACAACAGAATAAAGGGGCAGAGCTAGGATGAATATTGATGCCATCCAGAGCCTGGAACCTAGCTGCATTCAGCCCACACACAGCAGACCTGCCTGGTGTATTTCTACAGAACATCTCTCTAACATTGGCATGAACGTACAAAAGTAAGTCAACAATTTGATATGTGCCAATCATAGTTTGCAGATCAGTGCTTCAGGCGTATGACCCTACCACAGGCCAAAATATCCTACAACTAAACTCACATTCCTCTGCGTTATTAACCAACTAGTTGCCCCAATTATCTGAGCCAAAAATCATCTGTTAACCCTAATATGCTAGACAGGTTCAGACTGGCCCATAAGGGGGGCAGGGGGGCAGTGGGACTCTGAACTTCATCAAAGTTGGCAAAGTTGGCTTTGGCAAGCCCCACCCTGGCATGTGCCCTCTATTACAGTGAATGGACTAGTAATTTAAGGGAGGCGTGAAGTCATGTTGATAGATGCTGCCATGGGGGCCCAATGATGGAGGACAGAATCTCATTCTCCCTTTTCAGTAAGTAATAAGACAGGAGCGCTGAATGGAGGAGCTGCAGGGACAAAGGGTGAGTAGAAACTTTTTTTTAATGCCAGCACAGGGAACTCCAAAAGAGGACTCCAGACCACATGGTTGCAGGCAGGCAATCAGGAAACGAGTAGAAAGGTAGGAGAACTGGCTAATTATTATGCCCTCCCCGATCTGTTCAGCCTTTATAGACTTCTAGGGAGCTGGTTGTCCCCCTTTATATACTCTAATCGATTCTCGCAGCTACAGTCCAGTCAGAAAAACCTTAGTTACCTGCCAGTCTGCCAGTCTAGGGCCGATCTCTTGTAGTCCATGTTCTTCCCTTTTACTCTCTAGCACCTTCTCTTTCCCTGTCTTACTCTTTTAAGCATTGGTTTACTGGGGCAAGAAATCTGCCTGGAATTTTGCCAACCTCTTGCCAGCCCATAACCAGGCGCATCAACCTTGTTTGTGTCCCAGCAAGTGCCCTTTGAATCTGAGGCTATAGCATTGCACCTGCATATCATGGTGTATATGGCCACTTATAATGTGAAGGTATTGTAGGGGCAGATAATGTTGTAGGGATGTTTATGCCCCCCCCCCCCCCCCCCGATGCTGAGGCTATAGTATTCCAGGGACAGATCATGGGCTGGGTTTTTTTGACTGGGGGATGCAGTAGGGCCTGTAGTGCTGTAGTGGGGGGGGGGGGGGGGGGGAGATTAGGGAAGCAGGGATTGAATCTCGTTGTTTGAAGCAGCAGCAGCCCAAACAGGTCATAAGCAGTGCAGCTCACCAAGGAATCCTCCAGTCTCCCTATGGCCAGTTTTCCCTTGTTTTTACATGACATTTTTAATTTTTTTTTTTTTTTAATTGAGAATTTATTTTCCATTTTCAGGTGCAAACATTAAATGGGGCCCTTTCACGTCTCATACAGTAAACATTTTTACTGAATCAGAGACAAATGGTGCTTCCTTTTTCTAAATTAAATGCAAAGTGAGCACAAATATGATAAAGTGAAGGAGCTACAATGATGGGACCCCTCTGATTTTCTGTGCTCTAGTGCAGTTGCACCTCCTGCACCCCCTCAAGTTATGCCCCTGCTGAGTGTGTGTGTGCTGGGGGCAGCATTTGAAAATCTAGCACTTGGTGACATTTAACCTAAAGCCGGTCATAACCAGGACCCAGCCTTGGTACAGAGGGTTTTGGTCCTTTTTAATGTCCCACATATCGGTCTGTTCGTGAGAGCTGTTCATTTAAATTTTTAGAAATGCAGATAAGAGCCATGTGAACAAAACTACAGCCATGTTTTCAATATGCAAGTTGAGTAATTTGCAGGTCTTTATATTCGAATTGGTGGCAGATTGATTGGTTCACTTTGAATCTTTTTACTGCCTCTTCTGTTGGCTAGGGGACAAGAATTGTTTGGCGACACATTGGCTTTGAAATAAAAAAACCCTAAGACTGTACTTTCTATGCCAGGCAAATTGCCGTTCAGCCTGCTCACACCAGTCACTGAGCCAATGACCTAATTTGTCTTTGTAGGAAAAAATGTCTTAATGGGAAATCATATTCAGGGGTTTCATTACAGCTCTCATAGCAAAGAACAGTTACAAATATAAAAATTTTGCTGCATTTGTCACCTTGTACAATAAAAGAAACAGCAGCATCCTGCTTGGGTCATACATTTAAAGAGGAATTCCCATGAAGGCTTTCTCCACGTTTTCCAGAATGTTATTGCTGTGTAGGGCTGTTTTGGGGGGAGGTGATGATAAAAGCCCCACTCAAGACAGTCTATGGCGCTGACCTGTTGGTAACAAAATGAGGCTGAGCCTTCGCTTAGTGGAAGAGTGGGATAAATGTTCTGTGTGGCAGTGCCTCTACCCAGAATAGGGCCCTTGTAACTGTCGGGGAACCTTTCTGGGAAATAGATCAAGTCTAAACAAAACCATACAATGAGAGCAGAGGGACCACTGCTCCCAGCAATCTCTTAAAGCAATCACTGGCACAGTTGAATATAATAACACTATAAACTTTATATAGCAAATGTTAAAGGTACAAGAGAAATAAAGCATACACAGTGTAATATATATATAATGCAGTAATGAAAGGCCTAGCTTCAGTCAGTCCGTGCATATATACCCGGGTATATAGTTACTCTATAGCCCAAATACCTCCAAGAGAAAGAGTCTGCGCAGGATGAAAGCTGCAGGGGCCCCTGATCTTAATAGTTGATCCACTCTTGACGCGTAGAACTCGGATCACACAGGTGAAGCTTCTCCACTGGGTACACTGTACATGCAGGTCAGCAAGCTGGGAGTAAAGAAGGCGTTCCAAAACAGCTACAGACGATCTCCACTTGCCACAATCAGCTGAACTGGCAGTGAACAGTCTGATAGTCAGTGGAAGGATCCAGACTCCACCGTAAGGCTCTGGATACAGAAGGCAGCAGCACAGCTCCTGACAGCAAGCCGCGTGCTCAGGTCTCTATGCTTGCAGGATGTCTGTCCTCTATTTATAGTCTTTTTGTACCTCCAGCACAGGGCTGCAAGTCCAAGCTAGCAGGGGCAGGAAGTATACTGTCACTGGTTAAGGAGGGAATGCTCTATGATTTCCAGGAGACATGCAATGTTCAGAGCAACTTTGGCCCTTATTTAACAAGGGATAGCGCCAGGTAGCAAATGGTGAGCGAACGGTAATGACGGTCACCGCCACGAGTACGCCGGCTCCCCTCCGCAATCACACATTTATCAAGCCGATCCTGCTTAGCGACTGACAGAGCGCCAGATAGCGAATCATTCATCATTATTCCAGCCTCACCCCACAGACAGGTATGACCTCTCGCTACCTGTCGCTCTCCAATGCATTTCAATGGAACAATCGTTAAATATTCATAATTAATTGCTATTCATTTTTTTTTTTTTTTTTTTTTTTAAATGGCAAAAATTCTGTGACCACTTCTGCAATGTTAGATATTTTTTTTAAGGTTAAAAAAAAAAAAAAAAAAAAAAACTGTGCAGAATTGATATTACAGGTCTGATATTAATGTATTCATATTACAAAATGTTTTGAAAAACATGTTTTTTTTTTTTTTTTTTTAATATGGTTGTTTGGGGGTTAAAAAACTACTTTTAACCCATCGCCGCCAGCACTCTGGGGTTTAAACAAGCATTTCACAGCGCGAGAATTTTTTGAGCGTGATTTGTTAATGAATATGCTGGGAGCCGTTCGCTATGGCCATTCGCTGTCATGCGCTCCCATACAGCGCGGAACCTGTCAAACAGCCACTCCTAACCCCATATTCAACATTACCGCACACCGACTGAGTCGCTGTCAACAGCCGACCAACGGCCAAGCACAGCGAATACTAGCGTGCGCTGTGAAAATAACGCTACTGTCGCTCATCTGTCGCTACCTGGCGCTATTAATGAATCGGCCTCCCCGTGTTAAATCAGCACTTCCCTACATACTCCCCCTGGTGAAATCTTTACGTCCCGGCAAAGAGAAACTATGATTAAAGTCAACATTAAATAACAAGAAACAACGTCGTCCTCTCTCCATTACAATGTATTGCTGCAAGAAACAAGTCAGTAGTAATACATGCCAGGAGTAGCAAAAACGGGCAACATATTAACCAAATTGGAAACTGCACCTACCCAAGCATGATACAGCTGTGGCTGACTGATAAACCTGGGATCTCCCGAATTATCATAGGTAAAAATGGGTGGAGCGTGTCTAACTCTTTCCCCTCTCCGTATTCCCCTCTGAGGTAATCCAGTGTTTTCAGGCCTTGAACTAGGACTGTGAGTCATGGGCAGGGATGGTGCTGGTTCTATAGCAGGATTAGGCTCCTGCCTGCGGGTCGTCATTGACTGAGGCACAAACTCTGGGGAGCTAGGACTCAACAGCTCTCTTGAAGGGGCAGGAGCAGTTGGGCTATGACATCAGGAACTGCAGTCCAATCACTCTCATTAGTATCTGGCAGATCAGAAGTGGAATCTGCCTGAGGCTGAGGCGGATCACTCACTGCAAAATCTTCTGAGCCATTGTAATTTTCGATTTGAGGGATAGGCAGCAAGTGGTTTCGATGCCAGGCCTTTATTCTACCTTCTGGTCCCTTTATTTTGTATACTGGGATCCTAGGCAGCTTGTCCACTACAGTAAAAGTCTCTTTTCTCCAGCGGTCAACCAGTTTATGTTTTCCAGATGCTCCTAGGTTTCGCAGCAGGACTTGGTCCCCTGGTTTCAAGTCTCTATATCTCACACGGAGATCATAGCGTCTCTTATTTCCAGCATTTACTTTAGCTGTATTTTCTTCAGCAAGGCGATGCGCTGATTCGAGGGAATCTTTCAGACGAGCCACATATTGATAATAGTTCTGATGGCTAACTCCATCAGTTGAAACTCCTAGGAGGATGTCAATGGGCAATCTAGGCTCTCTTCCAAACATCAGAAAGTAGGGTGAAAATCCTGTACTCTCGTGTCTAGTGCTATTGTAGGCATGTACCATAGCTTCAACCTTGCGACTCCAGGACTGTTTGTCTTGGACTTCCAGAGTACCCAGCATATCAAGCAAGGTCCGGTTGAATCTCTCAGGAAGAGCATCACGCTCTGGGTGATAAGTCTGGGTGATAGTCCGACTTTTCCGAATGTTCAATAGCTGAAGCAACTCTTTGATTAACTTGCTCTCAAAGTCTCTGCCTTGGTCTGAATGCAATCTGTGAGGTAGACCATAATGGATGAAATACTTCTCCCAAAGCACTCGAGCGACGGTAACTGCTCTTTGATCCTTAGTAGGGAAAGCTTGAGCGTAGCGAGTAAAGTGGTTGGTCACTACTAATACATTTCCAATCCCTCTTGAGTCATTGTCAATGCAAAGAAAGTCCATACAGACAAAATCCATGGGACCCGAACTCTGTAAGTGTTCCATTGGGGCAGCTCGAGCTGGCAAAGCTTTCCTCTGATCTGAGACATCGCCTGCATAAACTGGTCACAGTATCTCTCATCTTGGGCCAGTAGAATCGATCTTGCACTAGGCCATATGTTTTCTCAGGTCCCAGGTGACCATGATAATCATGTAGACTTCTGAAGACCATTCTCTGGAAACAATAAGGGAGAACCAGTTGATGCCTTCCAGGATGATCATGATACAATACCACACGATAGAGTAGGCCTTTGTCTATCTCAAACTTCTCCCAATCTCTTAAGAACTGACCACACTCATTGGGTAAATACTTAACAGTGTAGGGTCTTTAGCATGTACTGCTTGGTATAGAGGTCCAATTATCGAGTCAGCCTTCTGACTTCTGATCATCTGCTTTGGGGGTATGGAACAATTCTCAAATGACCCCAGTGCAGCAGGATAGGCGAACATGTCTGGCACAGCCTCTGGTCTACCTCCCATGGAATTATTAAGTTGCATCTCAGAGAAAGCCACTTGATCTTCAGTTACTGCAGTCATGGCACATAGGGCTCTAACACCAGGACCAGGGACTTCTTCCCATTCGATCTCTTCAGTAGCAGGAGTCAATCCTGGCCGCCTAGATAGGGCATCTGCTCCAATGTTCTTTGGGCCTGATTTATACTTCAGGGTGAACTGATAATTGGATAAAGCTGCCAACCAGCGATCTCCTGTGGCATCTAGCTTAGCTGTAGTTAGAACATAGGTCAAGGGGTTGTTGTCTGTTCTTACTTCAAAGGGAACCCCATATAGGTAATCATGCAGCTTATCAACGACAGCCCATTTGAGTGCTAGAAACTCCAACTTATGAACTGGATAGTTGCTTTCGCTCAGGGTGAGGCTTCAGCAGATGAAAGCGACAGGTCGAAGGCCTGATGGATATTCATGGTGTAACACTCCACCCAATCCTTCAAAACTTGCATCCACATGGAGCACATATGGCTTCTGTGTATCAGCGTACGCTAGCACGGGTGCGTCTGTCACCTTCTTCTTCAACTGAGTGAAAGCCTCTTGACATGCAGGAGTCCAACGATCCCCAAAAGGAGATTTGGAAGTCTTCTTTTGCTTCTCTGAAGCACATTTATCACTCTTCAGCAGGTCATGGAGAGGTTTGGCTATTCTGGAATAACCTTCTACAAACCGGCGGTAGTATCCACAAAAGCCAAGGAAAGAACGTAGCTCTGTGATATTCTGAGGTTGGGGCCAGTTCACCACTGCTTCAACTTTGGCTGGGTCAGTGGCGACTCCTTCAGCAGAAACGATGTGACCTACATAGGTAACTGATGACCGGAAGAACTTGCACTTGTCCTCTGACAGCTTCAGCCCTTCGTCTCGCAGGCGATTAAGTACTTGCATGAGCCGTTCTTCATTTTCTTCTAAAGTAGACCCAAACACAATAATGTCATCGAGATACACAAGACATTGCCAGGGCACTAGATCGCCCAACACTCGCTCCATCAATCTTTGGAATGTTGCTGGGGCGCCTCTGATGCCTTGCGGCATGCGAGTGAACTGAAAGAAACCCAAGGGACATATAAATGCCGTCTTCTCCTGATCTTCAGGTGCCATGGGAACTTGGTAGTACCCAGATTGCAGATCTAATACAGTGAACCAACAGTTTCCATTCAAAGCCTCCAGAGCCTCTTCAATCCTGGGCAAGGTATACTGATCAGGTATGGTTCTCCTATTCAGAGTTCGATAGTCTATACATAGACGGATCGATCCACACTTTTTCCTCACCACCACAATGGGCGAAGCATAGGGGCTCTTGCTGTCCACAATAATCCCTTGATCTTTCATCTGGTGTAGGGTCTGTCTCAATTCATCAACGTCTTTTGGAGCTATCCGTTGGGGCCGCTCTCGAAACGGTGTAGCATCAGTTAGACGGAAGGTGTGTTGAGCACTCTTGGCGCAGTCGACATCCATATCATCTGTAGAGAACACTTCAGGTATGCTTGATAGCTGCGTTGTCAGTTTCTGGTTCCAGGTTTCTGGTAGATTTGGATCGCTCAAATCAAACTTGAGAGTAGAGTTTAACTTCAACCCGACACACTTCAGCATAGGAGTTGACACCAAGCACAGGATATACATGGGCTACGTCCTGATGATGACCGATTATGACGGGGTGGGGAGAGCAATTTTTGACAGTCACCACCGTAGATAATGCCACTTGGGTCCTCCAATCCTTTCTTTCAGGAATAATCATCCAGCCCTTCTTAGTAATCATTTCTTCAGGGGTTTCCATGAGGACATAACTCCCATCTCCAATTAGTTCAGAGGCAATGCGGGAGGCCACTCTAAGGACTCTCTCTCCCCCTGGTGGAATCTCCACTGGATGCTCACCGATGTGATATACCATCCCATGCCGGTAACCAACAGAAAGTACATCACAGAGCTCTTTGAGATTGGGTGGCATGTCAGCTTCATAAGAAGGTGTAACCCCATCTCCTTCAAGAAACTTCTGGAAATGTTGTACACAGCTTTACAATTCGTGCCCAAAATCACTGGGGCTGCATGGGAGTCACCAGTGTCCAGGCAAACTAGAGCTGTAATCTCCATAGCAGGAACACCCTTGTCAGCTAACCCGGGAATAGTCACAACCACTTGCAAGCTTCCATCTACGGGATATGATTCAGAGTTCAGACCCCATAACTCTATATGCCCGGTGGACTGAAGGGGTATGTTCCTCAGATACTTCTTGTAAAATAAACAGTAGATTAAGGTGACTTGACACCCTGTATCAAATAGAGCTGGGGTGGAATGACCATTAATAGTGACTTTAACAATAGATTTTGAACATTGGAGAGGTCCTCTTGATTTTGGCTTGAAGAGCTTCCTGCTGCACCTTGGCTTCTGCACAGGAAAGGCCACACCTTGCAGTGTTTCCTCACACTCCTCCGGACACTGTTTAGTGGAATGGCCGATCTGACCACACCGTGCACAACTCTTAGAGTTCCTCCCCCCCATGATGCAGCCGGTTTCACATCTGGTGGTTTGGGTCTATATGATTCGGAAGGTTATCTTTGTGTCAGGTTGGAGGGGGTCCCCTCTCTATGAAAACGTTTACTTTTCTGAAGACTGAGCCGCACATTAGCTTCTTGTTGCTTCACTATATTCATTAATTCAGGAAGGGGAAGTGCTTGGTTTAATAACATCATTTTTAAAATTTGTGCGAGAGGGTGATGGGGCAACAAGCCTCTCACTAGCTGGCTGGATCTCATAGAGTCCACTGAAGAGGGGGATATAGCCTTATGATACAATAAATGTGATTGAAGTAACTGCCATCTGTTAATAAAGGTGGAAACATCTTCTCCCTCCTTCTGACGGGGCATTCGGTAATTAGCAACCATCTGCTCTAGATCATAGTATGGCTCAAAGTGATCAGACAGTACTTGTACATAGTCCACTGCACTGGCTCCCTCATGAGTGTCCTGGTACAGGTGGATTAATTCTGCAGCTGGTGACCGTAAACTTTCACTAACCTGAGTCTCACGTAGCTGCCTCTCCAACCGTTAAGTGCCAGCTACGTGAGACTCAGTGCCAGCGATTCTCTACAAGCATCATTTCGATTTCCGCCCCGGGCCTCTGATCTTCAGGAGGGGGCCCGGAATAGCCCCCCCCCCCCCCGCTTCCGCCGCCGACATCTGCAAGAAAAAAAAAAAGGTAAATGTCAGTACTCACCTCGCAGCGCGATCCCCCCCCCCCCTCGGGCTTTCCACGCTGCTAGTGAGGACCCAGAAACGGGCCCTCACCATCCTCTTCGGGCGGCGCTGGCCCCACCCCTAGCCCAGCCCACTTGTGGGAGTAGCGGGATGACGTCATCCCGCTCCTCATAGTGTCACACCCGGGCTCCGATCTGTCACTTGTCTGTAGCGATCGGAGCAGGGAGGGTGGGAGGCAGGGAGGCTCTGATCTCCCTGCCTCCCACCCTCCCTGCTTCGATCACTACCGACAACTGTCATCTGCAGCGGCGCGGGACACAGGATCAGAGGTAAGTATAAGTGAAAAAAGAATAAATAAAGAATTTTGTGTCTGTGTCTTTTTTTTTACTTAACCCTTTGTGAACTGGTAAGGGGTCCATGAGACCCCTTATACCAGTTCACAAGGCTCTGGGGCTGGCAATCACCGGCGGCTAGCGGGTGACTTGCCAAAACCCCCAGCCCCCTATTACCTGCCTCCCCAACGGCCAGGGGGGGGGCAGAAGGGCCACGCTGGCCCCTGCACCCTGTTCTACAAGCCCCCATAGCTGGTCCGGGTCAGTAATGCTGGGTAAGGGGGACCCTACGTCATTTTTGGGGGGGGATTTTAAGGGTTTTTAACACTCCCCCCTGGGAGGGGGGACCCTATGTCATTTTTTTATTTTAAATTAACCCCTTACAACTATGCAATGATATTGCATAGTTGTATCCTATCTGAAATCTCCTAAACTGCTGTTTCAGTTTGGGGGAGTTTCCTGGGCAGGAAAGGGTGTATACCAATACATATGTGGTACCGTTGTAACTGGGAGAAATAGGGCTTTCACACGCAATAATATTTTATTAACAAACTTACATTTATTACAAAAAACACTACAAATTGTAAAAAATAGATTATTTGTTTGCACATATTTCACCCAAAAGTATTGAGAATACACTAAAAAAAGGCCAAACAAGTCATTTCATGTTGAAGCCCAGACTCTGCTGAAAAAAACAATATATAATTTTCCTGGAAAATCCCTGGAAATCCCTTCAAAAATCAAGGTTGAACATGTGTAGCAGTGCCTCCAAATGTAGGGCTGTTTTGGGGGGGTGATGATAAATGCCCCACGCAAGACTATGGCGCTGACCTGTTGGTAACAAAATGAGGCTGATCCTTTGCTTAGTGGAAGAGTGGGATAAATGTTCTATGTGGCAGTGCCTTCACCCGGAATAGGGCCCTTGTAACTGTCGGGGAACCTTTGTGGGAAATAGATCAAGTCTAAACAAAACCATACAATGAGAGCAGAGGGACTACTGCTCCCAGCAAACTCTTAAAGCAATCACTGGCACACTTGAATATAAAAACACTATAAACTTTATATAGCAAACGTTAAAGGTACAAGAGAAATAAAGCATACATAGTGTAATATATATATAATGCAATAATGAAAGGCCTAGCTTCAGTCAGTCTGTGCACATATACACGGGTATATAGTTACTCTATAGCCCAAATCCCTTAAAGAGAAAGAGTCTGCGCAGGATGAAAGCTGCAGGGGCCCCTGATCTTAATAGTTGATCCACTCTTGACGCGTAGAACTCGATCACACAGGTGAAGCTTCTCCACTGGGTACACTGTACATGCAGGTCAGCAAGCTGGGGGTAAAGAAGGAGTTCCAAAACAGCTACAGATGATCTCCACTTGGCACAATCAGCTGAACTGGCAGGTGAACAGTCTGATAGTTAGTGGAAGGATCCAGACTCCACTGTGAGGCTCTGGATACAGAAGGCAGCAGCACAGCTCCTGACAGCAAGCCGCGTGCTCAGGTCTCTATGCGTGCAGGATGTCTGTCCTCTATTTATAGTCTTTTTGTACCTCCAGCACAGGGCTGCAAGTCCAAGCTAGCAGGGGCAGGAAGTATACTGTCACTGGTTAAGGAGGGAGTGCTCTATGATTTCCAGGAGACATGCAATGTTCAGAGCAACTTTGTGGTAAATCAGCACTTCCCTACAGCTGCCTGGATCCTTTTCAGGGATTTCCCTGTTACTTCTTATCCTGGCCTGACATAAAAAGCTGACATTGCAGTGGCTGGGGGCAGGAGAAATCAGAAGAATTATGCATTTCAGCACCTTAAAGCAGACCAAAATCTTGGTAACCCAGCTCTAAAGTCTAAAAGACTCCAGGACTGGGTTACAACTTGCCCCCATGGTATCCGGACACCCCCACGGTATAAAACCCCACTGGTTGACCTTATAATCACCTTAGGATTTGAACCCATGGGATATGCACAGACCTCCAGGGGCATCCCGGGCACTCCTCTAGCTGATGCACACACCTGCCACTAGCATTCAGGGGGAGGCATTCAACCATCAGTTCTATTCAGAATTAATTTCCAGACATAATACCACACAGCCAAGGGTGGACTGACACAGGGAGAATTTAAAGTGGGCCACATTGTTTTAGGGCCATCTGGGCTGGCACCTCACTGAGACCCTGTGCTGGAATTCACTCAATCCTCTTCTAACAGCTCCCTGACTCCTAAATGGCCCCAACGCCATCCCTCATCCCCCATCCCCCCCATCCAAGCCAATGTTTTGCCCCAGCAATGCTTATAGCCCCAGAATCACAGCTTTGGGGACCCACCCGTCACATTTATTTGCCCCTTTAATGCCAAATATTTAGTACCATCACAAGAGTGACCATATCTAGTCTTGGTCATCTGTCCCTGCAATGCTATAGCATCAGCTGATAACGGCACTCACTGACCGCTTGGGAAGCATATTGGAGGGGTGGGCCTCAGCAGCTTATGCATTGTTTATGGGCTGGCCGGGGCCTGTAAGTTCCTGGGCTAATTTTTGGCCCCAGTCTGCCCCTGTGCATGGCGGCGTGCCTTGATTGGTGTGGGCACATGCATTGTGGGAGCATAGATCAAGGTGAGTAAACAGCTTATCATAGGTGTTTCCTAAAGCTGGATACCTCAGTAAAGCGGACCAAAAACCAGGTTCGTGAATAGTCTGGGTATTGGTCCTCTAAATTAGTTATTTTAAGTTGTTTTTTAATGTGTGACCCCAAAATATAACCCAATGAACTAAAAGTATATACTCAACAATATGGAGAAGCAGCTTTTGTTTCCTTAAAAATATTTTACTAGGATACTGTTCTTCAGAAGTTCTATGTGTGGGTGTTAAAAAACACAAAACACATGAAACAGGAACGATGGCAGAAACAACAAAAATGTGCTTTTTTTTTATTTTGCTTGCTTGTTTTTCGGGGTATACCACTCACTGCCTGTAATTGGGATGCTCGCACACTGCCTGCATTTTGGATCCCCGCACACTGCCTGCATTTGGGATGCCTGCACACTGCCAGTAATGTGGGATACCCCTCACTGTTTGTAATTTGGGATGCCCCTCACTGCCTTTAATGTGGTATACTGCTCACTGCCTTTAGTTTGGGATGCCCCTCACTGCCTTTAATGTGGAATACTGCTCACTGCCTCTAACGTGGGATAGCACTCACTGCCTGTAATTTGGGATGCCACGTACTGCCTTCAATGTGGGACACTGCTCAGTCTGTAATTTGGGATGCCCCTCACTGCCTTTAATGTGGAATACTTCTCAGTGCCTGTAATGTGGGGTCTGTAATGGTGTGATCGGGGGGATTCTGCACACTGTCTATAATGGGGTGAATGGTAGGGGGTATTTTAGCACACCATTTGGTTCAGAATTTTTTTTTTTTCTAATTTTTCTACTCCAAATTCTGGGTGCGTCTTATAGGGCGAAAAATACGGTGCCACCTGAATATATAAATTGCTCTTATGGTCAGTTTTAGAGAAACATGCATACATCAGCATGTATTCCTTCTGATGTTCTATTTTAAAAGTGACATTTGGCAGTGTTCTGTTATGGGATTAGTGGACAGGTAGTCATCTGTGACCACCTTCATTTTATCTATGCATTTAGTTCAGATAAGCTTTTGAAAATTCTACATGTGGCAGTTATTAATAGAACACTCTGGGCAGACGTGACACTTTTCTTTTTTAACAGGCTCAGGGGACCGAGTCTGCCTGCTGGGTGCCTTTTTTTCAACCTGCAATCCTGCCATTCATCTTCTACATCTGACTCCTCCGATAACTTAATCCTTGGCTGCTTGGCTTCCCCAGGCAAGAGGTCTTGTACCAACAAAAGCTCTTTTTAGCTCATTGGTTTTCAGCCACATGTATATGAGCCCCTGCTGCTACCTCAAGACGTATTGGGAAGATGGTAGCTCAAGGCCCATATCCAGCGAGGCATTGACCTAATTTATTGCACTGCAGAAGTTAATAAGGTTAATGATACTAAAGCTGAATGTGTAAAACTGGATGGAAACCTAAAGTGTATGTTCACGAATACCAGAAGTCTGGTGAGTAAAGTGGGAAAGTTCGAGGTACTAGAAAAGTGGTTCTCAACCTTTCTAATGCCGTGACCCTGCAATACAGTTCCTCATGTTGCGGTGACCCCAAACCAAAAAATAATTTTGGTGGCTACTTCAAAACTGTAATTTTGCTACAGTTATGGTTCGGAATGTAAATACCTGATATGCATTATGTATTGTCATTGCTACAAATAAACATAATTTAAACATAGTGATCAATCACAAAAACAATATTTAATTATATGTTGAGAAATATTTATTACTAATTCCAATAAATCACATTTCACCATGACATAGCATGTGTCGGAAACTGTCATTTCTCCGCCTCTTATTGAAATTAATAGGAGGCTGTGGCGAATTGTGTGGTAACTTTCTCGGGAGCTCTCTTCCACAAAATCTGCCGCACTCACAATGAAATCAATAAGAGGCGGATTCAATGCCGGAAACCGCTGATTTGTAATCATTACACAAAGCACCTTACACTTACATAGTATTGTGTGTATGGTGTGTGTATTGTTTTTACATTATTAACCTTTTTTACACCAGCAGGCTGTCTCGCAGGCTCTCTTGCCTCTCCGCCTCCTAGGCTTCCTCTGGCGCTTGCTGCGTCCGCCCACTGATGATGTCAGCAAGCGCCGGACACACATAATGCGCTGCTATGGACTGTGTTTGGTTGTTCGACCCCCGCCGGGGTCCCGACCCACAGGTTGAGAACCGCTGTACTAGAAGATAAGATTGTTCATGTTATTGGTGTGGCTGAAACATGGCTGAAATCCACACATGATTGGGCTGTTAATCTTCAAGGTTTTACCCTCTATTGGCAAGACATAGCAAATAGGAAAGAGGGTGGAGTGTGCCTCTATCTAAAAAAGCAAATAAAAACATATATTGATGAGTGGATACTAGCTGAAGACTGTGAGGATGTAGAACCCTTGTGGGTAGAAGTGTGGGCCAATGTAAACAATGTTAAAATACATTTTGGTGTAGTATATAGACCCCGTAACATAACCAAGGAACTAGAGAGTCAGCTGCATAAACAAACGGAGCGAGCATCACAGGCTGGTACACTGGTGATAACGGGGATTTCAACTATCTGTGCTACAGCTACAAGGGGGAGAACATTTCTCAGCTTGCTGCAAGATAACTATATAAACCATTTTGTAGAGGCGCCTACTAGAGGTGATGCTAGTATTTGATGTGGTAATTTCAAATGATGAGGACCTTGTTGGGACTGTTACATGCCGGGAAAACCTTGGCAACAGTGACCACAATATAGTTGTATTCAACATAAACTGTAAAAAATATCCTCTTGAGGAACGGACCTCCCCCCCAGCCCCCCCCCCCCCCATCCCTTGTCCTTCCTCCTCCTCTTCCCCCTATATTACTTGTTTCCTAATAGTTTTGTTTTTGTTTCTCCCAGTTCTTTTACCCATTAACAGAAGGTTGGGGGCATGGGTTGCAGTCGCTGTACCAGATTGATAAGCAGAATTGCAGCCTAAAACACTTGGAGCAGGGCTCAACGTAGCCTTACACTTTCTCTCTCCATCTTCATGTGTGCTTTTGATTGATGATAATTGAACCTGTATGGTGTTGCTTTATTTAATGGTTGTAATACATGCATTTCATTTAATTGGCACTGCGTTGCCAAGCGCTGTAATTTTGCTTCCTTCAATAAAAACATTTAATTATAAAAAAAAAAAAAACTGTAAAAAATATTCTCTGGCTGTGCAAGAGGGTCAACTTCACCTAGTTCACCTAGCCTGCACTCCAGGCAATAGACTGGGATAATTTTTCTCCTGAATTAGGATACAGATGCCAAGTGGGAATGCTGTAAATCAATTGTGTGTACTAACATTGCAATACATATTCCTAAAGGTAACACGTATAAGATACAATTGACACATGTGGTTAAAATGGCAATAAAGAACAAGAAAAGGGCATTTGACAATTACAATTACAAAACTGACCTCTCAGCAGTTAATAAAGCCAGTAAAACAAAAATAAAACTGGCAAAAGCACAACATGAAAGAGAGGTGGCCAAAGAAAGCAAAACCAGCACTAAACTTTTCATTAAATATATAAATGCAAAGAAAAGAAATTCAGAACAGGTAGGTCCTCTAACTAATGATAATGGGGAATTGGTCACAGTGATAAGGAGAAGGCACAGCTGCCAAATCGGTTCCTTAGCTCTCTGTACCCAAAAGAGGAGAAAGGAGCCAATATAGGCCATGCCATTGCTGGAAATACCCCAAGCACAATTCTTAACTGGCTAAACATAGAACTCATACAAGAATTCTAAATAATATAAATGTGAATTAGACTCCAAGGCCAGGTGCCTCTGTTCTTGTTCTTTAAAGATTCACTAAAAAACTAGTTATAATAGTCCCAAGAGATTGGTGTAAGGTAAATTTGGTGGCCAGGGCTTTAGGTTTTCTTTGGGTAATTACAGACTTGTAAGCTGTACGTTCATTGTGGGACAATTGCTTGAGGGGCTCTTAAGGGACTACTTATAGGATTATGCGGCTATGCATAACATGGGCAGGCTGATTCATCATTAGCGGCAGGTAGCGACAGATGAGCGTCTGTAGCAGGCATTTTCAGAGCACCCGCTAGTAGTCACTGTGCTCAGCCATGGGTCACTCCTTTATAGCGACTCAGTCGCTGTTCCGTAATGTTGAATACATTGTGAGGAGTCGCTATTTGACCAGTACAGCGCTGTATCGGAGCGCATGTTAGCGACTGCTCATAGCGACCGACTCACACCTTATTCAGCAAGAAAACAGCCTCACAAATCTCTGGCGCTGAAAAATACTTGTTTAAAGTGTCCTCCTGCCCAGAGCGCAGGAGGCGGTGTGTTTAAAGTGTGTTTTCAAGCATCTATCAACTAGTAACAAAGCGAAAACATATGGAATTACATTGTAACAACATTGTAACATGAACACTTTAATGCCAGACCTCTAATGTCATTTCTGAGGAAATATATAAAAAATGAAACAATTATTAAAAAAACTGCTTTTTCAATGCCAGAAGAGGTCACAGAATTATTTGTGATTTTTTTGGGAAAAAATACCCCGTTTAACCCTTTAAATGCCAGCCACGTAAAATTTACGTGGTTGCCTCTCCGTCACTTAAGTGCCAGCCACGTAAATTTTACGTGCCTGGCATTCCCCAATCCCACAAAAAAAAGTTTAAAAAAAAGTAACTTACCTGACCCCTTGTTTGGTCCGGCCGGGTCTCCTCTTCAGCCAGCGGGGCTCCGATCGCCGATCGGGGCTTCTCCGGCTGCAGGGGAGGGCCCGGAATAGGGTGCCCCCCCCCCCCCGTTTCAGCAGCCGCCGGGATTGCCTGTTGAAAAAAAAAAAAAAAAAAAAATGACAGTTACTCACCTCCGCTCCCGCCGACTCCCGCCGCCTCTCCTCTTCATGGGGGGGGGGGGGCTCCGATTACCCCCCCGGGTCTTCTGTCTGTCGGGGCGGGGCTAATGACGTCACCGCCGGGTGTCATCGGGGCACCCGGCAGTTCTCCTCTCAGATGCCGGTGACGGCTGGGCGGAGAAGGAGGGAGGTAGGCGATCCTCCGATCGCCTGCCTCCCCCCTTCTCTGCCCAGCTGTCACCTGCATCAGATCGCCGCGGGACAATGCATCTGAAGATCGGAGGTGAGTAAAGGTAAAATGTTTTTTTTTTTTTAAATAAACATATTTGAAAACCTGTGTGTGTCTTTTTATTTATACTGTTAACCCTTTGTGAACTGGTAAGGGGTCCATGTGACCCCTTATACCAGTTCACAGGGCTCAGGGGTCTGGCAAGTCACCTGCGCTAGCGGGTGGCTTGCCATTAACCCCTGGCACCCCCATTACCTGCCTCCCCAAAGGCCAGGGGGGGGCAGAAGAGCCCGGGCCCACATAGGCTATGTGGGCTCGTAGGCTGCAGGGTGGGGGGGCCACAAAAGCTGGCCCCCCCACTCTGTGCCTACAAGCCCCATAGCTGGTCCCGGGCTGGTTACTGTGGGTAAGGGGGACCCCACGTCAATTTTTTTTTTGATTTTTAAGGGTTTTTAACCCTTAAAAATCAAAAAAAAATGGGGTCTCCCTCCCCTGGGAGGGGGGACCCTATGTCATTTTTTTCTCGATTTAACCCTTTGTAGTGTGGATGGTATTTGTATTTTTTTTGTGAATGTTATAAAATACTTGTTTCAGTTAGAGGGGTCTCCTGGGCAGGAACAGGGGGCTACCGATAAATATGTGGTACCGTTCTAATCGGTAGAAATGGGGCTTTCACATGCAATATGATTTTCCTTAATAAAATACATTTTTTATTTAAAATAAAGGAGTCAATTTTCTAAAAAATTTATTTATTTATTTTCTTTTACTTAATAATATTGTAAAAAAAAAATTTACAAACAAGACATTTCATGTTAAAGCCTAAACTCTGCTGCAAAAAAATATATATATAATTTTCCTGAAAGTTCCAGCAAAAATGGCGCAAAACATGGCGCAAAACATGACGCAAAATGGGGAAAAATGGCCTGTCAACAGAGGGTGACAAAATCTCAAGTAGGCTGGCAATTAAAAGGGTTAATAGTACCTCTGCATGTTGGGTATTGTTCTGTTCGGGGGACCTTGGGCTTTCAGATTTAGCTTGTTTTTTCTGGTTTGCATATTTATATTTTAGGAAAAGGTGTTTTTTATTCAGCTTTTTTATAAATTTTTTAGGGAAACCCTGCGCAACCAAAGAATTCTTTGAGGTAATAATTCCAGAAAGATGAGCCCACTAGAACAAGTTGGGTACCCTTAGAAAGCTTAACGTGTGTACTTTCAGGGAATATATGGTTTATGGGGGATATTCTAAATGTCAAGGGTTGTTTTGGTTGAAAAATCGCAAGGTGCGCACTTTGTCTGCAGAGCTGAAATTTTCAAGGAAAATTACCGTTACGCACATGCTTTACTTTGGGGTGTTTGGCAACTCTTCCCTTGACAGTAGCTATGCATGTTGGGTATCGTTCTGTTCGGAGGTTGTTGCGTTTTCAGATTAAACTTGTTTTTTCTTGTTTGTATATAGTTTTTTTAGGAAAATGTGGCTTTGATTCTGCTTTTTTATCCTTTTTTTAGGGAAACTCTTTGCAACCAAAGAATCCATTGAGGGATTACTTCCAGAAAACTATGGCCACATCAACAAGCCTGGTACACCTAGAAAGCCTGAGGTGTGTACTTCCAGAGAATATATAGTTTGTTGGGGGTATTTCAAATGTAAAGGGTTGTTTTTCTGGAAAAACTGCAAGGTGCGCATATTGCGTAGCATAGTTGTATTTTATCTGAAAATCCCCTAAAGCGCTGTTTCAGTTTGGGGGAGTCTCCTGGGCAGGAAAGGGTGTCTACCTATACATATGTGGTACCGCTGTAACCGGGAGAAATTGGGATTTCACACGCAATAAGATTTCATTGACAAACTTACATTTTTTATTACAAAAAAAACTACAATATGTAAAAATTTTTTATTTTTTTTTGCACATATTTCACCCAAAAATATTAAGAATACACCTAACAAATGACAAACAAGACATTTCATGTTAAAGCCCAGACTCTGCTGAAAAAAACAATATATCATTTTCCTGGGAAATCCCTGGAAATCCCTTCTAAAATCACATTTGAACATGGGGAGCTCAAAATAGTGCAAAATGGTCTGGCAACAGAGTGTGACAAAAACTCCAGGTAGGCTGGCACTTAAAGGGTTAAAAAGAGATGAAAAGGTTCATCCATTGAAATGTATGGGAGAGCGACAGGTAGCGAGAGGTCATACCTGGCGCTGTGCAAGGCTGAACGCCGGCGCTGTTCACTGAGGCTGTGAAAATGATGAATCAGACGCTACATGCCGCTATCCCAGTCGCTAAACAGATTCTGCTTGATAAATGTGTAATTGCGTGCCGTGTCCGGCGTTCACCAGTCGCTACCTGTCGCTACCTCTCATTAACCAGCCACTACCTGACGCTATCCCTTCTTAAATAAGGGCCTATAAGTAACAACCAGCACTTTTTTACTGAGGACAGAAGCTGTCATACTAACCTTATTGGCTTCTATGAAGAGCTGCGTAGAAACCTGGGCAGAGTTTTTTTGGATTTTGCAAAAGCATTTGACTGTCCCTCATAGATGCTTATTGTGGAAATTGAGGACTTTGGGTCTAGACAATACAGATTTTAACTAGATTGAAAACTGGCTGACGGTGTGCAGAGAGTTGTGGTTAATGTTAACTAATCTGAATGGTCCCCATTTGTAAGCAGTGTACCTCAGTTCTGGGCCCACTATTATTCAACTTGTTTATGAATGATTTAGAAGATGGCATTATGGCACAGTCTCTATTTTTGAAGATCACACCAAGATATGTAGCACAGTGCAGTCTATTGAAGATGTTCACAAGCTTGAATACTTGAATACTTTATTTAATCCGCCGAGTAAGTACAATATACATACAAGGAATGCTTTTTGGCTTCACGCTGACTTGGACGTTTTGAGTGTCTGGGCATCCACTTGGCAAATGAAGTTCAATTTGTATAAATGTAAAGTCATGAAGTTGGGGTCTAATAATATACAGGCCACATATGTCCTTAGGGGAGTAAAGCTGGGCAAGTCATTGTTAAGAAGGATCTGGGGGTACTGACCACAGGATAAATAATGGTATGCAATACCAAACAGCTGCTTCCAAAGCTACCAAGATATGCCTCTTTACAAGACGCTGGTGTGCCTTTATCTAGAATATGCCATCCTGTTTTGTTTTTAAAATTGCCCACATCAGGAGTTACAAAAGGTAAGTTAATTTTTATTTGCAAAAATCTGAATTGCCCCAGAGAGGGTTGCATATGAGCGCTGTTTCTTTTAAGGGTGTTAGTCCTGTTTAAATATGCTAGATCTTAAGAGGAAGAATGGCAGCTTATTGCTGCTGCAATTCTTCTGATGGGTGTAGCTGGTTTTACCCATCATGCATTGTTTGGGGCCTATATTACAGTGGTTAATGAAGTTCCTCCCCACAGGCTGACTCAGAAGACATATTATTCCTACCGTAAAAGAAAACCACAAGCTTGGCAGATTTTTTTTCCAGTTGGGGTGTACAAGTAACCCCGCCTCCCACTATTCAACATTTTTATATACATTTTTATTAGGCAATTTCATGAGCTCTTTCAAATAGTCAGGAAAGTCTTGGCAGACACCAACTAGGTTACGCTTTTTTTGTACTAAGTTAACCCTGGCAGCCAGAGATTTTGTCACCCTCTGTTGCCAGACCATTTTTCACAGTTTTACATGTTTAACTGTGATTTTCTCTAGTGATCTGTATTATATATTTTTTCTTCAGCAGAGTCTAGGCTTTAACATGAATTGCCTTGTTTGTCATTTTTTTACACTATTCAATATTTTTGTGTGAAATAAATGCAAAAAAATAAGAAATAAAAAATCCTGTTGCTTATAAAGGCCCCATTTCTCCCGATTACAGCTGAATCACATATGTATCGGTAGACACCCTTTCCTGCCCAGGAGACCCCCCCAAACTGAAGCAGCGCTTTTGGAGATTTTCAGATAAAAGACAACTGCTATGCGCACTTTGCAGTTTTTCAAGAAAAACAACCCTATACATTTGAGATACCCCCCATAAACCATAAACAAACAATATTATATACCACATAATATTATATACCGATATATAAACAATAACAATATACACACCTTAAGCTTTCTAGGTATATCAGGCTTGCTGTGCTGAGCGCAATTTAAAAAAAAAAAACAGAAAAAACAGAATCAAAGCCACATTTTCCTAAAAAAAACAAAATATATGCAAGCAAGAAAAAAGAAGTTAAATCTGAAACAGCAAGGTCCCCAAACAGAACATTAACTTTTACCCCTTTTAATTGCCTGCCTATTTGAGATTTTGTCACCCTCTGTTGACAGGACATTTTTCACCATTTTTAGCTATATTTAACTGTGAATTTTGCAGGAATTTCCAGGATTTTTTTTCCCAGAAGAGTTTGGTCTTTAAGGTGAAATGTCTTGTTTTCATTTTTTTGTGCTTTAATAATAATTTGTTGTGAAAATGTAAAAAAAAAATGTATTGGGATGACGGCATCCTGCTCCTCCTTCACAAACTTCTCTGAGAGGTGGCCGGCGGAGGTGTCAGCCCAAGGCGAGCTGTGTTTTTTTCTACAAACGGGGAACAGCAGACCTGTGAATTTCACGTGGCTGGCGTTTAACAGTTGGAGAGGCAACCATATGAAATGTATGGGCTTGGTGTTTAAAGGGTTAAAAGCAAGCAGAAAATGTGATCTAAAAATCCTAGTTCTGTGGTAATTGGGTAAACATTGGTATAGGCAGCAAAAGATCATAGTTTAGGGATAAACCAGGATGTGCTAGGGCATAGAAACAGCTCGGGGACAATTAAGAGGACAGCAAATAAAGATACAGCCAACAAAGGCTGAATCATGACAGGAGAGGACAAACTTTAAATGTCACTGTGATATTAAGCGTGGATCCATTTTTATATTGCTTCTGGGTCATGTGAATGATCTGACTTTTTCCCAGCTTGAAAGCAAAATGTTTGCCTTTCTGAAATGATGAGTTGACAGGTTTAATGATCTCCATAGAGCTAAGACAAGAGTCATTCCCTGGCTGCTCTCTTCTTCCACTACTAAAACTAATGTAACTATGGAGGGTTTATATCATGATCGACTGCCACAGCTCCTCTCACTGAGTCTCTGTGATGAGAAATCTTACTGAAGAAAGTGTTTATGTCTGACACAAAACATTGGTTTCCACTATGTAGTCAAGTAAATAAAGGAACCCTGCAGAATGATATATCAAAATGAATGGACCCTTGTAAGGCATGAGATCTTTTTTATGAAGAAGTCACTTTAAATACTGTTCTGTGTGGGTAAATCTGCAGTGATTAGTCCAAAGTAGTTGGACTATCTGTCTTTTTCCTAAAATATTTTTGCCACATTTTTTAACTAGTTTAACTTAAGGCTTTTTCTTACCTGGTGGTTGATGTAAAGCAGCAGTTCTTTGCTTTTTGGCTGCAAAAATGTGTCTCCTTCCCTGTCCCTTATTAAAGACTGTCCACCAATGAAACAATATGCTGCTAGAAGCTCTTACTGCACTGCCTGTGGCTGCTCGGTTCTCAGTGTGCACACAATGAGGCCAATTTATCACTAGGGCGTTGTAGCACCACTTGAGCGCCTGCCACAAGCAGACGCCACTGTTAGTGCTGGGTGCTGTAGGCTACTCGTGGCCCTGTTTCTTGTTTGTTTTTTTCCAATGGAGCTAGCGACAGGTAGCGCCGGTGAGAAGGGCTAGAAATCATTTGTAATTAACATGTAAATGAACAGCGCCAGTGCTGGTGTTCTGAAACCACAATAATCAGGCATACAACGCCATGTGCAATAAAAAAAAAGGCTTTAACTGTCGATGGCAGCACGGTGAAAACAGATGGTATTACATCGGGCACATAACAATTCCATGACACATGATTGGCAGGCATGAAAATGCAAGTTAGCTGTGGGTAACCTAAGTACAATAATGAACAAACAACATTCTGAACATGCCAGGGATCCCATGTCACTTGACTGAGCAAAAAACAAAAATACGCTAACCAGAAGTGACCCCCCAAAAAAAGACTGGAATGGCTAATTGAAGTCTATGGGAAACCGACATTGAGCCTGATGTGATGTGGCGCTGTAGGGAACACAGCACTAACAAAGCGTCTGTGCTTTTTTGTATCATAAATATGACTTGCTGGTGGTGCTCATGAAAAACACCTGCTGCTTTGTGCATTTTTTCCTTATTAGCATGTTATTCCTTTCCCTATTTTTAACATATATATTCCTTTCCCTATATATATATATATATATATATATATATATGTTTGGGGGGGGTTATATTACTGTGAAAATTGTGAGATCTGATATTCTGATTATTTTAGTTTTTATATACCATAAAAAATCATAAAGATTTCAACTATTACAAAATACTACTGTATCACCAGTATTGCTACTGTAGCCTGCTAGCCACACCACCAGGCTTTAACCTAGACCAAACCCCACATTTTTAACTAGTATACCCCGAATTGCTTTTCCTATCAGGAGTACATTTTGCCATTTTTCACTGCTTTACTCTAATCTCAGATAATGCCGCCTGTTTTAGCTGTAAAGCTCCGCCTCCTCCATTCATTGCCACTGTTGTGTGTGGCAAAGATGTAATTGCCACACCTATGCAATGACTGATCACCTGCAAAGTGATAGCAAAAAAATCAGTGTTCCAGAACGCGGAACACAAGGATCTTTGGGCTCCTGTGCTTTACCAATGGTTTGGTGGGTCTAAGGGGATGATACTTTGAGTGCACAGTTTCTCCTATTTGCCCTTGTGCTCTTAGACACCTTTTCATGACATCAGGGTCCCTGTTTTCTGGTCCCCTGCTGAATGAAGCAGTGCTAGGAAAATATAAGAATCTCTGTAATGTCAGACAGGGAGGGAGAGGCATGGGGTTTCTGGGAAGACTGAGGGTCCAAAATTGCTTAAGATTTTACAGGCCCCTGATCACCCCTTCACATTCCTGTTCTGCTGCAGGATAAATAGGATAGGGGATATGGTCGATTCTAAAGTGATTGTACTGTAGCTGTAGAATTGTAGGGGCAGATATTGTGGTGGGTGGTGATAATGGGTCTATAGCAATGCAAGGGGAGAACATAGGCTGGGATATCTTGGCTTGGGGTTACAATGGGGCCAGATAAAATAGGCAGGGTTGGGGGGAGACTTGGGAAACAAAAAGGACAGGGGATATTAGACATGAGTGAATTTGATCACAGTTTCTGAGACAATACTTTAATGGTGGCTACACCCAGCTGGCCCAAAAGTAGAATGGCGCACTGCGAATTCTACCTGTACTCCTCATGGCCAGTCCACCCTTGCCAGCCCCCACCCTAAAAAAGAGTTGCTAGGAAAAATGTAGGACTTCTTTGAATTCTGTTGGATTGAATTTTGTGGAAGTAGAAGTCTGTTTGGCCTACATCTCATTATTAGATTGTAAGCTTGTTCTTCATCCATTGTCAATGTCATTACAGATTGTAAACTCCTTCTGTATCCTCCCTCACACTTTTACAGTTGAAAAAGTTTTTCGCCCACATCATTATTTATGACCCAATGGCTTGCAAACTCTGCCTCCTTTTGCATCCTTCCTCTGTGTCTCAATAAATATTAAACTAGCCCTCCTGGACCAGAGAAGTGTTACCAAGACCCCTGGGATTGCTGGCCATTGTGGTGTTGTGCTAGGCTGTGATAATGTGATTTATTATGTGTGTTTCCTGAAATAAATATAATAGTTTGTACCAGTATCATTTGTCACAGGTTCGCATTCATAAAGGATGCTGATGGATATGATAGCTCTTTGATATGAGACCATATATCATTGTGTTGTGTCTGAAATTATTTTAGAATATTAACGATCTGTGCTATATCATGTAAGCGTAGGCTGCTGTTAAATGCCAGTGGTGTCTTTTTACGATGCAATGATGATTTATTCAGCGCAGCATAAATGCAGAGTTTGAACCAAAATATTTTGTGTATTGGTGAGAAAATACATATGCAATCTATGAATGGTAATTAGTCCCAAAGCTTTTTTTTGCTTTCCCTTTTTACTTTAGTTCCCTTCATGATTTGAATTATGTCACTGATTTGAATACATTGGTTCATAGTGTCAAAGAAGAGAATAGAAATACATAGTTATCAAAACTATTTGCAAACTAGAAAAAAAACAAAACATTTGTTTCTGAATAATTACTGTATGTACACTCTGAAAAGCACTAAGCAGGTTTGGCTTGGTGAGTTGATATTACACAGGGTATCTGATCCCACAGGCAAGAAATGGCCCTGACGGTGGCATAAATGCTGGGTGCTAGTAAGCTCATCATCTGGAGAAAAGCTAGAGTGAGATGAGCAATGTTGGTCAGCTCAGGAGGTGGTGTTGGTCAGCTCAGTGGGGGCAACATTATAGCTGGGGTCCCCCCCTTCATCAACCCCTGCAAACCCCCTAAATCTTATGTGTCATCATGCTCCCTGCCAAAAGTCTGCTGTGTGATTGGCCTGCAATATTAACATGGCCAATCTAGTGGAACCCCCAGAACAGAACTAGCAAATAACGGTGGCCAATCACTTGCCCGCAGTTTGTCAGTGAAGGATAAGATTTTCAGCAGGTTTTGCAGGAGGTCGATCGAGGGGGGGGGGGGGTATCGGGATGTCCCCTGGACCTTACCAACACTAATTTTTTGTTGTGTGTTGTGTGTTGGTCTGGCTTCAAAATAACTCTTTATTTTTCTTTGAACTGTCTCACCAAGCTCCAAGAAACTTCTGGGGGGTGGCTGTGCTTCGGTATAGCTACCAAAATTTACTCAGCCACCCTTTCAACATTTGGGCACGCATTTCAGGGGGATTGCCCCTCATTAGCACAAGGCTGTGGGCATGTGGGAAGTACTGAAGACCAAGTAAGATTGAAAAGACACAGCCACAGACACCACAAGCCAGAAAGCCCTTTAGATAGAATCCTTACGCTAAGCTTTACCCAGAAAGAGCAAACAGGTGTAGTAACCTGAAAGTTTTGAGACTTACCCAAACAGACAAATTGCTGTATTTAGAGCCCACTGAGTATTTCTCCAGTGCTATGAATACGTATTCAACAAACAAACAATATTTAACTACGGTTAAAAAAGACAACCAGGCTTACTCAAATGTATGAAACATTTGTATGCAAGGCACTAAATAAGGCTGTGGCATCTAAACTCAAATCGAGTCTCATACATTTACTGCAAATGGTATCTATCACCATGTCAAATGTTTTATTAGGAATTATAATTATTTTAGCCTCACTATTAAAAATTTGGACCAGGAGAGAGGGTTTAAGTTTGCTATATTTAATTTATTTAAAGTATAAGTCTTTTAAAAATCATTGAAAGCTCACCAGCTTTATATGAGTATTACATACACAATGTAGTCTATTTATTATTCATTGCCCTAGGTTATTGCATCATCACCTGTCTTCACTTTTGTAGATTTTGTAAAGTTCAAAGCTCACAGATCTCAGAATTCTTTTCACTAACTCTTTTCAACCACCTTATTTTCTGTCTCATGAGGAAATGTGAGGTGAGCAGATAGAGTGCCTACACAGGGCATTGGCAACCTCTGATCTAGAGGGCTAGCACAACCCCTTCATAGTAGTGAATAGCAGGTGCGACCAGCCACCATTATGGGCGCTTGTCTCCGGGCACCGCCTGTATGGCAGAGGGTGAGATCGTCGCTGCTGGAAAGTTTCAAACTATTGACCTTAGGTAAATCACCTGTGGGGGGACTACTGCTGAGTTTTTTTTTTGTTTTTGCCTGGACGGGGGCTGAATAGTAGCAAAGCCTTCTGGGGTGTGTGGTTATGTGTATAAGCTACCGCGGCATACAAACGATTTTATTAAAATTGCTGTTACTGTGAACTGTTAAGCAAGTTGAAGATGAAATGATCTCCAAAAGGCTTAAAGTTAAAGATAACACACGGGAAGCAGCCTAGTCAATTTATGCCTCTCAATATATCACCAGTCATTGCGAAATTGAAACAGAGGGTCAGTCGGCGGGCGGGTCTACCACTGTCGGTGGGTAGGATCAAAATATTCAAGATGATCTTTCTTCCAAAACTATTGTATATTTACCAGGCCTCACCCATATTGCTCCCCGCTTCTCATTTTAAGCAATTATTTTTGGATTTATTTGGGGGCAGTCCCCTCCTTGGTTAAATAGGCAAATTTTGAAGGTGCAGATAGCCGTCGGAGGACTGGCTGTTCCGCGCATGAAAATGTACTTTTATGCTGCCCAACTACTGTATGCCCATTGGTGGATTAGCCGACCGGGGGATAATCCGGTGGTGCGTCTGGAGGAGGCGGTGCTGGGGTCCCACGTGCGGCTGTCCTCCTTGGCCTATAGGGGTACAAGGGGACTCAGGGAGGCGACCACATGTATGAGAACGGTCTGTAGTATCTGGGAGAGGGTGGCCAAATTATGTGAGGATCCAGACGGGAGTGGGGCGTATTCCCCCTTCACCCCCCTTTGGGCTAACCCTAGGCTTCCGGAACTCGAGACGGTGCAGGATCCACACTTCTGGAGTAGAAGGGTAGTCCACCAGCTTGGCCAACTTTACAGAGAGGGGGTACTGGTGTCCTTTGATCAGCTCAAGAGAGCTTTCACTTGTCTAATCGGGATTTTTTCCGTTACTTACAAATTAGACATGCCCTGAACGCTCAGTTCTCCAGTGTGGGCTCCAGGGTGTCGGTTTTGCGGGTGGAGAATGTGGTTAGAAATTCTAACCTGGAAAAAACGGTCTCCACGCTATATAAATGTTTGCTAGACGAACTGGGGTCCCCTAGGGAAGGAATTGAGATGAGGTGGCAGGCTATAGACCAGAGCCTGGATCAGGAGGATTGGGAGGAGGTGCTGGATAATCTGCATTCTTCAGTGGTTGAGACGAGAGATAGAATGATCCAGACCAAATGGGTCCACCAGGCGTATGTTACTCCGGTCCGTCTGCACAGGATGGGGCTACTGGATAGGGACATGTGTCCTAGATGTGAGGGTGGTAGCGGTACATGGGTACATATGATCTGGTCATGTGGAATACTTGCTGGTTATGTAATGGGCCTGATTGGCAAAATTGTGGGATTTCGCATAAGGGGTTCTGTTTCGATATGCCCCACTACTTCACCAGGATGTATTCTGGTCCTGGTGAAGTAGTGGGGTCGCCACTACGCAACGCGTCGATGGGCGTTTAGAGGATAACAGGCTCGTATCTATGGTTATATGTATTTGTTTCATGAGTTCTCGTACTATTTATGCCTTAAAAATATTGCACTATATTTTTTTGATTCACTGAATATGGTTTTTGTCTGCTGGTAATCAGCATTGGCTGCTTTACACAGCATACATTGGTCATTACATTGCACTGGTCACTTTAAAGCACTGTACACTTTAAGTTGATGTGAGCATTAGCACTTTATATATATATACCAATATATTGTATGCACTTTTCGTATTAGGCATAGGGAACCTTCATATTCATTCATCTTATCTATTGAATTGTTTAAAGAGCCGTAACTTATCCTCTCCCTTTTTAACTTGTTGTTTTTAAATGTCTGTGTTGTATGTTTATGTATGTGAGCGCTAATTAATCTTTACAGAATAAATTGATTATACATTTTACCACAAGTGTGCGGCTCACAATTATAGACACAGTAGGTCTATCTGGGGACCATACCTATAGTATAGTATTTTTTTTGTTTGGTTCAATTCTATAATGCAAAAAAAATAAAAATAAAAAAAAGACTTTGTAAATAGTATGGGAATTCAAGATTTGTGAGCTAAGATAACTTTGACCGAGATCTCCTTTATTAGCCTGTTAGAGTAAAGGCTTTAACCTTGTCCTAAAACACAGAGCCATTTTTCTAATCAGCTGGCCAATAATACGGGATAAGGTTAAAGGAAGATAGCAAATCGGTTTCAGGTTGCCATTTTGTCAGTTTTAAATTTAGAAATAGGAACAGTGGACTGCTTGTAGGGCTACTAAAAAGGCAAATAAGAAACTTAGGTTGATCGCAAAAGACATTCAGACATATTTAGCAGACCCTGGAAACAGGTTCTTCTGACTTGATGAGGTTAAAATATAACTTTTTGGCAACAATGAGTAAAGGTATGTATGAAAAAAATGGCACATAATTTTTGAAAAGAATACCACTCCAACCATTAAGGATTGGGTCAGATCAATCATGCTTTGGGTCTGTTGCAGCCAACAAATAGGGAACAACTTCAGTAAAATTCCAGCAAACCTGAAAGCAAACATAAGCTAATGTTGAAAACAAATAGATAATAATCCTAAACACACCTCAAAATCCACAGCAGAATACCTCAAAACTCACAAGCTGAAGGTTTTACCATGGCCCTCACAGTCACCTGATGTGAGCATCATTGAAAATCTATGGAAAGACCTCAAACGATCAGGACATGCAAGGCTAGCCAGGTATCTCACACTTTATGCAATGAAAAATAGATAATAATACCTCAAACAAGACTTGACATATCTTTGGCTGGTGTGACTAGGTATTGTAGTAATCAGCAACTCAATGTTTTGCATCAGATATTTTTTTTTTATTGAAGTGTAAGAATCCAAAAAAGTTTTTCTACAACTAGAAAGAAAAAACACTACACTCACCTTTAATCCCACTTAGGCGATCACTGATAGGTGGGCTCTGAGTCACTCAGCAGATTGCCTGATCCTAGATCCCAGTCCCGTGCTGCCTGGTCCAGCCGCTCACGTCCATTCAACATTGATGGACCACCCTGCGTCATTCTTCACAGATACTATGGTGTGCCGGAACGGTCCATCACTGAACGCAAGCTGGCAAAGATGGCAGCAGCGGCTGCGCGGATGGTGTGGGACTGGATTAGGCGTTTCGGTAAGTGTACAGCACCAGACTAGCAGCAATTGCCTGTGGGGCATAAAGGTGAGTATAGTGGGTTTTTTTGCTACCTGCAGAATGACTTTTGTATGCCACTGAATGTAGAGTTTATGTTATAGAAGCAAAACTTAATGCAATCACTCAATGAAGAAAGTCAGATGACTAGTCAAATGTCTTCAACAAAAAGATAGCCAGTTGTCTTGGCTGAAAACATAATAGCAAAGAATTATATTCTTTACCTTTTTATAATGTGATCTTTCTTTTCCTGCATGCTGCCATGCAGATTTTTGTAATCATCCCCCCTCCCATCTGCCTTGCCTCCTTTAACCCAGTTACTATAATGAGTTCCATACAATTTAGACATAATGGCACAAAGTAGCTCCTCTGAGACCTAACAAATGATTCAGCCGGAGTTTTCATTTTGTGCTTTGCATGCCCCGAGCTTTGCGTTACTCTACTGGAAATTTATGCCTCGAATACCTGAATTCTCGCTGGCTTCTGACTATAGTGTGACTGCCGTCCTTTGTATCCCATTAGGGAAGTAGCAAAATGATCAATAAAGGAGCGAGTGCTATTGTGGTACAGGGGAACCTGTAAATGTCACAATTGCCCATTACAAGATAAGTAATATCAAGAAGGCAACAGATTGTCCTGGACTGAATTACATTGCAGCTTTTTACAATAACTTCATTCCTCTCTTTCTCAAAAGGCAAAATAATGTCCAGCACAGCCAATAATTCTTAGAAGCTCTGACTCAACAATCTTAGAATTCTTTAAACGTTCTTTTTCCTCACACTGCCTTAAAGTTTATGGGCATGATTTACCAAGTGTGTCAGTAAAGGGAGATAAAGTTGCAGGTTAGCTAGCTAGTTCAGGTATCGTGAGATTTACAGTAATGGCCCGTTTACACAGAGCAATTATCGAAGAAATCATTAGGCCGACTGCAATTTAGCGGTAATCGCTCCGCGGAAACAGCCTCTGCGATCAGGCGATGAACGAGAATTAGTCGTATCCTTTTGGCTGACCAAAAATTTCTCGTTCATCGCTTGATTTTTAGAAGTCAGCCTAAAAAAAAAAAGTGTTTTGCTATAAGAACGAGTGATTGTATTAGCTCTACCGGTGACCAACAAATCTTCGCCGTCTGAACACAGTCTCAGAAGATTTGTATGGTTGGTTGCGTGCTGAGCGAACAGCCATTTCATCTGCTGGTGTATACCCAGCATTAGTCAGCACACAGTGCACATAAGAAAGCTCATAGTAAATATCACATACCATTGGTCACAAACAATGCCATTTGTGGTTTTATAGATTTATATACTGCTTGAGTTGAGTTTCACCTTAGTAAATAAGGCTCCCATGAGGCTCAGAAAATTGCACATTGGTTTAATAATATTATATAAATGAAATAAGTGCAAAAATATCAATGTTTTTCTAAGACAACAAAACTTGCTTAATGCTTAAAGGGGCCAAAGCACTCAACCCCGTTAGCTTTCAACCAATCCTATATTCTGTCTCTAAAAACTGGTTAAAAACCGAGGACTCGGTTTTCATACATCTGTAGAGGTATGTTGAAGCTGCACCACCAAATGCAAAGGTGCCTTTCTGTAGGTGCTGTCCTAACTCTAATTAATCTATGAGAGCCCCACTTGGGACATAAAATGCAATGGATAAATTAGGAGCAGCTTATCCTAACAATGCCCTGCAACCAAATGTATTGCCTGCATGCTGCCCCTCCAGACACTTGTGTGTGTTACTAAGGAGGATTTTTCCCGAATTCCATGCCCTGTACATGGTGTAGGGATGCAAGTACCGCTAAGTGGGTCATTGTCTTATCAAGAAATGTATCGTATTTTTCACCATATAAGACACACCCACAGTAGAAAAATAAGAAAAAAAATATTCTGAACCACAAATGTGCTAAAACACTGTCTCCCCAAGGACCAAATAATAGACAAGGTGCAGAATCCCTCAATTACAGATGGTATAGCATTCCCCATCCCATTCCTCATAGGCAGTGCGGCATTTCTCCCATCCCATTCCCCATAGGCACTGTGGCATTTTCCCCATCCCATTCCCAATAGGCAGTTTGGCATTTCTCCCATCCCATTCCTCATAGGCAGTGCGGCATTTCCCCCATCCCATTCCCTATAGGCAGTGTGGCATTTTCCCCATCCCATTCCCCATAGGCAGTTTGGCATTTCTCCCATCCCATTCCCCATAGGCACTGTGGCATTTTCCCCATCCCATTACCCATAGGCAGTTTGGCATTTCCCACATCCCATTCCCCATAGGCAGTGTGGTATCCCCCCATCCAATTCCTAATGGGCAGTGTGGCAGTCCCCCCATACCATTCCCATAGGCAGTGTGGCACCCCCCATCTTATTAACCATCCCATTCCAATAGGCAGTATGGCATTCCCCCAATCTCATTTCCATAGGCAGTGTGGCATTACCCCTCATCCCATTCCCATATTCCTATAGGCAGTGTGGCATTACCCCCCCCCATTCAATTCCCCATTATAGGCAGTGTGGCATTACCCCCATCCCATTCCCATAGGCAGTGTGGAGTTACCCCAATCCCATTTACATAGGCAGTATGGCATTACCCCTCATCCCATTCCCATAGGCAGTGCGGCATTTCCCGCCATCCTATTTCCATAGGCATTACCCCTCATCCCATTCCCATAGGCAGTGCGGCATTTCCCCCCATCCTATTTCCTTAGGCATTACCCCTCATCGCATTCCCATAGGCAGTGTGGCATTACCCCCATACATGTCCTGGCGCTCTCGCGCTCCTCCCAGGAGCTGTAACAGCCCGGCCAGCAGCACGGGAGGGCCAGGACGTGTAAGTATGCTTTTAATTTTTTTTACCAGGGAATGGGATGGGAGGCAATGCCACACTGCCTATAGGAATGGATAACTGAAGCCTGCCTGCCACTCCTCGATCTTCTGGCCTCTCAGTGGCTGTGGCAGCCCTGCAAGCAGAGCGGGATTTCCATAATTTTTAACATTCGCCCGCACATCGCAGACACATGCGCATCTAATGATATCTTTCCATTGTGTTCTAATGGAGTGAACCTTTCTGTGCCAGCAAAAAGGAGGGGAGCCTTCCAACTCCTGCTCAGAGCTCGGCAGAGAGTAGCAAATATGGATTTCCTTCTGTGTGTGAGCACACCATGTTGTGATATGGGTTTGTCCAAATTGAATTTTTAACAAATCCCTAGTAAAGAAATAAAAAAAAAAACACCTCCATCCTCATTCCAGCATTGGCCGATGTTATCACTCACCATCAGCTCCCTCAATGCTCGGGTCCAGTGGTGGGCGGTTGGCAGTGGGTACTGACGGCACAGCTGGGCCTGTTGCAATGCACATAACACCGGTGGAAAGGGGAAGTTTCTGCCGCTATTGGAAAAGTGCCCGGCGCCAGACACCGGACAGGACATTGCTTAGGTGAGGGAGCTTACTCAACTATACACACGCCCAACAGCAGTTTTCTGTAACTGTAACTATCTGAAATCTGTTGCTATTGGCAAAATACACCAAGTCTGCACATGGTATACATTGCCAATGGCAACAGATTGTGAAAACTGCTTCCATAAAAGTTTGCTAACACAAAGAAATTAAAAATATTAGATCAGCTCAGTAACTATAAGGCATCATTTTGCCACACAAAAATATACACTTCCAAAAACGCAGTCGAAAGTGGATTTACCCTTTAAATTTAATAGCAAGCATTTTGGGTTTACTGTGTTGCAGGTGCCTGTACATGGGTATGACGAGTATGTAATATTAGAGCTCATATACCGTATATACTCGAGTATAGGCCGACCCGAATATAAGCCGAGGCACCTAATTTTACCCCAAAAAACCTGGAAAAGTTATTGACTCGAGTATAAGCCGAGGGTGGGAAATGCAGCAGCTACCGGTAAATTTCAAAAATAAAAATAGATACCAATAATGTTTTTGAATACCGTATTTATTTCAAACAGTAAACTAGCTCTGTAAGTGGAAAAGAGGGTCAATAAAAACAATATGGCATCAACAATAACTTTAAAAGTACAAAAACCTTAGCTCATTCAGCAACCAAGCTACAACACAAGAGTTAAAATCCTTCAAAACTGGATTCCTCCTCATCATCTGTATTTCCAAACAGAGCTTCAGCATTAGCTGGTGTGAGGTTATCAGCATAGACATTGTCATCATCACTGAGTTCGCAGTCATCATCATTACTGCTGTCGTTGTCATACAAAGCGCTGTCTTCACTGCCATCCATAGCATTACTAATGCCACATTTCTTGAAGGCGCGTTGCACCATTTCCTCCGGAATCTCTTCCCAGGCATCACGAACCCACTTTGCTATCAAATCTAAGTCGGGCTTCATCAGATTTCCACCTTTTGTCAGTCGGGCTTGACCAGATGACATCCATTCATGCCACATCTTTCTCACACGGTCTTTGAAAGGTTTATTTAAACACACATCTAGCGGTTGCAATACAGATGTAAGCCCACCTGGAATAACGGCCAAAGTAATTTGAGAAGATTTTGCCATTTTTTTTATGTCATCAGATGTGTGGGCTCTGAACATATCCCAAACTAGCAATGATGCTCTTTTCTTTAAGGCTGCTCCTGGTCGTCCATTCCAAATTTCTTCCAACCATTTCTTTGTTCCGTCTTCATCCATCCAGCCTTTAATATGTGCGCGCACTGTAATTCGTGGTGGGAATTTGATCTTTTTAGGCAAGGTCTTTCTTTTAAAAATAATGACAGGCCGCAGCTTAGTTCCATTAGCCAAACATGAAAGAACAACTGTGAAATGGTTTTTTTCATTTCCTGTGGTTCTGAGAAAAATAGTTTTGTCTCCCAAACTTGCCACAGTTCTGTTGCTTGGAAGATCAAAGGTCATAGGTGTTTCATCCATATTCCCAATATCTCCCAGGTCATAGTTATGGATCCTTCTTTGCTTTATGATGAATGAATGGAATGACATCACTTTTTCATCAAGGTCTTTTGGCAACTTCTGTGAAATCTTTGTTCTTTGCCGCAAACATAGGGAAAACCTATTCATAAAGCGGGTACACCATCCTGCTGACGCAACAAATTTTTCAATGCCTGGTGCTTTAAATGTGTCATCTTTAGCCATTTGAAGGGCACGTAAACGAATTCCCATGCGTGTTACGCAGTAACCATTTTGACGACACTCCATAACCCATTTATGCAATTCAGTCTCTAGAGCCCCATATGAAGTTGTTAAACCACATTGAGCTTTTTTTGCCTTTGGAATCTTTTCCAAGTCAGCTTTCTTTTTCCGCCATTCCCTCACTTGTTTTTCATCAACACAAAATTCCCTACTTGCAATACTGTTATTGCTTTCTTCTGCTCTTGACACAACCTTAAGTTTGAAACCAGCTTCGAATGACCTGCGTTTTTCTTTTGGTCCAGGATTACCGGTAGAAGTATTGGGATCCATTTCTAATAGGATAAAAAAAAGACTTTTACGGGTAGCGTACGGTATCTTTTGAGGCCTAATGCAGGCTGATATTACAAAAAGTGATGACATGACTGTTTGCATAGAGCAGCCTGTGTTAGGGCTCACAATATACGGTACATTCTACCAGTGTCCTGCCTGTGTCCATGAAATATACCGTACAGCCTGCCTGTGTCCATTAAAGGAAAACTGTCACATACGGTAAGCATAACCGCACTAACCAGTGGCCCAGGCTGGTAGTGCGGTTTATGCTGAGTAAATACCTGGCTCCTGCCGTTTGATTGCCCGATCCGTTCTGCCGTTATACCAGTAGTTGATTGCCGCCTTTCTCTTCAGTGCGCCGGCTCCCTCTATACACCTGGAAGCGGCCGCTTTCCAGGCTGGACTGAAGCTGCGCCGGCCGCTTCTGGGTGTACGCTATGGCAGTGCAAAAATGAACGCAAGCATCTTTCCCGTTAGCTTAAACCGGACGTTCAGCATGATTTAATGAAAAGCCCAAACTCTTTAAAAACGGTTCCCCAGCATCTTAAATTAATATATTTAACATTTTTAGTCACTAACTTATTATTCTTTCCCCCACTGGGCTGCAACTCTGTTCAGGAATTTAACGGGCGCCTCCATCTTGACTCAGAAGCATCACACTTACAGAGGAGAGGAGAGTGGGATAAAGTACAGGGGGGCGGGTTATAGCTGTGCTTTGCTCAGACAGAGCAGAGCTGGGGTCAGGAAAAGGTCAGCAATCCCAGAATGCAGAGCAGCACAGTCAGGAAGCACTTCCTGTTTGCAGGCTGCCTGATGCTCCATGAGCCGCCATGTTGGATGTTTAAAGGCTCATAACATACAGTAGATGCAGGTAGGATGATTTTTAATGTGGACAATCTATATGTACAGGGTGTGGGTAACATATAAGATAGACTCTTATTCAGGGTGAGGGTCCGGATTAATGTGAGCAATCTGTATGTACAGGGTGTGGGTAACATATAAGATAGACTCTTATTCAGGGTGAGGGTCCGGATTAATGTGAGCAATCTGTATGTACAGGGTGTGGGTAACATATAAGATAGGCTCTTATTCAGGGTGAGGGTCCGGATTAATGTGGGCAATCTGTAAGTACAGGGTGTGGGAAACATAGTAAGATAGGCTCTTATTCAGGGTGAAGGTCCGGATTAATGTGGGCAATCTGTATGTACAGGGTGTGGGTAACATATAAGATAGACTCTTATTCAGGGTGAGGGTCCGGATTAATGTGAGCAATCTGTATGTACAGGGTGTGGGTAACATATAAGATAGGCTCTTATTCAGGGTGAGGGTCCGGATTAATGTGGGCAATCTGTATGTACAGGGTGTGGGAAACATACCAGTAAGATAGGCTGTTATTCAGGGTGAGGGTCCGGATTAATGTGGGCAATCTGTATGTACAGGGTGGGGAAACATACAAGTAAGATAGGCTGTTATTCAGGGCGAAAGTCCCAGATTAATGTGGGCAATCTGTATGTACAGGGTGGGGAAACATACAAGTAAGATAGGCTCTTATTCAGGGTGAGGGTCCGGATTAATGTGGGCAATCTGTATGTACAGGGTGTGGGAAACATACCAGTAAGATAGGCTGTTATTCAGGGTGAGGGTCCGGATTAATGTGGGCAATCTGTATGTACAGGGTGGGGAAACATACAAGTAAGATAGGCTGTTATTCAGGGCGAAGGTCCCAGATTAATGTGGGCAATCTGTATGTACAGGGTGGGGAAACATACAAGTAAGATAGGCTCTTATTCAGGGTGAAGGTCCCAGATTAATGTGGGCAATCTGTATGTACAGGGTGTGGGTAACATATAAGATCGGACCCTCACCCTGAATAAGAGCCTGATTAATGTGGGCAATCTGTATGTACAGGGTGGGGGTAACATTGAATCTTACTACAATATCTTACCTGCTCCTCAGATGCTGCTTCTTCCCTCACACAAAAATGGCGGGCACGCTCACTTCATTAACTATGCCGGATGACGTAGTGAGCGAGCCCGTCATTTTCGAGTGAGGGACGGAGCAGTGTGACAGAAGGCCTTGCTGGCCAATCAGGAGAAAGCTAGGTAGAGCTGATGAGGTGGAGGGGCGGGGTTTATAGCCGCACACAGCGAGAGCAGCTGTGAGCGGCGGAGCCGGCCGTGGCGGAGCCGGCCGTGGCGGACTTAGAGCATTTTCTTTTTTTTCTAAACCTTCTGACAGGAGCGGTGGAGCGGAGGAGCTGCCGTGGGTGCGCGCCTTAGAAGAAGGCTGCTGACAGCAGGTACCGCCGTCCGCCGTCCGGCGTCGTCCCCCTCCGACTTCCTATCCCCCACCTAATGCCGGCTGTTGTGCGCTGCTGCCGGCACAGTGCCTGGCAGACCAGGCGGCCGCGGGTGCGGCCTATGCTGGCCAAAACGGACTCACTGCGGGCCCAAAGTCACACACTGACTCGAGTATAAGCCGAGGCGGCTTTTTTCAGCCCAAAAAGTGGGCTGAAAAACTCGGCTTATACTCGAGTATATACGGTAATTATTTGTGTTATTGTTATACTGTAAGTAAAATAATTACAATTCATTGCTTAGACTGACTGAAAATAACTTCAAAGAAAATCATTTGGTGCATGAATAAAAGATTATATTAATTTACCGCTCTTTCTATAAAAATAAACTAAATAAAATAAATTGACCCATCAGTAATATAAAAATAATCTTCCTTTAATGGATAATCAGATTTGTTGTGGTTTGTCACTCATTTAATGAGTTGAAATAATAAATAAAATGTAAAATTAATTGGAATATAAAAGTAATAGTATTAAACAATGTATAATCAAACTGTTGTTGCTATAGTAAATAACTATATATCCATCATAGCAGCAAGTAGCAAGTATCAACTATATTACTGTTTGATAATTTTATTTGTAAAAACTAAATTTTTTAATAAGATGGTTAATATTGTTAAGGCTCTTTAGTCATACTAAGGGCCTTATTTAATGATGAACAATACACCTGTTTTTCACTTATCGGGGTGTTGTCCCTCTTAGTGGGGACATCCCGCATTAGGATGCCCCGCTGTGGGTATGTACCTAGGTCACTCATCTTCTTGTCGCTCCCATAATGCAGACCAATCAGCGTACTCGCTATCACTCGGCTCTGCTGACAACTAAGCTGCCTGGATAGGAGCCGAGCAGCGCCGAAGGGACATGAGTGCGCTGCTGGCCACATCCCTCGATTACCTCCTAGCCGTCGCATGCCTGTGCCGCCCAATTAGATCTGCCAGACGCGAGTGCGCACATGGCTAGATGTGGCCGTGGCGCAGAGACAAGGTGAGTGAAACGGGGCTTCTGGGGGGGTTTCTAATTCAGGATGCCCCAAGGAGTGGAACTCGGATGGCTCTGGAATCTTTGACTTCAGGGCCTCCAATGTTCCTCTTAAGTGCAAGCACCCCCATCTGGTCCAGATGCCGGCATCTGTATTTAACAATGAAAAAATAACAGCACCCCTCATAGCGACATATATCGCCCCATGTATCAACAGCGTCGGTAATTATTTGAGCACCAGTGCTGTGTTCACTACAGTGTCACATCTCACCATGTGCTCTGTGTCCTTATCCCATAGAGTTTAAAGAGCTTTTAATGTATGTCCTTCTTTGTCCCCTTTTGTTGTTCACCAGGATCTGTATACCTGGGTTTTTGAGCGCCAGTGCAGGCGCTGTGTTTTCTTTTTGGTACATACCCCCGTTTCCTGGAGATACCTGTCGCTAGACCCATGCAAAAAAATAAGACGTGCAGTGCCAAGCACATAGCCATCAGCGCAGAACCGCAGAAATCACTCAAGTGGCGCTAGATGGAAATAATGTTAAATTGGGCTCTAAGAATTATTCTATATGATAAAAATGAATGTCTATACTTCCGTCTGTCTGTCCTATATAGACCCCTGAACGCCTGAACCGGTTAACCCCAAATTTGGCACGCAGGTACATTGGGTGCCCGGGATGGTTAGAGCGAAGGTTCCATCCCTGCGAGATGTACAGGAGAGGAGGGAGATGGCCCATAGAAATGAATGGGAGAATCTCCACACAAGCGCACAGGTGATATAATTAGAGCTGCAGCTCTCCCCAGCAATGCACAGATGAGGTAATTAGAGCTGCAGCTCTCCCCAGCAATGCACAGGTGAGGAAATTAGAGCTGCAGCTCTCCCCAGCAATGCACAGGTGAGGAAATTAGAGCTGCAGCTCTCCCCAGCAATGCACAGGTGAGGTCATTAGAGCTGCAGCTCTCCCTAGCAATGCACAGGTGACATAATTAGAGCTGCAGCTCTCCCCAGCAATGCACATGTGACATAATTAGAGCTGCAGCTCTCCCCAGCAATGCACAGGTGACATAATTAGAGCTGCAGCTCTCCCCAGCAATGCACAGGTGACATAATTAGAGCTGCAGCTCTCCCCAGCAATGCACAGATGAGGTAATTAGAGCTGCAGCTCTCCCCAGCAATGCACAGGTGAGGAAATTAGAGCTGCAGCTCTCCCCAGCAATGCACAGGTGAGGAAATTAGAGCTGCAGCTCTCCCCAGCAATGCACAGGTGAGGTCATTAGAGCTGCAGCTCTCCCTAGCAATGCACAGGTGACATAATTAGAGCTGCAGCTCTCCCTAGCAATGCACAGGTGACATAATTAGAGCTGCAGCTCTCCCTAGCAATGCACAGGTGACATAATTAGAGCTGCAGCTCTCCCCAGCAATGCACAGGTGACATAATTAGAGCTGCAGCTCTCCTCAGCAATGCACAGGTGACATAATTAGAGCTGCAGCTCTCCTCTGCAATGCACAGGTGAGGAAATTAGAGCTGCAGCTCTCCCCAGCAACGCACAGGTGACATAATTAGAGCCGCAGCTCTCCCCAGCAATGCACAGGTGAGGAAATTAGAGCTGCAGCTCTCCCCAGCAATGAACAGGTGACATAATTAGAACTGCAGCTCTCCCCAGCAATGCACAGGTGAGGAAATTAGAGCTGCAGCTCTCCCCAGCAATGCACAAGTGACATAATTAGAGCTGCAGCTCTCCCCAGCAATGCACAGGTGAGGTCATAAGAGCTGCAGCTCTCCCCAGCAATGCACAGGTGAGATAATTAGAGCTGCAGCTCTCCCCAGCAATGCACAGGTGAGGTCATTAGAGCTGCAGCTCTCCCCAGCAATGCACAGGTGAGGTCATTAGAGCTGCAGCTCTCCCCAGCAATGTACAGGTGACATAATTAGAGCTGCAGCTCTCCCCAGCAATGCACAGGTGAGGAAATTAGAGCTGCAGCTCTCCCCAGCAATGCACAGGTGACATAATTAGAACTGCAGCTCTCCCCAGCAATGCACAGGTGATAGAATTAGAGCTGCAGCTCTCCCCAGCAATGCACAGGTGACATAATTAGAGCTGCAGCTCTCCCCAGCAATGCACAGGTGACATAATTAGAGCTGCAGCTCTCCCCAGCAATGCACAGGTGACATAATTAGAGCTGCAGCTCTTTCCAGCAATGCACAAGTGACATAATTAGAGCTGCAGCTCTCCCCAGCAATGCACAGGTGAGGTCATTAGAGCTGCAGCTCTCCCCAGCAATGCACAGGTGATATAATTAGAGCTGCAGCTCTCCCCAGCAATGCACAGGTGACATAATTAGAGCTGCAGCTCTCCCTAGCAATGCACAGGTGAGATAATTAGAGCTGCAGCTCTCCCCAGCAATGCACAGGTGACATAATTAGAGCTGCAGCTCTCCCCAGCAATGCACAGGTGACATAATTAGAGCTGCAGCTCTCCTCAGCAATGCACAGGTGACATAATTAGAGCTGCAGCTCTCCCTAGCAATGCACAGGTGACATAATTAGAGCTGCAGCTCTCCCCAGCAATGCACAGGTGACATAATTAGAGCTGCAGCTCTCTCCAGCAATGCACAAGTGACATAATTAGAGCTGCAGATCTCCCCAGCAATGCACAGGTGAGGTCATAAGAGCTGCAGCTCTCCCCAGCAATGCACAGGTAAGGTAATTAGAGCTGCAGCTCTCCCCAGCAATGCACAGGTGACATAATTAGAGCTGCAGCTCTCCTCAGCAATGCACAGGTGACATAATTAGAGCTGCAGCTCTCCCCAGCAATGCACAGGTGACATAATTAGAGCTGCAGCTCTCCTCAGCAATGCACAGGTGACATAATTAGAGCTGCAGCTCTCCCTAGCAATGCACAGGTGACATAATTAGAGCTGCAGCTCTCCCCAGCAATGCACAGGTGACATAATTAGAGCTGCAGCTCTCTCCAGCAATGCACAGGTGAGGTCATTAGAGCTGCAGCTCTCAACAGCAATGCACAGGTGACATAATTAGAGCTGCAGCTCTCCCCAGCAATGCACAGGTGATATAAATAGAGCTGCAGCTCTCCCCAGCAATGCACAGGTGACATAATTAGAGCTGCAGCTCTCCCCAGCAATGCACAGGTGACATAATTAGAGCTGCAGCTCTCCCCAGCAATGCACAGGTGATATAATTAGAGCTGCAGCTCTCCCCAGCAATGCACAGGTGATATAATTAGAGCTGCAGCTCTCCCCAGCAATGCACAGGTGACATAATTAGAGCTGCAGCTCTCCCCAGCAATGCACAGGTGACATAATTAGAGCTGCAGCTCTCCCCAGCAATGCACAGGTGACATAATTAGAGCTGCAGCTCTCCCCAGCAATGCACAGGTGATATAATTAGAGCTGCAGCTCTCCCCAGCAATGCACAGGTGACATAATTAGAGCTGCAGCTCTCCCCAGCAATGCACAGGTGACATAATTAGAGCTGCAGCTCTCCCCAGCAATGCACAGGTGACATAATTAGAGCTGCAGCTCTCTCCAGCAATGCACAGGTGAGGTCATTAGAGCTGCAGCTCTCCCCAGCAATGCACAGGTGACATAATTAGAGCTGCAGCTCTCCCCAGCAATGCACAGGTGATATAAATAGAGCTGCAGCTCTCCCCAGCAATGCACAGGTGACATAATTAGAGCTGCAGCTCTCCCCAGCAATGCACAGGTGACATAATTAGAGCTGCAGCTCTCCCCAGCAATGCACAGGTGACATAATTAGAGCTGCAGCTCTCCCCAGCAATGCACAGGTGATATAATTAGAGCTGCAGCTCTCCCCAGCAATGCACAGGTGACATAATTAGAGCTGCAGCTCTCCCCAGCAATGCACAGGTGATATAATTAGAGCTGCAGCTCTCCCCAGCAATGCACAGGTGATATAATTAGAGCTGCAGCTATCCCCAGCAATGCACATGTGACATAATTAGAGCTGCAGCTCTCCCCAGCAATGCACAGGTGATATAATTAGAGCTGCAGCTCTCCCCAGCAATGCACAGGTGATATAATTAGAGCTGCAGCTCTCCCTAGCAATGCACAGGTGACATAATTAGAGCTGCAGCTCTCCCTAGCAATGCACAGGTGATATAATTAGAGATGCAGCTCTCCCCAGCAATGCACAGGTGAGGTAATTAGAGCTGCAGCTCTCCCCAGCAATGCACAGGTGATATAATTAGAGCTGCAGCTCTCCCCAGCAATGCACAGGTGACATAATTAGAGCTGCAGCTCTCCCTAGCAATGCACAGGTGATATAATTAGAGATGCAGCTCTCCCCAGCAATGCACAGGTGAGGTAATTAGAGCTGCAGCTCTCCCCAGCAATGCACAGGTGATATAATTAGAGCTGCAGCTCTCCCCAGCAATGCACAGGTGACATAATTAGAGCTGCAGCTCTCCCTAGCAATGCACAGGTGATATAATTAGAGCTGCAGCTCTCCCCAGCAATGCACAGGTGACATAATTAGAGCTGCAGCTCTCCTCAGTAATGCACAGGTGAGGTCATTAGAGCTGCAGCTCTCCCTAGCAATGCACAGGTGACATAGTTAGAGCTGCAGCTCTCCTCAGCAATGCACATGTGACATAATTAGAGCTGCAGCTCTCCCCAGCAATGCACAGGTGATATAATTAGAGCTGCAGCTCTCCCCAGCAATGCACAGGTGACATAATTAGAGCTGCAGCTCTCCCCAGCAATGCACAGGTGATATAATTAGAGCTGCAGCTCTCCCCAGCAATGCACATGTGACATAATTAGAGCTGCAGCTCTCCCCAGCAATGCACAGGTGATATAATTAGAGCTGCAGCTGTCCCCAGCAATGCACAGGTGATATTATTAGAGCTGCAGCTCTCCCTAGCAATGCACAGGTGACATAATTAGAGCTGCAGCTCTCTCTAGCAATGCACTTGTGAGGTAATTAGAGCTGCAGCTCTCCCCAGTAATGCACAGGTGAGGTCATTAGAGCTGCAGCTCTCCCCAGCAAAGCACAGGTGAGGTACTTAGAGTTGCAGCTCTCTTTAGCAATGCACAGGTGAGGTGAGGTAATTAGATCTGCAGCTCTCCCCAGCAATTCACAGGTGAGGTGAGGTAATTAGAGCTGCAGCTCTCCCCAGCAATTCACAGGTGAGGTGAGGTAATTAGAGCTGCAGCTCTCCGCAGCAATGCACAGGTGACATAATTAGAGCTGCAGCTCTCCCCAGCAATGCACAGGTGATATAATTAGAGCTGCAGCTCTCCCCAGCAATGCACAGGTGACATAATTAGAGCTGCAGCTCTCCCTAGCAATGCACAGGTGATATAATTAGAGATGCAGCTCTCCCCAGCAATGCACAGGTGACATAATTAGAGCTGCAGCTCTCCCTAGCAATGCACTTGTGAGGTAATTAGAGCTGCAGCTCTCCCCAGTAATGCACAGGTGAGGTCATTAGAGCTGCAGCTCTCCCCAGCAATGCACAGGTGATATAATTAGAGCTGCAGCTCTCCCTAGCAATGCACTTGTGAGGTAATTAGAGCTGCAGCTCTCCCCAGTAATGCACAGGTGAGGTCATTAGAGCTGCAGCTCTCCCCAGCAATGCACAGGTGATATAATTAGAGCTGCAGCTCTCCCTAGCAATGCACTTGTGAGGTAATTAGAGCTGCAGCTCTCCCCAGTAATGCACAGGTGAGGTCATTAGAGCTGCAGCTCTCCCCAGCAATTCACAGGTGAGGTGAGGTAATTAGAGCTGCAGCTCTCCCCAGCAATGCACAGGTGACATAATTAGAGCTGCAGCTCTCCCCAGCAATGCACAGGTGACATAATTAGAGCTGCAGCTCTCCCCAGCAATGCACAGGTGACATAATTAGAGCTGCAGCTCTCCCCAGCAATGCACAGGTGAGGTAATTAGAGCTGCAGCTCTCCCCAGCAATGCACAGGTGACATAATTAGAGCTGCAGCTCTCCCCAGCAATGCACAGGTGACATAATTAGAGCTGCAGCTTTCCCCAGCAATGCACAGGTGAGATAATTAGAGCTGCAGCTCTCCCCAGCAATGCACAGGTGACATAATTAGAGCTGCAGCTCTCCCCAGCAATGCACAGGTGACATAATTAGAGCTGCAGCTCTCCCCAGCAATGCACAGGTGACATAATTAGAGCTGCAGCTCTCCTCAGTAATGCACAGGTGAGATAATTAGAGCTGCAGCTCTCCCCAGCAATGCACAGGTGACATAATTAGAGCTGCAGCTCTCCCCAGCAATGCACAGGTGATATAATTAGAGCTGCAGCTCTCCCCAGCAATGCACAGGTGAGGTTATTAGATCTGCAGCTCTCCCCAGCAATGCACAGGTGACATAATTAGAGCTGCAGCTCTCCTCAGTAATGCACAGGTGAGATAATTAGAGCTGCAGCTCTCCCCAGCAATGCACAGGTGACATAATTAGAGCTGCAGCTCTCCCCAGCAATGCACAGGTGATATAATTAGAGCTGCAGCTCTCCCTAGCAATGCACAGGTGATATAATTAGAGCTGCAGCTCTCCCAGCAATGCACAGGTGAGGTAATTAGAGCTGCAGCTCTCCCCAGCAATGCACAGGTGACATAATTAGAGCTGCAGCTCTTTCCAGCAATGCACAGGTGACATAATTTGAGCTGCAGCTCTCCCCAGCAATGCACAGGTGAGGTCATTAGAGCTGCAGCTCTCCCGAGCAATGCACATGTGACATAAATATAGCTGCAGCTCTCCCCAGCAATGCACAGGTGATATAAATAGAGCTGCAGCTCTCCCCAGCAATGCACAGGTGACATAATTAGAGCTGCAGCTCTCTCCAGCAATGCACAGGTGAGGTAATTAGAGCTGCAGCTCTCCCGAGCAATGCACAGGTGACATAAATATAGCTGCAGCTCTCCCCAGCAATGCACAGGTGACATAATTAGAGCTGCAGCTCTCCCTAGCAATGCACAGGTGAGGTGAGGTAATTAGAGCTGCAGCTCTCCCCAGCAATGCACAGGTGAGGTAATTAGAGCTGCAGCTCTCCCCAGCAATGCACAGGTGAGGTTATTAGATCTGCAGCTCTCCCCAGCAATGCACAGGTGAGATAATTAGAGCTACAGCTCTCCCGAGCAATGCACAGGTAACATAATTAGAGCTGCAGCTCTCCCCAGCAATGCACAGGTGAGGTTATTAGATCTGCAGCTCCCCCCCGAGCAATGCACAGGTGAGATAATTAGAGCTGCAGCTCTCCCCAGCAATGCACAGGTGACATAATTATAGCTGCAGCTCTCCCCAGCAATGCACAGGTGATATAAATAGAGCTGCAGCTCTCCCCAGCAATGCACAGGTGACATAATTAGAGCTGCAGCTCTTTCCAGCAATGCACAGGTGAAGTCATTAGAGCTGCAGCTCTCCCCAGCAATGCACAGGTGAGATAATTAGAGCTGCAGCTCTCCCCAGCAATGCACAGGTGACATAATTATAGCTGCAGCTCTCCCCAGCAATGCACAGGTGACATAATTATAGCTGCAGCTCTCCCCAGCAATGCACAGGTGATATAAATAGAGCTGCAGCTCTCCCCAGCAATGCACATGTGACATAATTAGAGCTGCAGCTCTCCCCAGCAATGCACAGGTGAAGTCATTAGAGCTGCAGCTCTCCCCAGCAATGCACAGGTGAGGTCATTAGAGCTGCAGCTCTCCCCAGCAATGCACAGGTGATATAATTAGAGCTGCAGCTCTCCCCAGCAATGCACATGTGACGTAGTTAGAGCTGCAGCTCTCCCCAGCAATGCACAGGTGAGGTTATCAGAGCTGCAGCTCTCCCCAGCAATGCACAGGTGACGTAGTTAGAGCTGCAGCTCTCCCCAGCAATGCACAGGTGAGGTCATTAGAGCTGCAGCTCTCCCCAGCAATGCACAGGTGAGGTCATTAGAGCTGCAGCTCTCCCCAGCAATGCACAGGTGATATAATTAGAGCTGCAGCTCTCCCCAGCAATGCACAGGTGAGGTCATTAGAGCTGCAGCTCTCCCCAGCAATGCACAGGTGAGGTCATTAGAGCTGCAGCTCTCCCCAGCAATGCGCCGGTGAGGTCATTAGAGCTGCAGCTCTCCCCAGCAATGCACAGGTGAGGTCATTAGAGCTGCAGCTCTCCCTAGCAATGCACAGGTGAGGTCATTAGAGCTGCAGCTCTCCCCAGCAATGCACAGGTGAGGTCATTAGAGCTGCAGCTCTCCCCAGCAATGCACAGGTGAGGTCATTAGAGCTGCAGCTCTCCCCAGCAATGCACAGGTGAGGTCATTATAGCTGCAGCTCTCCCCAGCAATGCACAGGTGAGGTCATTAGAGCTGCAGCTCTCCCTAGCAATGCACAGGTGACATAATTAGAGCTGCAGCTCTTTCCAGCAATGCACATGTGACATAATTAGAGCTGCAGCTCTCCCCAGCAATGCACAGGTGAAGTCATTAGAGCTGCAGCTCTCCCCAGCAATGCACAGGTGATATAATTAGAGCTGCAGCTCTCCCCAGCAATGCACAGGTGACGTAGTTAGAGCTGCAGCTCTCCCCAGCAATGCACAGGTGAGGTTATCAGAGCTGCAGCTCTCCCCAGCAATGCACAGGTGACGTTATCAGAGCTGCAGCTCTCCCCAGCAATGCACAGGTGACGTAGTTAGAGCTGCAGCTCTCCCCAGCAATGCACAGGTGAGGTCATTAGAGCTGCAGCTCTCCCCAGCAATGCACAGGTGAGGTCATTAGAGCTGCAGCTCTCCCCAGCAATGCACAGGTGATATAATTAGAGCTGCAGCTCTCCCCAGCAATGCACAGGTGACGTAGTTAGAGCTGCAGCTCTCCCCAGCAATGCACAGGTGAGGTCATTAGAGCTGCAGCTCTCCCCAGCAATGCACAGGTGAGGTCATTAGAGCTGCAGCTCTCCCCAGCAATGCACAGGTGAGGTCATTAGAGCTGCAGCTCTCCCCAGCAATGCACAGGTGAGGTCATTAGAGCTGCAGCTCTCCCCAGCAATGCACAGGTGAGGTCATTAGAGCTGCAGCTCTCCCCAGCAATGCACAGGTGAGGTCATTAGAGCTGCAGCTCTCCCCAGCAATGCACAGGTGATATAATTAGAGCTGCAGCTCTCCCCAGCAATGCACAGGTGAGGTCATTAGAGCTGCAGCTCTCCCCAGCAATGCACAGGTGATATAATTAGAGCTGCAGCTCTCCCCAGCAATGCACAGGTGACGTAGTTAGAGCTGCAGCTCTCCCCAGCAATGCACAGGTGAGGTTATCAGAGCTGCAGCTCTCCCCAGCAATGCACAGGTGAGGTCATTAGAGCTGCAGCTCTCCCCAGCAATGCACAGGTGAGGTCATTAGAGCTGCAGCTCTCCCCAGCAATGCACAGGTGAGGTCATTAGAGCTGCAGCTCTCCCCAGCAATGCACAGGTGAGGTCATTAGAGCTGCAGCTCTCCCCAGCAATGCACAGGTGAGGTCATTAGAGCTGCAGCTCTCCCCAGCAATGCACAGGTGATATAATTAGAGCTGCAGCTCTCCCCAGCAATGCACAGGTGAGGTCATTAGAGCTGCAGCTCTCCCCAGCAATGCACAGGTGAGGTCATTAGAGCTGCAGCTCTCCCCAGCAGTGCACAGGTGAAGTTATTTGGGTTCAGCCAGAGCTTTAGAGCCACGAATGTGCAGATCAAAAAAATCTGAATCAGAATCAGTTTATTGATCCCCAAGTATATACATTAGATACATACAAGTATATACGTTACATACATACAAGTAAATACATTACATACATACAAGTATATACATTACATACATACAAGTATATACATTACATACAAGTATATACATTACATACATACACGTATATACATTACATACATACAAGTATATACATTACATACATACAAGTAAATACATTACATACATACAAGTATATACATTACATACATACAAGTATATACATTACATACATACAAGTATATACATTACATACATACAAGAAAAATACATTACATACATACAAGTAAATACATTACATTCAAGTATATACATTACATACATACAAGTATATACACTACATACATACACGTATATACATTACATACATACAAGTATATACATTACATATATACAAGTGTATACATTACATACATACAAGTAAATACATTACATAGAATATATACATTACATACATACAAGTAAATACATTACATACATACAAGTGTATACATTACATACATACAAGTAAATACATTACATACATACAAGTAAATACATTACATACATACAAGTGTATACATTACATACATACAAGGAAATACATTACATACATACAAGTATATACATTACATACATACAAGTAAATACATTACATACATACAAGTAAATACATTACATACATACAAGTATATACATTACATACATACAAGTATATACATTACATACATACAAGTATATACATTACATACATACAAGGAAGGCTTTGGCAGTATTCAAGCATATGGATATGAGAGAACAAGAGGCAATATGGCAGCCAGGCCTGTTGGTTGCTCACAAGGGTTTGGGAAAAACAGATCCATAGAAATAAATGGTAGAATGTTCTGGAGATCACATTTTACCTCACAAAAATGATGTCAGTGACTGCCCACACGCCCCTTCTTACACACACACACTTACCCCATGAGATTATTTACCTCATGATGTGCAGGACCAGCCAGATATCTATTGTGCTGATGCTCTTGGATGGCATGATATGGTAGATGTCCGCCAAGAGGTCAATAGCCCCTCACTCAGATGCCATGTTGAACCAGGCAAAACATATACTGGAGGACAAAGTCATTCAAATGACTGGCAAAAAATTAAGTGAGTTTGGTATGACCTCCCCAACAAGACTTGATGCTGCTGTCATAAGCAGTAGCTACCTTAAGAACACAAGTTATTACAAAACACAGCTCCAGATCAGAGGCTAGCATGTCACAGGCTACTTGAAATCACTGAAAATGGCTCTGAAGGTCTCTTCTTACTTGATGCCCCAGGTGGGACTGGCAAGACATTTCTTATCATCCTGCTTCTTGCCAAGGTTAGAAGTATGGGTGGTATTGCTTTTGCTGCTGCAACATCTGGATGCGAGTGGTGGGACTGCACACTCCACATTTAAATTGTCTTTTAATCTTACAAGATGTGGTGCACCAGTCTGCAATATTCCTGCAGATTCAGGAGATGCCCATATCTTCATCCAATGTCAACTTATTGTCTGGGATGAGTGCACCATGGCACATAGACGTGCTCTGGAAGCATTAACCAAATGTTGTGCTAAAACACCCAATTACAAGCAGTGTGGATTCCCCCATCCCATTTCTCATAGGCAATGTGGTATTCCCCCATCCCATTCCCCATGGGCATTGTGGCATTCCCTCCTCCCATTCCCTATAGGCTGTGTGGCATTTCCCCCTAACATTCCCCATACACAGTGTGGCATTCCCCCTCCCATTCCCCATAGGTAGTGTGACATTCCCCCATCTCATAGGCAGTGTGGCATTCTCCCTCCCATTCCCCATAGGTAGTGTGACATTCCCCCATCTCATAGGCAGTGTGGCATTCTCCCTCCCATTCCCCATAGGTAGTGTGGCACCCCCTTCTCATTTCCTATAGGTAGTGTGGCACCCCCTCCCATTCCTCATAGGCAGTGTGGCATTCCCCCTCTCATTTCCTATAGGTAGTGTGGCACCCCCCCATTCCTCATAGGCAGTGTGGCACCCCCCTCACATTCCTCATAGGCAGTGTGGCATTCCCCCTCTCATTTCCTATAGGTAGTGTGGCACCCCCTCCCATTCCTCATAGGCAGTGTGGCATTTCCCCTCTCATTTCCTATAGGTACTGTGGCACCCCCCTCCCATTCCCAATAGGCAGTGTGGCACCCCCTCCCATTCCCCATAGGCAGTGTGGCATCCCCCCATCCTTTTCCCCATATAGGCAGTGTGGCATCCCCCCATCCCCTTATTCAGTGTGGCATCCCCCCCTCCCATTTCCATAAGCAATATGGCAGAATCACCCCAACCCCCCAGACAAAAAAGGTATACTTACATGAGCCTCGCACCTGCGCCACTGCCACCAGGAGGCCAGTCGGGTAAATGAACGCTGTGGTCTATGCGACGTTGAAGCATTCATGTCTGATGTCCCCTCTCTGGCCACTGCCTCTCGGGCCAACACACACTGGTGTCAGTGGGCCCTGGTCCAAGAGGCGGTGTTGGCGCTGGAAGCCAGAGCGGGGACAGGGGACTGCGTTCATTTACCCTGCCTGTCCGCTCACTGCTTGGCTGTCCTCCCAAGGGCTGTGGCACGGGAGCGAGACGCGAGACTTGTGTAAGTATACTTTTTTTCACTTTTGTTTTTTACATTAGCCCAATAAGATGCACTGACATTTTACCCCTACACTTTGGGGGAAAAGAGTGCATCTCATAGGGTGAAAATGATGTGTGTGTGTGTATGTATATATATATATATATATATATATATATATATATATATATATATATATACCGGTATTCTGTTTGTTTTTATATTTCATGAAAAATAAAAAAAAATAATAGATTAATGAATAGATTAATTAATTGTTGCATCTCTGTCACATCTGTCTGTAATTTCTACGTTGTATGGAAGATGATGATGCTCTATATATACACAATAGTTATGGTAAAAAATCAACAAATATATGTAAATATCTTATGTACTCTAAGCAAAGCCACTTTGTTTGCTTCAATTTCTGAGTCATGGCTGGGCTGGGATAGGCAGGCTATGGCACGGCTTTATGAGTCATGAACACACTTTGCTGAAGGCAGGGACAGCTTTAGGAACATTGTGGGTTGCTGCTTGCTCAAGCTAAGAGCTCCAAGGGAAAAATTAGCCGTTAGACCACTTTTTTGCATTGTCTTGGAGGAAATAAATTGAATGGAGGGCAAACTTTGGAACCCTGCCATGGCTTCTACTCAATGCTGCAGGAATGAGCTGCTTGCTGCATTCCTGCAGCATTGAGTAGAAGCCATGGCAGGGTTCCAAAGTTTGCCCTCCATTCAATTTATTTCCTCCAAGACAATGCATAATGATAATTCATAATATTCATAATATTATTGTCGTTCGGTTCACTGTTACTGTATATACTCTATATAAAGGAAAAAGTAAAGCGTGCTTTCCTGAAACAGAAAGTATTTACATAGAAACATAGAAGGTTGACGGCAGAAGGACACCATACGGTCTATGAGCCATGCAAATCATCTTTTTTTTCTTTGTGATATCTCAAGCTCCAGGTAAGAACTAGCTGGGCGTGAAATCTAATTTTCACACATCCATCACTTCTAGCCTTGTGCTGATGAGGACCACTCATCTGAAACGCACGCCCACAAGTAAGAAGCATTAGCTTTGTAAATATTATAAAATATACCTAAGCATGGCACGCCCAGTTTACTTCTGGAAGATATCAAGATAAAATCAGATTATTCGCATGGCACCATCTGATATTCTTGATCTGTATGTGCTATGTAATACGTACTGTTTTAAGAAAGTGCTGTTTACTTGTATCCTTACATTTTTTATGTTGGTCTCTTAACATGGCCTCCCCCTAAGTGACACATCACCTTTATATAAGAGAAAACTATGGCTAAAGCTTTCCTTTCCTCATTTCAAATTGGCTTTTTTGTTTCGCTGATAGCTGTAGTGCAATATTATCCAGCAGCCTTTTAGGGTCATAATCCTGTCAGATTGTAAAGATCTCTATAATTAGTGGGCCATCAATCAGTGATGTGCTGCAAGGTTTATGCTGGAACATTCTGCCGCGGAAGGAAAACTTGGCGTGTCAATGGATGTCAGCAGTATGGAGTGTGTAACCCCTCTATAGCAGGTGGATAGAAATCAGGAGGTCATTGTGATAGTCACAAGAACAATTGCCATAAAATATACCTAAGCATGGCACGCCCAGTTTACTTCTGGAAGATATCAAGATAAAATCAGATTATTCGCATGGCACCATCTGATATTCTTGATCTGTATGTGCTATGTAATACGTACTGTTTTAAGAAAGTGCTGTTTACTTGTATCCTTACATTTTTTATGTTGGTCTCTTAACATGGCCTCCCCCTAAGTGACACATCACCTTTATATAAGAGAAAACTATGGCTAAAGCTTTCCTTTCCTCATTTCAAATTGGCTTTTTTGTTTCGCTGATAGCTGTAGTGCAATATTATCCAACAGCCTTTTAGGGTCATAATCCTGTCAGATTGTAAAGATCTCTATAATTAGTGGGCCATCAATCAGTGATGTGCTGCAAGGTTTATGCTGGAACATTCTGCCGCGGAAGGAAAACTTGGCGTGTCAATGGATGTCAGCAGTATGGAGTGTGTAACCCCTCTATAGCAGGTGGATAGAAATCAGGAGGTCATTGTGATAGTCACAAGAACAATTGCCATCTCTATGGTTGAGTGGCTGCAATTTAATCACTGGACAGCATTTGTCAGAGCACTGATGCATACACCTTACCAAGTCTTAAAACATTTTTACACTCTGAAAACTGGTTAGGATTGTGAAATTGGCAACATTCTATCTGCCCTCCCTTCACATGCTTACCCCCACAGTCAGTGGCATATAGGTTCCAAAGGGCCCCATAGCAAATGCCCTGCCCCCCCCCCCCCCCCCAAATAAAAGAGCAGATATCTCAAAAAATAATTGTTCAACGTATTGTAAATTAGGCATGGCAACAAAGAACACACTTACTAGTAATTTGATATTTCACTATGCACGTACAATAAAACAGTCACCAAAAAGGAGGATTCATTTTTCTGTTCCCATCATCACAGAGGTTGCCCTACATTTTAAAAGTAAAGTAAAAATACTTCTCCCAGCCTCTTGAAGTAGTACGTGATTTGAAATAATTAATATGAACAATCTAGAGTGCATGTGTTAAACTCAAGGTCCGGGGCCGGATGTGGCCCTCCAGGTCTTTTTATGTGGCCTTCTAACATGTGCCAGACAGCAGCAGCTGTCCCCAGATGCAGTATCTATAAAAGCGCCTAAAGTGCATGGCTATTTAACTTTCTGGCATAATTATAGGCATAATTCTGCATGCCGATTTAACTTTCTGAGGGAGAACAGAGTAGTGTCTGCAGCTGTTCTGTGTCTCTGTGCAACCAACTCTCACTTCAAACTATGGGCCCACCTAACCCACCAAACTTACTTTCAGGTAGGGTGGAAAAAAATGATTTTAGGGCTGTCCTTAATTCAGTGACTGTCCTGGACAAAATAATTCTGCGTCTTTCCTGGGTGAAATAATTTGGTGGCTGTCCTGGGCCAAAAACATACATTTAAACGGTTGTATTTGCATTTTGTTTTGTGTTCATTATTAAACAACCCTTTGAAGGCGACCATAATGCTCCCATCCTACTTTACGAACACTGCTATTGGATGTCCCAGAAGTTATGATTGACATGAAACAGGCCGTGCTGTGCACTTGGAAAAATACAATTCTGTGAGTACTCACCTGTTTTTACTGTGTACAGCTCGGCCTGTTTCATCCCTCCCTTGTTATTGTTATCCTTGGTTGCCTCTTTATGGTGATTTGTTCCAAAGTTTATATTTTGTGAGGCTGTGAAGTCTTTTTATCTTGATTTTTCTCCCGGCTTCTTGCATAACTGCTTTTCAACACTGGGGGTCTATTGGTGATTCCTGGCTTTTTATAGGGCCGGGAGGAGCCACAAATCTTCTGCAGTCAACTGCGCCACCTTGTGGTGGATTACCCAGAAGTTATGATTGACATGAAACAGGCCGTGCTGTACACAGTAAAAACAATTCTACAGGTGAGTACTTACAGAATTGTATTTTTTACATTCACCCGATAAGGCGAATGGACATTTCCCCCCCACTTTTGGGGAAAAAATAAGTGCATCTTATGGGGCGAAAAAAAAAATAGTATTTTAAATATGATGGTCTTTGCATAAAACAAGGATTTGACTCTCATTTTCAGTAAATAAGTCTGTAGAAGTTATTTTGGCAGATTTATTGAGTATGCATGCTTGACAAAGAGATAGGAAATTGGGTAATTATTCTCTTTTCACCGGGGTATCTTCTAAATCAGCAGGTGATATGATTAGTGCAGTCGTGGACCATAATAAGTCTCTGATAATACATCCCCATTACCACTGAGCTCTGACAATGTAATAACTCAAATGTAACGAAAGGTTCAATCAGATGGCTGATAACAGTTCTAGAGATTAAATTGGATATTTGTAATGGAAACACACGTTACTCTCTGTTATAGTTTTTTAGGCACTGAGGAAGGTGATAGTTTAGTAGACTGGTGGTAAGAATAAAAGTTATCCTGAGATTTGTTTCGCATTAAAGGCATTATCTGTACAGAGTTTTCTATCTGTCCAGTGGTACGAGTACCATCATGTGGTACTCAATAAGGCCACAGATTGGCCTGTGTCCCAACCTGATCTTCTGCCATCTATTTTCACAAAAGCCTGATTTACTCTATAAGTACAAAACTGCTCCAAAAGGTGATAAAAACTATTCAAGTGCATTTTTGTGTTTTATTTACTATAAATGGGACCTGGGAGGCCTTAAAGTGGACCAACTTATAGATTCCCGGGCCGATCACCTCCCTCACCGCAGGGCATCTGAGATCGGGATGTCCCGCGGGATGAAACCTCCCCCAAAAGCCCAAAAAAACCTTACCTTATCGGCGACGGATCAGCCGCCGCCTCCCGCGCGCCCCTCTAGCAGTGCGCGCGCCCGCGCCGGCCGTTTGTGAATGGCCGGCGCGGGCGCGCGCCCTGTAAGAGGGACGCGCGGGAGGCGGCGGCTTGTCCGTCGCCGAAAAGGTACGTATTTGGGGGGGTTTCACACAGCGGGGCATCCTGATCTCGGATGCCCCGCTGAAGTGGACCAACACCCAGGATAGTGAAAATCCTGGGTGTTGGTCCACTTTAACTCACAATGCATCGTAGCAGGAAACCCAGCAGCACTTCCTCTTTGCAGGCCAATGCCAGATTCATAGGACGCCTATCAGACAGGAAAATCAACCATAGCAGGATTTACAAAAGATAAATGCATTTTTTTGTGCAGCAATCTAAATTCCCCTGGGGAGGGTTGCATATGAGCACCGGTTCTTGTAAGGTTGTTGGTCTGGTTAATTGCCAACCTCACAGAAAACTGTTCCAACAGTGAATAACACAGTCACTGTAGAATCTCCACTCTCACTAGCAAAGCACAGCCTAATCCACCTTTTCCATTGGTTGCTGCCTGGCCTGGTTCCAGCTTCAATTTCCCAATACTGGCTGCTCACAGAACAATAAGTAACTAGTCCTGAGTCCAACATAATACCTCTGGTCCAGGTGCGGACTGGCTATAGGCTGCTACCTTTACTAACACTCCCATCCAATCCAATCCCCCCATCTCCTTCACCACTCGATCCCCTCACCCAAGCATCCCCAGCCCATGTCCTCCCCTTAATGATATAGCCTCAGTCTTGGAGTAAACTGCATGACTGTCCAGGAAGCAGCAGAGATGCCACTGGCTGGTCATGGGCAGAAGTCGGGTGCTGGTAAAATCCCGCACTGATTTTTGGCCCCAGTCTGCCACTGCTCTGGTCCAACCCTAGTGCACGCACTGTTGCAGCATTGGCTTACAGAATTTGCCAAACATAGGTAGAGCTTTCCAGAGCTACTAGGATATCCGGGCCCAGTTTTTTGTAAATTAACTATTTCTACATCGAACTTTACACTACAGTAAGTGACTTCTGTAATCTAAATGCAGTGCCTATGGCACTAAACAACGAGCTCACTAATTGGGATGAAACTGCCTCATGCATAGTGACTTAGCTTTGACAACTCTTGGGAAATCTGCATCCTCCACTCCCCCCACTTTCTGAATCGGGATGCCTATCCACTTACAGTACTTTTCTTTTTTTGAAATGGAATAATATTTTTGTTGATGAATGAGACCAGGATAGAGTTTTTCTAAAGTTTTAAAAAGAATTATATTGAGAATACAAAATATTGCATGTGATGCTAGTATCATGATGAGGGACAGTTTAGCTGCACCTGGACCAGAAGGGCTTTCCATCATTGGTGGAATAATATCTTATGAATTCTGCCAGAACATTGTTAGCTGAATCTCAAGAGAACGTGGGCCATGCAGCAGGACATCTCTAAGCACACAAATAGTTTTACCAACCAAACAATGGTTGGTAATACTATTTGTGTGCTTGGGGTTTTTGTCTATCCTGGGTTTTGCTCTGTGCCCATGGGGCATCCCAAATTGGAAGACTCCGTTGTGTCGAACCCTCCAGGACCTCCAATCTCACCTCTTCCCTGACGTTTCCCATACCATACCAAGGTCGGCAAATGGCTTTGTTTATGGCTATCAGGAGTGTAAACAGCCGCATCCCCAGCATTGGGTGCACTTCTATCCCAAGCCTATGTTTGGGGGCGGGATTACACGTACAGCCCAAAAATGCGGAATGTAGCCTTGTTGGATTTTGTTCAGCTTTTAAAAAAAGAAAGGGAAAAGGTCTAATATTTGACTCAGTTGTGTTCTTTGGTTCTCTTTATCTACTTTTGTAGTTATTGGTCAAATGTATGCAGAAATATAAATATTTTGAATCTATATATTTGAAGTGTTATGTATTTGAAGCGTTCACACCGTTTTATGCACCCGTGAATTTACCAGCAACATTGTACGTCCATTCATAGACAAATCCCATCCCCCCCCCCCCCCCCCCGCCATTTCTGGTGCAGTGTAACTTTTTACAGGCAGAAGGCACCAACTTGATACCCACCCATACTATCTACAGGTAGCTGGGGTTACAGTGTGACTTGTCAACAGACCAGTCTGGCAGAATACAATGTTCTAGAGCAGAATATGACCTTGTAATTATAAAGCTGTTAATGAAACATCCAAAAGCTTATGATGACACATTTACTGTTTACAGAATTTTAATTTTATGAGAACAATCGGTTTCAACAATGGCTTTTTTTTTGGCTGATCTGCTTGCTATGATTATTGTTCAGTATTCATCCTTCCACCTCGCATAAATGAAATTGAAATAATTTTGATGTAATTTATAAAAGGGCTGCAAACAATAGAAAAATGAAATGCCTCAAATGAAATGTGCTCCAGGATTATGCTAAAGCTACAAGCTGCACACCCTTCTCTGCATTTTGTGTGTGAAGTTGTGAGTGGCCAGAGAGATGAGCTTAACAGGGAAAGTGGTGTCTGACCTTAATGGATTAAATCTATCATTGTAATTGCTCACAGTCAGCATTCAGATCACATAGGAATACGGTGAAATATGAACAGCTCCAATTTTCTGACAAACGCCTTCCAAATGAGAGCCAGCGAGTATATAATCTCCCCCCCCCATTATTTCTTTTAGAAATTAGAGTTTTTCTGTATTCCGCAGTGAAAAATAGCAATTAATCAGTGTCACAATTCTGCCTGGGAAGATCCAGAATGCTTTAGAGATGCGCAATATGCTTGTCTTCTATGTAAATTTAAAATCATATCACCATATTAAATATAAAATAGTGTGACAACTGATGCAGGATTTTTTGAGGGAATTTTATACAGTCATTGTTTTGATTGTGGATTTGCATTTGTGTGTAGGACATTTAAGTTCTGTTACCATAAGCAGGCTGGGTTCAGATATATATACTAGGGATGAGCGAAGTTTTGAAAAATTCGATTCGGCTGATTTGCCGAATTTTCCGACAAAATGTGTTTCGGTCCGAATTTATTTGCAACGAATTGCTATTAAAAATGGTTATTTCTGAGCTTCCTCGAGCCTCAATAGGGTTGTAAACCATTCTGCCTTGCTGTACCACGTATAGGATGCGCGCTGGGTTAGTGAAATAATACTGTAAATAATTATGACATGCAGATCAGAGGCATCGCTATTAGAATCGCAGAGCGGCACAATTGCAGAGAGTTGAGGTGGAATCACTATTAGGGGCCCCTATATTGCCTGAAAACACACCCTGGAGCTGGCAGCAGCAGGGGCCCAAATATTGGCTGAAAGACATCCTGGAGTTGCAAGCAGCAGCAGCAGCAGGAGCCCAAACATAGCTTGAAAGAGACACTGGAGTTGGCATAGGAGCCCAAAAATTGGTTGAATGACACACTGGAGTTGCAAGCAGCAGCAGGAGCCCAAACATTGGCTGAAAGAGACACTGGAGTTGGCAGCAGGAGCCCAAAAATTGGCTGAATGACACCCTGGAGTTGCAAGCAGCAGCAGCAGCAGCCCAAACATGGCTTGAAAGAGACACTGGAGTTGGCAGCAGGAGCCCAAAAATTGGCTGAATGACACCCTGGAGTTGCAAGCAGCAGCAGGAGCCCAAATATTGGCTGAAAGAGACACTGGAGTTGGCAGCAGGAGCCCAAAAATTGGCTAAATGACACCCTGGAGTTGCAAGCAGCAGCAGCAGCAGGAGCCCAAACATAGCTTGAAAGAGACACTGGAGTTTGCAGCAGGAGCCCAAAAATTGGCTGAATGACACCCTGGAGTTGCAAGCAGCAGCAGCAGGAGCCAAAACATAGCTTGAAAGAGACACTGGAGTTGGCAGCAGGAGCCCAAAAATTGTCTGAATGACTCCCTGGAGTTGCAAGCAGCAGCAGCAGCCCAAACCTAGCTTGAAAGACACACTGGAGTTGGCAGCAGGAGCCCAAAAATTGGCAGAATGGCACCCTGGAGTTGCAAGCAGCAGCAGGAGCCCAAACATAGCTTGAAAGAGACACTGGAGTTGGCAGCAGGAGCCCAAAAATTGTCTGAATGACACCCTGGAGTTGTAAGCAGCAGCAGCAGCCCAAACCTAGCTTGAAAGACACACTGGAGTAGGCAGCAGGAGCCAAAAAATTCGCTGAATGACACCCTGGAGTTGCAAGCAGCAGCAGCAGGAGCCCAAACATATCTTGAAAGAGACACTGGAGTTGGCAGCAGGAGCCCAAAAATTGGCTGAATGACACCCTGGAGTTGCAAGCAGCAGCAGCCCAAACATAGCTTGAAAGACACACTGGAGTTGGCAGCAGGAGCCCAAAGATTGGCTGAATGACACCCTGGAGTTGCAAGCAGTAGCAGGAGCCCAAACATAACTTGAAAGAGACACTGGAGTTGGCAGCAGGAACCCAAAAATTGGCCCTAAAGACACACTGCAGTTGGCAGCAGCAGCAGCAGGAGGCCAAAATTTGGCTGAAAGGCACACCCTGAAGTTGACATCAGCAGGAGCCCAAAAATTGGCCTAAAGACATAAATATGTTTTGCACCATTTGGAAAGTGTAAAACGTGGCACCATGCTGAATCTAGTCGCATGCATCAGCCATTGGTGGGTGGAAATCCTGGTTGATCCATCCCTGATTCATTTTCATAAAGGTGAGTCTCTCCACATTTTTAGTTGACAGACGAGTTCTCCTCGCCGTAACTATGGCCCCCGCCGCACTAAACACCCGCTCAGATAGCAAGCTACTTGCCGGGCAGGACAGCTTTTCCAGGGCAAACTCAGCTAGCTGCGGCCACAAGTCAAGTTTGGCTGCCCAGAAGTCCAGCGGATCCTCAAGGTGTGTTGGCATGATCATGTCAAGGTAGGACATGACTTGCTGGTTCAGGTCCTGCTCCAGGTCTTCCTGCTGCTCATGAGTAGACTCACTATGCGGATGTAGAAAGCTACTCATTAGCGACTGAAGACTAAGGTTGCAGCTGATGGAGCTGCTGCTCCTGCCAACCCCCCCCCAGCAGCCATGGCAGTGGAAGGTGAGCGCAGAGGTCCCCCCGAGTCAGACCTGCGAGAGTATGGACCATGGCGCAGATAGGCATCGGCCAACTGACTACGTAGAATGTCTTTGTAGTAGGTCAGTTTGTCCTCCCTCTTGGCGGGTTTAAAAAATTCCCCCATTTTGTGCTGGAAGCGAGGGTCCAATAAGGTGGAGAGCCAGAAGTCATCCCGCTGACAAATGGAAACAATTCTGGGGTCACTACGCAAGCACTTGAGCATGCTTCCTGCCATTTGGGCAAGTGACTTGGAGGGACTACCTGTCTCCATCTCCACTGCATACTGCCACGGTGTGTCTGGGTCCTCTGTCTCGCCTTCCTCACAACCCTCTTGCTCCTCTGGCTGCTCCTGCCCCTCCTCTCCTGTCCGCTGACTAGATAAACCAGCCATTTCGCCAAGCCTAAACTGTGTACTGTGCCACTCCTCCTCCTCCAGTTCAGCTCCAACGGGGTTCATGTGGCCGTAAGATGTAGACGCCATGTCTCCAGTACCATGACCAGCCATGGTTTCCAACATGTGCTGTAGTACATGAAGCAGTGGAATCACGTCGTTGATCCCGTAATCCTGGCGACTCACAAATTAAGTGGCTTCCTTAAATGGCCTGAGCAAACGGCAGGTGTCACGTATGAGCTGCCACTGGTTGACATTGAAGTTACACAGGGGAATCCACCTATCCGCTTGGATCATCAAGAAATCCGTGATGGCTTTTCTCTGTTCGTATAGTCTGTCCAACATATGCAGGGTGGAATTCCAACGGGTGGAAACATCGCAAATCAGACTATGTTGGGGGCTACCGTTCTGACGCTGTAGCTCAAGAAGGTTGTGCTTGGCAGTGTATGAGTGGCTGAAGTGCATGCAAAGTTTCCTTGAAGTTGTTAGGATGTCTTGCAGATGGGGGGACGACTTCAGAAACCGCTTCACAACCAGATTGAAGACGTGAGCCATGCAGGGCGCATGGGTCAGCCTTCCTTGTCGCAGCACAGACAAAATGTTCTTCCCATTGTCGATAACCATGGTTCCCATTTTCAGTTTTCTTGGAGTAAGCCATGTTTGGATTTCTTGATGAATAAATTTAAGCAGTTCCTCTCCTGTGTGACTCCGTTCGCCAAGACAAATCATGTGAAGCACAGCGTGACACCTCCGTGCCCTGCACACATGGTAGGCTGGAGGGGCAATGAGACTTGAGCCTACAGTGGAGGGTGAGGAGAAGGTGGAGGATGAGGAGGCCGAGTCAGCACGGTGTCACAGGCACAATGGGCAGGGAGCGTGGAGGCCGAAGCGGCGTGAACTGTCCAAGTTGCTGCTGCTGCAAAGGGACCACATTCACCCAGTGGGCCGTAAACGACATGTACTGTCCCTGACCGTAGTAACAGCTCCAGACGTTGGCGCTGCCATGAACTTTGCTACACACCGGCAGGCTCAAGGACTGGCCCACCTTCTGTTCAACAAAAGTGTGCAGCGCTGGTACTGCCTTCTTGGCAAAGAAATGACTGCTTGGAACTCTCCACCTCGGCTCGGCACAAGCCATCAGTTCTCTGAAAGGTGCAGAGTTCACCACCTGAAAAGGGAGCGACAGCAGCGACAGCAACTTGGACAGGAGCACATTCAGCTTCTGCGCCGTAGGATGAGTGGGCGCATACTGCTGTCTCTTGGACATGGCTTCGCTGATGGATTGCTGGCAGGATGCATGACTTGGAGGAGGAGCAGGAGCATCTGGAGCAACAGAGGATGGGTATGACGCACAGCTGCCTTCGGCTGAGGTGCTGGAGCCTTGGCTGGCAGAAATTGGGAGCGGCGTGCCACTTGGTGAGGAAGCAGCCTGGACCACCTCTTCGGAGCCTCGGTTCTCCCAGGCCGCTTTATGGTGACGCATCATATGTTGACGCAGGGCCGTGGTGCCAACATTTGGGCCCTGGCCACGCTTCACCTTCTGCCTACATATCTTGCATGTGGCCATGCTACCCTCCTGCGGATGCTTGAGGAAAAACTGACACACTGCCGAGTAGCTACTTTTCCCACAAACAGCCGGCACTGATTCACTGCTACTGTCGCCAACTCCAGGAACCCCTGCTCCATTACCTCCCGATAAGGTAGCCTGCCGCGCAGCAGGTGCTCTACCCCGGCCCCGTTTGACTCCAGGCTTTACAATTCTGCCCCCGTGCTGACTGCCAATCATGCTGCTAACACCTTGCTGCCTGAGCTGCTGACTCCGGGGCAACCTGCGCTCCTCTTCTCCTGATGATGAGGATGAAACCCCTTCTGCACCCAGCTCCCAAGTGCGATCGCCTTCATCATCATCACCGAGTTGTGGCTGCATGTCACTGATGTTCTCGGTTTCGTCAACAGTGTCTGGCACAGGAGCTGGAACGCTCGCAACAACACCCACGCCACTTCACTATTTGTCTGCCTAGCGAAGGAAGCCACCTCCATTTCTTGGCTGGGCAGTAGCTGCTGACTGTCCTCTATCTGATCGTCCTCCTCACTAAAGAGTGGAGCTGAACCCAAAGCATAGGATACGTCGCTGGGGGAGGGAATGGCGTAGGACAGAGGCAATGGGAGGACAGGGACTGCTCTCGGGCCATGCCAACTCAGGGTTGTGTCAGAGGAACCTACTCACCCTAGACTGGGGGTGTCAGATGTAACTTGTGATGATGTGGATGACCGCGTTAACCAATCTACCACGGCAGATGCGTTACTGGTGGAGACACGACCGCTAGCAGATACTGGCAGATCAGGTCTCGCACCGCGACTCCTGCTGCCACTCGCCCCTAGTCTGCTGTGACCTCTGCCTGCAGAATCTTGGCCTCTGCCACTCCTCTTTGAACATCCTGGCACTTGTCTGCCTGACATTTTTATGTGTTTGAAATGCGCAATACTTAAAAAATGCGCACTTAAAAAATGTGTTTACTTTAAAAAGCAGAAGCTAAATAAAGTGAGATACTGCTTCTCTGCACCAGATACTATGAAAATGGCAATATGGGATACCCTACGGGCTGGTGTTTTTACAAGACGCTAAAAACCAATTCAAAATGCAATATATTAATAAAACAGAGCCTGTAGAAGCTGATTTAGTATAACAGATAGGGTGAAATGTGCCCGTTTGGGATACCCTGCGGCCTGGTGTTTTTACAGGACGCAAAAAGACAATTCAAAATGCAATATATTAATAAAACAGAGCCTTTAGAAGCTGATTTAGTATAACAGATAGGGTGAAATGTGCTGGTTTGGGATGCCCATGCACCCTGGTGTTTTTACAGGATGCACAAAACCAATTCAAAATGCAATATATTAATAAAACAGAGCCTTTAGAAGCTGATTTAGTATAACAGATAGGGTGAAATGTGCTGGTTTGGGATGCCCATGCGGCCTGGTGTTTTTACAGGACGCACAAAACCAATTCAAAATGCAATATATTAATAAGACAGAGCCTTTAGAAGCTGCTTTAGTATAACAGATAGGGTGAAATGTGCTGGTTTGGGATGCCCATGCGGCCTGGTGTTTTTATAGGATGCACAAAACCAATTCAAAATGCAATATATTAATAAAACAGAGCCTTTAGAAGCTGATTTAGTATAACAGGGTGAAATGTGCTGGTTTGGGATGCCCATTCGGCCTGGTGTTTTTACAGGACGCACAAAACCAATTCAAAATGCAATATATTAATAAAACAGAGCCTTTAGAAGCTGATTTAGTATAACAGATAGGGTGAAATGTGCTGGTTTGGGATGCCCATGCGGCCTGGTGTTTTTACAGGACGCACAAAACCAATTCAAAATGCAATATATTAATAAAACAGAGCCTTTAGAAGCTGCTTTAGTATAACAGATAGGGTGAAATGTGCTGGTTTGGGATGCCCATGTGGCCTGGTGTTTTTATAGGATGCACAAAACCAATTCAAAATGCAATATATTAATAAAACAGAGCCTTTAGAAGCTGATTTAGTATAACAGGGTGAAATGTGCTGGTTTGGGATGCCCATGCGGCCTGCTGTTTTTACAGGACACACAAAACCTATTCAAAATGCAATATACTAATAAAACCGAGCCTTTAGCAGCTGATTTAGTATAACATATAGGGTGAAATGTGCTGTTTTGGGATGCCCATGTGGCCTGGTGTTTTTACAGGATGCACAAAACCAATTCAAAATGCAATATATTAATAAAACAGAGCCTTTAGAAGCTGATTTTGTGTAACAGATAGGGTGAAATGTGCTGGTTTGGGATGCCCATGCACCCTGGTGTTTTTACAGGATGCACAAAACCAATTCCAAATGCAATATATTAATAAAACAGAGCCTTTAGAAGCTAATTTAGTATAACAGATAGGGTGAAATGTGCTGATTTGGGATGCCCATGCGGCCTGGTGTTTTTACAGGACGCACAAAACCAATTCAAAATGCAATATATTAATAAAACCGAGCCTTTAGAAGCTGCTTTAGTATAACAGATAGGGTGAAATGTGCTGGTTTGGGATGCCCATGTGGCCTGGTGTTTTTATAGGATGCACAAAACCAATTCAAAATGCAATATATTAATAAGACAGAGCCTTTAGAAGCTGCTTTAGTATAACAGATAGGGTGAAATGTGCTGGTTTGGGATGCCCATGCGGCCTGGTGTTTTTATAGGATGCACAAAACCAATTCAAAATGCAATATATTAATAAAACAGAGCCTTTAGAAGCTGATTTAGTATAACAGGGTGAAATGTGCTGGTTTGGGATGCCCATTCGGCCTGGTGTTTTTACAGGACGCACAAAACCAATTCAAAATGCAATATATTAATAAAACAGAGCCTTTAGAAGCTGATTTAGTATAACAGATAGGGTGAAATGTGCTGGTTTGGGATGCCCATGCGGCCTGGTGTTTTTACAGGACGCACAAAACCAATTCAAAATGCAATATATTAATAAAACAGAGCCTTTAGAAGCTGCTTTAGTATAACAGATAGGGTGAAATGTGCTGGTTTGGGATGCCCATGTGGCCTGGTGTTTTTATAGGATGCACAAAACCAATTCAAAATGCAATATATTAATAAAACAGAGCCTTTAGAAGCTGATTTAGTATAACAGGGTGAAATGTGCTGGTTTGGGATGCCCATGCGGCCTGCTGTTTTTACAGGACACACAAAACCTATTCAAAATGCAATATATTAATAAAACCGAGCCTTTAGCAGCTGATTTAGTATAACATATAGGGTGAAATGTGCTTGTTTGGGATGCCCATGCGGCCTGGTGTTTTTACAGGACGCACAAAACCAATTCAAAATGCAATATATTAATAAAACAGAGCCTGTAGAAGCTGCTTTAGTATAACAGATAGGGTGAAATGACCGGTTTGGGATGCCCATGCGGCCTGGTGTTTTTACAGGACGCACAAAACCAATTTCAAATGCAATATATTAATAAAACAGAGCCTGTAGAAGCTGCTTTAGTATAAGAGATAGGGTGAAATGTGCTGGTTTAGGATGCCCATGCAGCCTGGTGTTTTTACAGGACGCACAAAACCAATTTAAAATGCAATATAGGGTGAAATTTGCTGGTTTGGGACGCCCCTGTGGCCTGGTGTTTTTACAGGACGCACAAAACCAATTCCAAATGCAATATATTAATAAAACAGAGCCTGTAGAAGCTGCTTTAGTATAACAGATAGGGTGAAATGTACCGGTTTCGGATGCCCATGCGGCCTGTTTTTACAGGACGCACAAAACCAATTCCAAATGCAAAATATTAATAAAACAGAGCCTGTAGAAGCTGATTTAGTATAACAGATAGGGTGAAATGTGCTGGTTTGGGATGCTCATGCGGCCTGGTGTTTTTACAGGACGCACAAAACCAATTCAAAATGCAATATATTAATAAAACAAAGCCTTTAGAAGCTGATATAGTATAACAGATAGGGTGAAATGTGCTGGTTTGGGATGCCCATGTGGCCTGGTGTTTTTACAGGACGCACAAAACCAATTCAAAATGCAATATATGAATAAAACAGAGCCTTTAGAAGCTGATTTAGTATAACAGGGTGAAATGTGCTGGTTTGGAATGCCCATGCGGCCTGGTGTTTTTACAGGACGTACAAAAACAATTCAAAATGCAGTATATTAATATAACAGAGCCTTTAGAAGCTGATTTAGTATAACAGATAGGGTGAAATGTGCTGGTTTGGGATGCCCTGCGGCCTGGTGTTTTTACAGGACGAACAAAACCAATTCCAAATGCAATATATTAATAAAACAGAGCCTTTAGAAGCTGATTTAGTATAACAGATAGGGTGAAATGTGCTGGTTTGGGATGCCCTGCGGCCTGGTGTTTTTACAGGACGCATAAAAACCATTTCAAAATGCAATATATTAATAAAACAGAGCCTTTAGCAGCTGATTTAGTATAACATATAGGGTGAAATGTGCTGGTTTGGGATGCCCATGCGGCCTGGTGTTTTTACAGGACGCACAAAACCAATTTCAAATGCAATATATTAATAAAACAGAGCCTTTAGAAGCTGATTTAGTATAACAGATAGGGTGAAATGTGCTGGTTTGGGATGCCCATTCTGCCTGGTGTTTTTACAGGACGCACAAAACCAATTCAAAATGCAATATATTAATAAAACAGAGCCTTTAGAAGCTGATTTAATATAACAGAGTGAAATGTGCTGGTTTGGGATGCCCATGCGGCCTGGTGTTTATACAGGATGCACAAAACCAATTCCAAATGCAATATGTTAATAAAACAGAGCCTGTAGAAGCTGCTTTAATATAACAGATAGGGTGAAATGTGCTGGTTTGGGATGCCCATGCAGCCTGGTGTTTTTACAGGACGCACAAAACCAATTCAAAATGCAATATATTAATAAAACAGAGCCTTTAGAAGCTGATTTAGTATAACAGATAGGGTGAAATGTGCTGGTTTGGGATGCCCATGCGGCCTGGTGTTTTTACAGGACGCACAAAACCAATTCAAAATGCAATATATTAATAAAACAGAGCCTTTAGAAGCTGATTTAGTATAACAGATAGGGTGAAATGTGCTGGTTTGGGATGCCCATGCGGCCTGGTGTTTTTACAGGACGCACAAAACAAATTCAAAATGCAATATATTAATAAAACAGAGCCTTTAGAAGCTGATTTAGTATAACAGGGTGAAATGTGCTGGTTTGGGATGCCCATGCGGCCTGGTGTTTTTACAGGACGTACAAAACCAATTCAAAATGCAATATATTAATATAACAGAGCCTTTAGAAGCTGATTTAGTACAACATATAGGGTGAAATGTGCTGGTTTGGGATGCCCATGCGGCCTGGTGTTTTTAAAGGACGCACAAAACCAATTCCAAATGCAATATATTAATAAAACAGAGCCTTTAGAAGCTGATTTAGTATAACAGGGTGAAATGTGCTGGTTTGGGATGCCCATGCGGCCTGGTGTTTTTACAGGATGCACAAAACCAATTCCAAATGCAATATATTAATAAAACAGAGCCTGTAGAAGCTGCTTTAATATAACAGATAGGGTGAAATGTGCTGGTTTGGGATGCCCATGCGGCCTGGTGTTTTTACAGGACACACAAAACCAATTCAAAATGCAATATATTAATAAAACAGAGCCTTTAGAAGCTGATTTAGTATAACAGGGTGAAATGTGCTGGTTTGGGATGCCCATGCGGCCTGGTGTTTTTACAGGACGTACAAAACCAATTCAAAATGCAATATATTAATATAACAGAGCCTTTAGCAGCTGATTTAGTATAACATATAGGGTGAAATGTGCTGGTTTGGGATGCCCATGTGGCCTGGTGTTTTTAAAGGACGCACAAAACCAATTCCAAATGCAATATATTAATATAACAGAGCCTTTAGTAGCTGATTTAGTATAACAGGTAGGGTGAAATGTGCTGGTTTGTGATGCCCTGCGACCTGGTGTTTTTACAGGACGCACAAAACCAATTCAAAATGCAATATATTAATAAAACAGAGCCTTTGGAAGCTGATTTAGTATAACAGATAGGGTGAAATGTGCTGGTTTGGGATGCCCATGCGGCCTGGTGTTTTTACAGGATGCACAAAACCAATTCAAAATGCAATATATTAATAAAACAGAGCCTTTAGAAGCTTATTTAGTATAACAGATATGGTGAAATGTGCTGGTTTGGGATGCCCATGAGGCCTGGTGTTTTTACAGGACGCACAAAACCAATTCCAGATGCAATATATTAATAAAACAGAGCCTGTAGAAGCTGCTTTAGTATAACAGATAGGGTGAAATGTGCTGGTTTGGGATGCCCATGCGGCCTGGTGTTTTTACAGGACGCACAAAACCAATTCAAAATGCAATATATTAATAAAACAGGGCCTTTTGAAGCTAATTTAGTATAACAGATAGGGTCAAATGTGCTGAAATAGTATGCCCATGTGGGCTGGGGTTTTTATAGCATACAAAAAAAATTTAAACTAATCGAGTTATAAGAAATGCTTGTGTGTAACAGATAGGGTTAAATATGCCACTGCCAAGATGGGATGCACAGTGGCCAGGAATATTTACAGCACAAAAAAAAGCAATTTAAAACTGATCTGGCAAATGAAGTGAAGTAAAAATAAAGAAAAAGTTTCTCTGTCACTTTCTCTGCTGTCCCTGCCTGGATCGTTCCCAATTTTTCCCTATCTTTCCCTGACTCTCCCTGGCACTGTGTGGGTCTCCCTGACTCTCCCTGCCGTTCTGTTAGTCTCTCCCTGTCTGCAGCAACCTCCGTTCTGTCTGCAATGCAAGGCTGAAATGCGCACAAGCAAGATGGCCGCCGTTTATATAACACTGTGACGTCACCGGGCTTCCTGGCTGCTGATAGGCTGCATGTGACCTTCCCATAACTTGCCCCAGGGGACATGTCCGGACACGTCCATCCACCATTTTACAATGGCTGTAATTGAAATAAATGGCGTTTAAAGGAAAACTTCGATCGATCGAATTGCTGGGAAATTCGGATTCGTTCAGAATAGATTTTTTCCTGAAATTCGGAATGAATTCGGGTTCGTCCGGATCAATTTGCTCATCCCTAACATATACATTATATATACACACATATATACATGTAAATTATATGTAAAACATTTTGCCAACCATGGCCTTGATTCAGCTATGGCCGCTAAGATTACATACATTCACTATAGTGTAAAACACACTTGTGAGAGAGATTTTTTTCTATCATGGACACACCAAAATAATTAGAAATTGTTAGTCAATTGTTTGGTTGTCATTAAGTGCTGTCCATCAGAACCTCCTCGGAAACAAAAAAATAGTTTGGAACAAGTAGTAACTGATAATATCCATAGGAGAAAAATAGGAAAAACAATATAAGAAAAAACTGCACAGCCAAGGATTAAAACAGGGAGGGAGCTTTATCTTCCTGAAAAAAAAATCTTTACAGCAAGTACTAAAATGAATTGGCATGTGGGGGACGCAGCGTCAATACTTTTTAATAGGATGTCCTAAAGCAGTAAAAAGTCGAGAGGCAATCTCAACAGCAGAAAATTAAATGGATGCTAAATAAACGTAGAAGTAATCAAACTACAACTTTGTGCAGAATCTTTACTCCTAATAACACGTCAGCCAACGTTCTTAGTTAGACAGAAGACCAAGACCTAACTGGAGCTGGTGTGCTTTTTTCAGACCATAAATATTCGCAGAAAATGTGTCTTTCTGAAATCATTAGTCTTATTAAGGTAACATTTTAAAGCATGAACAGCTTCTAGAACATGTAACTTTAGGATGAGATGGATTTGGACAAAAAGATGGAAGAATTATTTCTGTAAAAAAATTAGGAGGTAGTCTAAACACTGCCTTGTCCTCTAATTTAGAAACTCTCGTAAGAGTGCCCCCCGTTTCAGCAGCCGCCGGGATTGCCTGCAAAAAAAAAAAAATGACAGTTACTTACCTTCGTGCTCGCCGGCTCTCCTCCTCACGGGGGGGGGGCTCCGATCACCCCCCCGCTCTTCCATCTTCTGGAGGGGGCATAACAGCCCTCCTCCCTCCGGAGCTACGCTGTCCGCTGTCCCGATGTCCCTTCGGGGGCGGGGGTGAAGACGTCACCGCCGGGTGTCGTCGGGGCACCAGGCGGTTCAGCTGTCAGATGCCGGTGAAGGCTGGGCAGAGGAGGAGGGAGGTAGGCGATGCTCCGATCGCCTGCCCCCCCTCCTCTGCCCAGCCGTCACCTGCATCTGATCGCCGCGGGACACAGGAGACAAAGATGGGAGGTGAGTAAAGTAAAAAAATGTATTAAAATTAAATTAAATTAAAAAAAGTTATTTTGAAAAGTGTGTGTGTCTGTTTTTTTACTGTTAACACTTTGTGAACTGGTAAGGTGTCCATGAGACCCCTTATACCAGTTCACAAGGCTCGGGGGTCTAGCAAGTCCCCTGCGGCTAGCTGGTGACTTGCCATTAACCCCTGGCCCCCTAAATTACCTGCCTCCCCAAAGCCCGGGGGGGGCAGAAGAGCCATGGCCCTAGGCTATGACGGCTTGCAGCCTGCAGGGCCAGGGGCCACTAAAGCTGGCCCCTGCGCCCTGTTCTACAAGCCCCCATAGCTGGTCACAGGCTGGTTACGCTGGGTAGGGGGGAACTCAGGCCATTTTTTGGGAGGGATTTTTAAGGGTTTTAGCCCTTAAAAATCCAAAATAAAAATGGGGTCCCCCTCCCTGGAAGGGGGTACCCTACGTCATTTTTTATTTTTAAATTAACCCTATGTTACCTGTAACCCAGTAGGTATAAAAGGCTTCCAGCAGCAGCAGGAGAGCAGAAGCCTAAGTGATCAGCGTGGAACACAGGGATGGATGGGAGGTAAGTATTAAAAAAAATATTAACATTTATTTTTTTTTAATAAAGTTATTTTTAAAAAATATATCTGCTTGTTTTTTTTACTTTTAACCCTTTGTGAACTGGTAAGAGGTCCATGTGACCCCTATACCAGTTCACAAGGCTCGGGGGTCTGGCAAGTCACCTGCGGCTAGTGGGTGACCTGCCATTAACCCTTGAGCCCCCCAAATTACCTGCCTCCCCAAAGCCCAGGGGGGGGGGGGCAGAAGAGCCGTGGCCCTAGGCTATGTCGGCTTGTAGCCTGCAGGGCCAGGGGCCACTAAAGCTGGCCCCTGCGCCCTGTTCTACAAGCCCCCATAGCTGGTCACAGGCTGGTTATGCTGGGTAGGGGGGACCCTATGTCATTTTTTTTTAATTAACCCTATGTTACCTGTAACCCAGTAGGTATAAAAGGCTTCCAGCAGCAGCAGGAGAGCAGAAGCCTAAGTGATTAGCGTGGGACACAGGGATGGATGGGAGGTAAGTATTTAAAAAAATATTTTTTTTAATAAAGTTATTTTTAAAGTGTTTTTTTTTACTTTTAACCCTTTGTGAACTGGTAAGGGATCTATGAGATCCCCATAGCAGTTCACAAGGCTCTGGGTCTGGCAAATCACCTGCGGCTAGTGGGTGACTTGCCATTAACCCCGAGACCCCCATTACCTGCCTCCAAAAAAAACCCTTAAAATTCCCCCAAGAAATGGTGTTCCCCTCCCCCCCCCCCCCCTTGAAGGGGGACCCCACACCAATTTTTTTTTTTTAATTTAACCCTTTATTATGTGGATAGTAGTTGTATTTTATTTGTAAATGTTATAAAGTGCTCTTTTCAGTTTAGGAGATCACCTGGACAGGAACGGGGGGCTACCGATACATATGTGGTATCATTGTAATCAGGAGAAATGGGGCTTTCACATGCAATATGGTTTGCTTTAATAAAATAAATGTTTTTGTTAAAATAAAGGAGACAATTTAATATATATATATATATATATATATATATATATATTTTATTTTTTTTTTATTTTTTATTTTTTTTTTTTACATATTTACTTAAAAATATATAAAAAAAGTAGAAAAAAAATACAAACAAGGCATTTCATGTTAAAGCCTAAACTCTGCCACAAAATGAAAATATGCCATTTTCTTGGAAATTCCTGCAAAAATCACAGTTAAACATCACGCAAAATGGTGAAAAATATCTTGTCAGCAGAGGGTGACAAAATCTCAAGTAGGCTGGCAGTTAAAAGGTTACAGGTACCTATGCATGTTGGGTATTGTTCTGCTTGGGGACCTTGCGCTTTCAGATTTAGCTTGTTTTTTCTGATTTGCATATTGATATTTTAGGAAAAGGTGTTTTTTATTCTGCTTTTTTAATACATTTTTTTGTGAAACCCTGTGCAACCTAAGAATCCTTCGAGATATTACTTCCAGAAAGATGAGCCCACTACAACAAGCTGGGTACGCTTAGAAAGCTTAACGTGTACTTTCAGGAAATATATGGTTTATGGGGGATATTCCAAATGTAAAGGGTTGTTTTGGTAGAAAAAGCACAAGGTGCGCACTTTGTCGGCAGAGCTGAAATTTTGAAGTAAAATTACCGTTATGCGCATGCTTTACTTTGGTGTGTTTGGCAACTCTTTCCTTGACAGAACCTATGCATGTTGGGTATCGTTCTGTTTGGGGGATGTTGCAGATTTTCAGTTTTTTTCTGATTTTAGGAAAATGTGGTTTTGATTCTGCTTTTTTACTCATTTTTAGGGAAACCCTGTGCAACCAAAGAATACATTGAGGGATTACTTCCAGAAAACTGCACCCATGTCAACAAGGCTGGTACGCCTAGAGAGCCTGAGGTGTATACTTCTAGGGAATATATAGTTTGTGGGGGGTATTTCAAATGTAAAGGGGTGTTTTTCTTGAAAAACTGCAAGGTGCGCATATATATACATATGTGGTACCGCTGTAACCGGGAGAAATTGGGGTTTCACACGCAATAAGATTTTATTGACAAACGTACATTTTTTATTACAAAAAACACAAATTGTAAAAAATTGTTTTTTTTTTATTTTTTTGCACAATTGTCACCCAAAAATATTGAGAATACACTTATAAAATTACAAACAAGACATTTCATGTTAAAGCCCAGGCTCTGCTGAAAAAAAAAATATATAACTTTCCTGGGAAATCCCTGGAAATCCCTTTAAAAATCACAGTTGAACATGGGGAGCGCAAAATAGTGCAAAATAATCTGGCAACAAAGGGCGACAAAATCTCAAGGTAGGCTGGCGGTTAAAGGGTTAAGCTGCCATGCAATGTTTGTGAAGCTTTTACGCAAGTGCAGAATCTGTCCTGTGACATGTTTGCTCTGCAATGGTCATTAGGATGTCTTAAACAAAAATTAGTGTCCTACCTACCTACTTCCCATAGTTCAGAAGCCATATGTCTGCATCCAGCAATGCTGAAGAACCAGCTATTCAACATTGGTCTGGTGCCCCCCAGGGGTTCCCGTAACAATGGGCATCCCTGGAAGGGCACCAGGTTCCTACACACCACTATTGCCCAGGTGGTGATGTGGGTAATTAAGTGAATGTATTGACAAACTAGGTAGGTGCCCGGCCACCATTTGACTTTTGAACTGATATAGTAAACCTTGCTACAAATTACTGGTTCATGGTTAGTGAAAAAGTTGCTAAAACACAATTCCAAGCTGTGGTTGGGAAACAAAGCTCTAGTCCAATAAAGCAGATGGAGCAGCAGTGGCTGTCAGTGGATGTGGATCTGCTGGCCTGGGTCTAAGAGACAGCTTGATCTTCTACCAGTTACTGCCCAAGCTGGTAGCGATAGCTTTGTGCTGCAGCTATCCCCAGGTCGCAACCCAGGACAGAGGTGGGCTGACCAGATGGTACAAGATACAGCAGAGCAAATGCAAGGTAGTACTCAATACAGAGTACTGAAAAGTGCTCCCATAAGCCCCCCTACATTAAGCATAACATGGGTCTCTCCACATAGTGGCTTGTGACTTCCCATACAGCCAGAAACATCCCCCCTAGTGCTGCTGAGAGCCTAAAGCTTGAAACACAGGTCCACTATTGAGATGTGTTTGGCTGTGTAAATTTAAAGGTAATCCTTGGCATTGAACCCTTAGCGTTTCTAAGAGCCTTGGATTACTCAGAGACATAAAGAGATGATTTGCATAGCTCCACCTACTGCAAGGATTGATGGGTAATGCTATATTCTTAGTATACAGTACGTCCTGCTCCAAACCTAATACTTACACTTGGGATATACTCCGCCAGATGGCGCTGGACTGCAGAGACATCGAAAATAGGCTCCTCGCTGCCCCTCAAATACCCAGGGACCTCCCACAAATCCCCAGAATTTCTTTGTAGTCTGGCTGCGAAGGACGAGAAATGGCTCTCTACTCGCAGGTGAGTGGGGCTATTAGCTCGCGGCCCTGTATGACTATTCCCACCCGTTCCACTAGTAATATGCCTCCCAGCCTTGGCTGCGCTGGTCGGGTGAAGGTAGGCAGCACCGCCGTTGATGCTTAGGAACGCTGCTCCACCAAAGGGTAGGCGGTTCAGGCTTATGTTGAGCCTCTATGGGATGCCCCTCCCGCACTAGTGCCCCCTTGCCCCTGCCCATCGGTGGGCTCTGTTTAAGTGGCCGCTGTCCTCCCTCATCTTCCTTGTAGCCTTCGGGGGAAAAGAGGGGGGGGGTGTAAATATGTATGCTATGCATTCTGTGTTTTACATTTTTTTTTCCGTTCTGTTTAGTCTTGTGTCAGCCGCCGCGCTGGCTTGTCTTTACTGTCTTTTTAAAATTACCGCTGCCGCGCGCTGACTTGGTTCCGCGCTTGGCGGCGGCATTACCTCAGGCGCTGGTGCGCCATCATTGGCTGCTTGCACGTTCTGGCATTGCGCTCTTCGGGGGGGGGCGGGGCCCGTCTATGGCGCGCTCCGCGTCATCGCTGATACAGGCCCGCCCCTCGAGGTATACTGACGCCATCTTTGCATCTTTGTCCTGCTTGGTTGGCTCATGCGCGACGGACCCCTACCTACCGCGGTCCGTAAGTGCCCTCGCGGGTGGCTTTATATCTTTCACTTTTGTAACTGTGTGCTTACAGGTCTTGTCTGCTTATGTCTTTCAGGCGGGGCGAACCCTTTTGGCTTCTCCCAGCCCTGTATTAGAATATAACTTGTAGACTTTGTAAACATAATACTCCCACTTCCCTAGCGGGTTATTGGGGCATCCGGGGTTGCTATATAGCGTTATTCCCTATCGGCGTATAGCGCTGCTATAATCACCATATGGAGGCATCCCAGGATAATGTGACCGGGGTCCCTTCGGGACAAGACCGGCTGTGTGTAGCGTGTGGGCAGCCTCATGCTGACGCTGACAAGATGCGGGTCTGTGTACCCTGTGCTGAGCAGATGCTTGCATTGCAATCTGGCCTGCCAGTGGCTGCACCTCGTTTCTCTTCACCTACTCCCCCAAGCTTAAACCTCACTCCTGCTGAGTTGCATACTAGTGGGGATTCTCAGCCTGATGTGTCTTCTAGACTGGCTACTGTTGAGCAGTTGATTGCTAGGTCCTTAGCGCGTAAGGCCCCTGCTAAGAAGCGGCACTTGCCTATGGGAACTGAAGAGTTTTGGAATCTTTGTGGCTATACCCCGTCTGATGAAGGGGAGCTCTTTTCTGATTCAGGCTCATCTAATGAGTGACCAAGGGGTCATGACGATTCTGACTCTGACCCCTGGGCCCCGGATGACACTGTCAGATTATTGACCCAGATTTTTGAGGTTCTGTCCATCTCTCTCCCTATTGCGGCTCCCAGGCAAAGAGTGGAGCTTTTCCATACAGCAAAATCACGTTTGGAACTTCCCGAGCAGGCACATTTCCATAACCTTGTGCTCAAGGAATGGGAGCGCCCCAGTAAACTTCCCGGGGTTCCAAAAAGTTGGGATAGGAGGTATCCCTTTCCGGCTGAGGTGGTTAAATGTTGGTCATCCCCCCCCCCCCCCCCCCGAGGTGGATGCCCCGATCCTAGGGCTATCTAGCACCTCTGTCATGCATTCCCCTGACTCTACTACCCTGCGGGATGCTGAGGACCGGCGTATTGATCAGCTGGCATCCCACGCCTTTGCATGTGCAGGGACGACGCTGCACCCAGTCTGTGCCTCTGCCATTACTGCTGTGGCCACCCTTATCAGAAATATGCTTGATAGTGCCCCTGATGATTTGCCTTGTGAGGTTTTTAATGCACTCTCCAGTTGTAACGTTTTTGTAAATTTTGTCCTCTCAGCATTGGATGACACCATCAGAATGTGTGCCAGAACTTCTGCCCTTGTGGTGGCTATACGCCGCTCGGTTTGGCTGCGCCAGTGGGCTGCTGACAACGCTGCCAAAAAGGCCCTCACTGGGTTTCCCTTTAAAGGACTACGTCTGTTTGGGGACCGCCTGGACCTTTTTGCTAAGGGAGGCAGGTTACCCCAGCGCAGGCAACAATCTCGGCCCTTTCAGGGTCAGGGTTCCTTCTCCTCCCCTTACCGTGGTGCAAGACAGGGAAGGGGGGTTTCCTTTCCTGGGGCCCGGGGAGATTTCTGGGGTAGAGGCAGAGGACGTGGACGTCCTGGCTCCTCCTGGGGTCCCAAAGCAAAATCCTCTCCGAAGCCCCCTCAGGCATGATGGGGCGCCCTCACCCATCCGGGTGGGAGGACGGCTGCAGCACTTCGCTCACATCTGGAGGCTTCATGTCTCAGACCGGTGTATTCAGAAGATAGTGTCCTCCGGTTACAAGTTGGAGTTTGCTGCCGATCCCCCTCCAAGATTCATCAGATCCCAGATTCCTCAGGACCCTGTGTCAGCTCAGGAGCTAGTGCAAGCAGTGCAAGGCCTCCTGGAGCTGGGGGTCATCTGCCAGGTCCCCTTAAGAGAAAAAGGCAAGGGCTTTTATTCCAACCTATTCACAGTACCCAAAAAAGATGGTTCAGTCAGGCCCATCCTGGACTTGAAGATCCTCAACAAGTTTGTCAGGGGCAGGCGCTTTTGCATGGAAACTCTGCGCTCTGCCATCAGTTCCCTGCGCCAAGGGGATTTCATGACTTCTGTGGACATCAAAGATGCTTATCTTCATATTCCTGTGTTCCTAGGTCATCAAATGTTCCTCAGGTTCGCTCTGATGGATCAACACTACCAGTTTGTGGCCTTGCCCTTCGGCCTCACTTCAGCTCCCAGGGTGTTCACCAAGGTGCTGGCTGGCGAGATGTCTCTGCTCAGATGTCAGGGTGTCCGCGTGCTTCTGGACGACATTCTCATCACTTCCCAGTCTCTACATCAGGCAGAGTTGGATACTCAGCTGGTGGTGTCCACTCTGGAGTCATTTGGATGGGTGATCAACCACCCCAAGTCCTCACTGTCCCCTTCCTTGGTAACTCCATTCCTAGGAATGAATCTGGATACAGTTCAGGCAAGGATCTTCCTTCCTCAACAGAAGGTGGACAGTCTGATTGCACAGGCTCAGTACCTCCTAGCTTATCCCCATCCCTCCATCAGGCAGGGGATGCAGCTGGTGGGCCTGATGGTGGCATGCTTCGAAGCGGTCCCTTATGCTCAGTTCCACTTGAGGCCCCTGCAACTTCACCTATTGTCAGTATGGGACAAGGACCCAGCGTCCCTGGACAGGGTCTGTGTGCTCTCCCCCCTGGTCAAGAGGTCCCTCTCGTGGTGGATGGACTCAAGGAATCTGTTGGGGGGCAGATCCTTTCTTGCCCCTTCCTGGGAGACGGTCACCACGGATGCCAGTCTGTCAGGTTGGGGGGGGTTTCTGGAAGTCCCTGCTTTTCCAGGGGAGGTGGGGCCCTCAGGAGGCCCACACACCTATCAATGTCTTGGAACTGCGGGCGATCAGGCTAGTTCTGGCTCACTTGACTACTCACCTGCCTGCCTGTTCAGGTGCGCTCGGACAACCAGATGGCAGTTGCCTACATCATTCATCAGGGAGGGACCCGGAGAAAGGGGACCCTCCAGGAAGCGTCTCTGATCCTGACTTGGGCAGAGGCCAATGTCCCCTGCATATCAGCTGTGTACATCCCGGGGTTCGAAAATCGGCTGGCAGACTCTCTGAGCAGGGGAACCTCTCGCCGGGGAGAATGGTCCCTGTGCAGCAGGGTGTTTCAATCTCTGTGTCCCAGCTTTTGTCTCTCTGTCCCAGGATCCTCTGGCCTTGACCTCGGATGCGCTAGCAATGTCATGGACTTTCAGTTCCTGTATGTCTTCCTTCCAATCCCCTGCTGGGCAGGGTTCTGCGCAAGATTGCTCTGGAAGGGGTGCCAGCAATTCTGGTGGCCCCCAGGTGGCCAAGAAGAGTGTGGTTCGCAGACGTGGTACAGCTGGCAGTAGATCAGTACGCTCTGCCCTTGGTGCCAGATCTGCTCACTCACGGCTCACTATGCCATCCCAATTTACAAATTCTGGCTTTGACGGCTTGGCTGCTAAACCTCCATCTTGATGGAGAAGGGACTGTCTTCCTCGGTTGTGGATACTTTGATCAAAGCTAGGAAGAAGTCTTCCTCTTCCATTTGTTACAGGGTTTGGCGTGCCTACATTGACTGGTGTGAGTCTAAGTCTCTTCCATGTCGTGTGTTCTCTATTCCCAGGATTCTGGAGTTCCTGCAGCATGGGTTGGAGATGGGGCTCCAACTCAGTACTCTGAAGGGTCAGGTTTCTGCCCTGGCTATTTTCTTCGAGAAGTCCTTTGCTCAGCACCCTCTGATCAGGACTTTTTTCCAAGGGGTCACTCATGTGCGCCCCCCACGTAAGCCTATGGTGCCTGTTTGGGATCTGAACTTGGTTCTGTCAGCCTTGCAGGGTGCTCCCTTTGAACCTGTGCAGGATGCTGCCTTGGCCATTCTTACGCTCAAGGTTGTATTTCTGGTGGCTATCACTTCTGTCAGGCATGTGTCTGAGTTGGCGGCGCTTTCCATTCAGCCCCACTACTATGAGAGACACCAGGACAAGGTGGTGTTTCGTTTAGAACCTGACTTTCTGCCTAAGGTAGTGTCTGTCTTTCATTTGAATTAGGATATTGTTCTTCTTTGTGCCCTAATCCTAGCAATTCTAAGGAGAGGGTTTTGCACTCTTTGGATGTGGTTAGGTGTCTGAAGTACTATCTGGTGGCTACTGCACCGTATAGGAAAACTGATGCTCTTTTTGTGGTCCCTTCTGGTCCTAGGAAGGGTTTGGCTCCTGCCAAGTCTACTATCAGCAAATGGATTCGTCAGGCTGTGATTCAGGCCTATTCTACTAAGGGGAAGAGTCCTCCCTTCCGTCTTACTGCTCATTCCACTCATGCTATTGGTGCCTCTTGGGCTTTTCAGCACCAGGCTTCTGTTGAACAAGTTTGCAAGGCCGCTACTTGGTCTTCTGTTCATACCTTTTCAAAGTTTTACAAGGTTGATGTTAGGGCCTCAGCTGATGCTACTTTTGGCCGAAAGGTTCTGCAGGCGGCAGTGTTTTAAACTGTCTGCTGCTGATTTTTCTTGGGGATCCCACCCTACTTTATGGACACTGCTATTGGATGTCCCAAGTGTAAGTAATCTATCTGGAGCAGGACGTACTGTATACTAAGAATAATACAATTCTGTGAAATACTCACCTGTAGAATTGGTATTATGAGTATACAGTACAGATCCTCTGTATGGTGATTGTTATCATTGTTATAGTTGATAGTTTGGATTGTTTAATTCTCCCGGCTTCCCTTTAACTGCTTTTCAATGCTGGGGATTTGTGGGAGGTCCCTGGGTATTTGAGGGGCTGGGAGGAGCCTATTTTCGATGTCTCTGCAGGCCAGCGCCATCTGGCGGAGTATATCCCAAGTGTAAGTATTAGATTTGGAGCAGGACGTACTGTATACTCATAATACCAATTCAACAGGTTAGTAATCACAGAATTGTATTTTTCCCTTGTGTTGGGTACTATGCAAATACATTTTGTTTTAGGAAAGCGCCTCTTTCCTTTAAAGTACCTTGTAACAACACAGATGGAAGCAAGTTATACAGCAAATGCAGATAATGTTTGAGTAGCCATATAGTTAAATGGTACTTGTTTGACAGACTGAGATGATATATGGTAATATGGCTGAAATGCGGGATAGAGAGGGCAGGATAACAAAGCAGGAACAAAACATCAAGGTAGTAGAAGGTGGTGTGTAAAGTGTAACATAGGGCACAGGAAGGAATGACTGGATACACAGGAGCCCCAACAGTACAGACATGTATGTTTAGCACAGGCCTCAAGCCTGTGTGTAGATTTGAATGTTGGCAAACATCTCCAGGGTGACCGGCATTGCAGTGGTACAAAGGCAGAACCATAGACATTAATATATTTGTTCACGTTCTTATGGCTGTAGAGCAATATTTCATAGCAGATAGCGAAATCTTTCAGAAGGTATAACCAAATAAGACAGTTCAGATTAGTTTGTTCATTTCATAATTAGACTGAAGCTCAGCTATTAGAAAGCAAAAAGATTATTTGTTACCTGCATACAAAGCAGCTTGAGTTCCTTTTGGGATGAGCAGCTTCCCAGTCTTACATATATAATTGTGATGTTTCAATAACCTTTATTTAAACCCAGAGATAAAAATAACTCTAATTCTCTCCTGTCTCTTGCGCATAGAGGCATATAGCAGGATGTTAGTACATAATTCAAGCAGAACTGATGGGCTTTGCTAAGTGTGTCTTTGAAGCTCTGATCAAATAGAGAAGTAATCCAAAAAGCAGGTGATGAAACGGGAAAAAGTAAAAGTTTGAAAAATAATTTAGAGCTTGAAAATGTTCTCACATTAAAGAAAGACACCAATTGGGTATTTTACGGTTGCTGTTAGTGTGAACATGATTTATTACAGTTTAGGTATATATGAACATGTTACTTAAATTGGCCGATCGGGGGTGCCCCGCTGCGTGAACCCCCCCAGGACGCTGAGACCAACTCACATCTTCCCGGTCCCAAGGCCCGTGCCTTGGCGACCACATCCTCCGCTTGTGCCAATTACAAATGACCGGGAAACAAGGTAAGTGAATGGGGCGACCTGGGGGGGGGGTTCACACAGCAGGGCATCCCGATTTTGGAGGGGGGAATCGACTGTCCCGGGAATCTTATAGATTTCTGTGCCAATCAGCGTGGATTTTGGTCCACTTTAAAGAGGACTCCAGGGTGTTCCGAGTCCCACTTCTTGGGGCATCCCAAACTGGAATGCTCTGCTGTCTGAAAACCCCACATCAACAGATCGACTTACCTGTTCCCCGAGTCCTTGCTGTGTCTTGGAGCCATGACCCCATCCCATCACCTCTAGCTATGCGGCAGGCCTTTCTGAACTGTCAACAGCTAGAAGCTGAGCAGGCGACAGGACACTTAGCTCTACTCGGCTTCTTAGCCGCTCAAGGTTTAGCTGCTATCAGAGCCGAAGGGAGCCAAGTGGTTGGCTCAGCAGGCTGCCCAGCCAATCAGCTCGCTCGCTTTCGTCGCGCCGTGGGAATGTCATAGTGAGTGGAATGGGCAAACTGTGGGGATATACACAGTAGCCTTCTATTTCAACTTGACACTCCATTAAGGAAATGGTTTCAGTTCAGCCGGTCAGGTCATATCATGTCATCATTTATAGTTTTCCTTCATGTTCCATATTGTTACTATGTTATAAGTATTCTTAGGGTTGTTATACAAGCAAGGAATAGTGCTCTTTGTGATTTCAGCATGGCTATGAATATTCTTCTATAATACTATCTCCTCCCAGTGTCACCACACAACCTATGCAATTCCATGGGGCCCCCACCTCTCAGGGGCCCCCCAGAACTCTGCTTAGTCAACACTGGAAACGGCAGGTGTCTTACTGTAATACTGGTGCAATACTGGTCATACCGTCAGTGCCAAGACTACATGAGAAAGAAAGCTACTTCTCTGATTCATTTGTTCATGTTTAATATTGTATTTTGTTATATAAAAATGCCTTAGATTAGGGCCCCCAGACACAACTTCGCATGGGTCCCCAGAATTTTCAAGCCCGTCACTATCTCCTCCATGTGGAACATTCGTTAGTCCACAGGAACTTTTTCAGTTCTGTAGTCTGGTTCTTGAATTGTGTTGACTAAATCGGCCTAGGTCATTGTTGCTTTAACAAAAATGTCTAAGCTATTAGGTCACCCTTCACACAACCTTATTTACATTGTATCACATACATACAGTATATTGTTGTATAAGTGCACCTATCCTGCTGTTTATGGATAAAATGTATGGTCCAGGAAGACTTTATGCAAACCTGGGTCTTTTGTATGCTTGTCATCTGACCTCTTATTTGTTTTAGGTCTTCCATTTTTTCTTAAATCTGTTGCTACTATTTTAATCTTAACATTTTGAGTTTGTTTCGCTAAAGGTCAAATTTAAATTTATGCGTGTTTTTTTGAAAAAGAGGTGACGTTTTTCGTGTACAAATTCAATGTGCGATTCAGTAACCTTGTTGTATTTTTTTTGTTCTTTGCTAATTCAATATTGGTGCAGGAAAAAGATTTTTGAATATAATTTGTGTAGAATTTTGGAGCGCAAAATAATTCTAGCGATTCAGGTGCCATTGAATGGCTCCACACATGAGTTAAATTCAAGTGTCATCAAACTGTGTAAAATGATATTTTATATATATATATTAAGAGATTGGGGCGAACGGTAGTGACTCAGATGACAGTTCTCCTTCAAATCAAATGTATTTTATTGAAAAATAAGAATTCCACAGCAAAAGCGTCTCTTAACATCACAGATGGTTGCAGCACAAATCACAGTTTAAGCGGTTACCTCACCGGCTCTTAGCAACATCCAGGGTAAGAAAATATAGCAAGCTGAAAAAGTCCTTGTTGGACAAGGGCACACTGGCCCACGCCGTTAATCCCCACAAGTCCAAGTTTGGGGTGACAGAAGCAAAGTCCTTCGGCTTTAATCCAGTTTTCTCATTCACATCTGAGCAGTACAGCCTGGGCTCCTTCCTCCAGGCTGGTCAACAGCCAACTGACAAGCTCAGCGGCTTCTTTTATTTCGGCTTCCCCTGCAATCAGCCTCATCACCTGTGCGAGGCCTGGGATCAGGGAACAAACCTGAATCAGACGCATCCGTCTGTACCAAAAACTGGTAGCTGAAATACGGGGACACCAGGACAGGCTGTTTACACAGGTCTATTTTTAGGCTTTGTAAAGCCTTTTCTGCCTCTGGGGTCCATTCCACCATTACTGACTTACTACCCTTTGTTAAGTCAGTTAATGGGGCAGCCATTGACATGAAATTGGGCACAAACCGACGGTAGTAGCCGGTTATACCAAGGAAGACTCCCACTTGTTTTTTTGTAAGAGGTCTGGGCCAGTTCTATATTGCCTCCACCATATTAATCTGGGGTTTAACCAACCCTCTACCAATGACGTAGCCCAGGTATTTCGCCTCCTCCAGCCCCAGTGCACACTTCTCAGGATTTATGGTTAAGCCAGCATTACTGATAGAGTCTAGGATGGCCTGTACCTTGCAGAGGTGACTCTTATCCTCTTCCATAGATACATCACCATTTTCCTCCTTTCCTTCTGCCTTGGCCTTTTCAGCTGATGCATCTTTTTCAGATTTCTCTTCTTTTTCAGCCATTGCCTCATAGACCTGACCTCTCAATTGCTCCCTTTCTTTCTTATCTAGATTAGCAGCACTAGGAATATTTGGGTCTTCCACTTTTTCACTATCATCTTCATCCTCCGGCATCCCTTCCAAAGCATTTCCCAAAACACCATTTTCCACCCGCGCTAGCTCCAAGGGGGGCAATTCCATGAGAGAAAAAGGCATCTGCACATTGATCTGCAGCCTCTCCATATTTCTTCCCTAGAAGACTGCTTGCCTCCTGAAAGGCATTTACTGCTGCACGGTTATCCTTCATCACCATGTTCCTCCTGCCAGCACCCATCAGCACCTTCACTTTCTCATCCACATCTTCTTCATCTGACACGGCTGATGTGGAAGGTGCAGCAGATTCTTCCATCTTCTCAGCTTCTGCTGCAACGGTGACCGCAACCATGTCTTCAGCCATAGCAAAGCGTTCCTTGTACTTCCAACGAGAGAGAGAAAATAGCAGCTGCTCTCTTTCTGCCATGCGCTGGAATACAGTGAGGTAGGCCTCGACATCATCCTCAGGGGTCATCTTTTGTAAGACAAAACGCAGTATAAGCGGTTACCTCACCGGCTCTTAGCAAAGTCCAGGGTAAGAAAATACAGCAAGCTGAAAAAGTCCTTGTTGGACAAGGTCCACTTTCAGGGCACACGGGCCCATGTCGTTAATCCCCACAAGTCCAAGTTATATATATATATATATATAGATGAGACTCAACGTGTTTTCTATAACAGCATGGTTATAACTATCACGGGCACCATAAGCAAAACACATGGACAGACCACAATATGAGGGCAGTAACATGTGCACTGTCTTACTAATTGCATTGCATGCCGCTGCGCAACTTGACACTGGATCAGCAGAGACACATGTAAATGATGGAAACTATACATAATGCCATGACAACATAAATATACCAAACAGAAAGATGACCATCACAAAATAATAAAAAAACATTTAATCAAAGTGGACCAAAACCCAAAGTTTTCATCCTCTCCCCCCCGAGGCATCCCTTTTGAAATCCCCCAAGCCCAGTAAAACATACCTTTCCCTGGTCCTACAGCACATGCATGGGCGCACAGTCAATCATAGATTCCGGGCCGTCTGACATGGGTTTTGGTCCACTTTAAAAGGGGGACAGCATATTATAAAGCACTTTCAGAAAAATTAGTTATGCTAATAATGTGTTATATAAAACAAGGCCCTCGGCATTTCAAGGCCGAGGTGCACCCTCGTGCACAGCCGATCACATAGGCTGGAGGCTGCATGGATGCAACAGTAAAAAGGACAAATGGTGGATGTGGCCGCTCCTGGTCATCCCCTATGCTCACTGTAAATCACACTCTGGGGGCCCCTCACACCCCCCATAATTGTACATTCAGAGCTAAATAAGAGCTAAGAGAAATAACTAAAACCGAAAATCCAGCTGCCTTGATCTGTACATTTATGCATTATATAGACAACCCTATATGGTGGAATCCAATATATAAAGACGATTTTACATTCAGGTCTACACTACAGCCTCTTCAAACATTGAGGCTTATTCATTACTAACACCAGGTATCAGCAGATGAGCGTCTGTATAGTGGCGCTTAGAGTGACTGGTAGTAGATGCTCATGTGCGGGTATCGGGCGCTGTAACATACCGTCTCAGTCACTGTAGTAACCTGGCCGGCATTGATGAATTTGATGTATGTTGGCTGTTGTAACACCAGTACAGCGCTGCAGGGAGTGAAAGGTAGCGCCAGCTCAGTGCGACCGTCTCTCAGCACTCCACACCATACATAAAAAAGTGGAACACACAGCATCGGCGCTCTAAAGCTGGTTGCTATAGCACAGAGTGCCAGACGTAGTTTGTTTTTAAACACATATCCACAAGTAACAAAGCGAAAAAACAAATGGAATGACATTGTTGGAACACTGTGACATTAACACATTAGTGCAAGACCTGTAATGACAATTCTGCATAACAAATAAAAAAAAAAAAAATTGCAAATAAACTTTTTTTCAAGGCCAGAAGAGGTGAAACAATTATTTGAGAGAAAAAAAAAACAAAATAAAAAAATTAAGAGATTAGAAGGAACGTCTATTGAAATGTATGGGAGAGTGGCAGGTAGTGACAGGTAAGACCTTGCGCTCTGGAAGCTAGGGCGCCGGAACAATACGCTGAGCCGCCTGTAATGATGAATCGTACGCTACATGGCACTGTTAGAGTCGCCCACCAGAATTGTCTTCATAAATGTGGTATTGCGTACATCGCCCGGCGTTCATCAGACTTTGCCTGCCGCTACGAGGCACTCCCTTCATGAATAAACCCCATAACCTGCACTATTACATAAATATATAAATAAAGTTCAACAAAGGTTCAGCACAGAGGCCAGTTCATCTAAGCAGCAGAAACTCACACACATGAATGTTTATTGGAAAATTATAGCCATTTTTCTAGTTTTCCACTTGTAAATTCATTTTCAATAATTAAAAGTTTATTTCCGTGTGTGTGTTTTTTTTTACGCTTAACCCTTTGTGTACTGGTAATTAATCCATGAGACCTGGGGTTAGCGGGTGACTTGCCATTAACCCCCAGCCCCCCAATACTTGCCTCCCCAAAGCCCAGGGGGGGCAGAAGAGCCCGGGGCCATTTTGGCTGTGCGGGCTTGTAGCCTGCAGGGTGGGGGGGGGGGCAATGGGGCTGGCCCTTGCTCCCTGTTCTACAACAACTGCAAGGTGCGCCTAGCACCTAGCACAGTTGTATTTTATCCGAAATTCTCCTAAAGCGCTGTTTCAGTTAGGGGGAATCTCCTGAGCAGGAAACATATGTGGTACCGCTGTAACCGCGAGAAATGGGAATTTCACACGCTATAAGATTTTATTGACAAACTTACATTTTTTATTACAAAAAAACACTGAAATAGTTTTTTGCACATATTTCACCCAAAAATATTGAGAATATACCTAAAAAATGGAAAACAAGACATTTCATGTTAAAGCCCAAGCAATATATCATTTTCCTGGGGAATCCCTTCAAAAATCAGAGTTGAACATGTGAAGCGCAAATAGTGCAAAATGGTCTGGCAACAAAGGGTGACAAAAACTCCAGGTAGGCTGGCAGTGAAAGGGTTATAGTATGGAAAGTAGTTGTATTTTGTTTGCAAATGTTATAGAGCACTGGGGAGTCGTCTGGGCAGGAACCGGGGGCTACTGATACATATGTGGTTCCGTTAAAATTGTGAGAAATGGGGCTTTCACGTGCAATATTGTTTTCTTTAATAAAACAAATGTTTTATTTAAAATAAATGAGACATTGAAAAAAAAAAACAATTTTTATTTACTCAAACATATTTAAAAAATAGTGGAAAAAACAAGATATTTCATGTTAAAGCCTAAACCTAAATGTAATTTTCCTGCAAATATCAGTTAAACATAGCGCAAAATGATTGCATATTTTTTTTAGGAAAATAGGGCTTTGATTACGTTTTTTTATTCTTTTTTTAGGAAAACCCTGTGGAACCAAATAATTAATTGAGGGATTACTTCCAGAAAACTGCACCCACATGGACAAGCCTGGTATGCCTAGAAAGCTTAAGGTGTGTTCTTCTAGAGAATATATTGTTTGTTGGGGGCATTAGTAATGTAGATGGTCGTTTGTTCTTGAAATACTGCAAGGTGCCCATAGCAGTTGTATTTAATCTGAAAATCTCCTAAGTTTGGGGGAGTCTCCTGGGCATGAAAGGGTTTCTACCAATACATATGTGGAACAGGGAGAAATGTTTTTTTTACATGCGATAAGATTTTATTGAAACACATTTGGTCTAATTAATTTATTATTTTGCTATTTACTGGTAAACTTGCATTTGTCACATTAGTATAGATATTCAGTGATTATAGTTATATTTTTTAATGCACTCCATGTGTGGGAGTTTTAAAACACTATAATATAGAAGGTCAAATCTCTTTAATATTTTACTATTATCGGTAGGATTTGTTTTAACACTTTGTGAGTCATTAGAATCTATATTTCTACTGGATGTTATATCTAAATAGTTATTGTGGCTATTTTTACTGTGGAGTTGGCTTGACAGTTTAGCTCTGTTTATCTCTCATGAGCTGTTTTTATGTTTTTTTAAGTTTTCTTTTTTTGTTATATGTATGTTGAGATATTTGATTGATAATAAAATGTATGTTTTATAGGGTTTTGGAGGCTATTATGGCCATCGTTTTTTGCCTTGTTGTTAAAATACTTTGTGGTGTGTTCCAAGTATCTGCTATTATTTTTGTAAAATAATACATATCGACATTGCTTTTGATCCTCCTTCCAATTAGCTTTAGGTTGTGCCCCCTCTTGAAACCTATTCAATCCTTTCACATCCTTTAAAGCGGACCTTCACTCTGAATAAGAGTCTATCTTATAAGTTTCCCACACCCTGTACATACAGATTGCTCACATTAAAAATGATCCGACCTGCAACTACTGCATGTTATGAGCCTTTAAACATTCAAGATGGCGGCTCATGGGACATCAGGCAGCCTACAAACAGCCCTCTGACTGTACTGCTCTGCATTCTGGGATTGCTGACCTTTTCCTGACCCCAGATCTGCTCTGTCTGAGCAAAGCACAGCTATAACCCACGCCCCTGTACTGTATCCCACTCTCCCCTCCTCAGTAATTGTGATGCTTCTGAGTCAAGATGGCGGCACCCGTATCCTAAAGTCCTGAACAGAGTTGCAGCCTGGTAGGGTGAAAGAAAAATAATTAAGTGACTAAAAACTTAAAATATATACATTTATATGCCGGGGAATCGTTTTTTAAGGGTTTGGGCTTTTCAATAAATCATGGTGAAAGTCCGGTTTAAGATTTTGATCATGGGGGTCATGCTAATTATTTGGTGAAAACAGTGTGACTTCTGGTGTACATCGCCGTGTGGATTGCAATCTGCATCCTGAGATTTTTAGCGATAACAAACAAAAAAGTGCAAAATAAGTCAGGCAGGCTGATTCATCACTAACGCCAGGTAGCAACAGATGAGCGTCTGTATAGTGGCGGTATGAGTGACCGCTAGTGGCCGCCACGATCAGCCATCAATCGCTATTACAGGGCTCCTCAGTCGCTACCTGCTGTTATTGGTAATCACGCTGCCAATGTTAAATGTGATGTTTCAGATGTGCTTTAGAGGCGCTGTTGAGTTGTTACACCGTATTCAATACAGCGCCTGAGCGCTTCTTTGCTGTTGTATAGAATTCAATCTGTAAAATTGAGAAATGTGATATAACATTACGCAAATAACACATGTAACCAGATATTGTGTTGAATTTTCTTTTTTTTATTTAAAGAAGCATATTTTTTTTTTATTGTAAACCCAAAAAACAGATGTTCCCATGATGTTCCATCATGTTTTGTGTTTTTGAATTTAATTACATACAAAACACCTTTTAGCGTTATAGAATTAAAGCAAGCCACTTTATATTTATCAATCTAAAATACCACCCACATATATTTTAGAATTAATTTAAGCTACACATTTTTCTGGTTAATAATTTTAGACCACCCACATATTTTTGATGTAATGTTTAGAAGGGCCCTGTAGTAGAGTAGTTGTAGTATAGTTAAGGTGAGCTAGTTTACCGAAAAAAAATAGCTAATCATGCTTTGCCGTCGCTCAAACCCAGTCTGGGTGTCCTCTTTACTGTCTGCGGCCATGTTGGAGACTTCTGGCTCCAGTGCTGTTTCCTCTGGGGGTTCGATTCGGTGACATATGCAAATATTGTGTAGGACACAGCATGCGAGGATGATTTTGGAGACCTTTTGTGGACTGTACAACATCTTTCCTCCTGGGCATGCCAAACAGAGAAAGTGTGCTTTCAGCAGGCCGATACTTGTCCGATACTGCCCGTACTTGGGCAGTGGTCTGTGGGTTTGTGACCGGAGTCATTAGCCACGTTTTCTGCCCATATCCCTTGTCCGCTATGGAATAAACAATGTGAGAGAGAGCAATTATTAAAGTATCATGAACATAATGTATACATTAAAGCTTCTGTTATCTTGTTTTCCAATTTGGTTGTCTATATATGTCCACACATAATGTTATTATGTCAAGGATTATTAATTACCCAGTAGCCAGCCAGGTGGCTTTTCATTGTTCTCAAACATCCGGCACAGGACTGATTGCTGGAGCACGTAAGAATCATGGCATGAGCCGGGGAAGCCAGATCTCACGGCCCGCAGCTTCATGTCATGGTCACATACCACCATGATGTTCATGGATTGGAAATGTTTCCTGTTCCTATAATGCAGCTCCTGTGCACGGGGGGGGTGGGTGGAAAGGGATATGTGTACCATCCACGCACCCTAGCACATTAGGGATCCCTCCCATGCAGTAGAACGCACGTTTAATATTGGCAACCTCCTCCTCATCCTCAGGAAATGTTATATAAACGGGGATAAGGTTGCAAATAGCCAGGACTACCTTGTAAAATATGAGGCTCATTGTAGCCTGGCTGATCCCCCTGAGGAGGGCAGAGGTTGCCTGGAAATTCCCCCGTGCCACTATATTTAGCATTGCACATAGGCGAACTATGCCAGGGATGGATTGGGTGTGTCTGATGGATGGATCAATTTTGGTCTTAATCTGATCATATAGGGACTCTAGTGCTGCACGATTCAGACAAAATCTGATCTGTTCGTCACTTAAATCCCATACAGAGAGGAAGATGCCAAAGGATTGGGTGCCCTAAGCCTCACAGCACCCTCTTCCCTTGACTCCTGACCTTCCTGTACGCTGCCACAACAATACATCCATAACCCAAACATCACCCTCACATCCATCTCACACTCACTGGCCATAGCTCATGCACTGGCCCAAAAAAAAAAATCTCAACACACACACAACCAGTCCAGATACACAATCACAATCCTCACACAATCACACAAATGCAGCTCACCACAAAACCAGATGTATAGTGGTTAGAACCATCAGCAGCAGAAGAAAGTATGCTTTCTAAGTTTGGCACAACCAAGAGGGGAGTTGCTGCACAACCCACAAAAGGTCCCCAAAACAATCCACACTTGCTGTATCCTACACAATATTTGCAGATGCCACCAAAACAAATCTCACAAAGAAACAGCACTGATGCCAGAAAAGCTCAACAAAGCCACAGACATTAATCAATAAACACAGCCAGCTAGGGCAAAGTAACAACAAGCACCACAGCCTTTGCCACAGTGTATCAAGATAAGAATGATTAAAGTCTTTTGAATTTATACTTAACCTATCCAAAGGACTGTTCCGCTTAGCCGCCTCTTGCGTTTGTTAGCTGTTTCCGGTCTGTAATTAGCTTACCACAGGTGTTGCGGAAACGCCTAGCGCTTCCATAATAGCATACTTGTGCAGATCTGGTTGCACAGACATCTATTGGCCAATCCAAGGTAACCTTTTCAAATTTTAAATAGGCGTTTTTTGCACACCATTTCCAATGTTGTTAAGAGACATGGATCCTAGTCATTCCTAATGTCTATACGGCTTGGTAAGTAGATAATTAATTAGTTTATTGACTGCAACACATGTTTGGCTGAGACATCATTCATTGTAGTCAAGATGTATCTCCAAACACCTATACAGTATGTGTCAATCAATTAACTGGGCCTGTTTGTGATTGGGTAATAAAGCTTATAAATACTGGCAGACACATTGTTGCCATTCTGTAGTTTGCATGCGTCCTTGTGTGTTTGTTGTTTGGTGGTGTGTGCAGCTACAGGATGGAGCCAAATTCTGGACATCTGCCGGCCACTGCTGTGTCTCCTGGTGGGCCCAGTACCAGTGGTGTGCAACGTGGCCGCAGACCTTCCTCAAGGAAAAGGGCAGAGACTGAAGGTGAAGCCCCACCAAGGCCAAGTGTCCATTTGCCAAGAGGGAGCCAGAATTTAATTTGGCGGATAATAATACTCTTGTGCGTCTGACACTAAATGGGAGTTATTTGGCTCCCAAAGTCAGTGTTTCGGCAAACAAGAAAGGAGCAAATTGTGGGATGCCATTGGTAAGCAGCTTACTAGCACTGCTCAATACCCACGTAGTGGCCCAGCCTGCAAGAAACTCTTCTACACTTTGCAAAGGGCCCTTTTGCTGAAGATGAAGAATGATCTACTTGTTGACAGTGGGACGTAACAGGGTCCAAAGAGTAAATACAGGCCATATGACGAGATGCTGAAGTGCAAGATTCCACTCTGTCGGCTGCAGGGTGTGGATGCTGGGGATGACACCACAGGTTGGGGTGAAGGTACATTGTTTTAACCATGTAAATTATTGTTGATAATCATGTTGACCCATTTCTGTAACTAAACTCTTTATTATACTAAAAGGAGGTCAGGTAAGTATCATATTATAGCTATGTAATTGTTTTAATACATTTCTCTTGATTTATGCATAGTGGTACATGAGGACTCGCAGGAGTCGGGTGATGAGGGGTCCTAAAATCCTGCCCTTCCCCCAGCCTCAACATTAACCCAGTCTGAGGTTGAAGGTAAAGAGTCTTGATAATGTGATTTTATGGTATTGTTGTGGATGTTTATTTTTTATAGAAAACATTAACAATGCCTAATTCTTTGAATTTGTTTCACATAGATGCCCTCAGAATTGCACCAGCATCTCCTCATGAGTCTACATACTCTTTGGATGCCAGTAAGTGCATGTGGCAAGGTGGCTTTTGGTAAAGTAATTTAAATGTGGGAATGTATCTCAAGCATGCTTTTCATTTGTAGGTCCCTGCTTCATCTTTGGACCCCACTTCCTGTGTTGCAGGCCTACAGGACCCTGTTGGTGTGTATTGCAAAGCACACTGTATCCTTTGTGTATTTTGTTTTAGAATGTGTAGATTTTACTATGTCAAAATGGCAAACCATGAGACCTCACATTCCAAACTGGATAGTTGGTTATGTTTGTGCAGCAAACGGATACTAGTTCAGAGTTAACAAACCAGGCAAATGAGATTTGGGTGATATTCTAATACATTTACATTAACAATACTATGGCAGCTTAAAGTAATACCAATTATGCTATATGTTGTGAGGCCCGAATACAGGAAGTGCTGGTCCTGAAAGGGCCCTTCACCGTGCGGCTGCTAGGGATGAGGGTAAGAATTTTTTGAATTTGTTAACGTAAGTATGTTGTTCTTCATTAAATGTTGTGTGCCTCTTGACATTTGGTATGAACCATGTTTTTTTAGGGCAAAGCTCTAGTGATGGGCTAAGTCTGGACATCTCCGGGTATGTGGCGGGTATGTGTGTTTTTAGATATGTGATTATGATCTGTGGAAACACAATGAGTTTACCTTGTTTGTTTAACAGAGATCTTTCTTCCTAAAATCTAATAAATGTAAAGGGTGTGTGTATTGGCCAATGGGTAACTTTTTACAGGTATTGACACTATACTGGTTCGACAAAGTCGACACACAATACCAACAACAAAACAAATAACACGCCTTTACTCTTTAGCATATGTGATGTTGCCGACACTCTCGGATGATGATTTGCCCCTTTCTGGCAGCCAGACACCTGTACTATTTGAGGAGGAGCACACTCAGGTACCCTTGATGAATTGGTTATCATTGAGCAACGTTTACATGTTTTTGGGACACTCAGGTAAACTCATGTAACATACAACATACTTTGATCCTAGCAGGAATCCTTGGCGCCACCCAGAATGTGCCCTCCTCACAAGTCTCATGTGGTCAGGCTACAGAGGCAGCACCAACGGTACATGTTAATCTAACCATAGATGTGTTTGTTCGTGTTTTATCTGCTAAATACATTCTTAAAACTAATATCTTGCTTTTTATTTTACCTGCGCAACAACCAGCTGCCAGAGCTGCCCCCACAAGTGCCGCCCTGTATGAGTTAGGCAGCCGGATGCTGGAGGCCTACAGTCGCCAACAGCTGCGTCAACTCAGGAACGCATTGCGGCGTTGGAAACCCAAATTCGGGAACTGAGGCAAGAAGTGATTTGCGGAACCAACCCCAGGCAGAATTGATGCATGCCATCCAACAATCTATTGAGCGCCAGGACGAAACTTTATTGTTGTTACATCAGCTAATACAGCAAAAGTCTATTTTTTCTACTGCACTGTTGGCCCCCAACGCCGCCCCTACAAATGAGTTGGCACCAACCAGGCCACCCAGGGACTAAAATTGTATATATTTTTTTGTCAAATCAAAAGATGTTCTAATTTGGTTTGACTTTATTTAATTTAATACATTTTTGTATATCTCTACTAATTTGTGTTTGTTACCTAATTACAGAGATAGTAACCCATACATTAAGACCTCTCTATATCTATTAATGTGAATGTGTTGTAAAAATTTCAACAGTAGAAATTTGGGAGACGTTAGAATGCTTCAATAATGTAAGGGATAACAATGTGTTTTACAATCTAATAACTGATGGGTTAATGTTAACTTTAAGTATGGTTTCAAGGTCACAACACAATTAAAGGTAAAAAAAGCTTTAAAATTTTATTATTTAAAAAGAAAAGGCCAACATGGCCAGTGACAAATTCCGCAGAGCGGAAAACACCATACCCCCACCCTACGGCTGTTTTTTTCTTCCCAGCAGCAGATATCGGGTCCGGCGGACTTACTGCCACAGTCTGCGATGCTCATTATTGCAAGCTGTAGTGAGAAAAAAAGGTCATTATTGTTTGTAAATGGATCAAAACGTAAGCAATTTATTTACAATTTAAGTTGAAGTTGAAACTCATTATGTTGCAACATATTTCACATTATGCTAAACTGTGTGAATATATGGTTACATTACTTTAGGTTTTTGGCCTTCCATGTGCAATTTTCCTCCCTAACCTATATGTTTACATTACCTGTTTTCTGAATTGAAGGCGTACGTAAGATTCGGGACAGTGTATTTCCAGTTTTCCTAAAGTACTCATGTTCATAGTACTAACTAAACAAATCCTTCTGCTATTGCAATTATAGCTAGCAAAGTTACTATTGAAGGAGTTTGTTAATGAACAAACACACTCACAGGCCAGATTTATTATGTGTTTGCGTTTAAACAAAGGGGAGGCAACAATCTAGCATGCATACATGCATTTCTGATTGTGGCTCGTCCAAATGTCATCTACATGTCTGCTACTTAACCCCATAATGACATTAACCCTTATGCGTGTTCATTTCTCAAGATATATGTTGTAAAAGTATGTTTGCCAAACAAGTAATTGTACTCACCATCGCAGCTGTGGCTAGGGACCATGCTGCTGGGGGTTCCTGGAGCTGGGGTGAGGAGAATGGTGACGGGGTCCGTCTGCGTGGAAACATCTGTGTAGACAAAAACACAACAGAAAACGTCATAAGCTTGGTCCCTGAATATTATTCTTCCACATCCACCTGTTTTTGGTCTGATATAAAACATGCAAACAAGGTTTTACACATGTTTAGAAGATATTAGCATGGTATTTAGTGGTTCATGAGGTCAGCTGTATAATTTAAGTAGGCCACATGGACCACTCAATACCATTGTCCGGGTTTTTCCAGACATTTTTCCTACACATTGCCAGTGCAATGCAAATTACAGAATTTAAATTGACATTACCATATTTATATTTTAGTCTTGCACATGTGGTAGCAAAACAAAGTGCACATTTTCTAACATATTTGCAATGCAGCATCATGCTGTAATCACTAAGAATTCTATTAGTGCTGGCTTGCATTTGTATTGAACTGGAGTTGTGTTACAGAAGTGGCTGAAAATTAAAACACAATATAATGCTGTGTAGCATAAAACATGTGTATGTATTTTCTAATTTCATTACATACACCATGTGAATGAGAATCCCAAACACTTACCACGACTATGCCCGAGTGCAAGCTCTGCTGCATAGCTGCTGGAGGTGCCGGCTCTATGATGCCCTGAAAAACAGATAATGATGGCATAGGATATTTAACACAGCACAGATTCAACCTGGAACAGACAAACAGCAATTAGAAATGCACTCACCAGGGGATAAGCTGCCGCTGGTATCCCAGGGAGGACTCTGAGGTGAAGGCGTGGAGCCTCTACTCCTCACAATCGGCCCAGAAGATCCCAAAGCCGATGGGCCACCCTCCTCCCTCTCACTCACTGATCCTTGAGGTAGTGTGGGCGAGTCCATGTCCTCTTCCCCACTTGAACTCCCCACTTGAGAGTGGCCACAAGGGTTTTGAGACTCAGCTGATTCCGACTGTGAGGAGCTGAGGCTCCATACTGCCCTCCCCGCAGCAGCACGCTCCTCTGGGGCGTCATCCCCTTCCTCGCCTGGGTCCTCTAGATGGGACTGACGAGAGGGACCCTCCCCCGCAGACTCATCCGAGTCCACCACTCTTGTGTGGGGGTATCCCTTCCCGCGTTTCCCCAGGGGAGGACGCTTAGCTGCGTAGAGAAAAAAAAAAAACTAAACTACAACTACATTATCTTTAGTACAAACATGTAGTGATGTTACACTTACCTGAGGCGTAGGCATCATAGAGCCTATAAATGTTCTCATTGTCCCGGCGCTTGAAATCAGACCATTTCTGTATGATGGAACGAACGGTCAAATGCGTCTTAAAGCGCTGGGACACGGTGGATTGCACCTCCAACACTATGCGGCTTTTTGCACTACGGGCATAGTCGTACTCCTTGACACAAAAGTCCTATAAAAACAATAAAAATAAACAAAAAAATCAATACATGTACATATCTGTGAGAACACATATAAAAAGCAACATTATCACATACAAAAAATAAATAAAATACTCACTTTAACAACTTGACCATTCACCCGAGGATCCACTCTCTTTCGGGACTTCTTGGGGCATGCGGGGGGAACAGGGGATGTTGAAAGGCCAGGAAGGACAGGGGGAGGAGGGGTGTGGGGGTCAGAATCTGAGGAGTAGCTGGGGAAAGGTCTGGCAGGGCGTCTGAGCTGCATGATGGATCCTCATAGGTGGAAAGCAAAAAATCTGACACTCCTCGCATTAAAAATATGCTAACATATGCCTATGATATCGCTAGGATACGCAAAGGTTAAAATAGCGTAAACATAACAAGGTCAGCCGCTCCATACACACACGCTAACATTTATCTACATTTTTTATTATCTTGCCTAATTTGTGTTTGGTACGTAATTACAGAGATAGTAACCCATACATTAAGACCTCTTTATATATAGATATGTGAATGTGTTATAAAAATGACTACAGAAATAGGTTGGGATACATTTGAATGCTTCAAGAATGTAAGGGGGAACAATGTGTTTCACAATCTAATAACTAATGGGTTAATATTAACTTTACCTATGGTTTCAAGGTAGAAAAGGTAGAAAAAACATTTCTTGTGAATAAGCACTAAAAAGCTCACCGAGATGCAGGTTGCAATCTACACCACGTATCACACTGCAAGTCACACTGGCTTCACCATATATTGACATGACCCCCCCCCCCCCCCGTTCTCCTTTTTCCTGATTTTCCCATTTATGTTACTCACATTTGGACTTGTTCTATTTGAAGTATTTTTGTAAGTAAGTGTAAGGCCCCTCTACCTGCCAATGGCAGAAGGTGTGAGGAGCGAGGGGGGGGGGGAATCTTGGACCTATGGTAGGATGATTCATGTGTAGTGTGGGGTGAGATGTACTTACTCTTGTAGACCCTGGTTTCCACAAATTGAATGCTGGGGGTATAAAACAACAGCTTCTTCATTCAGGTTTTCAGCATCACTTTAGATGATATACTTCAGCAAGTAATACAGCTGCATTAAAACTTTCCACAGCACTCTAGTACCACTCAAGGCTCTGGTCTGGTTGAACAAACTCTCATAGACGAGGTGCATAAGTCTTGGACTGCCATCGCCATTGGCCTTCCTGAGCTCTGGCTGGCTCTGACTGGAATCTCTCTGCTTCTTCTGGGCCTATCACTCCTCTGCTTACATTCAAAAGAAATTCCTTCTTTGAATAATACTTCTATAACACTGAACCTAAGGAAGGGGTCTTCTTATATAACTTTCTATTCCTGTACCACTCCAATGCTGTATCTCCTCCCATCCAATGGCAGAGCATGTAATGTTAACTCCTTTTTGAGGGTTCTAACATTTTTCTAATTCTTGATACTCACCCTTACCACCCAGCTACATAAGGTCTCTAGAACTGCACACAGTATTCCATGCGTGGCTTTACCATGGCTCTATACAGCAGTATCACAACCTTCTTCATGTTACTGGTAATGACTCAAGCTGTGCAGCCGGCATCCTTCTTGCTTTCCAGTATCTCTAAATCACTGTCTTCTGAAGTCTTGGGGGGTCATTTACTAGACTTGCACCTGTTTGCCAGTTTACGTCCGGCCGGGTGCACCGTGTGTACTGGGAGTGTGGAATAACATGGCGATCTAAGCTATTCTGTGCCAGAGAATGCATGGAACAACTAACTTTTTGGCAACATTTTGCTATGTCTTCGCCACAGTTTGCAGCGAACAGATTGCTCTTGACTGCAGGCGAACTGCAGTGGCGCAATTTGCAGTTCCAAAAGCAGAAATCGTGCTGTAAACTCACTTAACTGCTTACGGCAGCATGGAATTTGTGTTATCCAGAATAATTCTATCTCTTTATGGTCAGACATCATGTCAGAGCTTTCCAGTTATACCTCACATCTAGAAAAGATAGATAAATGGCCTACAACAAGATGCAGACTCCAAGTCTGCAGGGAAATTTGGCATTTATTATATTTTATTTTTATATATTTTATTATTTATTATATTAGCTCAGCACATGGAACAACATTGTAACAAATGGCAGCTGTGCAGGGTCAGGAGAAAATGCTACTTCTGATGCATGTTTGAAATGTACATGTATAATCCGCTAAATTACGTGTTAACACAACCTCTGTAGGGCAAAGCCGAAGCCCGACTCCGCTCAAAAAAAAAACTCAATTTTATCAGGGCCCGACTCCAATTTCGACTCCGGCTCTTTCATGAATGGACAGTAATAATTAGTAACATTTCCAGTAGTAAAATGGTAACATCAGGCTTTTTTTCTCACCACTATATAAGCAAAAGCTCTACTTATATAAACATAAAGCATATTTATTGGAATACAAATTCTAAATAAATAACTTAAAGCAGAGTTGAAGAGTGTGGGCCATATTAGCGATTTAAAAACTGATCGTAGGTCACAATAAATAGGTTAATAATTACTCTTATTTTCATTTTAAATAGCATAACAAAGATTTTCTACCCCACTCAGGACCCCCAATGTCTCCCCAAACTCCTTAGATTTTTTTTCTTGTATGTCTTTTCAGCACACCACCCCATTTTAACCTCTATATCTAACACATGCTGCCAGTACACATGCTGATCTCCAAATATATGGGTATGGGTATTCATATTTATAGCCCACCTCCATCAATCCCAAATAATAACCATAGTCCCAAAACTCAACCCATTTTAGCACCTACCAATGCTAAACATACAATGAAATATAGAAAAAACTCTTATCTTGTTATGGAGCCAGAGTGATGGTTCCCTCACTGGAATGAGCCTGTAACATTAACTGAAAAAGAACTTTATATAATTAGCGATAACATTCAACAGGGTTTTTTTTTGCATTGTCATACAGACACAGACGTACAGTGTCTAGCCAATACCAAGATATATATATATATATATGTATGTTATAGTCGATAGGCTGTGTGCAAATTGGATGCAGCAGGCTGTTGTGTAAATTGAGGACTATTGATCTTGAAAACTCTGCTTTAACTTGGAAGGAAAATTGTCTTTTGGATGAGATACAGAACAATGAAAATTCATTTTCAAACTGGGCTTCCGATGCGCATAGCGTACAATTAAATATACAATATATATTTATATATATACAGCAAATATAACACACACATTTATCACATTTATGGAATACTTGATAGGCAGGGTAGAGCAGTTAGGAAATTAACCCTGATCCATCCTTTCTAGGATATTCACAGCATAAGGAGTTAAAAGGTTGTTTTATGAAGAATTACAAGCAAGTTTTATGGAGTTACATGTCGAAGTTATTGTAGACAGCACAGCTGGAGTCCCGCTTCCTCCCCTCCCGTTCTCAGTAGTTATGTAGTGATTTGTTTCAAACAAAAGAAAAGAACAATTACACAAATACTCTCAGGGGTTATATATAGGAAGATTTCTCATTTCAGATTCTATGCCCCAAATTTTCCTTCATGACTAGGCCCAGAAAGCATCTAAGCATCTAAATTCTACTTGACCATGGGGGTCATGCTAAATATTTGGTGAGGTACATCATTTTTCCAATGAGGTAAGGATATCTGTTCTTAAGTTTGGAAACAACAGCACCCTATGGGCTATGCAGACAAAATGGTAAATTTTAGCATAGCCCATAGTGTACTGTTATTTAAAAATGTACCCTTACATCACTGTAAAAATAATGTATTTAAACCATAAAAATGTGCCATCACGGATAAAGGGGATTTTTTTTTGGTGGGGGTGGGGGGGAATGCAGGACAAAGACTTTTTTGCACTTTTTTGTGTTTTATTGTTAAAAAGCTCACCGAGATGCAGGTTGAAAATGCTTAGCATGACCTCCATTTGGTTGCTGTCAGTACATACGTACAGAAGATTTAGGGCCTAATTTAAGAAATCTGCATCTGCATCAGCATCTGCCAGTATCCACCAGTTTCTGCCAGATTAATCTGTATTTAACAAACAGAAAGAGGTCTGTCAGGCTCCTTTGCCTAAGTTAGCATAATTTACTAATATGATGTGGAAACCTAGCAGATGATAGAATGGTGGCTTTTTCTCATAATTTCTTTTTGCCTTATATTATGTTTAATTATCTTTAATCTAATAATATTACAGATAATAGTCAAGTGAGATGTGACCACATGGAACCACATTTTTTGCACAGCTCAAAGGTGTAGCCACAATGCAAGCTGCAGTAGCAACCACAATGGAGCCCATGAGGTCGGGAAACATCATGACAGACTCCATTTTTACCAGCTGCATGCACATACATGTAGGGTAATCAATATTATAAAAATAACTATGTTAACTATTTTTTTTGTCAAATTGTGTCAACCACAATGTGTCAACATAGGATTTTCAAGGTCCTATCGCAAAAGTTATCAGCTGTGCTGTCGCCTGCCTCCCCTGCACCATGCCACTACAGCCACAGGCCTAGGTTTACCTCATGGCAATATGACCATGATTACAATATAAAATTAGGTTGTTGTTCATTTCAGGAATTTTATTTTCTGTATTCAGGAGGCAAATGGTTGTTGGGTTGGTGTATTGTTTTTCCTTACTTGCCTACAGGTGTTATATGTATCAGATATTGGGAAGCAGTGGCTAATTCTTCGTTATTTGGGGGGGGCATCTTGGTTTTGGCTAATAATGCCCTTATCTGAAATAATTTCTTATGTAAATTCAAACTGAGTTTGCTATTTCTGTGCTGCGGTCTCATTAGTTGTCCAATATAATTAGCCGGCTTAAACCTGGCACATTTATGATCCGCCCAGTATTGCAATGACCATCTGTACAATGGCTGTTATAAGACATTAAGTTGCGTGGAGAAAGAGCAAATGGGATTTTGGTACGTGACTGGACACCATTTACATGGGGAGCAGCTACCTCAGCTGAGTGATGATGACAGCAGCCCATTTATATATGAAGAAATAGCTACATTTCCTATTACTGGCTGAGGACATAAAGGATTTCTCTAATATGAGTTGGGATAAATCACATTTTCGGTAGTAACCTGTCTTTTTGTATAGAAATATATTATATGTCCATTGGGAACCATGCTGACACAGGCCTTGTCCACCTGCAGTTCGGCTTGTCATACCCTCGATGTGGGAGAATGAAGTGGAGTGGAAGGTAAGCAGGGGAGTCTGATCTGAGGCATGGGGTAAAGTCGAATGTGGACTTTACTGTTAAAGTGGATGAAGACAAACTACTGTGTAAAAGACTAGACTAGGTTAAACTCTTCCCTAGGAGTGGATGTTGATTTGGGATGCTCCACAGAGTTAATGCCCCAGCCCACTGTATACTGACCTCCTTCGTGCAGGATAGAAAAGTTTGCAGCTGTAGGATCACAGAATGAGGTAGGTATTGAGCGAGGGTGGGGGTTACACATGAAAAGTCAGGGTTTACTTTAGCCCCCTACCTACCCTAGTAAAAGAGACCAAACTTCCAAAATATCTAGAAGTGTGCCTCTATTAGCAGTGGCAGCTCCAAGCACACAGTTAGGGGGGAATATCCAGGCTAAGTGTAAAATCAAAGACATTTTCCTTACCTGCCATGCAGGTGATTCATCCCCATGTGTTGCTGAAAAAATCTGCAGCTGGGATCTAGCCTTCTGTATGCCAGCTTCTATATTTTGTGTCTGTATGGCCATTGCCTGTGTCTGCAGGGGGAGATGTAGAGTATACATATGCTAATATGCTTCTTTTAGTTCATTGCCAGGCAAATAAAAAAATTAAGGTTGCATAATTAATGAATGAATTAATGAAAGCAAACAGGCAGAGACACGGGGGCCATCTCTTTTTTCAGAGACTGAAATGTTACATTCTGGCTATGATTCACAAATGTAAGCAATAGATAATTCTATCTATAATTCTGCAGCTTTGTGCATCTGGTGAAATAATTCAGTGTATACACGTGATATACTGAGTGCATCTTGTTTTGAAGTCGAATTACCCTTTGCATTGGCTCAGCCAGGCTATTGCAGTTTCAGTATACAATGTATATGCATTTTCCTCACAATACATTGCATACACTGACAGCTGTCTTCCTCCAGCCTCCACTTCTCTCCGTTCCATGTCTAAGAAAAGACATGTGATTATGGAATGCCCCTTTAGCTAAATATACAGGATATTTTTTAAATAGTTTTATCTCCTGCATCCCCTCACATCCTATTTATCAGAGATGCCCAGACAATATTTATGGGAGATGCAAAGAGTTCCAGAGAGCATCGAATTGGTATCTGCCAGTGAATAATTCAATGTCTCTATTTGCAACTCAAGTATCCTGCAAGATCTGATTAAACGTCAGAAAACTTTCACCAGGCACGAGATGAATGCACACATGGCTTCTCATCATCTATAAAGCCTTCTGACAACTGAAAGGCTATGCTGAATAGCAAGTTAAACTCCATTTAGGCCTAAAGGATACCTTAGGGAAACATCCAATGTGTAAAAACAAATCCCTGATCTGCAAATCTGCTGATTAAAGCTGTTGTTGCTGAGATCTAGACATTCTACTGTGCCTGAGCCCTGGATTTTATTTGTGCATGACCAGACACCTTTTGAGGTACATCATTTTTTCAATGATGTAAGGATAATATTTTGACAGTTTGGAAACAACAGCACCCTATGGGCTATGCCCAAGAATTTGCATTTTTTTCTGCATAGTCCAAAGGTTGCATAGGTTTCCAAATTATATAAAAAATCTCACTGGAAAAATGATTTACCTAACCTGTAAAAATTCCCTTTTTTGTAAGTTAAAAAGCTCAGCCAGATGCATGCTGCAATTCACACCCAAATGGGCACCCAGAATTGAACTTTGCTTCATTAAATAATTAGCATGACCTCCATTGTGTAGGACTACACATGGCAATGTTATCATTATTTTTCCTTTTTAAAAACAAAGCTATATTGCCACATTTTATTCACGTTCCTCTCAGACCCGTATTTAACATTAGGCACACCTAGGCACCGGCCTCGGGCAGCCAGAATGTGCAGGGGATGGGGGGGGGCGGTAGCAGGGGCATTAAAACAGTTTGCTTTCAGCATTTACATTGCACTAGTATTGGTATGGGGCCCCAGCAGCATGACACGGACACTGCTGTTTTGTGTTTTTTTTGTACAATTTTTACAGTTTGTGGTTGTTGATTTTCTTTTCCCTGAGTCCCTCCCCCCCCTGCCCGCACATGGTATGACCCAGTATCTATTGGGGACGCACAGTGGACCTGGACTGATGTACTGTATAGACAGATGGAAGCTTCTTTACATGGCCCCTCCCTGACTCAGCCTATGCAGGAACATGGCTGACCTCCCGGGCTGCTTCTCCTCCACACAGCACAACTGCAAACATTACAAGTAAGGACACTGACCAGCCAGGCTGCAGCACTTCTCTAGGGACACTAGCAGTGATTGGAGGCTGCTCTGAATGTGGGTGACAGCAGGCTGATCTGCCTCTGATCAGAGGAGGTTCTGTGTGTTCTCACCCGTTTCTGCCTAATTTGCATGTGTCTAGCTGGAGTAACCCTCTCCTCCCACGCCATTACTAGCATGACGTCATCATCTCATGTGTCTCCCGGGCTTTGAAATATCAGGAAGGCAGCGTAGGGGATGGAGCTTCTCATTGCTGCTCAGTAAGTCTGTTCAATAATGTGATGGAGCATGTATCTGCTTGTGTCATTATTGTAGACATTTTCCTGCCTGCTGTGCTCTTCTGGCTGCCCACTTTCCTGATATCTACTGTCTTCCTGCAAGTCCTCCTTTCAGCCTCCTTCATGTGACATTTTTTCATAATTTCTGCCTTTTTCATTCTAGTCAATTTCCCTCCTCCTTCCTGTCACCCACTGCTCACTGTGCCTCTTTCTGGCTGCCAATTTCCCTCCTTTCTATCCCTTCATCCTGCCATTTTTATGCAGCCAGCTGTTCCCACATTGCTGCTACCTGTATCCCCCCTTTTTTCCCTTTCATGCTAATAATGTTCCTTCTACTCTGCGTCTCCCTGATGCACACTGTGCCCGCTTTCTAATTTCTGCCCCCTCTTCTGTGTCTTTTTATCCTTTCTGCCACTATCCCTCCCTGATCTGTGCCCACTGTGTTCTTCTTCTGCCAACTGCTATTTCTTCTTGAAACCAACTTCTGCCACTTTCTGTTGCCCCCTTTCCCTGGCAACCCCAGACCCAACAGCTCCAATACCTACCACTTGCACTTTTTTACCTATATTTGTCATTCACATGTCAACCAACAGCCAATCAGGGTTCAATGCCACTAGGTGAACCTGTTAGAATGCTGGTGGTTATGTGAACAGGGAATAGCATCTAACAAGTAGAGCAAGGCAGACTGGCAGGAGGATGTGCACCAGGACAGTGCTTAGAAGACAGACGGACCTCAGGGTCTGTATGGCTAGAGATCCCATTTAAAGTGGATCAAAACCCAGGATTCTGACTATCCTGGGTTTTGGTCCTTGCCCCAATCTGGAATGCCCCACTGTGTGAAACCCCCAGGTCGCCCAATCTAACTCACCTTACCCCAGTCCTACTGTGTACACGCGGCCTCTCATCCAGTCAGTGTGCTCGGGTCCGCTCCCACCTGGCGGCCACATCCTCCGCTGCCCGCTAACAGGGAGCATGCCCAGCCATTCACAAATGCCTGCCGTGGCCACTTCCCTGCTAAAGGGATAGTGGGGATGCGGCTGCTGCTCATGCATGCCTCGTTGACCCGGGGGAAAAAGGTGAGTTTCTGGGTAACCTGTGGGGGTTTCACAAAACAGAGCATCCCGAATCTGGATGTCCCGGGGGGGGGGGGGGGGGAATCAAGTGGCCCTGGAATCTTATAGATTCCAAGGCTGTGGGCCACTGGTTTTGGTCCTCTTTAACAATGGGGGGGGGGGGGCGCCTAGGGCAGCATGAATCCTAAATACAGCCCTGGTTCCTCTTATGCCCTGAGATGGGAATGGCACTGCTGAGTTATACAAGCACACTGTGTGCATTGCATTACATTGAGCTGGTGCTACCTTTCACTCCCTGCAACGCTGTACTGATGTTAGAACGCCCAATATACATCTCATTCATCAATGCTGGCTAGGTTACTACAGCGACTGAGGCGCTCTGTTACAGCGCCCGATAGCCGATCACAGTGTATACTAGTGGTCGCTCTTAGCGCCTCTGTACAGACGCTCATCTGCCGATACCTGTTGCTAGTAATGAATCAGCCTGCCAGTGTGTATCTGGACAGGAACTTTAACACCCAAAATAGGCTTAGCATTGGGGGAAGGAGGGGAGGCTGGAGGGGGTTTCAAAGAACATGGACTTTCTTTTAGGCATGGGCGAGAGCATGCTCACACACTGTGCTGCCAGGGGCAGTACATAAGAGGAACATGAGAGATGAGCTTTACTAACATATGCAAGCAGATGCAAACCTTTTCCAGGAAGAACATGAATTTCATGTCATGCTGAGCATTCCACAACAAGCCTAGACACATGGGGGGCAGAGCCTTATCAAGCAAACTGAAAGGAAGGCATGTTTAATAGCTCCCGTGTAATGGAAGTCAGAAAAGTTAAAGTTACTGCAGACAAAGGTAATTGTTACGCCATTGTGTCAGGCTACATTTGGCACTGATCTAAACTGTTTTCCAATTTTAAATTGAAGCAGATATTAAGCAGAAATATTGAGATTTACAGGTTCAGCTAATGACATTCTCTTTTTCATCCCGTTCCCAATCAGATATGGGACAGGATTGCTGGTCCCCCCCTTAAGGGTAATTTTGCAAAAACTTGTCCCCTAAGCAGCTAAGGATTTTAGTCTCCAATTATAGCATTGTTTCCCTGCTTGACAAGGAAAGTCAGAAAAGAAAAAAAAGAAAGAATGTATGGAAAAAATAATTATAATCAATTGCAAAGAAAGAATGCAAACAAATAGAAAGAGTTAAAGAAAGAAAGGATAGAAGGAAACAAAGAAAGTTAAAAAAAAAGAAAGTACAAAAAAAAATGATGAAATAACAGAAATAAAGAGAAAGAAAGTAAGGTAATTATAGAAACAAGGAGAATGGAAGGGATGGCAAAAAAGAAACAGAAAGAAAGAAAGAAAGAAAGAAAGAAAAAGAAGTAATGACAGAAAAATGAAAACATGGAAGGAAAGAAAGAAAATGTACCCCCAGGTACAGGTCCTGGGGGTACAGGTACCTCTTTCAGATCTGTTGAACATCCCCATTTGAGATGGAGTGCACCTTAATGAGCCATAGAAATCCCCAAAACACCCTGATTTACCCAGGATACATTTCTGTAATGCTCTTGCACTCCACATAATTACTAATGGAAATTCGTGTTCGCTCGTGCATGCCCAGCTGAAAAACGTAATTGATCCTCAAAATAGATCGCCACAGTTACAGACCTGAGGTCTCTTTTGGACCAAAGCCGCTTTGGCCAGCCCTGGCCTCTCAGTCTCTTAGATCATTTCCTGTACCAGGGACATCCCAATTTGAGATGCATCGCTGTGTGAAACCCACTGGGATTAATGTTATACTCACCCCTCTGGCGATACCACGACACATGCACTAGCTGCAGTGGCATCCCTCGTTATTCTTGGCTATGTGCCACTCGTGTGGGAGCTGCTACTCGCTCTTCAAAGTAGCCTGGTATGGTTTATAGTAGATCTTTTATAGGCAAGTGAAAAAAACTTTGTACTGTATACTTACAGACAGTTTAAGGGGACCAAACTGCTCTTCCAGGTTATTTAAAGTATCAGTTTTTCTCACTGACTCTAAGCTCTCTCCTGAGCAACCATTATCATACTCGGGCCTGCTCACAGAAACATCCTGGAATTAGTCCTCGCTGACTGCAATCCCTCTTGTGGATAGCCATCAGCCCATATTACTGACCCTAATCAGCTTTTATGAGGAGGTAAGTTCAAGTTTGGATCAGGGGGAGTCATTGGATATCATATATCTTGACTTTTCTAAAGCATTTGATACTGTGCCACATAAAAGGCTGGTACAAAAGATGAGAATGCTTGGACTGGGGGAAAACGTGCGCAGATGGGTGGGAAATTGGCTTAATGATCGGAAGCAGAGGGCGGTTATCAATGGTACACACTCAGATTGGGTCACTGTTACTAGTGGAGTACCACAAGGGTCAGTTCTGGGACCAATTCTCTTCAATATATATATAAATGACATTGGGTTTGGATTAAACAGTAAACTCTCAATCTTTGCAGATGATACTAAGCTGAGTAAAGTAATTAAAACAAAAGAGGACAACAGGCAGCTACAAACAGATTTAGATAAATTGGAAGCATGGGCAGTTAAATGGCAAATGAAGTTTAACACAGATAAATGTAAGGTTATGCACATGGGAAGGAGAAATCTGTGTCATGATTACACACTAAATAAAGAAACACTTGGTAAAACAACAATGGAAAAGGACCTAGGGGTTTTAGTTGACAATAAGCTCAACTGTAGTAATCAATGCCAGGCAGCTGCTGCCAAGGCAAATAGGATCATGGGGTGCATCAGGAGGGGCATAGGTGCTCATGACCAGAGCATCATTTTACCCCTGTACAAGTCACTAGTCAGACCCCATATGGACTACTGTGTACAGTTCTGGGCACCTGTGCTTAAGAAGGACATATCAGAACTGGAGCGCGTTCAAAGAAGGGCAACAAAGTTAATAAAAGGAGTGCGGGGGCTGGAGTACCCGGAAAGATTGTCCAAGTTAGGCTTATTTAGTCTAGAAAAAAGACGATTGAGGGGTGATCTAATAACTATGTATAAATATATTCGGGGTCAATACAAGGATCTGTCCCACAATCTATTTATACCCCGGAGTGTAACCATAACCCGGGGCATCCACTAAGGTTAGAGGAAAGGTGCTTTCTCCACCGACATAGGAGGGGATTCTTCTCTGTAAGAGCAGTGAGACTATGGAACTCGCTGCCAGAGGAGGTAGTAAGGATGGATACAGTAAAAACATTCAAAAGTGGCCTTGATGCCTTCCTGGCATGTAATAACATTTCCAGCTATGGCTACTAGACCACTGGAAGGAGGAAACAGGCTGAACTGGATGGACTAAAGTCTTTATTCAGCCTTACATACTATGTTACTATGTTACTATGTAATTCCATATATGGGAAACCATCATGAGTAGACATGCAGTGGACACCCCACAGCTGACTGTCTGAGCTCTGTCTCAAAATGCTGTTTCAGGGTTTGCAGTATTTCTGCTTTATCCCCTTCTTGCCTAAAGCAAACCAGGATATCATCTAAATTAATGAGCACATAGATACAACTGTTTGCCAATATCTTTGTGTATAAGAAAGGGTCTGCTTTACTCCTCTGAAAGTCTTCATGTGTAAACACTTTTTATTTACACATTTCATATTCCATGCCTTGGTCGCTTGCTTTAGACCGTATATACTCCTCTGAAGTTTGCATACTAGGTCTGGCCTTTGTTCATCTTTTAATCCTGGTGGTTGTTCCATGTAGGTGTCTGCTGTTAACTCGTCATGTAAAAATTCTCTTTTCACATAAAAGTGGTTCACTTGCATTTTCCTTGTGACAGCTACTGTCAGCAAAGTCCTTATTGTAGCATGTTTGACTACTGGAGCAAAAGTCTCATTAAAGTCCTCTACATATTTTTGAGAATATCCCTTGGGTACGAGTCATGCTTTGTATCTCTCCACTGTGCTATCTGTATTGTACTTCACTTTTCCATTTACAACTTATGGCTTTTCTTGCAGGTGGTAGTTTTTTAAGTGTCCATATTTTGGTGTTGTGCATGGATTTTATCTCTTCCTTTGCAGCCTTTATCCATTTACTGGCTTCCCCTTCTGGAAGCTGATATGTCTTCCCAGTGAGTGCGTTGTTTAAAAGACGTACAGGTGGTTTACCTCTGTTTTCTCTCATTGAGCATCTTGGTTCAGTGTCTGAGATTTAGTGTGTCTGCTCTTCAGTACTGGTAGGTTCTGCACTCACTTCAACTGTTTGTTCAGAAGTTATGGATGATGGCTGATCAGTGTCAGTTTTCTCTTCTGTTCTTACCTCAGTTGTCATCAAATTGTCTCTCAAATCTTCAACAAAAGTTATACAGTAGCTAATGGTAACCTCATTTGTTTTGGGATTTAGGATTCAATAGCCCTTAACATTATCATTGTATCAAACAAAGGTTCCCTCAAATGCTCTGTTTTAGAGCTTGGTGCTTTTTTCCTCTGGAATGTAGATAAACGCCATGCACTCCTAGGTGTTTTACACTTGGCTTCTCATTGTGCCACAGTTTATATGGAGTTATGTGCCACTACTCTAGAAAAGAGTCTGTTCTGCAAATAAGTGGCTGTCATTTCTGCCTCATCCCAGTATTTTTGCGGTAGTCCAGAGTCTGCCAGCATACATCTGATTATTTCAATAAGCATCCTGTTCTTTCTTTCAGCTACCCCATTTAGCCTCATTTTGTAAAGTATCCTCAGCAGCCTGCTGTTCTGGATGTATCATGCAGTCTTTTCAGTACATCCCACATGCCTTTTACTGTATTCTCACAACATATGTGAATAAGTTGATCGTCTTCTACTAGTAAAATTATGGTGGACTGTGTCTGTCTGTTTTTCCCATCCCAGTCCTGATTATTGTCCTGTGGCCTCTCTGTAGTGAGTGTAGTCTCCCACAAGTCATCTCTGGACTACTACTACTACTTTAAACTTTCATAGCTTGGCCACTGGGAGTGTAAGATCTGAGCTGCTGGCCATTTTCCCTCCTTTATATATAAGAAAATTGTTACTTGTATACAGAAGATGTCTATGGATAGCTTCCTTATGTCGATCTCTGCAACAACAGCGCTGTCTCCCATTCAGGGCTTTGCTCTGCCTGGGCCGCACTTGGTTACTGGACTTTATCCCGTTGCTGTGGCTTAATTTGGTCACTGGGACTTAAATTGGCCACTGGGCTCATAACCTGTTGCAGGGTGTTGGTGCTGTGAGCAGTGGAGTCAAATCCAGATAGACATTTGTGGTGTAATTGGAACTGGCTTTAATGGAAAAAGCGTGCATTAAGAGAATGTCACCTTACATGGTGGCTAACACAGTCATAGTGCAGAGCTGAATGTGCAGGGAATAAAAAACATCAAAAAATGCATAAAATACAAAAAAAAAAGAGATTACAGTTAAGCATTGGTAACAGCTGCACCTAGTGTCTCAACTGTAAACTGCCTGTCTAGCAAAAGTCACTCCAGCAATAGGCTAAGCTAGAAGTTGTTGTATCTCCAACACTGAAAGCAGAAATCTTCTTCATGGGGCGTGCCATCCTCTCCAGTGCTCCCTAAGGCACCACCGAGCCAGGGTTGGCTGTTTTTGTGCTAAATACCTCTATATCATGGCAGCTCTCAATTCAGCAGGCTCCAGAATACACAGGTACATATACAGGCAATGATCTGAAAAATTTCCCCTAATGACAGTCAGACAGATCCTTATATAGACTTATATAGACTGAAAACTCATTTTAAATCGTTTTAAGAGTCTCATAATTAGAATTGGTGGCAGAGTAGTATTAAGGAACCCTTGGGACTGGTTTGATTATAGGGAACAATGCAAGGCTGCAGTTGGATCACATAGTGTATTTATACGTGTTGGCACTAGGTAAGTTATTCTGAGTGAGTGAGTAAAGTTATTCTGTTTGTATTGCAAATGTTACATGGTTGCTTTGTACAGTCTGAAGATATAGCCGATAGAAGGAGGAAAGTTAAATAATAAATCTATGGAGGCCGCTCAGATATGGGATTTGGCATTTCAAGATGCAGCATGCAACTTTTTGTTAATGCTGCTGAGGACATAGAACAGCGTAGTGCAGCAAAGTCAGAACAGACATGACAGATGGGAACCTTTAAACACATTTTCCTTCCAATATAGCAGTGCACCTTCACATTTCCAGCTAGCAGTCATGGGGGCTGGTTACACTTAGGTTGGCATTAGAACACTGTGTGCTGTGGAGCTTCCTTTACTTCAAAACCAAGTCATGTGCATATGATGGCGTGCTGAGGTAGAAAAGTTCTCCAACTCCGATAGTGACACAGTTAAGCTCTGTACACTTGAAAATGAATATTAATCTTAACATTAAAGGGATACAAAACCCACTATGTTCACTAACCTTTTGTTCCTCATCTAAGGTGATACCCTGCCCCCCCCCCCCCCCCCCAAAAAGCCAGATCTGCTTATCCCTCCTGCATTCCTATAAAGCACAGTCTTTCTTCCAATCAGCAATTCTATGCTGTGTATTTTATTGAGCGGTATAAAACCCGGAAAGAATGGACAGTGACTGTGCTCGAGCTGTGCATATGCTTTGTGCAGGTGTGTGCATTAGCCTCTTCTGTTGATGGATGCAATGGGTGCCACTACAGCCTGTGCGTATGCCATGGGATCACCAGTAAGGTAAGAATCTGTGGGTGTGTGCACCAGACAGAGGGATACCGGGGATGCTGCTGCAGCCTGGGGTGGTGCCATGGGATCACCAGTAAGGTAAGAATCAGGGTGAAATCGGGGGCTCACATTTCGGGGCATCCCAAATCTGGAGGAGACTGGTGTTTGCTGATCTTTAAAGGGAATTGAAGCCCATATACCAGATATTGACCAAGTTTTAATCCTTCCCAAGGGGCATCCTAGATGCCTGGCATGGTGAAACCTCCCGGCTCATTGTAAACTCACCTAACTCGGGGATCCCGCATTGCCATATACTGCAGCATAACAAATAACTCTGCTCTTCAATCCTGCCATGGAATCCCCCAACAAGGTGAGTATACTGGGAGGCTGGGAGGTTTCACATTGTGGGGCATCCCCATAGGGAGGATTGTAGACTAAAATATTTTACATTTAAAACACAATAATTTACACAGACTTTTACCCCGAATTTAGCTCTAAATGTCCTGGACTGGTGCTAAATGCAAAATAGTCCTGAGTCCTAGTGTACCTGGGCCCAAAATCATAATTATAGAATAAGTTGGGTAGAGCAAACAATGTAGATACAGAGGCCATTAAAAATACAGCATATAGATGCACTGCAAAAGAGTCAAAAGATACAACTAGGATTGCTGGAAAAGTATGATCCTGGGGGTTTTATACAAAATGAGAACCCTCCACAAAGATGGTCACCAGCCGTTTAGACTCTAGTCTAGTACTTGCTCCTCTGTTAAGGGGCTCTAAACCCCTAACAAAGAAACAAAAAGGGCATTAACCTTTTCTCCCCTGAAGTAGCTGCTAGTGGATCTGGTGCTCAGAAACCTCCTGGTTTCTGAGACTGATGTCCTGTGTTAGTAAGCACCCCAGAATTCCTTGGGCGCTGGTTGACATGGCACTGTCCATGTCCACAGTTTATTGGGGCGGGGGTCCAATGAGGAAAAATAAAAGCTGAAATTGTATCTAAAAAAGTAGGTTTATATACATGCTGGTTTAAAGTGGACCGTGCAGACAACTCCAGCATAGTAGAACCAGTGCGAAACAGGAATGCAGCATATGTTACAGAAAGTGGGGACACGGATTGTGATAACTGGTCATGACAGAAGGCAGGCAGACAAGATCAACTTCCATGGTAGATGGTAGTGGTCTGGTATCGGGCAGCAGTGGTCAAGATCTGGGACAGATTTTCTTGGTTTGGTGTTGTCACTACACCAGTTTCCATCTTCCTGCATGTGCATGTATCCATACAAAAGTCTGAATCCTATCCCAGCTGGCAGCCTGCTTCCAGGATTTCCTTTGCTTAAGCCTGAAGCTCATTTACAAACACACTGGTGTTTAAAAGGAGCCGTCTGACATAATCACAGGACTGCCTGACCTTCAGTGATCCCTGGATTCCTGTGTGACCTGTTATCCTTCAGCCATCCTGGTTATCCTGCAAATTCTTGAGTTCTCTGCCTGACTGTGATTGCTCTCTTGGACTGACTAACTGTCTTGGCCCCTGGCTTTAATCATTGTCTGTGAACCTCTACTGTACTGACCATTGACCTGAATATCCGATCCGCATCTGTGCCTGTGACCTTTGGACACTCATCTGTTCCTGTCATGCCAGGTACTGTATTAACACAATGAACAAAGGGGGAGTGGCAGCTTCTCAGACCATTTTATAACTAACCTGGGAGGTGGGCAGGGCAATTAGGTTACTAAAGACTTAAAGGAGCCGCAGCACTCAACCCTGTTAGCTTGCAGACCAACCTATAATCTGACTCTAAATCTGGTAAAAACAGAGGCTCGGTCACACACATCTGCAGAAGTATGCTAAGCTGCACCACCACCGTATGTCCCAAATGGGGCTCTCATAGATTAGAGTTAGGACTGCACCCATAGAGGCACCTTGGAGAGGTGGTGCAGCTTAGCATACTCCTGCAGATGTGTGTGACCGAGCCTCTGTTTTTACCAGATTTAGAGACAGATTATAGGTTGGTCTGCAAGCTAACAGGGTTGAGTGCTGCGGCTCCTTTAAGTCTTTAGTAACCCAATTGCCCTGCTGACTTGCACCTCCCAGGTTAGTTCTAAAATGGTCTGAGCAGCTGCCACTCCCCCTTTGTTCATTTTGAATTTGTGCAAGCACATGGGGTGTGGGGTCTAGGCTGTATTGCATGGTCTTGACCCTTCCACCCCATGGCTTGCACATGAAGTTTAGGGCAACCTCAGGTAAGCTGCTCCCTTTTTATCTCTTGCATTGTCCCAAATGGGGCTCTCATAGATTAGAGTTAGGACTGCACCCATAGAGGCACCTTGGCGTGGTGGTGCAGCTTAGCATACTTCTGCAGATGTGTGTGACCGAGCCTCTGTTTTTACCAGATTTAGAGACAGATTATAGGTTGGTCTGCAAGCTAACAGGGTTGAGTGCTGCGGCTCCTTTAAGTCTTTAGTAACTGTATTAACACAGTCCACAGGCGACTTACTGTCAGTACTGTCAGTCAGCCTGGCAGGGGGCAGGAAGCACTGGTCAAGATCTGGGGCAGATGACCATGGTCTGGTGGCAGGAAAGCATGGTCAAGATCTATAGCATATAGTTGTGGGTTGGCATTAGGCAAGCTTGGTTAAGGTTTGTAGCAGGGTCAGCTATGAGGTGACGCAGTGGACGGCGGTTAGTAGTGGCACTATTCAGAGTGATGTCTCCACCACAAGAGCATAATGGGAGAGATCGCTGACACATTACAGAAAGCAGTGATCAGCTAGGGGCTAATTACATTGCAATAGCTGGTGTGTGCCTGCTTTACAATGTGACTGAGTAGGAGGCTGCCATTGTTACATTGTAAACAGCATGCATACTCCTGGATGATGTAACACAGTAGGGAGCTGGCCAGCTTATTTGCAGTGTAACAGCAGATCTCTGTCCTGCTTATTACATTGTACAGTACAAGGAAAGAGGCAGCAGCTATGAGCTGATTACATTGTAGTTGCCGGCGTGTGGCTGCTTTACAACGTGACTGAGCAGGAAACTGCCCTTGCTGCATCATAAACAGTTACCACATGTCTGGATGCTGTAACACATCAGGGAGATGGCCAGATTTTTACAATGTAACAGCAGGAGTCTGCTCTGCTTGTTACATTGCACAGCATTAAGAGAGTAGTAGGCAGTAGCACAGGATTTTTAAAATCCCAACCTGATTCTTCCTCTGTGCTTCCTGTCACACTCACTTTCTGCAGTTGCCTAGCAACACCATCATTTATCACAGAACCAGCAATGGTTCTGCAGATGTCCTTTTTATCACACACAGGCTTTTGGTAAGACTACAACTGGGTTCAGTATGTGGCCATTGCCAGAGGCTGGTGGTTGAGCCAGGCCTGCAATCACCTACAACTAGTTGTAGTTTTACCAGACAGGGCGCTATGACCATTTTAGAATATAGATATTAAACTGCTGAACTAGGTTTTTTTTGACTTTCCATCACCTAATATTTTCTCTCCTCTTCCTGAGTTCTGTAGCAATCGCTGTTCACAGTGTGAGTGTGAATAATTCTCTACAAACACAGGCAGCTCACACCTCGTCTCTGCAGGCAGCAGCCACACTGCAGAAGCAGCAAGTGCCTTGGTGATAATTAGGTTAGCGCCTATTCCCCATGAGACCGGCTGAGTCATTGTTAGCTGTTGCTTGTTGAAAAACAGAAGTAGTAAAATTCATCAAAGACACATATATACATATATCATGTATGCCTATTCTGGTACATAATAATAAAATCCTCATCAAGCTATTTACTTGCAGATATAAAACTAAACTATAAAATCCACGTTTTTGTAGAGCACATCGCACTGCTACAGCCATTCATTTAACTTTTAACAATTTAAATCCTGCCACTAAACAACACATTTTACCTTGAATCAACAAATATAATATGTAACATATTTACTTTATGGACAAAAGTGTAATCCTTGAATACAGGTGTATCACCAAGTGATGAAAGAAATTACATAAAGTGAAAGTCTGGCTTAGTAAATTTCTCCCCTCTCTGGCAATCAGTGACATAATCGTATTGAGAAGGATTAGCATCATGATGTTTGGAATAGCAGGCAGATTCTGCACTCTTCAACAAGCATGGCAGCGGCCATCTTGCCATACACGTGTAGACGGTGAGGTATCCAGCTTCCTCTTGGAAAACTTAACTTTTAATCCAAACGTTTAAAAATGCAAATATCCATGTGATGAATCCCAATTCAAAACATCCAGCATATTACCCTCAGACCTGGTCTAAATATGCCCCGCAGCAGGGACCCGGATATCATATCCGGGCTCGTATGTATGATTAAGGGTAAGCCAATGCCCGAAACCCATCACAGGGTCCCCGCTGCGGGGCGTATTTAGACCAGGTCTGAGGGTAATATGCTGGATGTTTTGAATTGTGATTCATCACATGGATATTTGAATTTTTAAACGTTTGGATTAAAAATTATGTTTTAAGCCAAGAGGAAGCTGGATACCTCATTGTCACTTGTAGTCGAGGGAACTTTGCCAGAGGATTCCCTACTCCATGCTTCTCAAAGTGCTGGGTGAGCTGGTTGAATTTTGTGTTTCTATACACATGAAGAGGCTGATTCTGAAAAACCGAGTCTCTCAGTCAAAATTTCCTCATAGTACCTCTAGCAAGAAGTAGTAAGCCTTCAGCTGTAATGACTCATCTGCGAATAAAATACATTGTAACCCCTGACTGTGTGCTTTTGTGGTTGCCACAGCCATAGAGATATGTGGTAACGGCTTCCCTCACACAAATTGTTTTTGCTACATTAGCTGTTTATTTAGTGTGCGTGAGTGAAAAATGTCAGGCAAGCTTCTCCATGTTTCTAGGCATATATCTCTCTCTCAAATTTGGTGTGAATTGCTGCTGGCACAACACCCCCCTAATTCTCATGTGTAAGCAGGACTATCAGATTCTAGAGTGAATAATCTGTATGCCATTCCACAACATCTGCATGGGGTTAAGCCTTCCCAAAGTGCTTATGCCACTGATCATAAGAGGGGAATCAATTTACTAAAGCTTATTTTTTTGACTGAAGATCCGCTTTAATATGCAGCAGTGGAGTAAAGGGGCTGCCTGGTTACGCACCTTTTTCAGAATCTCTTCACAGAGGCCCATGAAGCAGCCTACATTGTCGTCAGTTGCACAGTAATGCAGCTAGACTGATAGGTTGCTCATGATCACTTGGGACGAGCATCCCAGAAGAAGCAAGTATCAGGGCTGCCTCATTCGCTGATTTAGCGGCACCTATACAAAACGAGCTTGCCTATGCTGGTTGTTAGAGGCGGGATCTTTAATTCACCAGCACTTTTCATTCCTCGATAAACCAACTTGCTCTCTTCTGCGGACTCAGTTGTCAGGGTGCCCTGTTTGAATTTACACTCTGCCATAAAGATACATGCAGAGCTGATGACTGATCCTAGCATGAGCGATCCAGAACAAGGAAGAGAGTTGTCTTGGCTTGTTAGAAAATATAAAGCATATAAAGATGCTGCCCCTGACAGCCAGCATGGGGGGAGCAGGAAGCAGCTAAATTAACCCTTTGCTTGCAACGTCCCTTTAAACCACCTATACGTTTATATTGTTTATTTCCCGCAAATTGCGTACTCCATCATGATTGAAAATTCTCCTCCAATTTTTACTCCTTGAAAAAAATATAGTGTGACCTCTGCTCGCAGATGAACTTTTCGCAGAATGTGAATTGCCCGTTACTTACCTTAAACTGGCAATCTCACAGCACATGTGTGGACCTCTTCCGGCATCCCCTATCCTCTATACCCCTCTATCTCCTGCATGCACATGTGGCAGGCATTTCATTAAAAAAAAACATGCTTACTGCCTTCAATATGGACTTCATTTCACTAAGCATGTGACTTTTGAAGGTAATTGGTAAGTTTTTGGGGGCTTCATAGCAAAGTGGTGAATACATATTTTTCTAATCTCACTTCCCATCACACACAAATCATATAAAAACATTTAAATACAGGTTGTAATGTAACAAAATAGAAAAAAGATTGGGGGGGTGAGCACTTTCAGAAGCCAATGTATCTGAATGGCTAACGGCAGTTGCATGAGTCTGGGGAGTGTGGTCAGCGGGAGGCACGCGGTAATGATTATTCATTGTTGTGCATTACTACACATGGTAATGAGTGCTCATTAGAGGAGGTCTGCGCATGTCTCATTGGATCACTGGTTTGTAACAAGTAACAGATGGGGTTCACACACAGGGGCATCAGAAATTGGTTCTGCGGGAAGCATTGAGAGAACAAGCTCCCTGCCAAGACCAGCTGAGTATATCCTTTTGTTTTAACCCCCTACAGTGACTGAGCCGCAGGTGTGGAGAGGCAGGGAAGGAGGGTATCTTAAAAAGGAGGAGCACTGGGCCTGCTGTTTTCTAGAAGCTGGATGTTAAGCCTCCAAGCCCTGGGGATACCAGTCTCTATAACTGGTGCACCAGTCTGGTAGCCTCAGGAAAGGGATACATGGACACATTTTGGCAAAATTTGGATCTGGTTGAACTGAGCCAGAATGGCAAAATTTGTGTCAAATCTAACCCAAAGCCTAAGCGCTATCCTTAGATCTTCAGTCCTGTCTACCCTCCAGATTTTAAAACCCCTTTTTGAAGTGGAATTTGTTTTGTTCTCTCCTGGAAACAAAGCCTGATATACGTACTGTACTGTATTTACAGTTTGGTGAGCCAGGAACTTGCAATATATATGTTATGTATTCTCATGCCGACACATCCTGAATGCTATGGGCAAAACATGAAAACACCCAAGCATTGCCTCTGAGTGTAATTTAGTGTATGTGTTGCACAGAACATCTATAAGGAATCCTAAGCACTAGAGAGCCCAAAGATGTTTTATCTCTCCATACATAGCTACTGTACACATACAACTGTGCTTTAGGATGGTTGCTCGTAAATACAACTTCACAACCAGCATAAAACCGACTTTACACTTCAGGGCAACAATCTTTTTCTTAGTCCTTAAAGTACATGTATAAATTCCAGAAGAAACATGAATAAAGAGCTTGTGGTGTTAGGACGAGCATTTTAAGGCTTATTTGTCTGTATGCTTTTACCCTATAATATATACATTATAGAGAAAAATGCACCATAGAGATTATATAAAAATCTCCCCAGTAAACTGTTTATGTCAGTTCAGACGGTGAAGGTGTTAATGTGTTTTTCATCTGGGGGGGGGGGGGCGTTGGGGGGGGGGGTGCAGAGCTTTTGTTCTAACTTTCTGAATCAGTATGACTGCCAACATTTGATATTATCAGTAATCAGTATATACATGCAAGGATTAGAAATTGGATTTTAGTCTGCAAGCAAAGAGTTGGTCAATGATCTGTAACGGACGGTACACCAATTATTCTCTCTGCTGGTTTGATGATCCTTTATAGGGGCAACTTGTCTCTCATACTAGCCCCTCTGAACCAGACCATGGAGGAGGTACTCTACAACTGCTCAATATAAAATTATCATCAGGAGCTACTTCAAAAAGTAAAGTCTCTGCTGTGCTTTTTTCACAATCATGTCGGCATAATTACTCCACCTTAAAGCAGAATAGCAGACAAAAAAATCAAAGCTTAGTAAATTGCTCCCCTAAAGCCTCCTTCTGGTAATAGGTGATGTAAGCTATTTAAGATGGCTTAAACTGGACCTTCAGTATCATTATATATAAAGCCCAAACCCTTAAAAAAACTTTTCCCCAGCATCTAAAATGTATATATTTTAGTTTTTTAGTCGCTTACTTATTATTCTCCCCCCCGGCTGCAACTCTCTTTAGGACTCTAGGATACTGGAGCCTCAGAAGCATAACATATTGAGGGGAGGAGAGGGGGCAAAAATGCAGGGGTGGGTTATAGCTGTGCTTTGCACACACAGAGCAGAGCTGGAGTCAAGAAATGGACAGCAATCCCAGAATGCAGAGCGATAAGACACTTCCTATTTGCAGCCAGCCTGAAACTCCATGTGCTGCCATATAGGATGTTTAAAGGCTCAGAAAAGGCAGTAGGTGCAGGTGGGCAATCTGTATGTATGGGAAGGGACATACAAGATAGGCTCTTATTTAAGGTGAAGGTCCGGGTTAACCCCATTTGTAGATGTGGAATAGCTGGCAGATTTTGAGTACCTGAACTCCAACTCACAGCCCTGCCTCTGAAAAACCCAATCCCACAGTCAAAATTGCTTCAAATCTCTGTGCAATACTCCCTTATATAGTCAGACTCATCATTGCTAAGAACATTGTTTCCACTTACATCATTAAGATACATGGAGATACATAGTTTTTTGGGGAGGCATAGATGGCCAGTGTATGCTTGTGCACAAATAGGAATTCCACATTTAACCCGTCCATGCAGTGAGTGTACACATGTCCCGAATTTTGGGCTGTTTTAATTGCGGCATGCGGGGAGCAGTTGAAGGGTTAGATGCCTTGCTCAAGAGTACTTCAGTCATGTCCCATGACCAGGAATTGAACCTGCCCCCTCCGGTCACAAGGCTGCTTCCTTACCTCTAGGCCACATCTGCCTATTACACAGCTTCCCTCACACACATAAAATTCCAGTGCTACAGCAGCTGTTTATTCAGTGTGTGTGTGTGTGTGTGTGTGTGTGTGTGTGTGTGTGTGTGTGTGTAGCATGACAGGAATGCTGCCCCATGTTTCTGGGGCATACATCTCTCTCAGTTTGGTGTGGGATGCTGCTGGCAACTGCTCCCCCTTCAAGCTCATGTGTAAGTAGGGCTGTCAGATTTATAACATAATGCCTGCTCACACAACATGTGCATGGGGTTAAGCCCTCTCAAACAGCATATGCCACTGATCATCAGGGGGGTCTGGTTCACTTAAGTGCACTCGAGTGTCATCATATCAATGGGTGAAGTGTCATCTGCAAATGTTATGATCTTTACACAGTCATTGGAATACATTGAAAATAATTATGCTGTACTATATAAATACTGTATGACACAGAGGTTGTGGGACACATCACTATGGCTCCGATTACTGCACTAACTTTACTTCTGTATGACCACCAGCAATTGGTTGCCAGCAGTCAGACAAGATTCAGGGAGGGGTAGGCATTATCAGCCAGGATCCCGCTTTTATCTGTCAACCCGATTTGTCAAACATGAACACTCGGAAATGTAACGTAGACATAAGAATGACAGGGTCGTAAAATCCTTATCACTTTTGGCATATTACTTTTGAACCTCATTGCATAATGTAATTCTGGAATGAGAGGTGGGGCAAGCTGGTCATACTAGTAGCTTTCTACATAATATCTATGGATTTCTCTTCTTTTCCTTTGTAATAGGGTTTTTCATTTTATGTCTTCACAGAATGGAAGGCAGAGTTTTATTGGACATCAGCTAGGTGGAGTTGTCGAAGTGCCAAACAGCAAGGATCAGCGGGTCAAATCTGCCAGAGCCATCCAAATGACCTACTACCTCCAGAACTATGGCTCTGCGACCCAGGATGAAATCAACAAGCAGTGGGAAAATGAATTTTGCACACTCATTCACCAGCTGCAAGAGGAACACCCAGACATTCAGCTATATTCACTGACCTCCTACAGCTTGCTCAGAGACTTTCAGAAAACCATAGAGTTGTCTAGAAGTAAGATAGTGGTGAGTCTCATGCTGGTCCTTCTGGCTGCCACTCTCTCCAGCTCTATGAAAGACTGTCTACGCAGTAAGCCCTTCCTGGGCCTGCTGGGAGTACTAACAATCTGTATCTCCAGTGTCACCGCGGCAGGGATATTTTTCGTAACCGATGGAAGATACAACTCATCTCTTCTGGGAATACCATTCTTTGCCATGGGTAATTATATTGTTCGCAAGAGCACATAGTCTTTAGCCCCTTAGAAAGGCTTCTGTTGGAAATGCCATGTTTATGCCCCCCTAGAAGGGCTAGCAAGGGGCTCTGGTTAGAATTGCTGTTCTTTATCTCTAAACAACAACTGTGGGCAAAAATTCATTTATAGTAGACCAAAACCCTTTCCACCTCTGGATCACCTCCACCTGGCCACCCATCCTTAGTAACTGGGGACGTTCACCTTCCTCCTTCATTGGCTTCATAGGGCTTTTTTGGCTCATGCTAGCCACTTCTGTCTGAAAAATTTGAGATCACTGATTGGCATGCCTACTGGCTGAATCCCGGGCACACTTTAGATTGAGGCGTGCTCCAAGTAGTTCAATCTGATTTGATTGGCCCAGAAATGCCAGGGATGCAGCTGTAGCTAGTGAATGCACTATGGGCCCGTTGGAAAGGTAAGTATTTTGGGAGATTTTGGACCTCCAGGGCCAGGTTAAAGCCTTCCTCAGGTGTATTCTGATTTGGGATATCCCACTATGTAAAACTCAGGAGAGTGCGGGTAAACTCACCTCATTCTCTGCTCCCATGCTGCCGTTGGTGGCATCCATCCTTCTGCTGCCTATGTCATCGTTATATCTAAATGGCTGGGAGGCACGCCGCCAGTGGGAGGTGCCCAGCATAGAAGTGTTATAGGGTGGAGGCCCACGTATGTGGCATTAGATCGTCAAATTGAGGTAAGTTCACTGAAGGGAATCTCAAATTGGAAAGCCTCAAGACCGAAACCTGCGTTACTTACACTAAAAATCCAGGGTTTTGGTCCTCATTTACTTAAATTATTTAAAGTTGTAAGAAAAAAATGTTTTTTGAGTGAGACCAGTGACCAGAACACGCAACTTAACCCCCCTCCTTCTATAGACCTAAATGGTTGCAAGGTGCACGACTAGAACATTCCGCCAAACTGCATCAGAACAAAACATAGACATGTTCCAGCAGCACTATTCAGAATCAATCCTAAATGTTATTAAGCTTTATGATCAGCCATACCCCAAGCTTTACTAAGAACAGGTGATTTTGTTTGTGTTCGGGGCTGAAGAAATCAGAAGGAACTAATATTGAGCTGATGACAGAGCACAGATTGAAGAATCAATATCATATTTGTTTTTTTTGTGAGAAGTAGGATTATGGGAACACTAAAAGAGTTTTATGCAATTTTCTGCTTCATCGAGCCTACCCAGATCCCCTCTGGTGATATAATAAAAATATCCCAGAAAGTTTTAGCAAGTAAATATAAGTCACATCCACACAAAGTAAATAGCATTTTAAACCTGCAGGAAAGTTCTGGCTTATGATGAGGTTTTGGCTCCGAGGCGCTGGAACAACACGAAGACACAAATTAAATCAAAGGCTACAGTAGCTCAGAAGCAAAACTGTAGGAACTGCAAATATCTTAAAATGTTATTATGAGAACGTGGACAACATTGTGGGAACACACGGACCTCAGCCGCATGTGCCATAATTACAGTATGTTGTTACTTGAAGTCCATCAGCATTAATGTTTTATTTTCTCAAAGCCTCATCATAGTTTTTCAATAATACCCACATTACCCAGACCTAGAGACTAAAAGACCCTGTGTTACTCCATAAACTTACCTCATCTCTAGATCTGATGATGCAGGCATGGGCCCCGGTTGGCACCCTGGCTCTGTGCACTAGCCGTACCTGGCGGAAATAAATATCTGCAATTGGTGGCATGCAGGGCAGGTGTAGTGGGAATGCCGTGAGGTGCTGTGGCTTGAGAGCTTCAGCATCCAGTACCATCACGTGCAGACCTGTGATTCCACCAGTGATACACACATGTGCCAGTGGATCACCAGTCAGGTGAGTCATTTTCTTATTTTATTACCCAAATCAGGGGAGGGGGCAGGCATTCTGAGCCACAGCTGTAGAGTGACAGAGAAGTCAACCAATCCTAGCAGCAGCCACAGCTCTGTTGCTTCCGAGATTGGGTGACTGACCTGTCACACAAGATCCCAGCTCACAGTTTCCATGCAGAGTGTCTGCCAACCTCTGAAATTGGAAAGGATCAGGTGAGTATTTTTCATTTTTATTTCCCCGAGTTGGATGAGGGCTTGTTATTTGCTTGCTCTACATGAACACATAAAATGTATACACATGTAAAATGTGTACTTTCTTCTTAAACTGTATGCCCCTACTGAAATCTATAAAGAGTGCCAACTTTAAGGGCTATGGTGCCAAAAGATGAGAAAAAAAGTTTGTTCATTCTCTCAGTGTTGGTCCTTAACCATAGCTATGTGTTTAAAGTGGACCAACAGTAAAAAATGACTTAAACCAGACCAACACAACAAACAGTGCTCATATGCATCCCTCTCCAGGGCAATATATATTACTGCACGTACAAATTCAATTGCCTTTTTCCAATGACACTTCCCACACTGGTAAATTGTAAGGATACATAATAGTAGAGTTTAAAGGTTTTAAAAAAATACCATTTACCTAAACATTATAAGGTTTTATTTTTAAATGTTTTAGTGTTATGCAAAAGCCTGCCAGCCCCTGTATGCAATAAAATTTACGCCTTAATAAATACACGTCGGCTATCGGCTTTCTGCCTAGCAGATATAGCTCGGTGAATTACACTCGAGATGTAAATCTTCCTCCATAAGCACATCAGAGTAATTGGCTGAGGATCCGGCATTTCTCAATTATACCTAAGACCAATGATAAGCATTCCACTCGGCTAATGCAGCTATGCATTATTTAACTTACATTCCGAGATGCCACTTTCCTTACATCTTGCTAATTAAAATGATTTTTTTGCTAACTGTAATAGCTGGTATGCCTTTAGGAAATACTATAATTAAAAGTATCTGGAACTATACACCATGAATAAAAAATAATTTAAGCCTAAGAATTATTTTCCGATTTTATGCAAATATTCAGCATGAAAATAGACATTAAAGCTATTTGTCTAAGAAATAAAATCAAGGGCAAAATTGGGATTGTAGAATCAATCTGTAACATAAAAGTTTAAAAATGATCATCTTTTCATGGCAACTGCTAAATGTTTTCCATAGGGAATCGATTTAATATTGTGATAAAGAGCAAGTAAAAGCATAATGTGATATCTACTGTGATCGGATTGGCCTTGTTTGCTGTTTGTGCCCAGTTTACATTTAAATGTATTTATATTGGTCTTGGATAATTGTGCAGCACTTTCAAAAGTATAGTACATGCAGCAGAAGAGTTCAACTTCTCTTAGGAATTCAGGAAGTTGGGGCAAAGGCAGACTTGTTTGTGGACATGTAGTAACCTATTTGGGAGCAAAGTGCATAGCAGTGGGCAGCAACGTGGGCAACTCTGGGCTGTGGAGTTGGCCAAGCCAAAGCCCGACACTGACTCCCCAATTTTATCAGGCCCCGACTCCGATTTTCTTTTTCTCACTATTATAAAAGCAATAGGGCTACTTGTATAGAACATAAAGCATAATTATTGCAACACAATTTCGGAACAAATAACTTAAAGCAGGGGTGCACAATCTTTTGAGGGGTGTGGCCAATATAAGCATATGTCACTGGCCACAATGAATGGCTTCAAAATTTCAGATTTTTAATTTTAAATATGCCGGCACTGAAGGGAGGATCTGCGGGAGAGCCCTGGACCTGCACCGAAGAGCTGCATAGATAGAGTATAGCTTATACCTGGACAATCCCTTTACATTCCTGAAGGGATTGTCCAGGCGGAAACAAAAAAAAGGCTATACTCTATCTATGCCATCAGCCATTGTAACTAAGGACCTTGGAGCAGTGCTGGACCTAGTCTCTTTGCTGCCTAAGGCAAACTATAAAAAGGTACCCCTAAGACATTTAGCTTTACTCTTCAATAGAGTTATCCGTGGACTTGGGGTTGGGCCTAGGCCACTAAGCCATAATTGATTGACTAAAAAACATGACAACGTACAGCATGTCCCTGATTTCCACTGAACCACTAATTTAAAAATAATTCCTTGGGTCAGCAGGAAGACACCGAGTATAAGGGACAGTGAGATTAGAGAACTCACACAGCTGCTGTTGCTGCTTATCACTGATTGGTAGAAACAAGGGCAGGGGTGACTGAAACAGCATAGCAGCCTGACAATACAATGAGTGTGTCATGGCGCGCTTACCTGCCGTTCATTCCTACGGCGTCCTCGAGCTTCACGGGCGGCTGGCCGAGACTCTTCCTGCCCGGCAGCCGCATTCGCACCAGACGCCGACTCGGGCAGCGTCGGCTCGAGCAGCGCCTAGCACGCCCCCTCCGCCTCCCTTCCCCGCTGCATCACTTGTCTCTGTGCTTGCGCGTTCATGACCACAGTTAGTTTATGCCCTCCGGCGACGCTGCACACAGCGTGGCCAACAGGGGCTGAATTAAAGGGCCACTGAACCCTCATGGTTTACTGGGCGAAACGCCCTTAAGGTTTAAATTGGGAAATCGTCCCAAAGTTGTTAATTGCACCAATCATGCACATTCCCTCTGTCCAATCCTGTTTGATTCAGCCCTATTACCACCAGTGTATCACTGCCCGTGATAGCTTTCAGCTGGGTGTGCTATTCCTGTAGTTCCTGTATTGTTACCTGCTGTCGACCTTGTTAGTCTAACTATCTTGACCGCCGCCTGTACCGAACTAAGCCTGAATCTCGACCACGAACTCGTCTCATCCCTGGTGCCGTCATGCTCTCTGATCTTTTGGTTTGGCCGTTGTCGTGACCTCTGACCTTGCCTGTTTTCTCCCTCAGAATTCCCAGAACTGTGTTGCTGTACTTACCTCGGCTACCCGAGTTCACCCAGTCTTACCTTCGGATCATTCGTCTTCACCCCCGTGCGCTCACATCCTTTGAGCTAATAAGTCCTGGGGGCAACCGTGTCTGGCGAGGCATTTAAAGCGTCCCGGCAAACTGAGCTTGGCTAAAGGTGAAGCTAGCTTCAGAGATTGGGGTTGTAGGCTAACAAAGAAGACAGATGTCCTCGGGGTTTGACACAGTGCCATGTAGTGACACAAAGTGTTTTTACAATAAGCATGTCCAATCAGCTGGGAAGCTGGGCTTATTGATGTCTCTCATTGCTAGGAAAAAGGGACACCCAATGCTCTGTGATGCTAGAGGAGACAACAGAGCTTCCTGTGATCAATGCATCCCCGGCTTGCCAAGCAATGCAGCTACCCACACAGAATCTGCCAGGAAGCACCATGGGAGTGACAAACAGGTACCCCAAAAGCCCTAAATCTGCATGGAAATTTGGGAAATCACATTACAAACCAAAAGCCCCTCAATCTCTCCTTCTAATCTATATTTCAGGCTTCCTAGCTGACTCAGAAGCCTCTCTGTAGTACACCTGACCCGTTTCCATTAATGCACAATATAGGCAGGCAGGCTAATTCTAATAGTTCAGTGCTGTTGGTACGGTATCTGATATTTTTGTTGTTTCTCCCTAGTGTCTGGCTTCTTCATATATATATATATATATATATATATATATATATATATATATATACCACATGCAGTATTTTAGAAAATGTTTTAAATGCATAGGCTACTTCTTTCAATGTTTCTTTAATGCCCAAGCCTGTGAATTGTTTTTATGTTTATCTTTCTTTACATCGGCTTCAGCATTTACTTCCCTGCTCCCCCAATCCTCTATAATCAAGCTCGTAACATTCCACTCACTATTTCATTGCATCAATAAGGTTAATGCATCACATTAACGTTTTAATATTTATTGCTCTGACTACTTCTCTAAATTTGTACACTATTTGCAACCTCCCCTGACTCATACACAGTGAGGAGGGTGATCTATTCTGGGTGCCAAATGTAGATGAATATACTTTACAGATAAACTAATGAAGGCTGTATTTTTCTGCCTGGCTGATGTTTACTGGGCGGATCTCTGTCACCAAGATTCTGGAGCTATCCATACTGGGGCATTTTTAATTAAGTAAGCCGCTTATTAACAAACGTTAATAAATTATTCATCATTTCACAGAGGAAGCATCTAAGTAATGTAAAGATGTTATCTTTTTAATCATTCTCTTTAGTTTTTTGTCTCTGGAGATGGTGTAGCACTCTACAGGCAGTTTTAACAGTCTACGTACCAGCTATGGAAACGCAATAACTTTTTCAATGATAATTGTGTATACAATGGTGCTTGAAGGCTTGTGAACCCTGCAGAACTTTCTATAATTCCACATACATTTAGCCAAAAAACAGCATCAGAAAGAAATCAACCATATATTAGACTTGGGTTAGGTGGGAAGGTTAGTCCCTCTTGGGCTTTCGTAGGGAAAAACCTTATATTTGAGGGAGTTTATTGGACTCTTATGAAAGGTGTCCCTGACTCTTCTATTAATATAATAAATCACAGAGGTTTCACTTATACAATGCATCAACAAAGAATTGAATGAATTAGGTAAGTAGTGTCAGTATTTATTTACAAGTTTTGGTTTTTGTCCATATTGATAGGATACGTATACAGTTTGTAGCAAGTAATAATTTGAATGGCTGATTACAGACGCGTTTCGCGGTTTATCGCTTCCTCAGTGTAAATTGCCATTAGGTCTGAGACATAAATGGTAAAAAGACATTACATTCAATTTCATGATGCTATGTTAATTAGTACCAGTTGACAATGACAGAAATGTGGCAGTACCTTGTGCACATCGCCGGCAGGAGTGTAGTGTTTGTAAGGTAGATAAGTAGCTTTGTGCCTGGTGAGTAAGTTAACCTAACCTATACTTTAAGCTTTAGGGAGTTGGACCCATACACCAAATTAAGTACCGAATGACAATGCCTGGAGTCCAATAAAGGGTACTAATGAAATTGTTGGTCCCCCTTTTCCCCCTCACATATATTAGACTTGTTCATTTTTGAATTAAGGAAAATGATCCTATATCACATATCTGAGTAGCTAAATGTATTTGAGCCTTTAAGATTAGCAGAATATAGCTGCCCATCTGCAGTTATCTAAGGATCAAGCCAGGATGCCAAAAAAGGTTTTTACTTTTGTTTTAAATGAGAAGTGTTTTGCTTCAGCGTGATAATCTGATCCCATCAGTGAAACACATTGGTGATATTATGATGGTTTGAGCCTGTTTTGCTGTATCTGGGCCAAGACAGTTTGTCATCATTACTGAACAATGAATTCCACATTTTAGCCGCAAATTCGAAAGTAAAATGTCACCTGTCCGTGATCTGAATCTCAAGAGGAGTCATGCATGAAGATAACAACCTTAAGAGTCAATATGGCACACAAGGTGTTGGATGGTTAAAGAACAACGATTTGGAATGGCTGAGCCAAAGTCATAAACTAATCCAACAGAAATGTTATAAAAACACCTGAAGTGAGCAATTTATAGGAGGAAACCCACTGACATAACAGTTTTGTACAGATGAATGAGCTACAATTGCTCTATGCCAATGTACAGGACTACCCAACAATTTTTAGAAATTCAGAAATTTTTAGATGCAGTTCATACCAGGTACCAAATGCAAAGGTTCAAATACTTTTGCCACTCAAAATTATGTAATATTGGATCATTCCCCTCAGTAAATAAATGTTCAAGTCTTATATTTTTTACTTTTTTTGTAATTATGTTTGTTTGATTTGGGTCTCTTTGATTACATTTAGGACTAAAAGTCTGATGTAGATCAGTGGTGCTCAACCTTTCCTCTTCTCAAGGTCAGGTTTTGGGGATCTCCACACATAGCTCTGGCTGACCATTGATTTCTTCACCTGTGTGTCTGTGTGGCACGTGTTCTGAAATGCAGAGCATGGGCTGTTGGTGAATCTTGGGGAGAGGGTTTAGCATACTGTATGTGTTATAGAAAAATCTGAGCAGTTCACAAACTTTCCAGCACCACTACATTTGTATGGTACCATGTACCTAACGGTGTCCAGCCCAGAGATAGACACCTTAGACACCTAACCGTAGCACACAAGCCCCGATGCTGACATGACAATAAAGACAGCAGGATAGAATCTAGCTGATTATTACATGGTTTTACTATTGTGACCAGCTACACAGATGTCGTCTGTCCCTTTAAATTAAGCAGCATAGGCACACTGTATACAGAATAAACTGATTCTCTGTTAAAAATAAACTTTTCTGATTACACAAGCTTTTAAAGTTTTAACATCTACTGTAATTTTTAGATACCCAAAAAGAACACCTCTGTTGTAAGAACAGCCTTACTTTGTCAAGGTTTATTCAGGCCTGTCAGCTTGAGGAATTGCTTTAGCGAAGTGTTGAAAATGAATGACACCTTGTCATCTTTTACAGAATAAAATATTCAGCAGTTTGCATAGTTTCTCTGCGTGGCGGTGCCAATTACAGTTTCTCACCCTTATTATTTATTTATGGTGTAGGACTCCATCCCCCTGACCGATGGTGGAAATGGAAGTCAGAGAGCCTCACTGATGCCTTGCCTGCTTTTTGGTCTATAGACTATCAAAGCATTTCACATAGATTTATTTGATTGGGTGATTTAAAAATGTTGTAAGGGATTCATAGTTTTGTAACAGAAAATCAAAAACTCTGAAGTCCTAGCTTTTTCACAGCAGGAGTAGTGTGTTGCTGTGTTCTCCACTTTCCAGTGGCTCCAGGCAGGAAATCCAAGGTTAAGGTAATACCATTTATTGGCTAACTCAATAAGATTGAAAATGCAAGCTTTCAAAGCTGTTCAAGCTTCTTCTTCAGGCATAATACAGATCTGTAACTTAGACACACATTTATACAGAAAACTACAAAGGACTGACAATTGTTTTTACACCGACACACATGAAAAATAGCTAAGTCGTATCTCACAGTATATGATTTTACGACTTAGCTATTTTTCATGTGTGTCAGTGTAAAAACAATTGTCACTCCTTTGTAGTTTTCTGTATAAATGTGTGTCTAAGTTACAGATCTGTATTATGCCTGAAGAAGAAGCTTGAACAGCTTTGAAAGCTTGTATTTTCAATCTTATTGAGTTAGCCAATAAATGGTATTACCTTTACCTTGTATTTCCTGCTTACATTGATGGCTAACACGGTACAACAACTTACTGACAGTGGCTGCAGGGAAATTGAGCGACTTGTTGGTCTACTTGTGACTAATGAGTCCTGAACCTTGCACTTTGGACCTGGCTCTACAGTGTCCTTATGGCATGGTAAAGGGATGAAAATGATCATCAGTGGTGATGACGAGCTTTGGCTTTTGGTCACAGTTACATCTGAGTAACCTTAAAGCAGCAACAGCACACAACCCTGTTAGCTAGCAACCAATCCTAAAATAGTCTCTAAATCTAGTTAAAAACAGAGGTTGTCACACATCTGCAGATGTATGTTGTTGAAGCTATACCACCAAACATCATGGTGCCTCTGTGTAGGTGCAGTCTGTGAGAGCCCCCTTTGGGGTTTACACTGCAATAAATCTGACCCAAACATTCCCAGACCCAAATTTCAGGTTAAATTAAACGCTAAGACCATTAGCCCAGCACACCCCGCTATATAGGTTGGTGTCCTTGTGGTTTGGAGGCCTCCAGCCATGCCAGCATACCAGCTCCTTTGCCCTTCAGCACAGGTTTGATGCTTCTAAGGGCTTTTCAGAGCGCCCCTGCAGGAACGCTGGGGCCATGTCATGCCATGGCACCAGGCTCTCCCACACCCCCATGTTAATAGACCACAACAATCATCGCTGTATTTTTTAAACTTTTATCTGTAAAAAACTGGCATGTACATTACATCCATTTGGACAATATACACAGTTAACTAGTATATTAGTAGCACATCATTGTCTCTCTGCCTCCTTGTTTACTGTATCGACTGTTAGTGAATATCCCCATACTTGTGACCCTACCCTCTTGCTACATATCTAGATCAGCCACTGGCTTAGCTGGGCATGAATGGCAGTTCAAGCCATCAATACAGAAAGGGGCACTGTGTAGACTAGCTTCTTGAGCTACAGTAGTATTGGTGGTCCACATTGGCTGGGTGGCGCTGGAGGGCCAATTGAGGAAGTATTTTTCCCCATTAATGGCGCTCAGCTGAGATGAAGCACAACACTGGAGGCAGGGCCGGCGTCAGCACCCGGCAAGGCGGGGCAGCTGTCTGGGGCCCCCAAAGGGGGGGGGGTCACACACACAGGGGCATACAAAATCAGGAGAACCTAGATTCGTTTAGACTCTAGACAAGGTCAGGTTTAAAGGGGTTTGGTGCGCTAGAATTCTGGTCCAAATAGCCTGATCCTTTATGACGTCCCTCAGTGATGTGACATGACTCTTCAACACAAAGGGGCCCATTGAGACCATATAAGCCTGGAGCCGGTCCTCACTGGAGGAATGCTTGCCAATGTAAGTTGCTGCTTATTTTTTTAAACTTTTGCCCTAAAAATCACTTTAAAGTGGACCAAAACCCATAGATTCCCTGGCCGATCCATTCCCTCCCCGAGGGGCATCCAAAATCGGGATGCCCCACTGTGTGAAACCTCCCAGGTCGCCCATAAACACCTTCTTTTCCAGGCCAACAGTGCATGCATGGCCACGGCCACATCCCCGCTATTCCTCTAGCAGGGCACGTGCCCTGCTAGAGGGGCATCATAAATCTGGGGAAGCACGAGATTCCTACAGCGCGCTCAGAGCCGCTGAGCTTTGACGTCGCTTAGATGCCCATAGCTCAGCGGCTCCGAGCACGCTGATTGGAGGAGCGGCCGTGCATGAGCTTTAGGACCGCGTTGAGGTGAGTTGGCTACGGCGATCGGGGGGGTTCACACAGTGGGCCACCCCCGATCGGGGTGCCTCGGGGGAGTAGACCAAAACCCAGGATAGTCAAAATCCTGGGTTTTGGTCCACTTTAAGGTACATTTTGTTTTTATTTTAGTAGTTAGTGATAGCACAGAGGAGCCACAAACCAGAATGAGTCACAAGACGTAAGGGAAGTTGCCAGATTTTTCATAACAGTACAAGCCAGCCAAATTCTTCATCTTGCAGCAAATGACAGCTTTATCTGCACAAGCACTTTTCTTTTTATTATAGCTTAAATTAAATATGTGCACTTAAATAAGATCATTACAGGGCTAATATTTCTGTTTCTAAATTGAATCTGAATGATTTGATTGTAAATGCCACATCTCTTCTTTTATTTTTTTTAGCAAAAGAAGCAGGACATCCACCCAGTAGAAAATGATTCTCCTGTATAAAAAATGATGCAGATTGAAAGATGCAACTCTCCCCATTCGTATCTTCTAATGAAGCACGAGCAAGCGAGCACACAGAGGGGCATCCCGGCATTGTCCATCCATGACATATGGAATTGTATGGGAATTGCCCATATCCAATGTATACCCCCCCCGTAGCATCCCAAACTAGGATGCCACACTTGTTCCAGTAAAGCATGAGCAGGTCACGGCCTCGCTATATCTTTAGCTAGATGCATACTTGGGCCAGCCATTGGTGATTGCCCGGCCAGGCACACCCCCAGCAAAAGGTGAGCAGGGATGTAACTAGTGGCCCACTCTACACCATTCAGCTTACTAGCTGCTGTGATATCACTGCTTCTCACATAACTGAATGGAGCTGAGCCCACTGATTCTGCCGCAGCTGACTCACATAGGTGTACAGTGGCTAACTACCTGCTGCACACTTTGCATTGTGTTAAACGGCCCCCTCACTCGCCGCTGCCTGCCAAACACCATTATTTATATTTTTAAACAAAAAGTTGCCACTGATCTCACCCTGCCACTGGGGCCCCCCTGGTACATGGGGGCCCTATGCATTTGCATGGTTTGCGTGGTGGTTAAACACGCTACTACCTGGGCATTAAGCTTCCTCCCCAGGTTCCCTGAAACTGCCTTCTGTCTTGACTTGCTGAGCTACTCGTTCTTGGTCCCACTACTTCCAACAACTAATCTATTTAAACTACCTACAACTAATCTGACTAGATAAATGCCTAACTTAAAGAGGATCAAATCCTCGACCTAGAGTCTAAAGGTCTGAGTAAATTCCTTCCCTAAGAGCATTGTGATTTGGTATGCTTTGCAGTGTAAAACATGCCAGCCAGTGCTGTATGCTTACCTTTTTCTGAGATCCAGTGATACAACCTTTTCTTGCCCGACTCTGTCTCCTGGTAGGGAGCAGAGGGAAGGGGAAAGCTGCAGCCATGAAAGACACTATTGATAACCCATTTGAATAGCAGTCACATGTTCCTGACTCTTACATATGGCTGGTCCATATGCTGTTCCAAAACAATCTGGTTTTGACTCACACTTAAACCGGACCAACACCAGTTATTACATTAACGAGTGTTGGTCCGGCTCTTTGCCACTAGAAAGAAGCTTGAGGGGGGCGCCGCCGGCCAATCGCGGGACTCCTTTCCTGGCGCTGGCTTGTTAAAAAAGTGAGTATTTTACGTGTCCTGTGCATTTAGGTGCAAGGGGGCTCCAGCATTCTGGATGCCCCCTCGAGATTCTTTCTAGCGGCAAAGAGCCGGACCAACACCCGTTAATGTAATAACGGGTGTTGGTCCGGTTTAACTATTATACTGATAGCTATCAATGAGTGTCGACGCTGAGTTCCCTACAGTGCCAGATAAGACCAGGCGCACACCCAGCACTATGTTGCTTCATCCCATACATTTCAATGGGCTGGGATGGTTATAATTATATAGGTCACTTTTTGTCATTTTTCTTTTTAAATGTTTGGCTGGTGCATGTGCCATGGGATTCCTGGGCTGTTTGCTGTTTTTGGATGTATATGCACTTTTGTGTTGCGCCCTAAACTTGTGATTTGGCCCGTGCAAAACATGTGTCCCCAATGCAATTCCTGGTATTTTTTTATTCTTTATGTGCTCCCAGCCTCCCAAATCCCAAAACCAGGGTTTTCTGCAGACACCTGGACTACCCTTCTGACATTGCCCACTCGGTGCACTTTTTTTACATCAACGGCTATTTCTGAGCTCCCAGTCGGCACTAGGGGTCGCAGCCGCATTGGCTTTAAACAAGTGCGGGCGCAGATAGCGGCTTGTGCGAGCTGCTTATCTGGTGTGCGCTGTTTTTTTAAAAAAAGGCTTCTAGCATGCTCTAGAAGAAGGAATGCTTTGGGTGCGTAGAGTCCTCAACAATTTTCTTAGCCTTTGAAGTGATTCTGCTCATGAGAGATCCAAGTATTCGCTTGGCAGTCCTGGTTATCCTCTTCAGCCTAAGCTTGTCTTTGATTCTTGCTCCACCGTACCAGACTGTGAATGAGGTGGCCAAATCGATCCTATGGCAGCATTATAGAAGGTTTTTAAGATCCTCTTAGACATACCGTATCTTTTCAGTTGTCTCTAGAAATATAGTCTTTGTTGGGCCTTCTTTACGATAACGGTAGCTTGCTTGCTCCACTTCAAGTCCTGCGTGATCTGAGTTTCAAGAAATTTTGCACTGGCTACGATTTTGACTTCATCAACCAGAATGGGATGATGCTTTTGGTGGGATCGTCTGAAGTCAATAATGAGTTCAACATTTTTGTGGGTATTCAGGATAAGGTTGTTTGCTTTGTACCAAGACTCCAAGGTTTTAACTTGGGTGCAATAGGTAGACGCATTGTTGTCATTAATGAGGCCTACTAAGGTGATATCATCTGCGTACATGATGATCTTGACCGAAGGTTCTGAGGAGATGAAGTCATTGGTGTAAAGTGAGAAGAGAAGGGGAGACAGAACACATCCCTGTGGTGCAACAAAGTTTGTGATCCTAGTTGAGGTAACAAAGGGACCCAATTTGACTTTCTGGGACCTACCAGTCAGAAAGCTAATAATCCAGCCAGATAAACATAGAAATAGTACATCCTCTATCTTAAGGCGGAACAAAGCCCTTGATTTTCCCTTTTCGGGGTTTTGTTCTGTGCCCCCTGGGCATACCAAATTGGGATGTCCCACTGTGTGAAACCCCCCAGATCCAGACTCACCTCTTCCCGGTCCAACGGCACTTGTGTGGGCTTTTGTCTAATACAAGCCACCCACTAAAGTGACATAATTCGGAAAGCAGCTCTGATTATTGTGAATGGGGAGCATGAGCGGCACATCCCGTACTACTCCGTGCTCGCACCCCGGGCCTATCTGAGCTGGGAACTGAAAGTGTGCACGGCCTGAGGATGCAGGGATGTGTCCGCTCCCACTCCCCATTCAAAACAACCATAGCTGCGTTACCGCATTGTCCAGCGGTCAGCTGTGTTTGGACGAGAGTCTGCGCATGCGATGTTGGACCAGGGAAAGGTGAGTAATTACCAGCGCCCTGGGGGGGGGGGGGTTCACATAGTGGGAAAAAGAAAACAACTTAATAAGGCAATATTTTTAGCTATTAATTTTTAGATTATCAACTCACCCATTAGTAGAAGCAATGTATTTTACTGTGCTATATTTTAAGTATGGTGGATCAGTTCATTTCTTCTATTTGATTACCATCCTGAACAGTTTTGCCTTTAGGACTTGCAGTGGCTCTGACTCAGATAATGTAAGGAATTATTTTGTTTCTTTACATCATTTAAATGAAGGGTTATAGGCTACTCTTAGGAGTAATAGTTATTGTAAGCAGCATTGTAGTTAGCCCATTTTCGATCATTTTATGTTTTACTCATAAAAGGATTATTATAAAGAGGAGGAAGTTAATTAGGAGTTAACTCCCTATATACGGAAGCGTGCTAATGACCCCAGTCATACCTTGATAATGTTCCCAAAGAGGAATGAAAAGCATTGGTGAAAGTTGGGTGCCTTTTGTTTGAGGAGACACTTACAGACTAGAGGTGGAAGGTGGCGTGCCTTTGGTTCAAGGAGACTTATAGACTAGAGGCCAGCTTGACGGCCCCAAGCAAGGTGACAGAGTGTGGTACCAAATTGGATATTGGACTTTTCAAGTGGATTTAATATGAGCTTAATGTGACTTTTTAGTAAATAAAAGTTTTCAAGCAATATCAGGCTATGTTGTCAATTTATATATTTTAATGCAAGCTTGGAATACTATGAGGTGAACAGTATCGGATATTGACCAGTGAGAATTCACCTTAAGGTAGAACCAAAGGGAAACATTAAAGGGGAGCCAAAGAGGAAAAGATTGTCTATCTTCCTGCCTATTTGAAATTGGATATCTGGTAGGCAGGAAGGGGGAGGGTTGTTTATAATAAAGAAACACCAACAAGACAAGTGGTTCACATAGGGCTGGCACTTACAAACAAACGTACACACTCAAGGCTGCTTGACCGCAACACCTGAATATATTTATTTAAATATGGCACATAAACATATGAACAAAACCCCTATCCCTCAAATTAAAAAGCTAGCATAGCTCAAAAATAGATACGGGGCCCCCCACACACATGTCACACCTCCTCATATCCACACATACCACCACACATCCCTAAGGTTAAATGGCTGGCCAGCCACTAATTAATACTCTATTACCGGCTGCATGTAGGGGAGAGATGAATGTCCTGAAACGGGCCAAAAACATGTAAAGACTAAAGTGCTAAGTGCTGTAAACAAATCTTTGGCTTGACAAGCACATGGCTAAATAGCAGCAATGTCCAGCTGTGTGATCCTTAAAGTTCTTTGTGCTGATTAAAGTCCAATATCAATTCATGGATCAAAAAGGCATACAGAGTCACACGCTGAATGATGATATACATGCCAGAACACAAGCTCATCCTAATTGCACAGCCCCTTTTGCACCTTCATATGTCAATAAATACTGGGCAATGGCAGCTTGGAAACATGTGATTAAACAGGCCATATTAACGATGCACATATAAAACCCACGGAAGCCGTGCTGGGCCCGGCCGCGCAGATGCGTCTGGCCTCCGACCCTGTTTCCCGCAGCACTTTAAGGATCACACAGCTGGACATTGCTGCTATTTAGCCATGTGCTGTTTACAGCACTTAGCACTTTAGTCTTTACATGTTTTTGGCCCGTTTCAGGACATTCATCTCTCCCCTACATGCAGCCGGTAATAGAGTATTAATTAGTGGCTGGCCAGCCATTTAACCTTAGGGATGTGTGGTGGTATGTGTGGATATGAGGAGGTGTGGCATGTGTGTGGGGGGCCCCCGTATCTATTTTTGAGCTATGCTAGCTTTTTAATTTGAGGGATAGGGGTTTTGTTCATATGTTTATGCGCCATATTTAAATAAATATATTCAGGTGTGGCGGTCAAGCAGCCTTGAGTGTGTACGTTTGTTTGTAAGTGCCAGCCCTATGTGAACCACTTGTCTTGTTGGTGTTTCTTTATTACAGTACTTCTAGGTTTATGGGCGCCCATAATGACATAGGGCAGTGCACTAGACATAATAACACATGGTCTCCCTGTGATTTTAAATTGTGAGGGTTGTTTATACAGTTATAAGAAGACAGATGAATGTTATTTAAATCTGAATCTTCAAAATGAAGGACTTTATTGTTGGACTTTTAACAATAGTGACATTTTTTTTTTATTATTTGCTTTTAAGTTTTAATATGTGTATATCACTCTAGAGGAATATGAGCATAAGCATTAGCTGGTTTGCTTTACATATTTATTAGTTTATGTATGCCATTTCAGCCTATGGTTAACTGTGTGTTTTCAGATATATATTCGTTGTGAAATCAGAACATGATATATTCTGAGTGCAGTATTTTTGCTGAAAAAGTTATTGTAAGGTTTAAATTTAAGATATAGGGGTCGATTCAGAGCCTGGTGAGAAAACACACTTCTTTTTTAGGAGCGAAAAGTGGCATTCACTTTCATTGTCTACCTTGTGGCTGATTAAGAGTCAGGTAATAATTTACACCCAGTAGACAATGAAAGTGAAAGTTTTCTCTCCTAAAAAAGAAGTGAGTTTTCTCACCAGGCTCTCAATCAACCCCATTGTCTTTAGCACGCTACACACACACAAATCATGGTGAAGCAGTTACATCTTGTTCCCGCTTACAGTAAGTAGGTAATCTACTTTACTGAAGTAGGTAACATGTAACAAGGGCATTGATAGCATTTTTTTCCAGTATGTGTAATGTAAATGTAGCATAAATGGGTTGGAGAGTAAAGGGTGTCCAGTTCCTTATATCAGGCACTTATATACAGCTGTTTAACACAGAGTAAATATACAAAAATAAGTAAAAAACTTGGGAGGCTACTGTATCACAATGTCATGCACTGCCACACATTGGGGCGCCCTGCTAACCAAAAGCATAACTAGGAAAATACATGAGACATGGTTAAATGCAGGGCTGGCAAAGAACATTAAGTGAGGCTATAGATATGCCCAAACACATTCATTTATTTATCAAAAAATATATATACAGGCACGAAACATGTGACACATATAGAGGCAATCACAAAACACACTGATGGAATAAAAACGCAATTGCTACATTATAAACAACAAACAACATGAAGGGCCCCTGTCAGGAAACCCTGAGCAACACGCAACCCCCGCTCTCAAAACACTCGCACCAGCTGGCCAGCCTTAAGATAATGGAGAGGCACGAATGCCCACAAATAGCGCTTAGCAAATGGTCAGGGTACGTCTCCTGTGACAGGCATAGTAGCCATTGTGGATGTGGATAGTAAATATGAAGAATGAATGGGTATGGGTGGTATGGAGAGTAACTTTTGACTTTAGGCCATCAAGGCCAGCATGAAATATATACCTTTAATGAAAGCCGTTCATAATGATTCTGATGATGTTGACCTTACTTTGAGTAAACAGTGCTGCTGATGTCATCTCAATAATGTTACTACAAGAGCAAATGCTAATTACAATATGAAGTGCTCCCGCGGGAAGTGGTGCCAAGCGTGGTCTTTAAAATCTCACTGTAATGAAAAGAGATGCTGCCAAATGTACATGTAGTAGAAGCAGATCTGGTTGTTCATACCAGCACACGGAGAGTTAAACAACGCACACCTGTGGAATTCTGCTCAATGACAATTGAGAGGCGTGTCATAGGTCTATAAACTTGGCTGACAGCACCGGCCCCTCCCACCCTGACAAAGCTCCATTGGAGGAGCGAAACGATCGTCGTGACGGGCCCTTGACCACGCCTCCCGCCTGTCTCAACTTCCGCATCATGGCCGCTTGATACCTAGGTCACGTCCACATGCGCTGATAGCGCACCTCTATGCCCCGCTGACACCGCAAGGAAGACACGCGCATGAACTGTAAAGGGCGGTGAGATTTGTGTTACAAAGCATTTCAAGCTTCTTATGCCGGTGGACTGTGCAGCGGTCTTGTCCGTTTAGCCAGAGCCTGGGTGGTCCCGCACCTATCTCCCGCTACCGTGATGGTTGCCAAGCACGGACGCTGTACACAATGAACGTTCATACCTAAGTTGCGGTTTTAATGTGAGCGTCATTTACCCAGCACCTGGCAGGATGCTACATAGAGGAGTCAATTTGCTCAGTATTGGGACGAGGAATCATAGGAGACGTACCCTGACCATTTGCTAAGCGCTATTTGTGGGCATTCATGCTCCTCCATTATCTTAAGGCTGGCCAGCTGGTGCGAATGTTTTGAGTGCGGCGGGTTGCGTGTTGTTCAGGGTTTCCTGACAGGGGCCCTTCATGTTGTTTGTTGTTTTTAATGCAGCAATTGCATTTTTATTCCACCAGTGTGTTTTGTGATTGCCTCTATATGTGTCACATGTTTCGTGCATGTATATATATATTTTGATAAATAAATGAATGTGTTTGGGCATATCTATAGCCTCACTTAATGTTCTTTGCCAGCCCTGCATTTAACCATGTCTCATGTATTTTCCTAGTTAACACATAGTAAGTAGAAATAGTCATCCCTCCTTGGATGTGGCTTAGCAGCTTAGAAGAAATCTGTTCATCTCGAGGTCAGTCGTCCCAATATCTGTTTTTTGCTAGTCCCTTCTACCATGGTCCTGGTGTGGCATTCAGTGGACCTACCTCCTGTCCTCAGATGACCACCAAAACTCAATTCATATCATCAAAGGCAAATAGTATGTAGGCAGTAGGATGTTTAGATCACAGAGAAAAGCATGAGAAGAAATTGTCCCAACAGCTCAGTAGTTGCTATCAGGAGGGGCATTAGTGACCGGCAATGCATGCACCAGCTTCTTCTTCCCTGGGGTAGGAGAGATGTGGCCCTGGTACATGTAGAGCAAAAGGGAAGAGTTTATTGCAGAATGGAACTCAGTCCTTCAGGAGTAACCTGGGCACTAAGCTTGTAAAAGCTGGTCACCTTCAATGTATCAAATTGGTTTTGGGTGGACTAGTACTCCAACTTGCATATAATATTTGCATACTTGCTTACTCTAATGAAACTTTTTTGCTTTCTTTTGTAGGTCATGGTACAAAGGGTGTTTTTGAACTTCTTTCTGGGTGGAGAAGAACTAGAGAAAGTTTGCCTTTCAAGGACAGAATAGCAGATGCATACTCAGATGTAATGGTCTCCTACACAATGACCAGTTCACTTTACATCATTACTTTTGGAATGGGAGCCAGCCCTTTTACAAACATTGAGGCCGTAAAGATATTTTGCCAGAACATGTGCATTACTATCATATTAAATTATTTCTATGTCTTCTCCTTCTATGGCTCATGCCTAGTCTTTGCTGGCCAGTTGGAGCAAAATCGTTATCATAGTATATTCTGTTGTAAAATTCCTTCAGAGGAATATTTGGACAGACAACCAATATGGTTCCAAACAATGATGAGTGATGGGCATCAGCATTCAACACACCATGAGCCAGATCCCTATGAAAATCATTTTATTCAACATTTTCTAAGAGAACATTACAATGACTGGATCACGAATACTTATGTTAAACCATTCGTGGTCATATTATACCTCATCTATGCATCATTCTCATTCATGGGTTGCCTCCAAATTAGTGGTGGATCAAATATTATACATCTATTAGCAAGTAACTCTCCTAGTGTTTCTTATGCTTTTATACAACAAAAGTACTTCAGCAATTATAGTCCTGTAATTGGATTTTACATCTATGAACCCCTTGAATATTGGAATGCAACTGTTCAGGAAGACTTAAAAACCATAACCTATGGATTTAATACGGAATCTTGGATTGAGCAGTTTTATCAATTTTTAAAGATTGGCAATATTTCTGCATCAAACAAAACTGAATTTATTAACATTCTCCAGAATGTTTTCTTAAGGAAATCAGAGTTTCAGCACTTCAGAAATGACATAATCATTTCCAGGTCAGGAGATGAATTGAACATCATTGCCTCTCGGATGTATCTTGTGGCTAGGACTAGTGAAAACACACAACGGGAAGTGGTTGAGCTTCTAGAAAAGTTAAGGCCACTTTCGTTGATACAGAGCATCAAATTTATTGTCTTCAATCCCACCTTTGTTTTCATGGACCACTATGACTTGGCGGTGACTATGCCAATATTAATTTCTGGATTTAGCGTCTTGTTGGTATTAATTTTAACCTTTTTCCTGGTCATTCATCCATTGGGTAACTTTTGGTTGATAATTACTGTCACTTCTATTGAACTTGGAGTGTTGGGTTTAATGACTTTATGGAAAGTTGACATGGATTGTGTATCTATCCTGTGCCTTATGTACGCTTTGAATTTTGCCATAGATCACTGTTCTCCTCTGCTTTACACATTTGTTTTAGCCACGGAGCACACAAGAACTCTATGCATACAAGATTCACTCAAGGAGCATGGCACAGCTATTATCCAGAATGTCACATCCTTTCTTGTTGGGCTGGTACCCCTTCTGTTTGTGCCTTCAAACTTGACCTCCACACTGTTCAAATGCTTGCTGCTGACAGGTAGTTGCACGCTACTGCACTGTTTTGTCATTTTGCCTGTTTTCTTAACCTTTTTTCCTCCTTCGAAGAAACGCCACAAGAAAAAGAGAAGAGCCAAACGGAAAGAAAGAGAAGAAATTGAATGCATAGAAATTCAGGAAAATGCTGATCACGTAACCTCTATTTGAAAGAAACAGCGGTATTCTTAAAATGTCTGGACGACTGCAGGGAAAGTAGGCAAAAATCAATCGCTTGTGCTGGCCAAAGTTGCAAAAGGGGTATTTTTGAAACATCAAGGTGCAAGATTTTTTATACTTTTATACAATAAATATTTAATCCAATTTTCTATTACCTCATTTTCATAATGACGCTGTTTGGTGGAAATGTGGGCTGCTTCAACGCAGCGGGTCAATAATGTTCCTGCTTCAACTTTCAATCTTTTAAAATACGATCTTCCATTTATTCTGGAACTGGAAGATCTAAAAAGGGTACATAGCCCTAAAATATACAGGACATGTAATAGACTGACTTATGTCTGGCACTGAATTTATAACAGTATGTGTATCAGATGGGTCCTTTATCACATGCAGAGGCTCAACTACTGTAAATGCATCTTTCTCTTAACCAACACACCTTATTTCCCGCACCTAACTCACACCTAACAGCATAGAACGCTGAAAATACCTCCATTACGAGCCAGCGCCGGGAAAGGAGTCCAGTGATTGGCCGTGCTGGCTTGTAATGAAGGTGAGTATTCTCAGCGTTCTATGCAGTTAGGTGCGAGGGGGCTCCAGCGTTTTTGATACCCCCTCCCCCGAGGTTCTTGCTAGCAGAGAGAGAGAGGTACCAACACTCGTTAAAGTAATAACGGGTGTTGGTCTGGGTTAACCCTTTAACTGCCAGCCTACTTGGAGTTTTTGTTCCGCTTTGTTGCCAGACCATTTTTCACTATTTTGCACTATGCATGTTCAACTGTGATTTTTGAAGGGATTTCCAGGGATTTCCCAGGAAAATTATATATTGTTTTTTTAGCAGAGTCTGGGTTTTAACATGAAATGTCTTGTTTGTCATTTGTCAAGTGTATTCTTAATATTTTGGGGTGAAATATGTGAAAAAAAATTTAAAAAATCTATTTTTTACAATTTGTAGTGGTTTTTTTGTAATAAAAAATGTAAGTTTGTCAATAAAATCTTATTGCGTGTGAAATCCCAATTTCTCCCAGTTACAACGGTACCACATATGTATTGGTAGACACCCATTCCTGCCCAGGAGACCCCCCAAACTGAAACAGCACAACACAAATACAGCTATGCTAAGTGCTATGTGCACCTTGCAGTTTTTTAATAAAAATAACCCTTTACATTTGAAATTCCCCCCCACAAACTATATATTCTCTGGAAATACACACTTCAAGCTTTCTAGGCGTACCAGGCTTGTTGATGTTGCCACAGTTTTCTGGAAGTTCTCCCTCAATGTATTCTTTAGTTACACAGAGCTTCCCTAAAAAAGGATAAAAAAAGCAGGATCAAAGCCACATTTTCCTAAAAAAACTATATGCAAACAAGAAAAAAGAAGTTGAAAAAGCAACATCCCCCGAACAGAACGATACCCAACATGCATAGCTACTGTCAAAAGAAGAGTTGCCAAACACCAAAAAGTAAAGCATGTGCACAATGGTAATTTTGCTTAAAGATTTCAGCTCTGCAGACAAAGTGCGCACCTTGCGCTTTTTCTACCAAAACAACCCTTTACATTTTGAATACCCCCCACAAACCATATATACTCTGAAAGTACACATGATAAGCTTTCTAAGCATACCCAGCATGTTGTAGTGAGCCCATCTTTCTGAAAGTAATCCCTCAAAGAATTCTTTGGTCGCACAGGGTTTCCTTAAAAAATGTATAATAAAGCAGAATAAAAAATGAGTTTTCCTAAAATATCAATATGCAAACAAGAAAAGACAAGCTTTTTAAAGAAAACCAAATATTGCATGTGAAAGCCCCATTTCTCCCGATTACAACGGTACCACATATGTATCGGTAGCCCCCCGTTACTGCTCAGAAGACCCCCCAAACTGAAAAGAACACTTTATAACATGTAAAAATAAAATACAACTACAATCCACACTATAAAGGGTTAAATCAAGAAAAACATTGGCATGGAGTTCCCCTTCCAAGGGGGGGGGGGGTAATCCCCATTTTTTTTTTTTTTTTTTAGGGGTTAAAACCCCTTAGAAATTCCCATAAAAATGACATGGGGTCCCCCCTACCCAGCATAACCAGCCCGGGGATCAGCTATGCAGGGCTTGTAGAACAGGGCGCAGGGGCCAGCTTTGGTGGCCCCCCGCCCTGCCAAGTACAAGCCCACACTGCCTAAATCAGCCCAGGCCCTTCTACCCCCCCTGGGCTTTGGGGAGGCAGGTAATAGGGGGGTCGGGGTTAATGGCAAATCACCCGCTAGCCGCAGGTGACTTGACAGACCCCCAGCCTTGTGAACTGGTATAGGGGTTTCATGGACTCCTTACAAGTTCACAATGGGTTAAAGTGGACCAACACCCAGGGCTGATCGGCCCGGGAATCTATAAGATTCCCAGACCGTTCTATTCCCTCCCGCTGGGGCATCCAAAATCGGGATACTAGCCCACATAGCCACTAAGTGGCCCGGGCCCTTCTGCCCCCCCCCCCCCTGGACGTTGGGGAGGCAGGTATTGGGGGGGCTGGGGGTTAATGGTAAGTCACCCACTAGCCACAGGTGACTTACCAGACCCACAGCCTTGTGAGCTGGTATAGGGGTCTCATAGACCCCTTACCAGCTCACAAAGGGTTAACTGTGAAAAAAAACACACAAAATTATTTTATTAAAAAAAAAAAAAATGTTTTTACTGTACTTACCTCCGATTGTAAGCTCTTGTCCCTCTCCGCTCTGATGACAGATGGCGGTGATCGGCATCCAGAGAAGCGGGAGGCAGGAGATCAGAGGATCTCCTGCCACCTCCTTCCCCAGCACCGATCACCGGCATCTGACAGCTGAGAACGCTGAAGCCGGTGATCGGGGCCCTGATGACGTCATTTGCCCTGCTTAGCGGCAAGATGTCGGCCGCCATCGAGGAGGAAAGGGGAGAGAGCCTCCCGGGCTCTCTCCTGAAGATCCGTAAGTCCTGGGGGGGATCGGAGGATCCCCAGGGGAAGAGGAGGGTCGGCGGGAGCCAGCACAAATGCAGGTAAGTAAATGTCATTTTTATTTATTTATTTATTTTTTTACAGGAAAGCCAGTGACAGCTGAAACGGGGGGGGGGCACCCTATTCCGGGCCCTCCCCTGCAGCCGGAGGAGGTCCGACGGACGATCGGAGCACATCATCTTAAAGAGGAGACCCGGCCAAATCAAACGGAGGGTCAGGTGAGTGTCTTTTTTTTTTGCCAGTTAGCAGGGGGGAAAGCCAGGTACGTAAAATTTACGTAGCTGGCGTTTAACGACAGGAGAGGCAGCTACGTGAATTTTACGTAGCTGGCGTTTAAAGGGTTAAACTTGATTTCGGCTAAGGGTAGGTGCTTGTTGCATTACCATTACTTCTAAAAACACAACATTTTAAGATAACAAATTAGACCGGTTCTGTAACAAGCACCTTTGTGCATTTGACTTAACTTAGATTAGCAGGAGTGGTCTACTCAGCAACCCATTGACATGCTGCTGACTACAATGGCAAAGATATAACTTCAGGGCTGTGATAAAATACCTGCACAGCGCCCTCTAACTTTTCACTGGATGTGCCCAGAGATGCCTTGTTTATAAAAAAAAGCATCAGAACCCTGCACAGACATGGAGAATTGTGCCCTGTGGTGATTGGTGCCAGGGTGGCAAAGGGGTGGTAGATTTGTAACAAAAAGCTATAGTTTATATATACCTATGTTTTGTTTTTGATTTGCTGCAAATCCCATACCCTACCTTGGTTAAAAAAGCTCCTCAAAATCCTGAAATGTTATAGTGCTACCACTGCCAAAGTCCATCTGCAATGACTTAATATATTACTTATTATATCGCTACAGGAGAAGATGGGGCAATTTAACTTAATAATAATAATCCTCTGGTGTAGATGGGCTCAAGGCATGTATAGGTACAATAGTTCATCTAATACTGCCAGGAGAGGGTGGGCGCTGCACAGTTCTGGTCTGCATGTGGTGCACCACTTAATTTAAGCAGACCTTACCTCAAAATGGCTCTCAGGCCCATTATGTCCCCATTTCCAGGACAAATAGATTGGAAATACCTATACCCAGTCCTGTATGTTCAGAAGCCACACCAAATAGTCTGTGATGGCCAATAGAGTTCAAAAGACATGTTGCGCATGGCAAATATGTACAGTATACTATGTGCAAGGCTCCATTTATGGATTGCGAATTGCTTTATGTTCTTTATAGCAAAGCAGGCCTCATTTTTACCACACCAGGTAATCCAGGCTTCTATATTGCTATTGAAAAGGTAAACTGGTGTATCAGCTGCTTCCCACATACCCTTGCATTGCCCAACTATAAAACTGGAAATGTATAGTAGATTTTACCCAATGGGTTACTGCCCCAATACCCCCCCTCCGTATTGTGCTGCTCTAAGGCCCTTGTCTGCCTAATAGGAAATACAGCCCAGACCCTATGTGGGATGCATGGCTAAGCCCATACAGAAGTGGGTAACAGGCAGACACTTTTAGGTTTGACAAGCCCATGGTTGCCTGATTGTGTTTTTCCCTATGGTGGTGTCAAGCTTCCCAGCCACAACCAAGGAAGGGCTGAGCGAGCTCCAGGTGTGGGGGTGAAGTGAAGCAAATAAATCAAAAAAGAGCAATTCAAAAGTCAGGGCTGGCGGCAGACAGTCAAAGTCCAATTTATGAATCCGGGTTCAGGGGCTGGCATCAAAGAGGCAAAGTCCAGTGAGAGAATCTGAGTCAAAACCAAGTCAACCGTCCAGGAAATCAGATCAGGAACTCAGGAATCAGGAAAACAGAATCCAGGAAGTAAGCTGATACCACAGCATTGGATGCAGGCCAGCTGTACTCTTAAATAGGGCTGTCAATTAGAGCAGGGAGGTTTCAGAGTCTGAGTGAGGTCATTTCTGTCCATTCAGACCCAGGAAGTAAAATCAAGCCCAAGATCTTACACTCTAGACTTCGTGCACTTGCAGTGTGCTGAATACCAGGTGTCGCTGTTGAGCAGTGCAACAGATGAAGAGCCTGCTCTGGTACAAACACCCAGCCGCACACGTCTGCTGCTGCATGCAGACAGTGATAAAGCACGCCCACGTCGCCTTGAAGAGCAAGGAAGGCGAGGAGACTGACAGGGGGCAAAGAGTCATTTACATGGATAAAGTTACACCAGAAAAAAATGAAAGAGCCTTCACATTTCCACAAAACAGTGTATCATTTTTAGCCATTTGTTTTTAAAGAATAAAAAAATGATTACTGACGTTCTAAAGGTTCATAAAGTGACTATCAGGGTAATAATAATACTGACAGCAACCCAGATAAACCGTGAATTCTATGCAAAAGCCAATGTTGTCAGTACATGTATTGATTTTTTATCTCAATCGCATTTTCTCTCCATCAAATATACTTTCTCAAGCCTGGCACAGCCATAAGATCCATGCATACCTGATTTATACAGGCTGAAGATGTTTGAAGGAAATGCTTGTACCTGGGACAACAGTGGAATGTGCTTCTTATACAATGACTTGTTACGCTTGATGGTTATTCAGATAGAATTTTAGATTTTTTAGATGCATTTCAAATTTGAATATCCCCTGTATTGCCTTTCTGAATAAGTATTTTCTTAGGGCATTAATATATTCCAGTTTCTGTATTCTTGACTTGGCCAAAACTATGACTGACCCTGCCAGACATCTCTAGTGCCTGCTCCCTTTATTGTATGCCTGCAGCAAGAAAGAACATTGCTCCATGGGCTCTATGAAGGGGCATTATGGTTATATTAAATGAAGGCAGCAGCCCGACGTCTAAAGTAAAAATGAACACAGCAAGACATATAAAGGGAATATTAACTTCCAAAAGAACTCATTGATGACAAAACAAGAGTCCAAAATATTCACATGGATGCCCTCAAAAAAGTGTATTTTTTAGGTGTAGGTAGGGCAACATATCTGCCACCTACAGTGCGATGTTTGTCCCATCATTTGCATAAAACTACACACAATCTTATGTTATCTTATCTTATCTTATGTTATCTTATGACTTTAAACATCTAAAAGGAAGGCTTTTTATGGACTATTCTATCAGTCCTCAGATCAAGGTTGATATGGTGGCATGAGGTTCCCCTGCTTCTCACCAGTTCCTGTGGCTCAACAGTGCCCCGCAGTCCCAGTATTTGAAGTTGGTTGCCAGTCTGCAGGTGGGCATGTGCGATGCATGAGGCTAGTTTGAGACAGCCATTATTCTCTCTGGGTGCCTTGGCCGTGGTATGAACACCTCTGGTAACTGGACCTCTGGACGCCAGATACCGAGACTGCCATAATACTGCATAAATGTGATCAAGGCGCAAGAGAAAGGTAAGCAGAGTTGCCTTGTGTGATATTTGGTGGCTCTTAACTACGGTCTGCGGGGAAAGTGCACAAAAGTGGACTTTACCTTTAATCCATATCAAAATTATTTTTTATTTAAGTGCAGATCAATACAGATTGTATGGGTCTAACCTGCAGTGGCTATTGTGAGCTTCTACATTTTGCACATTGCTCATTGGTTTTGCACTGTTGTACTGAATACATGCTTTAGGTTAGAGCCCCACTATTTTTAACTCAGCGTAATGTTATTTTAGAACTTAGTAAATGTTTGGTTTTGTAACATTTAGAAAAAGCCGGGAAAAAATAATAAAATGAGCAAATGGATACAGAGCAATAGAGTTGGAGTGGGTTATGCATGATATTTCAAATATCTCCACTGCAATTGCTAATTTAACCGCTATTTGTATAAATGCGTCAAACCAGACCTCCTATAGGCAGCTTATAAAATGTATAAGCCAATTGACAGCTATGTTTGGGATGAACCAGGCATACTCTGATGTAGGTATGTTGGAGCTATTTGGGATAGAAATACCAGTAAAATGCATTGTACACTAACTGATCAATAATATGTACTTACATTTTCTATTTTTCTAAACCGATTGTCTGTAAATGTTAACCCCTCAGAGTTATTATGCATGCTTATATCATGAACTGCGCTAACAACATGTCAGTGCTCTCAGGGGGTTTAACGGCAGGAGATTCTTTTTTCTAGTTTTGTACTAAGCTGTCTTTATCAGAGCATGAAAATATCTTTGGAAATAAAATAAGAAAAACATATATATGTTGTTATGCAATAGGACTGATAACGAAAAGAGAATGACAGTAAAGTGATTGGACATTATACAAAGGGTGTATCTTAAAAGGTAAATTGTGGGGCATCAGTTGCATGTTTCCCCTCTTCTTTAAGATATGTTTCCTGAAAGAACAGCAAAATATCTGCTTACATTAAGGGATCAGATCTGCACCCAAACCAAAGATCCATTTGCATCAAAAGGTTTATAGTGAAAGTCATTGTAAAAAAAACTTTTAATGGCACTCTTAATATTTCTATGTGTTTCTTGGGATCTGTAGAAGAGATCTCACCATACCTCAGAAAGACCCTTGTGTTAGTCAAGAGGTCTCTGTATGATGGAAAATTGAGCAATATGGGATACGGATGTTATTTCTCAGATGATAACAGTGACTCCAAGCTTGAGTGTTTTTTCTATTCTTTTTCTCTTTTTCATTTCATATTGCATATTTTCATACCACACTTGTCTAAAAGCATTGAGAATAGTTAAACATTTCTCAGATTGACTAAGGCTGGTGCAATTGTAAAGCAAAATGTAAAAAAAGGGAGACTGGAGCAAAAATTGGAAAAAATGGGATGCAGGAAAACTGAACACAAATTAGATAAAAAAGAAATGTCGGAAAATTGACGACAAATTAGATAAAAGAGGAATGCAGGAAAACTGAAGACAAATTAGATAAAAACGAAATGTCGGAAAACTGAAGACAAATTAGATAAAAGAGGAATGCAGGAAAACTGAAGACAAATTAGATAAGAACGAAATGTCGGAAAACTGAAGACAAATTAGATAAAAGAGGAATGCAGGAAAACTGAAAAAAATTAGAGAGAGAAAGGTAAGCAGGGTTGCCTTTGCGATATTTGGTGGCTCTTAACTGCGGTCTGCGGGGCAAAGTGCACAAAAGTGGACTTTACCTTTAAACCATATCAAAATTCTGTTTTATTTAAACCGGACCTTCACCATGATTTAATGAAAAGCCCAAACTCTTAAAAAACGGTTCCCCAGCACCTAAAATTAATATATTTTACGTTTTTAGCCACTAACTTATTATTCTTTTCCCCACTGGGCTGCAACTCTGTTCAGGAATTTAGGATACGGGCGCTGCCATCTTGAATCAGAAGCATCACACTTACTGAGGAGAGGAGAGTGGGATAAGGTACAGGGGGCGGGTTATAGCTGTGCTTTGCTCAGACAGAGCAGAGCTGGGGTCAGGTAAAGGTGAGCAGCCCCAGAATGCCGAGCAGGACAGTCAGGAGGCACTTCCTGTTTGCAGGCTGCCTGATAAAATGGCGGCTTCCATAAGCCGCCATCTTGGATGTTTAAAGGCTCATAACATGCAGTAGATGCAGGTAGGATGATTTTTAATGTGGCCAATCTGTATGTACAGGGAGTGGGAAACATATAAGATAGACTCTTATTCAGAGTGAAGGTCCGCTTTAAGTGCAGATCCATACAAATGTTATTGGTCTAACCTGCAGTGGCCATTGTGAGCTTCTAAATTTTACACATTGCTAATTGGTTTTTGCACCTGGAGCAAAAATTGGAAAAAATGGAATGCAGAAAAACTGAAGATAAATTAGATAAAAGAGAAATGCAGGAAAACTGACGACAAATTGGATAAAAGGAAACTGCACGTTTAGCAAATCTGCAGAATATACAAGGGGGAGGGGGTGCAAGAAAACTGTAGCAAAGCTGTAAAAAAGTTAATTGCAGGAAAACAGCAGCAAATTTAGAAAGCTAAGATAAAGGAAAAAAGCAGCTTGCAAACATCAAAGACCTCATGAAACAATGTGGAGGCAACGCTGTTAAATATTTTCCAAAACAATAAATGTACATGTAATGCTTGAAAAGCTCCCTGCATCTTTACTCCAAAATACATTGCAGGTTTATTTTAGTTTTTCTTGCATTAGACAATACTGTAGACCAAGAAATTGCATTTATAAAGTGCCAGTAATGGGACTCAAGATCTGGGCTCGCCCCATTTAAAGCTAAACTCTGGGCCTGATTTTTTTAAATCCCAACAGTGCACGCCACTACATTCGAAATAGCAGGCACTGGGGTGCTGCAATGTTTTTTTACTTTTTGGTCCCCTGTGGGTTGTAGTGTGGCTAACTAGTAGCAATGAGACAGCCTCTACATAGGGTGCACCACCAGTGTGTGATATAGCAATCTATATTTATTGAGTGTTTTTCAAAGGCAGAGTGGCGCACACAAAACACAAGCTTCATAAAGGTTATTTATTAGAAAAACAAAACAAAACATGTAAAGGGATTGAAAACCCAAATAACCAAACAAAAGGGTACTCACCCTTTGTCCCACACAGCTAATTGGTCCTACGCCGACAATCAGCAACTCACCTGATCAATGGATCACATCCTGTGCTAGCTGTGTCACCGGCACTTTGGTGTTGGGATTGCGACTTTCTTACATCAGTCACAGGGACACAGACAGCCTCTTTATTTACTGAAATGGGGAGGGTGTTTCAGGTCTCAACACACCCCCTCTGTGACTGCAGAAGGAAACGATCCCAACATGGATGTGCTAGTGACTGGAGATCAAGCCGGCCAGCATGGAATGTTATTAATCGATCCAGTGCTTTGCTGATAACAGAATAGGACAGATCAGGTGCGGCGAACAAAAGGTGAGTACCTTGGCCAATCACTTTAAGCAAAAAAACAAGTTTGTTATATAGGCTACATTTGTGACATAAAAGTTGTAAAAGATAAATTACAGAGACGTTAAAAAAAAAAAAAAACAGCATATAGTTTATTGCACCTTTGTGCCCCTCTTAAAGTAGGTTTCAAAAGCCATGGACAAAATTAGATTTAAACAATAAACAAAACTGGTAAAATAACTGTCAGAAGCCCATTATTTCCTATGGGATCAGCAAGCTACACGCCAGAAACCACAGGTACACTGCAAGGGCTGTACTGCTGTGCGCTGATGAATTATAAATGACTGTTTCACACTAAGCTGACATGAGCTGATGTGAAAAAGCTTTGATAAATGGCACACCACTAAGGTGTTGTGAAAAAATATATTCAGAAGCAAAATATCTTCGGGAAATGCAATATTTATTCGGTTAACCGGGAGCCGATATTCCTCGAATGCCCAATACAACAATTACTCGGAGTTGCTTAAATACAGTTTCAGACAAAGAATCTTAAATGACCATCGGATTGGATGGGTTGACACATGTAAGCATTCGATTGGCTATTTTGAACATACACAGGCATATATGGAAGGTATAGCTCGGACATAAAGAACATCTGTTTCTCATCAAGCAGACACAACATTCCATTCTTGGTAATGGTTTAAACCTATGAGGAGGGAGGGGTGAGAACCCCTCCATCCACTGGAGATGTGAGAGATGGCATTCAGGCAGCTCATAAAATTAATTCTCAATATATAATATCTAATTTTCCACTTCAAAGGTTTAAACCAGAGCTAACTGATATGGTGCTTTAAAAATCAGGCCCTGGGTGTACAGTAAGAGAGTATAGTTGTGACCCTTCTTGTGGTTGCTCTCCTAGGAAACAGGTGACTGGTCACGGAGAGCTGTTAGTCACATACGAGGAAGATGTTTAAGGGGAAAATCCAAGTTTGTGGATTTTCCCTACAGACCTCAGATCAGGACTGCCAGAGAGACATGTGGCTTCCCTGCTTACCTTCACTCAGCCCAGTGGTTTCAGTTGTACACCTGCAGCCTTGGTATCTGAAGCCTGGTGCTGCATCTTTTTGGTTCCAGTTGGCTGGTGGCATATGGTGCTCAGCAATGGCACCTATTGAGAGTAATGAGTGTCTTGTTAGGACATGGAACATGGAAGTGCAGCACCCGGCTTCAAATACAGCACTGTGACTGGGGAAGAGCAATTGCCCAGAAAGGTAAAGGTAAGAGTAGATCCTTGCGCCCCTTTGGCACCTATATCTAAACATTAGCCATTACACTGGTTGAAACACTGTACAAATATCGCAATGTTTTAGGTCTGCAGAACTTTTCCTGGTTAATATTCCCTTCTATCATTTTCAGAATCTTCCTGGCCCCTTTTGTTAGATTTCTCATCTGCATTTCTAGTAACTCTTTAGCCATTTGATTACAAGTTTAATAAATAAAACACATTTATTTGTTGTCCATTAGTTTTTTCATATTTTTATTTTAATTTATTTTAATGTCTATACCTGTTTGTAGGTTTGGTTGCAATCTTTCTAATGCTGACATGTTTGACCTCAAAACCCCATTTTTGTTTTACAAGGTTGCCCTTATTTCTAACCATCTCTCTGCTTGGTTTGCTCATGCTTCAGCTCTTAAACCAGGTCAGGGTTATCAAATTGACATCCATTTTTGAAATCGAGGGTTGCTAAATAATAATGGTCGTGAAAGGACTTACTACAGAGTCTCTTCTCTATGGCTTAGTGTGTCTTTAAAAATAAATCATCCTGATTAGTGTGATTATTTAGTGGCTTCTAAACTGATTCAGTAAGCTGCTTACAATCTAGCTCTATGGTTACAATGACTGTAAACTATAAAGTGGGGGACACAACTGAAGGTACCATTGTGTAATGGAGGGAAGGTCTATTAAATGTACCTAATAAATTACATTGCTGCTTTTACTACATTTTCTTGGTTCTTGTGTGTATCAAATATCATTATACAGTAAATAGAACAATATAATTATTGTTCATTCAAATCCCCACAAAAGAGAACACCTAACAGGCTATACCTATTATTCTTAGTGACTAGTTGACGCCATGCAAATAATATATTGTCACTTCTATGCTACCTCAAACCGGACCAGCAGAAAAAAATAACTCCCCTAAACTCCCTTGCTCCATATGCATGCATGACACTGAATCATTGTCAACTTATATTCACTCTGATAGACTAAACCTGTCACCCCTGAATTTTCTTCTTGCTATAAGAAGAAAACAACAAGCTTGTCCAGAGTTTTACTCAGTTGGGATGAATAAGTGACCCCTACTTTCATTAGCCGACGTGTTTATATGGATTTTCAACATTACACAATTTTGCGACAGTGCTCCTTCAACTGACATAACCCGCAATGCAACGGGGCAGGAAACCCAGCAATACTTCCTCTTTGCAGCCCACTGACAGCTCCATAGGATGCCATTAGGGGGGAAATAGACCATGTCAGGAGTTGCATACCTATCCTGACAAGCAAAATGAAAAAATGGGCTTTCTCAACTGTGGCCCATTCTTAACTTGTGTCCCTCCAAGCTGTCATGTAGCACCCGTCCTCAAACCTATGGGAAGGTGGAATGCCGTATAAATAGAAGCATTATGCAAGGAGGTTGCCTAAAATATCCCTAAAAATTAGGGTAATATAGGCTAGCACTGGCAAGTGGTAGCTTGGCGTTATGCGGTGACATTGATTGTGCAATAAGCCAAGCTAGCAAGAAATGGAGAAGTCCCTTGTGGAACATCCCCGATGCCTCTGGGGCAATCTCTAGTACAATAATAAAGTAATTATTCTTTTATATGACTTGTATGCTTCGCATTGGTGGGAGTTTTGGTGGGCTGGTCATTAGAGATACAGTAAAAATATGAGACTGATGGGGAAACAAATGTAAATATGGGATCCATGTATTCAGAGAATGAAGGCAACCAACATGTGTATTGACTCAGGAAAGACAATCAGCATGTATGGGTATATGTGATCTGGATGGATTCAAAATCATATTGGTTTAGAGTACCTTCCACATAATTTAGGTATTGCTACAAAAGCATCCCCCCGACTAGAACGCTGCCACCACCAGCTTGTGTTCTTCCACCAATGGTTGCAGGGTGTTTGTTCCTCAGTGTTTCTCACCTGACCAACCAATTGCATTAAAAGTTTTAACATGGAACTTTTTCTGATGGCTGGACTTTGAGGTTAATATTCTTTATGGCCTTGCAGAAGGCCGCCGTGCACCATGCCCGTCCAGATTTGTGGACAAATATGTTGAATAAGGGAGCTTCATAAACCCTTGGATTATCACATCTGTTTGATCAAGCAAAAGACGACTCCCTGCTAATTTTAATCCCAAACAGCTTGTGGCTCCTCCCGGCCCTATATAAGTCAGGGACCTCCCACAAATTCCCCAGTTCTTTTCTGCTGTTTGGACTGCGAAGATAGCTCTCTATGTGGCGCAGGTGAGCGGGGCTTATATGCCTGCGGCCCTGCAGGACTATTCCCACCCGTTCTGTTCCATATTGCTGCCTCCCAGCCTCGGCTGACAAGGTTCGGGTGAAGGTAGGTCAGTAAGCACCAGTTAGCTGCTGAGGAGCTATGCTCCTACCGCAGTCTCTGCTCTGACAGGGTAGGCGGTTTAGGCTGATGGTGAGCCTTTTGGGATGCCCCCCCTGCTCCATGGGTTTTTGCCAGGCTCTACCTGGACAGTTAAAAACCCTTATCCCCATAGGTGTTCCCCTCCACCCTCACTCCTCCCATTGTCTCCCTCTGGGAGATCTCCGGGGGGGGGGGGGGTGACTAGTGGTAAAAATACTGTGTTTTATGTTCTACTTTTACTGTAAATGCCTTGTACACCGCCGGCACACGCTTGTACAACGCTCCGCGGACGGCGGCGTCATTTACTTCAGAGCTGGCCGGACCACGTGGGTGCGTTTTGCGCTCTTCGGGGGGGGGGCGGGATCTGTGGATGACGATTTTCACATCACGTCTCCAAGGCCTGCGGACGCCATTTTGCCTGTCCTGCATGTGCTGCTTCCTCCCTGTGGTCCGTGAGTAACCCTGGTGGGGTGATTTTTTTTCTCAGGATATTCCTTTCTGCTGTATTCTTATGGGAATGTTTTGTTATGTCTTTCAGGCGGGTTAAAACTTCAGCACTGTGGTTTCTCCCGGCCATCTCCCCTTACTATCTCCCACTTCCCTAGCGGGTTCTTGGGGCATCCCGGGTAGCTCTTTAGCGTAATCCCTTACTGGCCTGTTGTGCCATTCAAATTTCCATATGGAGGCTTATGGGGATAATGGGCCTGGGGTTCCTTCGGGACAAGCCCGGCTATGTGTTGTGTGTGAGGTATCCCCCATTAGTGATGATGTCAGGGTAGGTGTATCCTGTGCCCAGCAGGTACTTGCGCTGCATTCTGGGCTGTCTGTTACTGGGCCTGGTGGTGCCCCCCCTCCGGCCTCACCTACCCCCCACGCTTACATCTGACCCCCACCGAGGGGCATACTAGCGGGGAGTCCCAACCTGATTTAGCTGCACGGGTGGCCAGCATTGAAAAACATCTTGCTGGGTCTGCCCCACGTAAGGCTTCTGCTAAGAAGTGGCATTTATCACCCGCGGTTTCCCTCTTTCCTGTAGAAGATGAGGGCCCTTACTCACTCTCAGGTCCCTACCCCATTGAGGAGGGGGAATTATTTTCTGATTCTGAATCCTCTGAGGAACAACTTAAGATTTACTGGGACTCCCTTTGGGGAAGACCCGTGGTCCCCTGATGATACTGACAGATTGTTGAGTCACATTTTTGAAGTACTTTGTATTTCCCCTCCTGCAGTGGCTCCGCAGCAGCAGGGAGAGCTTTTTCATACAGTTAAGCCACTCTGGGAGTTCCCTGAGCAGTCTCACTTTAGTAATCTAATGCTCAAGGAATGGGAACGGCCTAGCAAGTTGCCAGGGGTGCCTAAGAGTTGGGACAAGAGGTACCACTTTCCTGCTGATGTTGTTAAGCGTTGGTCATGACCTCCTGAGGTGGATGCGCCCGTTCTCGGGTTGTCCAATACATCTGTCATGCACTCTCCTGATACTACTACCCTGCGGGATGGGGAGGACCGGCGCTTGGACCAACTGACCTGTCATGCTTTTGCCTGTGTGGGGACGGCGATGCGCCCGGTTTGTGCCTCTGCTATCACGGCTATTGCCATTAAAGGGGTGCTTAAGTGTCTCTTGGACGGAGCATCTGAGGATGCGGGCAGAGAAGAGTATAGATCTCTCCTGCTTTGTGAGGAATTTATTGCATATATTATTTCTGCTATGGATGATGCCATTAGAATGTGTGGTAGGACTTCTGCCCTGTTGGGGGCTATACGCCGCTCTGTTTGGCTACGTCAGTGGGTAGCTGATAATGCTGCTAAGAAGGCCCTCACTGGTTTCCCTTTCAATGGCCTGCGCCTTTTTGGTGAACGCTTGGATTTGTTTGCCAGGGGCGGTAGGTTACCTCAACATAGGAGGCCGTCCCGGTCCTTTCGGGGGATGGGTGCCTTTCGGGGGATGGGTGCCTTTCTCCCATCCATCCTCAGGTTCGCTCTGGAGGATCAGCACTACCAATTTGTGGCCTTGCCTTTCGGTATCAGCTCGGCTCCCAGGGTATTCACTAAGGTGCTGGCGGGCGTATTGGCTCTGCTGAGATCTCGGCATTCGCATCCTTCCTTACTTGGATGACATTCTCATCACGTCCTTCCAGCAGGCAGAGCTGGATACCCAGCTGGTGGTGTCCACACTGGAGTCCTTCGGCTGGATGATCAACCACCCCAAGTCTTTCCTGTCACCGTCAATGGTGAGGTCCTTTCTGGGCATGACTTTGGATACATCTCAGGTCAATATTTTTCTCCCTCAGCAGAAGGTAGAGAGTCTTCAGGCCCAAGCCAGGCTCCTTATGTCTTGCCCTCATCCCTCCATCCGGCAGAGGATGCAGCTGGTGGGCCTGACGGTGTCTTGCTTCGAGGCGGATCCATACGCTCAGTTTCACATGAGACCTCTTCAACTTCACATCTTGTCATTATGGGATTGGGGCCCTCGGTCCCTGGATCAGGTGTTGGTTCTGTCCCCTCTGGCCAGACGGTCTCTCTCGTGGTGGCTGGACTCAAGAAACCTGTTGATGGGCAGATCCTTCCTGGCCCTGTGCTGGGAGACAGTCACCACAGATGCCAGTCTGACAGGTTGGGGGGGCTTCTGAAAATCCCTGAAATTCCAGGGTCAGTGGGGCCCTCCGGAGGCCCACACCCCTATCAACATTCTGGAATTGAGGGCGATATGGTTGGTTCTCGCCCAATTGACTCCACACCTACGGGGTCGGGCGGTTCAGGTCCGCTCGGACAACCAGACGGCGATTGCCTACATCAATCATCAGGGAGGGACCCGGAGCAAGAGGGCCCTCAAGGAAGTGTCCCTGATACTGTCTTGGGCGGAGGAGAATGTTCCCTGCATCTCAGCTGTGTACATTCCGGGGGTGGAGAATCTGGAGGCAGACTTCCTCAGCAGGGGGACTTCTCGTCTGGGAGAATGGTCCCTCAGCAGCAGGGTGTTTCGCTCCCTGTGCCAGCACTGTGGTCAGCCAGATGTGGATCTGTTTGCGTCACAATCAAAAGCTTCCAGTCTTTGTCTCCCTGTCCCAGGACCCTCTGGCCTTGGCCATGGATGCACTAGCAATGTCTTGGAAGAGCTTTCAGGTTCTCTATGTGTTCCCTCCTTTTCCTCTGCTGGGCAGGGTGCTGCGCAAGATTGCCCAGGAAGGGGTGCCAACCATTCTGGTGGCCTCCTGTTGGCCAAGAAGGGTGTGGTTCGCAGACGTCGTGCAGTTGGCAGTAGATCAGTATGCCCTGCCCAAGGATCCAGACCTGCTCACCCAGGGGCAGCTACGCCATTCCCAATTTACAAACGCTGGCTTTAACGGCCTGGCTGCTGAAACCTCCATCTTGATGGAAAAGGGGCTGCCTGCCTCTGTTGTTAATGCCATGATTCGGGCTAGGAAGAAGTCCTCATCATCCATCTACTATAGGGTATGGCATGCTTACATTGACTGGTGTGAGTCTAAGTCGCTTCCCTGTCGGGTGTTTTCTGTCCCTAGGATTCTGGAATTCCTGCAACATGGTTTGGATTTGGGTCTTCAACTTAGTACCCTCAAAGGTCATGTTTCTGCTTTGGCCATTTTCTTCCAAAGATCCTTTGCTCACCATCGTCTGGTCAAGACTTTCTTCCAGGGGGTTACTCACGTGCGTCCACCACGTAAGCCCATGTTACCAGTCTGGGAATTGAACTTGGTCTTATCTGCCTTGCAGGGGTTCTCCCTTTGATCCTTTGCGTGAGGCCCCTTTGTCCATTTTGACTCTTAAGGTAGTCTTTTTGGTGGCTATCACTTCTGTTAGGCGTGTTTCTGAGTTGGCGGCGCTTTCCATCAAACCCCCTTACTTTGAGAGACACCAGGACAAGGTGGTGTTTCGTTTTAAGCCAGATTTTCTGTCTAAGGTTGTGTCTGCTTTTCATCTCAACCAGGACATTGTTTTGCCTCCTCTATGCCCTAATCCTAGGAGCGGGTTTTACATTCTCTCTATATGTGGTCAGGACTCTGAAGTTCTATTTGGTGGCTACTGAATCCTTCAGGAAGACTGATGCTCTTTTTGTGCTCCCGTCTGGACCTTAGAAGGGTCTGGCTCCAGCTAAGTCCACTATCAGCAAGTAGATCCATCAGGCTGTGGTACAGGCCTATTCTGCTAAGGGGAAGGAGCCTCCCTTCCGCCTTACTGCTCATTCTACTCGTGCTATTGGTGCCTCTTGGGCTTTTCAGCCGCAAGCTTCTGTTGAACAAGTTTGCAAGGCCGCTACTTGGTCTTTGGTTCATAAGTTTTACAAGGTTGATGTTAGGGCCTCAGTTGATGCTGCTTTTGGTCGCAAAATTCTGCAGGCGGCAGTGGTTTAAACTGCCCGCTGTTACTTTTTGGGGATCCCACCCTACCTTACGGACACTGCTATTGGATGTCCCAAAAGTAAGGAATATTCTGGAACAGGACGTGCTGTATACTTAGAATAATACAAATCTGTGACTACTCACCTGTAGAATTGGTATTATACGTATACAGCACATCCTGTTCCATCCCACCCTTGTTATCATTATTCTTAGTTACCTCTGTATGGTGATTGTTTATATGTTCATTTTTGAATTCCTGTGGTGATTGTTTATATGTTCATTTTTTAATTCCTGTTATTATTGTTCTCCCGGCTTCTTGTTAACTGCTTGTCAATACTGGGGAATTTGTGGGAGGTCCCTGACTTATATAGGGCCGGGAGGAGCCACAAGCTGTTTTCTGCAGTCCAGCGCCATCTTGTGGATGTATTACCCAAGAGTAAGGAATATTCTGGAACAGGACGTACTGTATACATATAATACCAATTCTACAGGTGAGTATTGTCCAATAACATTAGTAGAGGTGACCATCCATCTGCTACAGAACCATATACGCAGGTCGGTACACAACATTTTTTTATACACTGTCTGATAGCCCCTCTGGTTTATTTTAGCAGTGAGCCACTCCACTGTATTGTGTTGGTCTACCCCATGCCACTTCATAGCTCACGTTCATCTCTCACATCAATGGTGATTTTTTTCCACTCTTGTTACACTTTCAATACAGCAGCACATCAGCAGGTGACAAACTGTTCAGTTTCAGGGATAACTGCCACCCTTGGCCCGAAAGCCAGTAATCATTTATTTTTGCAACTCTACATATGCCTTTACATATGGCAGCAACAAGACATATAATAATGTGACTCAAATGTATTCTAAAGTGTGCATGGTTGGAGATCAAAGCATGGCCTGGAAGAATGTGCTTTATATATGCTAATACAATTGATTCTGATCAGAGAACTACACTATAAAAGTAAAGTATTGTTTTGAAAGTAAATTAAAATAGACACAAGGATTAAAGTAAGTGACAACAGGGAAGGCAAAATGTGAAAAGTGACTTAAAGGAGCACTATTGCAAAATTGTGTAATATTAAAAATCCATATAAACATGTTGGCTAATGAGAGGAGGGGTCACTTAAACACCATACCTCAAAAAAGTCCCGCCAAGCTTGTGGTTTTCTTCTCCTGGTATGAATAAAATCCAGGGGTGACAGGTTTAATGTATTAGGGGTGATAGAACCTGTCACAAGCCTAGCTCCATATTTCGTTATGCCTGGTGTATAAGTGACCCGTCCTTCTGCCATCCAGCATATTTATATGGATTTTTATCACTGGGCCATTTTTTCGCGATAGTGCTCCTTTAAATGACATATCAGTGCACTGGCCATATTTATCACTAAACCTAAACTAATAGGGCCCAAAGCCTAAGAGAGTGGAGCTGCCCATTGTTAGTAACATTTCAAAAGCAAGTAGGGGCATCATATTTTTGAGGCATTTTACTACACTATATAGACACCTAAGGAGGGCACATACCACAGTTCCTGCTACCTTATAAACTACTAAGCATTGCCTGGATCAATTGCACCAAGGTGGGCTTGGAATGTCAGCAGGCCTGACATTAAACTGAACCCTCACCCAGAATAGGAGCCTATCTTGTATGTTTCTGCCACCCTGTACATACAGGTTGCACACATTAAAATTCATCCTACCTGCACCTAGTGCATATTCTGAGCCTTTAAACATGTCTGCAGACAGGAAGTGTCTTCTGACTATGCCGCTCTGCATTCTGGGATTGCTGTCTTTTTCCTGACCCAGCTCCACTCTGCCTGGGCAAAGCACAGCTATAACCTGCCCCCTGCACTTTACTCCGCTCTCCTCTCTGCAGTGTGTGATGCTTCTGAGACAAGATGGCGATGCCCATATCTTAGAGTCCTGAACAGAGTTGCAGCCCAAAGGAGAAAATAATAAAAAGTAAGTAACTAAAAACTTAAACCATATTTTAGATGATGGGGAATAGTTTAAGGGTTTGGGCTTTTCATTAAATGATGCCGAAGGTCCGGTTTAATGTGTCCGAGGTCATAGACAGGTGACTGGTTAGACATGATTAAAGGAGGTAGCAGGATTGGCTATAAAGTTCACATCTTGGATGTGGTCAGAACATGGCAAGTTTAGCAACTGGTAGCACAACTCAAATGAGGTCAGGAATCAGGATGTGTCAAGGTTTGCAACATATAGCAGGACTCAGATGCGGGCAGGATATCGCAACAAGGATCTAACAATATAACAATACAGTATTGTCCTGTTCCTAGAAGTGGCTTTTAAACAAGTCACCTCCAATCAGCTAAAAGCTGTTACTTGGCAGGGGCTGACTAGGTAGGCAGCAGTCACAGGAAGATTGGGCAATTCAGCCGGCTGTTGGCAGGCGATTCTGCTGCCTAGGTACAGCGTAGGTGTGGAAGACAGGTAAGTGCTGCCTTGTGATAGGTATTGTATTGACAGCTACTGTCTTTAGAAACTCTATTGCATTCCTGGGCTGTCGGCACCCTTGTTGTCCTTGCCAGGTGACACCTTGTTAAAATGTAGATAAAACCTGCAGTTCTAGAAAATGTGTTGAGCAATACGTATAATGTTCTGGGATGCAGGATATGTGATTACTGTTACTGCTGTGAGAATGTACGAATCTACTGCCACACAGCCTTCAAAGGCCTCCTTATGTGTAATTCATGATACGGTCCCTGTTGTCTCTCTTTTACATCACACTGTTTCCAAGTACACACAGGGGATGAGAGAAACATAACATGGACTTAGGTGAAAAAAATATTTTGTTATTCAAAATCACAGCTTTAACTGGCATCCAAAAAGGGTGGGACTTAATTCTCATGTCCAGTGACTTCTTTCAATTCTGTATTCCAGCTAACTCCCTAAAGATGCCCATCCATAAAGAAATCCAACTGGCTCAACACAGAGCAGTCTAGGAAATCCTACAAAATTTTAGCTAATAAAATTGACCCCAGATTCTTTCTGTCCATCTGGGAACTGCGTCCACATCCACTGCATTGCTTGATCTCGTCAGCATCCTTCTACCCTGGACCTGGACTGAGTCAAGAGGATCCACACCATAATATGTGACAATAATGGTTGTCTGTGTCAGTATTTGGAATCAAATGGCAAATGTTATTATAGGACCCCTCCCATGCCCCATACTCAGGCCAAGTGCAGAAAGGAGAAGCCATTTAAAACTATTAGGGTATAAGGGGGAACCTAGAAGGAGAAAGTTTTGAATATGTTTGAGTCCAAGGGAAGATAAAGTTGGGGAAGAGTTTATAATTAATTAGGGTATAGGAATATACAGGGAAAGGCTTTGAATATTTTTGGGGTACAATGGGTAAAGCTTACAATTTATTGAGGGTATAAGAGGAAATTCAGAGGGGGAGTGCTTATGATGTATTAAGGTCAAAGGGAGAACAACAGGGGAAGAGCTTAGAGCATAAAGGGGTTTAAATGGAAATATGGGGGGAGGACTTAGAACCTATTAGGGTGTAAGCAGTGATGGATTCAGGCCAAAAATTAGCCCAGTGTGCTTCCCAGTCGGTGATACTGGAGTTTTAATATTGTAGGGGCTAAGGTGGCAGGGGTCATATTGACCTTCAACAGCCATGATGCTGGGGCTATGGCATTACAGGGCCAAAACATTAGCTGAGCTTACTTGGCTGAGGAGGAGGTAGAGTAGGGCCAAAACATAAGCTGAGCTTACTTGTCTGGGGAGGAGGTAGAGTAGGGCCAGTACAGGGAGGCATGGAAGAGGGGGGGGGGTTAGAAGCAGCAGGCCAACCAGCTCAAAATCAATATGGCCCACCAGGAATTATATCTTACTATGGCCGGTGCCGCACTGGGTACAAGGAAGGGTACAGCATGGTAAGAGCTTACAATCTATTAAAGTGGAACAAAACCCAGGATCCAGAATTCGGATGGCCCGCTTTGTGAAACCCCCCAGAACACCCAGAAAAACGTACCTCTTCCCGGTTCAATGGGTCTGCTAATTAAAGTATGTACCATAGATAATAACCCAGCCTTTTTGAAAGAAGATTGACTAGCAACAGGGGGTCCTGAACTGAATTGGGAGCAATCCTGTTTGTCAGACACTTCTTAGTGGGACAATAAAACAAAAGACATTACCTGACTAGGGGTTAAATCACAACTGCAACTCATGGTAATTTTGCTTCTAGTCCTGGGATACATTGTAACAATCCTGACAAATTGTGATAGGCTGCTAAGAAGTTCTAAAAGACTACTGACAAATGTTTAATAGACCTTTACTGGCAGGATATAATGGGCTGCTGACAAGTTAAAGCAGACTACTGACAGGAAGTTGTAATAGGACGTTGACGTATTACCAGAGACTGATGGCAAGTAAAGTTTCCAGCAATTATATTGGATAAATAATGACCAGAATTATCAGGGGGTTAACATTCTACTGTCTGTACATGTGCAGCAATAAAGAAGCTTACAGTGTTTAATCATAATCTCGCCTAACCAAAACTACCCCCTCCATTTCTTTGCCCCTTTCCCAAAATGCTACCCCACAGCAAAGAAAAGGAGATCAAACGATAGGCAATCTGGAGGATTAAAGCAGCGCTATAGTCAAGTCACCACTTTTTCATTCACAGTGCATGGCATTAGCACCAAATGGCAGTTAATCAGGTGACCAAGGGAAACCATTTAGGCCACTGGAAAATCCAGATTGGTTAACAGCAGTCACATGATTGCCAGCCATACCTGAATGTGGAAGTGTTTAACCTATGGGTATAAAACTATTTTAAAGCCCACAAAAAATGAAGGATGCATAAACCACTAATGGTCCCACTAAATACAGTACATGTACAGGAATCAGATATGGAGTAATGATGGCAGTTATAAAAAGTATTGGGTATATGGGGTATCAAAAACATTGCAGACAGGGGCCAGAAATCAACCCAGGAGTTTACTGGTCCTGTCTAGCCCACCACCAGTCCAAGAACTGCTTAGCCCTGTCCCCAAGGTGCTTCTCCGCTGGGTGAAGAGTGCATTTCACAGATGAAGCTATATCATTGCAGGAACAGATCGTGGGCAGGGGTGTGTAGAAACAGTAAGTCATAGGCTCTAGGTGAGGTGAGCTGCATGCTGGGGGAAACACCTAACCCATACCCAGCAGCCAGACAATCGCTATTATTATTATTATTTATAGAGTGCCATCATAGGTCATGGAGCTCTACAAGGTAGAAAGTACATTATTGTTAACGGGCCAGTTGACAAATATACACAGTGTATATATGTGAACTGGTCCATTAAAAATAACGAGCAGCATTTTCCCTTGCATTGTGACTTTGTTGCCCAATGCAGTTCAAGCAGATAGATGCAACTGGAGCCTAAGCCTTTAGTACAACAGTGACAAATTGCAGGCAGTGAAAATTTCTTTCATAAAACCCACATTTGCCAATATAGGAAAAAAATACTAGATTAGCTCAGCACCTTGAGGGCATCATTTTGGCTCACAAAAATGTTCCATCAAAAGTGTCTTCCCCTTTAAAGAGGAACAACACTCATGAATTTCTCTTTCCCGGGTGTTGTTGTTCTTGGGCATTCCGATTTGGGATTCTTCACCATGGATCGCCCAGGGAAATCACCTTTTCACTCTTTCCACCGCACAGGTGCAGGTCGCTCAGCCAGTCCGCATGCTCCGCTTCGCTCGGCTCCATTTGGCTCACTAGCCACTGTCATCCAGTGAAAAATGGAAGTTCAACCAGCTCACCTGACCCTCTGAGAGGCACGGAAAAAGAATCCTCTGGCACATTTCCACAAAGCAATCATGTATGATTAAGGGCAATTGCATGCCTGAAACGGCGTCGCAGGGTCCCCGCTGTGGGGCTCATTCAAACAAGGTCCAGGTACTCTTGCCGAAAGATTGAATGCTTTGATTCTGCAAATGGATATTCGCACTGTGTGTGGATTTTGGCATTTTAAAATTCTTGTATCTTACTGATAACTGGCATCCAATGAGCCTGCAACAGCCATTTAGAATGCCCTGGCCCTGGTACGCGCTATAGATAGGAGGTATGCTGTACATGCTGCAAGGGCTCCAGGAAGAGTAAGTAAATCGTGCAGCCTGGGGAGCAGGGGCGGGCTGGCCATAGGGCATACCGGGCAAATGGCCAGTAGGCTGTCACCTCCTCTGCAATGGCCGCCTGCTGATCTGGTAGTTTATCGGTTCCAGCAATGCTTCTTGCAGCGGGCTGGGTATATAGGAGTCGCTGCGGGCCGTCCGGCCAGCTCCCATTCACTCGGCCCGCCAAGAGAAGCTTTGCTGGATAGTCGGCATTATAGTTGAAGGCCAGCAGGGGGCCAGTGCAGGGGGCAGCAGAGAGCAGGTGGCCAGTGCAGGGGGGCAGCAGAGAGCAGGCGGCCAGTGCAGGGGGGCAGCAGAGAGCAGGTGGCCAGTGCAGGGGGGCAGCAGAGAGCAGGCGGCCAGTGCAGGGGGGCAGCAGAGAGCAGGTGGCCAGTGCAGGGGGGCAGCAGAGAGCAGGCGGCCAGTGCTGGGGGGCAGCAGAGAGCAGGTGGCCAGTGCAGGGGGGCAGCAGAGAGCAGGTGGCCAGTGCAGGGGGCAGCAGAGAGCAGGCGGCCAGTGCAGGGGGGCAGCAGAGAGCAGGCGGCCAGTGCAGGGGGGCAGCAGAGAGCAGGCGGCCAGTGCAGGGGGGCAGCAGAGAGCAGGTGGCCAGGGTGGAAGTGCAGGGCTGATGGCAGAAAATCGGAAAGTGCGCTGTCTGACCGGTAATGAGGGCCGGCCTGAGTCCTTGCCAGCCCGATATTGCAGAGCGCTGGGGAAGCGGTCTGTATGTTTATTTGTTTGCTGTGTCAGCTCCTGTGCGCCTGCTGTGAGGTAAGCGTGCCCCCCCTCCTTCTATTTCTCTCTGACAAGTGCCGATGAATGGGGTCACAACCTGGCCAGTTAAAGCGGTGTGGTGCCTGCAGTCCATGACCTCCCTCCTTTATATGCCTTATTCTCCAGGCTCTGCTCCATATCATCATCAGCCTTGACAACAAGGCCCATGGCCGAATAGGGATCCTGTCCTATCCCCTCTATAGAGATCAGACATGCTGAGCTTCTGTGTACCTGCCTGCGGTCCAATTTGGTGACCAGACTCTGTCTTTGTCTTTATTCCTCTCACCTTTTTCTTTTCTTCTCACTTTTCTATTTTTTTACATTTCTTTCTTATTAGCTCTCTTTCCCTAAACTCCTTTATAGCTTCCTTTCCTCTTTCTTCTTTCACTCTCTATTACACTTTCTTTACCTTCCTTTTCACACCTTCGGTGCTGCCTTTTCAGGCTAGTTCAGTTATAATTGCTCTTAGGAGTGTATTACTTATAGTTGTGTAGTGCACCACTGCCATCTACTGGCAGAAGTTCAGTATAACGGTTCTACCTTTATCAAAGAGTATTCAGTGAATCCCTTAGACAGGAAGTAAACCTTTGCTACAGGAAGTTCTCTTCAGCCATTTTAGATTTTCATTCTCTATGGATGCAGCAGATATTTTCCTCTCCCAGAAGGGTTGAGACATCATCACCTGTAAGTGCCTTTCTGTTGTGTTATTATTATCTATGCTGACTAGTGTTTCATGTGTACTGATATGCTGTTATTGGATTGTATTGCAGTTTCACAAAAAATAATGTATACTGAAGAAATGTATATATACTGAAGAAAATATATATACCGTATTTGCCGGCATATAAGATGACTGGGCGTATAAGACGACCCCCCAACATTTCCACTCAAAATATAGAGTTTGTTATATACTCACCGTATAAGACTACTCCCTCTTCCGCACACCAAATAAAACGTAAAAGATCATCAGATTTTATTTCAACATGTTAATTCCCTTCCCCAGAGTCCCTGGGTGGCTTCTTACAGTCATACTTTCTGGCTTCTTACAGTCATGGGGGCATCCCTCAATACAGGCATGGGGGCATCCCTCAATACAGTCATGGGGGCATCCCTCAGTACAGGCATGGGGGCATCCCTCAGTACAGGCATGGGGGCATCCCTCAGTACAGGCATGGGGGCATCCCTCAGTACAGGCATGGGGGCATCCCTCAGTACAGGCATGGGGGCATCCCTCAGTACAGGCATGGGGGCATCCCTCAGTACAGGCATGGGGGCATCCCTCAGTACAGGCATGGGGGCATCCCTCAGTACAGGCATGGGGGCATCCCTCAGTACAGGCATGGGGGCATCCCTCAGTACAGGCATGGGGGCATCCCTCAGTACAGGCATGGGGGCATCCCTCAGTACAGGCATGGGGGCATCCCTCAGTACAGGCATGGGGGCATCCCTCAGTACAGGCATGAGGCATCCCTCAGTACAGGCATGAGGCATCCCTCAGTACAGGCATGGGGGCATCCCTCAGTACAGGCATGGGGGCATCCCTCAGTACAGGCATGGGGGCATCCCTCAGTACAGGTATGGGGGCATCCCTCAGTACAGGAATGGGGGCATCCCTCATTACAGCCAGTGGGGCACCCCTCAATACAGCCAGTGGGGGTATCCCTTAGTACAGACAGTGGGGGCATCCCTCAGTACAGCCAGCGAGTGGCCCCACTCCCTCCTCCCCCCGCCCCGCCCCACCGCTCACACACTTACCGATGGTCGGAGGGCCGGTCTGCCCGTCCCTGCTGTTCCTGCCGCCGCTCTCATACACACAAACACGCACACACATTCATTCTTACCGGCACTTCCTGGCTGTTGCACGCTGGTCGTCGGTGGGCGCGCCCCAGATGGCCGGCGTCTATTGTTTTCATTTGACGGCGGCCATCTTGGACACGCCCACCGACGACCAGCGCGCAACAGCCAGGAAGTGAAGTAAGCATGAATGTGTGTGTGTGTGTGTTAGTGTGTATGAGAGTGGCGGCGGCGGCACCCGGCGTATAAGACGACCCCCCCCCCCCCACTGGAAGGCATGTTTTACAGGGGGAAAAAGTCGTCTTATATGCCGGCAAATACAGCACTAATAAAACAGTATAAAGTTGGATTCCTTTGGTGAACAATACAAGCATGGCCTTCTGTTTACTGAGATCTCCGACAAGTGTTTAGCTGTCCGTTTAGAATCACACACAGTCAGTGCTTTGAGAGCGGAACACCTTCCTTCTTCTCCCAGATTTCCCCCCACTTTTCTTCTCTTTTCTTCTCTTTCTTACTTTTTTCTTTATACCTCTTTTGTTTATATCTCTTTCTTTCTTTCTCTTTCTTTCTTTCTTTCTTTCTTTCTTTCTTTCTATCTTTCTTTCTTTCTGCTCTTTGTTTCATGCACTTCCTTATGTTGTTCTTACCTCTCTTTCTCACTTTCTGTTTTCATCTCATTTTTTGCTTTTCACTTCCCACTTTCCTTTGTTGCATTCCTCCTCACTTTCAGCTTTCTTTCATTGTCTTCTCTCACTCTCTTTTTCTCTGTCCCCCATCATCTGCCTCTCCCTCTCCCCTCTCTCTGTTTACTTCTCCCTTTTTCTCTCTACTCACACTTTCCCTCTGTTTTCTCTCCTTCTACCAGTATTCTTTTGCGCCACTGCACACCCCAAAAGCCGACCCTGTCAGTGGGCCCTCGGCAGCTGCCCTGCCTTGCCGGGTGCTGACGCCGGCCCTGAACCTAGGTGTCTCACACAGCGAAGCATTGCAATCCAGAATGCCTGAAGAAGAGGGACTTGGACGGCCCTGGATTCTTTTAGCGTGCTTACTATACTGGCTTTTTTTTTTTTTCAAATGAGATTAGATGCATCTGGCCCAAATGTAAAGATATTCCCCAGTATAGTTTAATTTTAAGGGTCAGTAAATCCAAACAGCAGACTCCTTAGGGTGCTGACATGTCTAAATGATAATACTCAGCACAGACTCATAGATGCTGGGAATATGTGTCCATGCTTCATAATTAATTCTGATTACGGTAGATGAGTCTGGAAGAGTTTTCCGATGATGGATGCAGGAGGTTAAAATGAAAGCATGAAATTTATCAAATGAGGGGCTAATTCAGGTCACATAGGATTGACAAGGGCCAGTTTGGTTCCAGGAATTGCTTAGCCTGTTGCCAAGCCTTGATGAATTTATAGTGCCATAGATTATATACTGGACACTTTGGGGAAAAAAAAAACATACAACTTTTTTTTTACGTATTTAACATTTATTTGCTGTTATGGCTTTATATCAGCGAAAGAATACTGAAATATAAGTTATGACTTGATATAAATATATTAAATAGCGCTTTTTGTAACATACTAAGTAGATTGTGCTTTGTATATTTACTGTAGTCCTTTATATTTTCTATGAGCATCCACTTTCCATATAATCTGTTCAGACACTTCCTTAATGAAACCTAAAATAGTGTATGTTTATACATACACCACGGGTTTTCATCCTTCATTTTAATAATTAATTTAATTGAATATTAATAGCAAAATATGACTACTGTGCTTCCCAGCAAAGGGCTATCTTGGTGGCCACTGTAGGAAACGTTTGGAAAGTAAGGAAGGTACAGTTCGGTCACAGATGGCAGTGAATAACTTATAGCAGACTATAACTACATACATACTTTAAAGGAAATCAGTAGTCAAAGGTACCAAAAAATATCTCCAGTGGTATATTTGCCTAAACCATTCTTCTACCCAGTGCTGTGATGGAGGCTGTCCATAGCCTACTAAACCCCGGGCCTTGGTTAGAATCCCTCTCCGCTGCACACACACAACTGGCCAAAAATTGGCCTCCATGCTCTTCTACCTGCAGGCTGGGGTACATATTATGAATGAGTAACTAGGTAAATGTATAACTTTTCTCAAGCTATACAATTTGTAAACAACTGCCCTAAAAGGAATCACCCCCGCTGGACTTAAAGCAGGCCAACAGTCAAAAAGGATGGTAGGGCATACTTCCCATGCACTCCAATCCCAGGCATTTTATCTTTTCCCCCAATTTGTGTATACCAGCAGCCAGTTTGAGACCCTACTTGTCCAGCAAACCCACCATCGTTAGGCTCTGAACCAGCAAGGGAATGTGGAGGGGGTACGTAAATATTCACTGGTATCTGGCCGGTGGGGGGTTATGCCCGGTGGGCCATCTGAAATCGTTCTGAGGTGCAGAAAGAATTCCTATATTTCCTATATTTTCTTTTTTTACATTTGCCCAAAGATGCACTTTGGTGACTTTGTAATGATGCACTTTGATGACTTTGCAGTAAGAACACAACCTTATGTAAATCAATTTTCTTAGAAAATATTCACTGATAAACATCTCCAATAAACACACATAAAAAATTACGTTTTGGTCAATTGCAGGAGTGTGGTTTGATTTGCTTCCAGTGATATAAACATCCATTCTAGTGGATTCTCTTCAATCAGAGGATGGTATTGATCTTCTATACTGGCTTATAGTGTATACTCTGAAGCAAAGAAAAACATTTAGTTAAAGCGACTGTTCAGGCAAATGGTAAAAAAAAACAATTCAGCAGTTTACCTTATCATATCTGCCCTCTTTTATTGTAACCTTGCAGCAGCACCTAGAAGCAGAAACTTAACACTGACTTCTGCCACTGCTTCTGATTACCCCTAGCAGTAGACCACCAATCATAGGGGATGACTGGTGGTCTAGAACTCTGCTCCCCCCCCCCCCCCCCGCAGTGGCCACCTGTGTATTGTGATTAGGTGTATTGTGATTAAGGCCCTTATTTAACAAGGGATAGCGACAGGTAGCGACTGGTGAGCGGCCGGTAATGACGGGCCCCGCCACGAGAACGCCGGCTCCCCACCACAATCACACATTTATCAAGCCAATCCTGCTTAGCGACTGAGATAGCGCCAGATAGCGACTCATTCATCATTATTCCAGCCTCAGCCCACAGCGCCAGCGTCCGACCTTGAACAGCGACAGGTATGACCTCTCGCTACCTGGCGCTCTCCAATGCATTTCAATGGAACAATCTTTAAATATTCATAATTAATTGTTATTTAATTATTTTTTTTAAATGTGAAAAATTCTGTGACCACTTCTGCCATTTTAAATAATTTTTTTAAGGTTAAAAAAAAAAAAAAAAAAAAAAAAAAAAATGTACAGAATTGATATTACAGATCTGATATTAATGTATTCATATTACAAAATTATTTTAAAAACTTTTTTTTTTTGGTTTCCAAAAATATGGTTGTTTGGGGGTTAAAAAACTAATTTTAACCCATCGCCGCCAGCACTCTGGGGTTTAAGCATGCATTTTACAGCGCAAGAATTTTTTGAGCGTGATTTGTTAATGAATATGGTGGGAGCCTGTCGCTATGGCCAGTCGCTATCATGCGCTCCCATACAGTGCGGAACCTGTCAAATAGCGACTCCTCACCCAATATTCAACATTACGGCAAACCGACTGAGTCGCTATCAACTACCGAACAACGGCCAAGCACAGCGCCTACTAGCGGGCGCTCTGCAAATGCTGCTACAGTCGCTCAACTGTCGCTACCTGCCGCTGTTAATGAATCGGCCTCCCGGTGTTAAATTATGCTGATGTAAAGTGCTGCTTTCTATTGTACTGGACAGCGGCCTCATCCACTGGCTGGAAATTTCCAAAATGAAAGAAACATTTAAACTATGTTTTCTTTGCTTAGAGGGGCTTTGTTTAAAAAAAGAAAATGGGGGACTTAGGCCTATGTGATTATATATAGTCTATGTAGTTGCCGGGACAATGCCTACCTACAGTTTTTTTCATCCTTTGTTGTCAGACCATTTTTCCCCTTTTTGCACTACATATGTTCAACTGTGATTTTTGAAGGGATTTCTGAGGAAAATTATATGTTGTTTTTTTTTCAGTCTAAGATTTAACATGAATGCCTTGTTTGTCATTTTTAGGTGTCTTCTCAATATTTTGGGGTAAAATATGTGCAAAAAATAAAATCAATTTTTTACAATTCATACTGTTTTTGTAAGAAAAAAATGTAAGTTCTTTAATAAAATCTTATTGCATGTAAAATCCCCATTTCTCCCAGTTACAACGGTACCACATATGTATTGGTAGACACCCTTTCCTGCACAAGAGACTCCCCTAAACTGAAACACGCTTTAGGAGATTCTCAGATAAAATGCTGTTATGCGTACTTTGCAGGTTTCAAGAAAAGCAACCCTTTACATTTGAAATACCCCCGAAACTATATAGGCTTGTTGATGTGGGCACAGTTTTCTGGAAGCAATCCCTCAATTCATTCTTCGGTTGTACATGGTTGTACATGGTTCCCGTGAAAAAAAAAAAGAAAAAGCAGAATCAAAGCCACGTTTCTATTAAAAAAATATGCAAACCAAAAAAAACAAGGTAAATCTGAAAAGGTAAGGTCCTCCAAACAGTATCTAACATGCATAGGTACTGTCAAGGGAAGAGTTGCCAAACACCCCAAAGTAAAGCATGCGCGTAACGATAATTTTACTTCAAAATTTCAGCTCTGCAGACAAAGTGCGCTTTTTTAAAACTAAAATAACCCTTTACTTACACACATTAAGCTTTTTAGGCGCACCCTGCATATTGTAGTGGCCTCATCTTTCTGGAAGTGATCTCTCAAAGAATTCTTTGGTTGCACAGGGTTCCTTAAAGTGGACCAACACCCAGGGGGGATCGGCCCGGAAATCTATAAGATTCCCGGACCGATCAGATCCCTCCCCGCGGGGCATCCGAAATCGGGATGTCCCGCGGGGAGGAACCCCCCAGGAGGCCCACAATCCTCACCTTACCGGCGATCCAACGGCACATGCGCGAGACGCGGCCGCGTCTCTCGCTTCCCTCTAGCAGGGCGCGCTCCCGCGCCGGCCGTTTTGTGAATGGCCGGCGCAGGAGCGCTCCCTGTTAGAGGGAAGCGAGAGACGCGGCCAATGACAGCGCTCTGGTATGCGCGTCCAAGCAGCTTTGGACGCGCATACCAGAGCTGCTCTGAGCGCTGTCATTGGCCGGACGAGGTCACGTGGGAGCGGGGAGAGGTGAGTTTTTGCGGCGATCGGGGGGGTTTCAGACAGCGGGGCACCCCCGATCGGGGTGCCCCACCTAAGTGGACCAACACCCAGGATAGTCAAAATCCTGGGTGTTGGTCCACTTTAAAGTGGACCAACACCCAGGATTTTGACTATCCTGGGTTTTGGTCCACTTCGGCTGTGTGAAACCCCCCAGAAAGCCCCAAAATCTTACCTGTCCCCGCTGCCACGTGACTGGACGGTCCAATCCCCGCCAACGTCCAGGCGGGGATCAGGAACGTCCAAGCGGCTGCCGCCGCCGCCACCTCCCTCGCGTCACTTTCGGCGCGCGCGTCTACAGGGGCGCGAGGGTAAGATCAGGTAAGCGATTTGGGGTGTCTGGGGGAGATCGGGATGTCCCGCGGGGTGGGAGGTGATCGGCCCGGGAATCTTATAGATTTCCGGGCCGATCACCTCTCGGTGTTGGTCCACTTTAAAAATAAATGTATAAAAAAGCAGAATAAAAAACACAGTTTCTTAAAATATCAATATGTAAACAGGAAAAAACAAGCTAAATCTGAAAGCAAAAGGTGCCCCAGAGCAGAAAAATACCCAACATGCATAGATACTTTTAACCGCTTGCCTACTTGAGATTTTGTCACCCTTAGTTGACAGGCCATTTTTCAACATTTTGCAACATGTTTAAAGTGGACCAACACCCAGGGGGGATCGGCCCGGGAATCAATAAGATTCCCGGGCCGACCAGATCCCTCCCCGCGGGGCATCCGAAATCGGGATGTCCCGCAGGGTGAAACCCCCCAGGACGCCCACAAACCTTACCTTAACCCCGTTCCAACGGCGCATGTGCGGGGCGTGGCCATTTGTGAATGGCCGGCGCGCTCCCTGTTAGAAGGAAGAGCGAGACGCGGCCTCCAGCGCTCAGAGCCGATGTGGTTGGACGCCGCTTGTACGTGCATACCACAGTGGCTCTGAGCTCTCTGATTGGACGAGCGCCCGCGTAGGAGCGTGGGGAGGTGAGTGTTTACGGGCGTTCTGGGGGGTTTCACACAGCGGGGCACCCCCGGTCAGGGTGCCCCACCGAAGTGGACCAAAACCCAGGATAGTCAAAATCCTGGGTGTTGGTCCACTTTAACTGTGATTGCAGGAATTTCAATGAATTATTTTAAAATAATTTTGTATTTTTTTTCGTCTGTAATGTTTCCGCTGATTTTTTAAATATTTTTGAGTGAAAAAATTGTCTTGTTTATTTTAAACAAAACATTTATATTATTTATTATTATATTATTATAAGAAAACCATATTGCATGTAAAAATCCCTGTTTCTTCATTACCGTTGTATCACGTATGTATCGGAAGCCCCCCGTTCCTGCCCAGCAGACCCCCCAAACTGAAAAGAGCACTTTATAACATTTACAAATAAATACTACTTCTATCCACACTATAAAGGGTTAATTAAAAAAAATGTACCTGGGGTCCAATCTTTAAAAACCCTTAAAAATCCCCAAAACATTACTTGGGTTCCCCCCCTACCCAGAATAACTAGCCCGGGGACCAGCTATGCTGTGCTTGTAAGAACAGAGTGCAGGGAGCAACTTTTGTGGCTCTCGCCCTGCATGCTACAAGCCCACAAACCCTCTGTTGCCCCAAACTCTTTTGCCCCCAGGGCTTAAGGGTGGCAGGTAATGGGGGGCTGGGGGTTAATGGCAAGTCACCCGCTAACTGCAGGTGACTTACCAGGCCCCAATCCTTATGATTTGGTATAGGGGTCTCATGGACCCCTTACCAATCCACACAGGGTTAAATGTAGAAAAAAAAAAAAAAAGACACCACACAAAATTACTTTTATTTATACATTTTTTTTAACACTCACCTCCAATCCTGTGTCCCCCGGTGATTCTGTATGGCGGCAATCCGCTGAAGCTGCCGGGGTGATCCCTGGAGAGGGGTTGAGGAGGCATGGTATCACAGCCACCTACCCCTCCAACCTTCCTCCAGTGATCACCTCTGGCATCTGACTGCTCAGCCCTGGGAGTGGGATGACATCACTGGATGACGTCATCCGCCCTGCCCACAATTGGCAGGGCTAGCAGCAGTGACTGTGGAAGCATGGGAGAGGGCTCCTTTCGGGTCTTCCCCCCACAGAAGAGGAGGAGGCCTGCACGTTGAAGAGGAGACACCCAGAAGGGAACGCAGCTACAGGTGATTAAATGTCTTTTTTACCAGTTATTGGCGGCTGACGTGGGTGGGGGGCTATTCCAAGACCTCTCCTGAAGCCAGAAGACCCCCATGGGGGATCGGATGCCCCCCGGGTGAAGAGAAGACCTGGCCGGATTGAACTAGGGATCAGGAGAGTGTCTTTTTCTACATTATGTGCTAGGGGCAAAAGCCAGGCACATAACTCTCACATGCTTGGCACTTAACGCTAAGAGTTACGTGCTTGGCAACAGAAGGGTTAAACCTCAAAAATTCCCAGTTTAAGCTCCATGACAAGACTTGTAAAGTTCTTCTTTGGACTAGGCCGTATTTAGAAGAGAGTAATGGACGGACTAAAGTACATCTAGGGCGTGATTTAGTAAGTGTGCCAGAATAGAGAGCTAAAGCCACCAACACGTTAGCCAGCTTGTGCCAAGGTAGAGGGGATCATGCTAATTGTTTGGTGAAGCAAGTCTTACTTAGTCCATGCTTTCGGGGTTGAATTGCAACTTATGAGCCAATCTCTTACTGGACCAACACTCATTTTTCATAATATGGGTGTTTTTCCCACTCTGGGGAAGGGGCATCCTGTTTGCTGGGGTCCGCCTCAATTAACCCTTCTGCACACCTTGTAAATCTTACATTAATCTGCGCTCCCCCGACAAAACGCTGCAAAGTCATTTCCTGGGTGAAATTTCTGGGTTTTAGATTTGCTTTAAACTGAAAACCTTTGAAATCGCACTACATATTGTGTGCACGCATTTTGAAGATCTGATATCTTCTAATCTGTGTAGTGCATACATATAATTTATACGCATCGGAGGTATAGAATGGCAGCATCATATGTACATATACTGCATACATATAATTTATACGCATCAGAGGTATAGAATGGCAGCATCTTATGTACATATACTGCATACATATAATTTATACGCATCAGAGGTATAGAATGGCAGCATCATATGTACATATACTGCATACATATAATTTATACGCATCAGAAGTATAGAATGGCAGCATCATATGTACATATACTGCATACATATAATTTATACGCATCAGAGGTATAGAATGGCAACATCATATGTACATATACTGCATACATATAATTTATACGCATCAGAAGTATAGAATGGCAACATCATATGTACATATACTGCATACATATAATTTATACGCATCAGAGGTAAAGATTTGGCAGCATCATATGTATGTACATATACTGTCAAGCAGCACACAAAAATGTGTAGAATCTCCGCGGGACAATTCAGATGTTTCTTATTCAGATATAATGTTGCTTCTTTATGTATCAAATCACCACGTGGGTTTCATAACAAATGCTTTCATGTGTATCCACCACCTGTTACACTAAACACGTACCAGATAGCCAATGGCAAGACAGCGTTTTTCTATATATCAACAGTTGCTTCCTTATCAAATATTTTCCACATGGCCAAGTGAATGATTAACTCTATATTTAGAGATAGATCCCTTTTCCTTCATATATTCATCAAAGGCTGGATCGGTATAATTATTTCCTCATTTATTTTGAGCATGTAATAAAAAACACGCCTGTGAACAAGTCCTTGAGTGACGAAACGCGTTGGGCGGAACCTATTCTAATCACGTGATTCCTGAACAGAGCCGATGCCAGCCGAGCCCAAAGGCCTAGGCTTCGGTAACGTATGCGGTGCGGCGTCTGAGAACGTTCAATTGTGAAGTAAAGTGAATTGGCGGAGTAGAAGCTAGATTATCTGGATTCTTTTTATGAATCTTTTATAACCAACGCCTATACTTGTTTTTAATCTGGTAAGCATTTTTTAGCTGGTCTGCGCATAAGAATTTGATACAGTGTTACGCTATGTGCGGTTATGTGTTTTTTATTACATGCTCAAAATAAATGAGGAAATAATTATACCGATCCAGCCTTTGATGAATATATGACGGAAAAGGGATCTATCTCTAAATATAGAGTTAATCATTCACTTGGCCATGTGGAAAATATTTGATAAGGAAGCAACTGTTGATATATAGAAAAACGCTGTCTTGCCATTGGCTATCTGGTACGTGTTTAGTGTAACAGGTGGTGGATACACATGAAAGCATTTGTTATGAAACCCACGTGGTGATTTGATACATAAAGAAGCACCATTATATCTGAATAAGAAACATCTGAATTGTCCCGCGGAGATTCTACACATTTTTGTGTGCTGCTTGACTTTTTACTGTTGGGAGTGTTGGTGACACATTCTGGGTTTCTCCTTGCGTTGAGGACTTTTTGTTAATTTTAACAACTTATATCAATACAAATTATTATAATAATCCTGAGCGCGATTTCTTAATACCATTTGAATTATGTACATATACTGCATACATATAATTTATACGCATCAGAGATATAGAATTGCAGCATCATATGTACATATACTGCATATATATATTTTATACGCATCAGAGGTATAGAATTGCAGCATCATATGTACATATACTGCATATATATATATTTTATATGCATCAGAGGTATAGAATGGCAGTATCATATGTACATATACTGCATACATATAATTTATACGCATCAGAGGTATATAATCGCAGCATCATATGTACATATACTATATCCGTATACATGTACCTGGAACTGGATTTCTTAAGGTTCTTGTCCGTCCTGCAGCATGGAAATTTGTAGTCAATAACTTGGTAAATGATAGGGTTGTACATGGCGGCTGATTTTGCGAGCATAGTTGGTACGACAGAAAATTCAATAGGAACAGAATCAGGCTGCCCAAAAGCTGACCACACTGACACCACAGCATAGGGGATCCATGCAATGAGGAATCCTGCACAGATCAACATTGCCACCTGGTGGTAAAAAAAGAGAAATGCAATGCAAATGCATGAGTGAAGTGTTACAAAAGGATCGGACTTAATAAACATATTTTAATACAAAGCAAAATGTTCCTCTAATTGTTTTTTTCGGCCATTTTTCTGTGGCCCTGGCCGAGGACCACAGAACCACTGACGAGACTGCCCATCAACCGGGGTTTCCATGTTCAGGACAGAAACTGAATTCGAACACCGACTTCTGGCTGCAGCGGTGGACTGGGGCCAAAAATCAGCCCATGCCCCCCCCCCAACCACGATGCCTGGGCTATAGCTTTAGGGGCGGGCAGGGGTTCCTTGGCTTGTGGGTACAGTGCAGCTGGGTATCGGGGGCTGAGAGGGAGACTAAGGGGGCAGGGATTAAATGTGGGTGTTAAAAGCAGCAGCCCAACTGGCCCCAAAGCAGTGCGACCAGTCCGCCCTTGGCAGCCAGTGTTCGGGTTTGGGAACCCAAACATGCAAACTTCAGTACAAACCCAAACTTTGCTGTCCAGGTACGCTCAACATTAGACAGGGGTGTCTATGTGACCACACTTGAACGTTTTTTGTGGAAAATTGAAAAGAAAGAGGGGGAACGAATTTGGAGACCTCCTACAGCATCTACAGTGCACTGCAGGAAATTGACTAGAGGCACATGGGATAGGCTTCAGGTGAGTTCCTTACTTACTGCCTCATTTTTTCCATTGCCTGGACTGTCCCTTTAACTGGGCTAGGATGAGTCAGTTGCAGGGGAGAAACTCATTTTCTTGTGGGGCCTGTGGAGTCACAACTCACTTCAAAAGTCTCTTTCCAACGTTTATTACACACAGCAACTTCCAAATCAGCCTCAGTAAGCAAACACAGTCTCTGGATTCTGGGGTCACTCTAGTGGCTGGGACTATACAACTGCAGTACCTTATATGATGGTCTTTAGTGTACTCCTCATGCTCTTCCTAGGTCCTCATGGATTCTCTCACAGAGGCTCGCTGTCTTGCTGTGCTGGCTTACCAGACTATCTCCCTCTTCACTTCTGTGTGTGTTAGCTCCAAAACCATTGTTCTGTTCCCCACACTGTCTCTCAGGCAGCTTCACTAGGCCTCCTGTGCGGTGTATGTGCCCTCTACACACTGCCCTATAACTGCTGCCTCACTACATGACTCCTACTGCTACTACTGGCTATTCCAGGAAGTGGTAGAAGTATTTAACACCTCTGGTTGTGATGTCACTCCCTCACAGCAGCCTCTGGTGGTTAACTATATAACTGCTGCTGTTTATTATACACAGCTAGGCTGTTTCTGTACAAGGATTTGTATAATATTTTAAGAAAGAGAGGAGCTTTCCTAGATCGGAAAGTATTTGCACAGTACCCAATACAAGGACAGATAGCAAGATCAAAGGCCCTTTAGAAAAGCTAAGGGTGCATTCCCAAGGATTAGCTTTAAATTTACACAGCCAAACACATCCAACTAGTGGACACATGTTTCGAACTTTAGGCTCTCATCAGCACTAGGTCGGATGTTTCTGGCACGTGTCCACTAGTTGGATGTGTATGGCTGTGTAAATTTAAAGCTAATCCTTGGCATTGCATCCTTAGCGTTTCTAAGGGACTTGGATGGCACAGAGACATAAAGAGATGATTTGCATAGCTCCACCTGCTGCAAGGATTGATGGGTAGTGCTATCTGTCCTTGTATTGGGTACTGTGCAAATACTTTCCGTTTTAGGAAAGCTCCTCTCTTCCTTTACCTAAGTAGAGGGTTTTTTGGTCTCTTTAGCCCCCCTATATTAAGCCTAACATGGGTCTCTCCACATACTGGCTTTCAACACTGTTATAATATTTTAAGTAACCCTGTTTTCACCCGGGCCACATGTAGCCAAGCCCCTGGATTTTATTTATTCATGACCACCTTGTTTTGAACTAAGAGGTGGACCTATCTCCACCCTTTTTGTATCAGACTATGTGGGGCACACCAATGTGTATGTAGGCGCCCCTACATGCAGTGAAGTGAATAAATCGAATCTAGAGTCTGGGCTACATCATGTTCAGCAACTCACCAGGTGTTCTGTAACGCAGGTAAGCAAACAATTATTTGTTTTTGGACCTAGCTTGGACAATCCATTGAACACTAATGTAATCTGAAGGTCATAACATATCTATAGAACATGTCTCTACAGATAAGTAGGTTACCTTGGTCAGCTTGATCTCCATCGTGTTATTTTTCTGATTACTGGTATCGAAGTGTGCCACTTCCTCTGCCGATGACTTGACTTTGGCAATGATCTTTACATAACAAAATACAATGAGGGCAGTGGGGAAAAGGAGGCAGAAAAACAAGATGCTGATTACGAAGACCTTCCCTCGCAGTGAGGCCTGTGCCAGCCACCAGTCTAATGTGCAGGTAGTGCCAAATGGCTCAGGGGCATAGTTTCCAACTCCCACCAGTGGCAGAGTCGCCCAGAAAGATGCATAGGACCAGACTAGGATCACGCTGATGAAGGCATGTTTCCTTTTTAACCAAGTACCTACAACAATAAAAAAAACTTTGTAGAGATAATCAGCAATGGACTTGTCTTCATTTATTGTCAGATGAGCTGTATTTTATTATCCAGTCTATATAAAGTAGCATTTCTCCTTATCTAGCAATCTATATATAGATCTATACAGTCAGGGCTGTATTTGACGATTGACTCTTTGTCGATGCTGCCCTAGGCACTTCAAGTGCTCGCACCCCCTTTTTGTTAAATAACATTGAGCAGGGCCAGCTCCAGGTTTATGCGGGCCCTTGGGTGATAGAGTATCAGTGTGCCCCTTGCAGTGTGGTATGACTCCATGTATGGTGAATACTGCTAAAGAATAAAAAGAAAAAATAATAGAAGGAATTTCAAAGTGTAGAAGGAATGACCGAAAGAAAGAGAAATAAGGAATAGAAGGAATAACAGAAAAAATGTAAGCAAAAAAGAAAAAAATTGATGGAACGAAATAAAAAATAAATGCAAAGCAACAAAGAGAAAAAAGCGGGTAAGACCATGAAGGAATGGGAGAAAAAAAGAGAACCGAGAGAGAACGGGAGAAAAAAGAGTCGGAAGGAAAGAATAGAAGGAATGATAGAAAAAAATAGAAGGAAAGAAAAGGGAAGAGAACGAAGGAGAGGCGCTGCTAATTGTAAGTTGTTAGTGGGCTGGGGGAGAGGTGAGACTCCGTGCTGCACACATCAAGGAACGGGGAAGGCCGGCCTGACTGACAAGCCAGGGACCTTTCATCTTTCTTTGAACTGTTCTGGGCCTCTGTAGCTGAGGGGGTTAATGATTAGAGCAGCAGTGGCTGGGAGCTGGGCTCTCATTAACCCCTTGCTGGCAGTTAGTTGTACTGAATTAGGAGCAGCCCTGACTCCACAGTCTCCTGTATTTGATATTTAGAGTGGACCAAAAGCAGACGGGGAGGCTGATTCATCATTAGCGGCAGGTAGCGACAGATGAGCGTCTGTAGCAGGCATTTTCAGAGCGCCTGCCAGTAGTCGCTTTGCTCAGCCGTGGGTCGCTACTTCATAGCGACTCAGTCGCTGTTCAGTAATGTTGTCGCTATTTGACCAGTACAGCGCTGTATGGGAGCGCATGTTAGCGACTGCTCATAGCGACCGACTCACACCATATTCAGGAAAAAAACAGCTGCAAAAATCTCTGGCGCTGAAAAATAGTTGTTTGAAGCCCAGAGCGCAGGAGGCAGTGTGTTTAAAGTCTGTTTTCAAGCATCTATCAACTAGTAACAAAGCAAAAACATATAGAATTACATTGTAACAACATTGTAACATGAACACTTGAATGGCAGACCTGTAATGTCATTTCTGAGGAAATATATAAAAAATGAAAAAATTATGAAAAAACTGCTTTTTCAATGCCAGAAGAGGTCAAAGAATTATTTGTGATTTTTTTGGGGAAAAAAAAACCCGTTTAAAGAGAAGAAAAGGATCATCCATTGAAATGTATGGGAGAGCGTCAGGTAGCGAGAGGTCATACCTGGCGCTGTGCAGGGCTGAACATTGGCGCTGTTCGCTGAGGCTGTAAAAATGATGAATCAGACGCTACATGGCGCTATTCCAGTCGCTAAACAGATTCTGCTTGATAAATGTGTAATTGCGTGCCGTGTCCGGCGTTGACCAGTCGCTATCAGTCGCTACCTCTCACTAACCAGGTGCTACCTGACGCTATTCCTTCTTAAATAAGGGCCTAAGACTCTATGGCTGCTAGATTCCTCACTTTCCTTTATGTGTAAAAGCCCCCAGATCTCTGAGTTGACTTACCTAGCTGGTTATCCCATGCCGGCCAGCTGCTCCCGCACTAGGCCTATCTCAATGGCCTCAATCCAGGGGTTTCACAAATTGGCATGCCCCAAGGTCACTGACCAAAACCCAAGTAAGGCAAAAGCCCAGGTTTTGTTCCACCTTAATTTGCAACCCTCCAGCCCGAAGTGAGAAACCCATTTCTCTGTGGGCTCCATGTGTCTAAGGACAGGAGGTTGCAGCATGCACTGCAGTGACCAGCACCTCCTTTAGTAGAAAGCACTGGCTTCTGCATTGTGAACTTTGAACAGTCCGCCACCAGAGGCAACCTTGCATCTGCTTACTGTTCAGCTGGGGAAATGGGGAAGGGAAAGCCCATGCCATAGGCTGACAAATTATTGTTGGTATACTTTATAGAGGAGCAACCAACTCCCTAGTGTCTATAATACTAAAGGGCTGGTATACTGCCTCTTTAAGGGGCATCCCAAATTGGGATTCCTCACTGTCTGTATCCCCAGGGATTGTCCAGTGCTCTCACCCATGCCATGCTGCATACGGGCTTTACCTTCAGCCCGGCATGTACCCCCCCCAGGTATTTCTGAATGGCCGGTGCCAACTCTGCTATAGGATCTGCATCTATTAAAGCAGGTTCAAACCCTTTGGTCCAGACTGGAGTGTAAAAGGCCCCAGGGCCTAGGATTCCCTGTTTTCAGGTCAGAATTCCCCACTCTATAAAACCCCCCAGTCACCCAGTGTACTGACCAATCAGCCAATCCAACGTCGCATGTGTTGGTCATGGCCACATCACCGGCTTTCCCCAGCTAATGCCATTTATGAATAGCAAAGGCGGACACCTGGGTCTTTCCTCATTAGAATAGATTGCCGGATAATGCACATGCGCCATGGGATCGCTGCTGAGGTAACAATTCTTGGTGAACCTGGGAGGGGGGAATCAATAAACTTCCCTTCTCAATCAGTTATTTGTGTGCTCCCACTGCTCCTGCTTACTATTTACTATTCTGTGCATCCCCTCAATCTCTCAGTTGTCCTCTCATTTACTTTCCTTCCATCTTCTTTCTACTTCTTTCCATCTGCCATTGTTGTGTGAATGCATATCTCCCAACCGTCCTAATTTGGGCAGGACTGTCCCAGGATCGCACCAACGTTCAATTGTCCCGCGCCGTCTCCATGTGTCCGGCCCCAGGTGTGCAGCCGAGCGCACGGCGGGACTCCAGCAGCAAGGACCCTGCTCACATCACTCGGGTCCTGCTCGGGTGCAGGAAAGAAAAATGTAGTGAGGGGTGAGGTGGAAGGTGTGTGTGTGTGTGTGTGTGTGTGTGTGTGTATGGAGGGATGACCCTTACTGACTTTAATGGAGTGATGCTGCTCACTGGCTATAGTATATGTGCGTGGGGCTTGCCTGTAATTATTAATAGTAATAATAATAATATGTAATTCTTAGGTGGTGTTTCCCTTTAAGGGTATGGCAGGGGCGTGGTTTAAATGCAAAAAAATGTCTTCATGTGTCTGTCTTTCCAGTTTTCAAAAGTTGGGAGGTATATATATATATATATATATATATATATATATATATATATACTATACTGGGCCAGGAAAAGTACAGCAGGGCTGGTCTGCCCCAAAAAGTCCCAGACCGTTTTTTAGTCCCAGTCCGCCCCTGACTGTACCTTACAAGTAACTGTACGGCCAGACCCTAAAATCACAGTACAGGTCCTACCTCCAATATTTCTGCCCCTCTGCTCTCTCAGAAGAGAACTGTTGCTATTTTATTTTGCCTGTTATAAAGTAAGAAGCACTTTCTTAAAAAAGAAAATATTTACCTGGAACATACAGACCAAGATTTTTCACATCATTTTAAACAGTGGAGGGGGGCAATCATTTATTTTCATCTTTGGGATACCTCAAGCACACAGAGGACCTGGCTGGAGAGACGTGCAAAGCTTGAGTATATCTCCTAATATTTACACAGCCATCACTTTTTACATGTGGGCATGTGTTTCAGGCTAGTGGCCCTCATCAGCCAAAGGCTGTGATTGCTGTATGGGGGGGGGGGGGGGGGTTGGGGTAAAATGAGCCACTTTAGAAACAGGCCCTTGGTAACCTTAAACTGGACCTTCAGCATAATTTCATGAAAAGCCCAAACCCTAAAAGAAACGATTCCCCTGCATCTAAAATGAATAGATTTTATTCATTTAAAGAGGGGGGGGGGTCTATCTTTCCCCACACTCAAACACTCAATCCAGTACTATTTTTTCATAAAGCAATGCCCCCACAGGCTCAAAAACTAGGGCCACAGACCTCACTTCTTCCACCCTCCTCTTCCAGGTTCCGGATCATAGCAATTAGCCGCCGGCAGTCCCATGGGTCCGGGACCACCCAACGATGGAACCAGTCCTGGGAAAGGTATAATTTCATGGTTCAGGTTTTTGGTCTTACGGGGGCTATGCACCAATTGGAATATCTCCACTAGACACAAGCGATCCCACAACCACCATACAGGGCGTGGGACCTCTTTACATTTTTCCAAAAGTTTTCTTTTTTATCTTTTCTTATTCTCTTATTTTCTAGTATATGGGAAAATCCACCAATATAAGGTGGGTTAGCTAAATACTTACAATTGAGTATTGCTTCGGTTAATGTGAAATTATTAGATAAACGAATGTATGGCCCTAGGGGCCAAAGCTGTATTGTCACAGTAGAGTCCTTTATTGTTTTCATTTGTCCCTTTGTGGGGTGTAACATGCAGATCAGCATCAATAAATGATCCAATCGCCTATTTAAACATTTCTGAATATAATGTGAAAGCAGAACAACTACTCCTCTGGGGTGGGGGGAGTCCTCCCTCTCCTCCAAGCTCATCCCATCTATCTACCGATCACCCTCCACCCAGCTCACCCCATCCATCCCTCCACTTCATCACCAAATTAATCCATCGATCCCTACCCCTCTCCTCCTAGCTCATCCCATCCATCCCTCCCCCTCTTCTCTCAGCTTCTCCTATCCATCCACCTTTTCCTCCCAGCTCATACCATCCATCAAACCCTCCCCTTCTCCCAGCTCATCCCTCCCCCACTTCCCCTCAGTTCATCCCATCCTTTCCTCCTATCCATCCCTCCCTCACGCTCCTCCCTGCTAATCCCATCGCCAATGGCAGGACATGTTGCATGGGGTGTGCCGAAGGGTGTGTGACTTAATTTGTCCCTCTTTGCCACTTTGAAAAGATGGAAGGTATGTCTTAGGCCATTGACTTGGATTCTTAAAATGGACCAACACCTTTACCAGAAAGAGTGCTCATATGCATCCTTCCTTATGGCAATTAAAATTGCTGCACATAAAAATTAATTTACCTTTTAACTCCCAAAATGGCATCCTATAGACCTGCAGGCCGCCTGCAAACAGGAAATGCTGCAGGGTTTTATGCTGCTGTGCATTGTGGGTTTAGTCCTGGGAAGCTGAGAAAGTAAAACGAAGGGAAGCTCCAAGATGGCCACGACCAGGATAAAATGGTACTTGTAGTAATAAATCATTTGACAACTCAGTAAATGTGTTATTGAAAGCAATCATTGTATCTATTATAGTCATAATGTGTATTCTTTTGTATATTTAATAAACATATATTGAAAAGAAAATTGATAATCAGCAATAAAACACATGAGAAGCTGGTGGCTCATTCAACTCGTTGACATGTGTCACTTTGTGGAAGATTTATTAGTAAAACTTGTTTCAATTGACATATGTGTCTGAGCCATGCTTTACTCACCATATATCAAATGGCATATTTTTAAGTAACGATCAATGCTGACAACTGTCATTGTTATGAGGCTTCCGATGCCAAAAAAGAAGCCGATCCATCCGTACAACTGACAGAAGCTCCAGCCGAACACCCAGCGGTGACTGAAGCACGAGATGATGGCGAATGGCTTCCCTGTCACTGCAATGAGATAGCAGCCAATCTGTTATGAGACAACGTGACACATAGGTTCATATTGTAGCACATGATTAGGTTCTTAGATCCCTCCTTGTCATTAGAAGCCGATGTGTAATGAGAAAGGTATGATAAGAAATGATACGCCTATGAAACAACTATAAAAAAAGCACCTACTTAGGGGTTTATTCATCAAGGGATAGCCTTGTAGCGGCAGGCAGCGTCTGGTGAACGCCGGGCACTGTACACAATACCACATTTATCAAATCGATTCCAGTGAGCGACTCTAACAGCGTCACGTAGTGTCTGATTCATCATCACAGACGGCTCAGCGGATCCCGGTGGCGCTCTAGCTTCCAGAGCACCTGGTATTACCTGAAGCTACCTGTCGCTCTCCCAAACATTTAAATGGATGTTACTTTTCTTCTTTTTAAACAGGGTTTTCTTTTAATTTTTTTTATTTTTATGAAATTATTGTGTGACCTCTTCTGGCCTATTAAAAGTCATTTTTGATTTTTTTTTTATATTTTTATGCAGAATTGCCTGCCAGCGACTGAGGCGCTCTGTAATAGCGACTCACAGCCGATCATAGCGACCACTAGCGGTCGCACTTAGCGCGGCTCTACAGACGCTAATCTACCGATAGCTGCCGAGAGTAATGAATCAGCCTCTAAGTAGCTATTGTTGAATTTACTATAAGTCAGTTTTGATGTTAAGCCTTTTGATTTACGGTATAGGGGGCATATTTAAAGTGGAACAAAACACTGCATGGCTGGCCGCTGGGGGACCCTGATTTGGGATGCCTAGCTGTGTGAAACCCTCCAGATCTGCAGCTTACCTTTCCCCGGTCCAGTGGCATATGCGTGGGCTCTCATCCAGTCGGAGCCGTTTGCCGTGCATGTCATTAAGCAAAAGGCACTAAATTGTTTGCAATGCAACACACACGCGGCCACATCTCCTGCTGTGGGCATGCCCCCACCCTAGCCATCCAGCAGTCGCGCACTGCTGGGGGGCGTCCATTGCAGACTATCAGAGCCATTTCCTGAATGACATAAGCATGGCAATTGGCTCTGATTGGAAAATATGGAATGGTTGAAGCACACCTTTTGGTATATAGGATGTTTAGAACAATAGGGATATAACAAGGATGGTGTTCAGCCTATCTTAAACAGGACCTTCACCCCGAATAAGACCATTTCTTATATGTTTCCCCCCACCCTGTACATACTCACATTAAAAATCATCCTACCTGCATCTACTGCATTTTCTGAGCCTTTAAACATTCAAGATGGCGGCCCATGGAGTTTCAGGCTGCCTGCAAACAGGAAGCGTCTTCTGACTGTGCTGCTCTGCATTCTGGGATTTCTGACCTTTTCCTGACCCCAGCTCTGCTCTGTCTGTGCAAAACACAGCTATAACCGAGCCCCCCCCTGCACTCCCCCCCCCCTCCGCTCCTCAGTATGTGATGCTACTGAGCCAAGATTGCGGCGCTCAATTCCTAGAGTCCTGAGCAGAGTTTCAGGCCAATGGGGAAAAGAATAAAGAGTAAGTAATTAAAAACGTTAAATATATTAATTTTAGATGCTGGGGAATAGTTTAAGGGTTTGGGCTTTTCATTAAATGACACCGAAGGTCCACTTTAACTCTGAGTTCTACCTCACAGAGATACACACAAAATATGTAGGAGAAAAAGAGAGGCGAACAACCAAGATTTGAATGCAAAATAACATAGTGATTTTAATAAGGTTTAGTGATATATACAGCATATAGGAAATACAGGGAATCAAACCCAAAAATGACCGCTAGGTGGCGCTTTTGGAAAAGATCAGCAGTCAGTGTAATAACACACACTTATATAAAGCAGGAATTAATGAGAGGGATCACCAGAAATCATTCATAAATACAAATAGTGGCTTTGCAATGTTGGGAGTGTGTGAGCACCCCATGATGCCAATGTAATTAATATAGGCAATCAAAATCAATATACAACAGAGAAACAAGTGAATCAATGAGCAAAAGGAACTTACAGACAGCACCAGGGTGGAAGTAACCCTCGACGTTTCATTTGCAATAACCTTCTTCAGGAGAGAGCTCCCAACATTGCATTGATTTCTGGTGATCCATCTCATTAATTCCTGCTTCATACAAGTGTGTGTTATTACTCTGTTCATCATGTTCCTTCTTAGACATCTCCTCTCAAGACTTGGGCCCTTATTTATGAAGGAAAAGCGACAGGTAGCGACTGGTGAGCGGCCAGTAATGACGGGCCCCGCCACGAGAACGCCGGCTCCCCACCACAATCACACATTTATCAAGCCAATCCTGCTTAGCGACTGACAGGCTGATTCATTAATAGCGCCAGGTAGCTGTAAGTCGTGCACCGGTAGGTCTCTCAAGGTACAGCAAAGCCACAGACAAGAAAGCGACAATGACACCAGCTTATGCAAAACACGTTTACTAAAACAGGCTTCTGAAAATACTTCAAATATATGCAGCAAACAGTGAAATAATAACAACAGTTTCCCTACCCCAAAGCTGACCCAAACTGCGTAGCAGGCACTGTTCCAGAGGGATGCACTGAGTAAAACTGCAGACAGCTCAGTGCACAACAGCCAATGTCTCCTGTAGCAAAGTTCCTGTGTAATCCGGAATCCAGAATCCAACAGCAAAGCAAAGCAAAGTCTTGGCCTGTGTAAAGTCTCTCTATCTAACTAACTAGCTAACAGGCAGTCTATAGCACGTGCATGTATTAATTAAAGTACTGACCCGGGCCTTTGGTAAACTCCAGCTGAACAGATCTCCTTCACAAAACGACCGGATGCACCACGCAGCTCTCAGGAGTCTTTCAGGCAAAAATCCACAGCCTCTGATTCAGATCCAGTTGTCAGTCTTTCTTTATCTGTTGCACGCCAGGCCACCACTTGCTCACATGGCCTTTTTCTCTCTCTTTCAAGATGGTGCCCAGTCTGCTTGCTCCTTGCTCTAGCACACACAGCACATGTCATCTCCTGCTCCTTAAGATCAACAAGTCTCTGCAGAGAGTTAGCTGTGTGAACAGGGGAACCAGTGGCCTCTTGTGGCCAAACAACAGGACGGCAGTTTTTATAGAATAGTCCTGGTTTCACCCTCTTACATGCCACCCCACTAGAGGTTGTCGTCCTCGGCAACCCTCCCCAAACAAACTCCTCCTGAGCATAGCGTTGCGGGGGCACACCAGCATTGGATCTCGTTGACCTTCTCAGCACAATGGTTTCAGGGGTATCTGGTGCATTAGGCAGCTCTGCCAAGGGGGGGGCCACCACTCTGTCAGCATTCTCGCGGGGTGGCAGACCCGATCCCCCTGGGGCAACAGCGGGTATCTGGGCAGGGGCGACCCACCAATCTTCCTCATCGGCTGAGAGGCTCTCCTCTGTTCTGGGAGCGTGAGGGGGCATCTCTTCCTCATGCACCGGCTCATCAAAGTTACATTGTCTTAGCATGTTACGGTGCAAGTTTCGTGAGAGTCCCCCAGTCCCCACTGGTTCTACCTCATAGACCGGAATGTCAGGGTCCACTCTCCTTTTCACCATATATGGAACCGCCTCCCACCGCCCATCCAACTTCCCAGATGGTCGCTTAGCTCGGACCATCACTCTATCACCCGGGGAATAACTATCTCTCTGCACAGGTCCTGGGGCAGGGTGCACCACTTGTTCCAGGCGTTCCCCTACAACTTTGTGGATCGCTCTTAGACGGCGGCGGTGTTCTTGCATCCATGCAGTAGCACTTCTCGGTTGTGGTTCCTTTGGGTCAGGCATGTGGAGATCTTCCACCTCTCGTCCGGCTCTTCCAAACATGAGCATATGGGGGGAGTAGCCAGTGGTATTGTGTACCCTATTGTTATAGGCCCACATCAGTTCAGGTAGATATTCGGGCCACCTAGCCTTTTGTCCATTCTCCAATGTCCGTAACATCTGAATCAAAGTCCTATTAAAGCGCTCACAGGCCCCATTCCCTTGGGGATGGTACGGAGTGGTGCGGGATCGTTCAATCCCATACAATTGATACAGTTCATTCATCATATTTCCTTGAAAACATGCTCCTTGATCTGAGTGTATTCTCTGGGGGCACCCGAAGACTTGGATAAAGTGTTTGCAGACAGCCTCTGCAGCTGACTCAGCCGTCTGGTCTCTGGTGGGTACAGCCACCGCATACTTGGTGAAATGGTCGGTCATTACCAGACAATACGAGTGTCCTGAGGCAGAGTACCCAATCTGCACATAGTCAATCATAAGCAGTTCCAACGGGGCTGAAGTCTTGATTGTCTGGACGGGGGCCCGCTGTTCGGTGCTTTTACTCAGTCCACAAGATCGACACTTAAGACAGGCTTCGGCCACCATGTCGGCCAGATCTGGACAATACACAAATCGTTGGAGCCACTTAAACGTTTTCTCACTTCCAAAATGAGCACCCCTCTCGTGGGCTTCCCGCGCAGCCTCTGGGCCCAATGACATAGGGATTACAATCTGTTGCCGATGCTGCAGCTCTGTCTGTAGGTATATGGTCCGACACAGGAGGCCCTGGGTAACAGTCAGCTTATCCCACTGTCTCAGCAACTTTTGGCCCTCTGGAGTCAAACGGGCCCTTTCTTCCGGCCGAGGCCAGGTCTTGGTCCGGACCCATTCTCTCACTCTCCACAGATCAGGACAGCTGTTCTGGACTCTCTCCCAGTCGGTCAATGTCTTCCCCAACACCATGGGCATTCCGGACGCCACCCCACTTGCATGTGCCACGTCCTGGAGCACGGGTAATCGACCAAGGTCAGGAGTTTCAATGTCCTCTAACTCCTCATCACCCCTCTGCGGCGGTGCCCCCACGGGGACTCGGGAAAGTGCATCTGCATTGCTGTTCTCTTTACCAGACCGGAACTTGATGCGATACTTAAATTTAGAAAGGCGAGCCAACCACCTCTGCTCCAGGGCACCGAGCTTGGCATTCTCCAGATGAGCTAGGGGGTTGTTGTCTGTCATCACGGTCACTTCCGCGCCTGTCAGGTATTCTGCAAACTTTTCAGTCATGGCCCACACCAGAGCCAACAGTTCCAGCTTGAAGGAGCTATAGTTGTCGGGGTTGCGCTCGGATTCCCTCAGAGACCGGCTCCCATAGGCAATGACTCTCTCACGCCCATCCTGGACTTGGGATAGCACAGCTCCCAACCCATGCAGACTCCCATCAGTGTACAGCAGGAATGGTATATCAAACTGCGCGTAAGCCAGGATCGGGGCACTGGTTAGCGACTCCTTCACTGCCTCAAAGGCCTCTTGCTGCCGGGGCCCCCAACCAATGGGACGATTTTTCGGACCTCCTGCGGTGCCTCTCAGTAACTCGTTCAAAGGGCCCACCAACTGAGCAAACTTGGGTATAAATCTCCTGTAGTAACTGGCCAGCCCCACGAATGCCCGTACTTCTCGTAATGTCACCGGCCGGGGCCACTGCTGGACGGCTTCCACCTTGCTGGGGGCGGGTTTTACACCCTCGGAGGTGACCACATGTCCCAAGTACTCTATCTGCTGTCGAAACAGTTGGCACTTCTTGGGCTTAATCTTGAGCCCATGATCTCGCAGTCGCCCAAGGACCTGTTTCAGCTTCTGAAGATGGTCCTCGAAGGAAGCTCCAAACACCACTATGTCGTCCAAGTATATCAACACTGACTCGAAGTTGAGGTCCCCCAGACAGTGCTCCATTAACCGCTGAAATGTCCCTGGGGCATTGGTGAGGCCGAATGGCATTCGGTTAAATTCGTAAAGTCCCATGGGTAAAATGAAAGCCGTCTTCGCTTTGTCTTTCTGGGCTACCGGTACTTGCCAATATCCACTGGCCAGGTCAAGGGTCGAGAAGAATTTCGCCTGGCCCAGGGCTGACAATGACTCTTCAATCCGCGGGAGAGGATATGCATCCCGGACGGTCTGGGCATTCAACTTCCGATAGTCCACGCAGAACCGGAGACTCCCATCTTTCTTCCGCACCAAGACTACTGGGGCAGCCCACGGACTCTGACTCTCTTGAATCACCCGATTTTCCAGCATGCTGGCTACCATGTCCTTCACCTCTTGGTACATTTTGGGAGGGATTTGTCGGTAACGTTCTCTAATCGGTGCAGCATCGCCCGTGGGGATTTCGTGTTCAATAGCAGAAGCACACCCAAAGTCCTCGTCATGTCTTGAGAACGCCTCCTGAAATTCCCAGAGAGTATCTTCCAGCAACTTCTGTTGTCCTGGGGTCAGGGTCTTACAGTCCACTCCCAACTGGGCCATGATCACTCTCCCATTCCACTTCTCTGTCGGGATCTCCTTCTGCTGGACTTCCACAGCATAAGTCCAGGCCGACCTTCTATCAGGCTGTAACGTGAAGTGGCTCTTTCGGGGTATACCCCCTTCGGACACATAAACGTCTGCCAGGACAGCATTGCCAGGAACGGTTAGCTCACAGTCTTCAACGTTCAAGCAACGTACCGGTACACACCCATTTGTCACAATGGCAAGGGCCCGAGCTATCAATGGGCGAGCCTGGGGTTCCTCTTGCTGGGCTGGCTCAATCAGGACCTCCAATCCATTAAGTCGTCGCCCAGCCCCCACCGGCAGCATCAATACTCGTTCTTGTCGCGGTGGGATCTTTACCGGGGTCCCCCCTGGCACCTTCGCTCTTCCGACAGGCCGACCAGAGAGGTTACTCTTTTGCAGACTACAGCTTCTCACCATCTGTTGAAGAACCTTCTGAGTTGGCCGGTGAGTGGTGGCCCGTTGCCAATACTTTGGCCCTTCTCTGGCATAGAGCTGATGGTCTAGGTCTCTCAGCACATTCATACCCAGCGTCACGTCCATCCCGCTCCGAGAAGAGTGGTCCACCAGCACGACCCCCTTCTTGCCCACATCTTGCCCAAGCACTCGGACCCGCATCCAGACTATCCCTCGGACATCCATCTCCTTATTGTCGGCAGCCGTCAACCTGATGACACTTCCATCTTCCGGCTCCATCATATGTCCAAAGTGTCTTTCAAAGAACTGTAAGGGCATAAGGGTGCACTCTGATCCTGTATCAACCAGGCAGCGTACCTTCTGACCTTCCAACTCGGCTTCCATGACGGGGCTGCTGGCATACAAGTCATGATCCTTTCGCACAGGGCTTAGCTGTTGACATACCGCCGCAGGGCGCCCAGTTACTGCGGCGGTCGGCAGTTTAACGGTTGCTCAGATTCCATCCGTTCGGGGCATTCTCGGGCTATATGGCCGTACTGCCGACAACCCCAACAGAGGGGGCTTCTTCTGACAGGTCCCCGCACCTGACTTCTCATGCGTGGGGTGGTGTGGCGTGCTGGAGTCACTTCTGGGGGTTGGGAAGATTCTGTCTTCATCTGGGACACCTCCAACCGCAGTTCCCTTAATTCAGCTCGCAGGGCCTGGACCACTGTCTTTAGGGACTCGGATTCCTCAGATCCCGGGTGTTTCTTCATAGCATGAGAGCTGCTCACAACCCTCGCCTCCACAGGGACATGCTCCTCCTCCCTTTCCATGGCAGCTTGGTAGATACTATAAAATGACATGTCGGGTGCCACCCGGGTCATCTCTCGCAGCTTATCCTGCAGGAACTTGTTGGAGAGCCCCACTATGAACTGATCTCTCAGCAGTCGGTCCACTTCCCGGAAGGCTCCCATGCCACCTGGGTCTCGCCGCTGTATCTCATTGAGCATTTCTTGGAGGACATTGGAATACTGCATAAGAGTCTCATCTTCCTGCTGTGGGCGGTTAAAGAAGTGGCTCCTTAGCTGTACAACTTTAGCATGGCCCCCATGAGCTATCTCCAGAAGGGACAATATTTTCTCTAGAGTGTCTCTCTCAGATTCGGGCCTTACCATCACTGTCCGCCTGAAATCACCCTCTAGCGTTCCCAGTGCAACCTCTGCCTGCAGTTCGGGGGTCAGGTTACACATTCTGGCAGCACTCCGCACCCTCTCAGTCCAATCTTGCAAAGTCATGCTTTTCCCATCAAATTTTGGCAGATAGCGCAACAGCGCCCCCACCGGGATGTATGCTATTGGGGGAGACATGGTGCTACAGCCCGGCTGACCTTGGGCCGGCATACCCTGAGCTGGGTCCTGCTCCGGTGCCACTGGCGCCGGGGGAAGGTCTCCCGCCGCGTTCCCGTCCATAACGAATGCTGTACCCTGCCAGCTACGCCAAAATGTAAGTCGTGCACCGGTAGGTCTCTCAAGGTACAGCAAAGCCACAGACAAGAAAGCGACAATGACACCAGCTTATGCAAAACACGTTTACTAAAACAGGCTTCTGAAAATACTTCAAATATATGCAGCAAACAGTGAAATAATAACAACAGTTTCCCTACCCCAAAGCTGACCCAAACTGCGTAGCAGGCACTGTTCCAGAGGGATGCACTGAGTAAAACTGCAGACAGCTCAGTGCACAACAGCCAATGTCTCCTGTAGCAAAGTTCCTGTGTAATCCGGAATCCAGAATCCAACAGCAAAGCAAAGCAAAGTCTTGGCCTGTGTAAAGTCTCTCTATCTAACTAACTAGCTAACAGGCAGTCTATAGCACGTGCATGTATTAATTAAAGTACTGACCCGGGCCTTTGGTAAACTCCAGCTGAACAGATCTCCTTCACAAAACGACCGGATGCACCACGCAGCTCTCAGGAGTCTTTCAGGCAAAAATCCACAGCCTCTGATTCAGATCCAGTTGTCAGTCTTTCTTTATCTGTTGCACGCCAGGCCACCACTTGCTCACATGGCCTTTTTCTCTCTCTTTCAAGATGGTGCCCAGTCTGCTTGCTCCTTGCTCTAGCACACACAGCACATGTCATCTCCTGCTCCTTAAGATCAACAAGTCTCTGCAGAGAGTTAGCTGTGTGAACAGGGGAACCAGTGGCCTCTTGTGGCCAAACAACAGGACGGCAGTTTTTATAGAATAGTCCTGGTTTCACCCTCTTACATAGCGACACTTGAGCGACAGTAGCGTTATTTTCACAGCGCCCGCTAGTATTCGCTGTGCTTGGCCGTTGTTCGGCTGTTGACAGCGACTCAGTCGGTGTGCGGTAATGTTGAATACGGGGTTAGGAGTCGCTGTTTGACAGGTTCCGCGCTGTATGGGAGCGCATGACAGCGAACGGCCATAGCGAATGGCTCCCAGCATATTCATTAACAAATCACGCTCCAAAAATTCTCGCGCTGTGAAATGCTTGTTTAAACCCCAGAGCGCTGGCGGCGATGGGTTAAAAGTAGTTTTTTAACACCCAACCATATTTTGACAAAAAAAAAAAAAACATGTTTTTCAAAACATTTTGTAATATAAATACATTAATATCAGACCTGTAATATCAATTCTGCACACATTTTTTTTTTTTTTTTTACCTTAAAAAAAATATCTAACATTGCAGAAGTGGTCACAGAATTTTTGACATTTAAACAAAAAAAAATATATATATAATAGCAATTAATTATGAATATTTAAAGATTGCTCCATTGAAATGCATTGGAGAGCGCCAGGTAGCGAGAGGTCATACCTGTCGCTGTTCAAGGTCGCTCGCTGGCGCTGTGGGGTGAGGCTGGACTAATGATGAATGATTCGCTATCTGGCGCTCTGTCAGTCGCTAAGCAGAATCGGCTTGATAAATGTGTGATTGTGGTAGGGAGCCGGTGTTCTCGTGGCGGTGAGCGTCATTACCGTTCGCTCACCATTCGCTACCTGGCGCTATCCCTTGTTAAATAAGGGCCTGAGATAGCGCCATATAGCGACTCATTCATCATTATTCCAGCCTCAGCCCACAGCGCCAGCGTCCGATCTTGCACAGCGACAGGTATGACCTCTCGCTACCTGGCGCTCTCCAATGCATTTCAATGGAACAATCTTTAAATATTAATAATTAATTGTTATTAATGTTTATTTTTTGTTTTTTAAATGTGAAAAATTCTGTGACCACTTTTGCCATTTTAGATTTTTTTAAGGGAAAAAAAAAAAAAAATGTACAGAATTGATATTACAGGTCTGATATTAATGTATTCATATTACTAAATTAATTAAAATCCTTTTTTTTTGGTTTCCAAAAATATGGTGGTTTAGGGGTTAAAAAACTACTTTTAACACATCGCCTCCAGCGCTCTGGGGTTTAAACATGCATTTCACAGCGCTTTAATTTTTTGAGCGCGATTTTTTGATGAATATGGTGGAAGCCGGTCGCTCTGACCAGTCGCTATCATGCGCACCCATACATCGCGGAACCTGTCAAATAGCGAATCGTAACCTTGTATTGAACATTTAGCCACACCGACTGAGTCGCTGTCAACAACCGAACAACGGCCAAGCACAGCGACTACTAGCGGGCGCTGTGAAAATACAGCTACAGTCGCTCAACTGTCTCTACATGTCGCTATTAATAAATCAGCCTCTAAGTTACTCTTTAATTATCTTTATAACTAATATACTTTATTCCCATTAAAAGTTTGGTGGCTCTCTGCATCCTTTCTATGAACTGGTGCCCAGAAATGGACTGCATATTCCAGATGAGGGGGCACCGGTTCCTGCACTTCCCTATGCCATGATTCCTTCTTTAACCCCATTTCCATAATGTGCATACACGGACAGAGGGAGGTCCCTTAAGTCCAGGGAGGAACCCCTCCTGTTGTGCGTTGCCCATCCGCCGGTGCTGGCTGAGATGCTGCTCTGTTATTGACTGCCCATCTGCTGAGATGCCGCGGACTGCACACCCACCAAGATGCCTTAACTGCCCACCTGGATGACGAGGTGCCATTTTACAAATGTATAAATAACAGTGACATCTGGGAAAGCCAAACTCATCTAGAGAGGTTCATTTTAAATGTGTTTGAATTCAATAATGGCTCCTGTCAAAGTCAAAATTCAGCATCCTCAGAGGCTCTTATAATCACTTGGATAACCTTTTTGCTACAATAGGGTCGCAAACAACATAAAGGGTGACTAAGAGGCCGATTCATTAATAGCGCCAGGTAGCGACAGATGAGCGCCAGTAGCGTGATTTTCACAGCGCCAGCTAGTATTCGCTGTGCTTGGCCGGGGTTTGCTTGTTGACAGCGACTCAGTCGGTGTGCGGTAATGTTGAATACGGGCTTAGGGGTCGCTGTTTCACAGGTTCAGCGTTGTATGGGTGCGCCTGACAGCGAATGGCCAGAGCGAACGGCTTGCTGCAGATTCATTAACAAATCACGCTCCGAATTTTTTCGCGCTGTGAATTCCTTGTTTAAACCCCAGAGCGCTGGCGACGATGGATTTAAAATAGTTTTTAACCCCCAAACAACCATATTTTTTGATTGTAAAATTATACAAGTTTTTATAAACATTTTGTAATATGAATACATTAATATCAGACCTGTAATATCAATTCTGCACAAAATCATTTTTTTTTTTAACATTGCAGAAGTGGTCACAGAATTTTTGACATTAAAAAAAAAAAAAAAAAAAACATTAATAGCAAGTAATTATGATTAATTAAAGATTGCTCCATTGAAATGCATTGAACATCGCCAGGGAGCGACAGGTCATACCTGGCGCTGTGATGGGATTAGCAGCGGCGCTGTTCGTTGCAGTCGGCTACATGATGAATCCCGCGCTAGCTGTCGCTCTCGCCGGCGCTAGCCTCATTTAGCTTGATAAATGCGTCATTGTGACCGCCGCCGGGCGTACTTGAGTCGGTAGCCGCCGTTAGCTGGCGGGACCTGGCGCTCGTCAGACACTACCTGGCGCTATCGCTTGATGAATAAGGGCAAAATTCTTCCTCCCTCCTCCAAAAGAATTTGTTTAGGTCTAGAGTCTGGCTTTAATCCTAACTGCTGCATTAGGACAGTGAGAGCACAGAGTCAAATGTTCATGTGTGTATTTACCTGATATTCCCAGATCACTGGCTGCTAAATTTACAGTCATTATCTCTGCTGGTCTGAGCTTTTTCTTCCTTCTACACGCCATCAATAATACATAGCCATTTCCTAATGTGGAGAGAACTCCTGCAAAAGAAAAACAAATACCCACATTACCATAATATAAATATAAAACGCAATAAATGTGTGTATATATATTTTTGTATTTGTATTATTAATAACGTAATTATTATATGGACCTGCAGGTTAGCACCAATGGGGGGTGTTTATTATATTTCCCTTCCAGATTTTTACAGACAGTTTGCCCCAGGAAAATGGGCAGTTTCATTCCTGGGGCCAACAGCAAAACAATGTCTTGTGGTCACCAGTGGAAATCATTCTTGGGGCCAATGAGAGGAAACTCTTGGGGCCCACCAGTGGAAATCATTCTTGGGGCCAATGAGAGGAAACGCTCTTGGAGCCCACCAGAGGAAATTATTAATAGGGCCCACCAAAGGGAAAGCATTCTTGAGGCCCACCGGAGGAAAGTATTCTTTAGGCCCATCACAGGAAACTATTTTTGAGCCACTAAATGGAAATAATTATTGGGCCACCAGAGGAAATTCTTGTTGCGCCCACAAGAGAAAATCATTTTTGGGCCACCAGAGGAAATTATTGGAGCCCACCAAAAGAAATTATATATTTGCGGCCCACAAAATTAAATAATTCTTGGGGCTCTTGAGAGGAAATTATTCTTGGGGCCCACCCTATACAAATAATACAAGAGCATTCATAACATGAGAAAAGTAACTTACTTCAAAAAGTGAATTACAAGCACAAAAAGCACTTGGGGCAAACTAAAAACACAAAGTGCAAACTTTTTGTTTAATGACGGAAAGATTTTTATTTTACAAATTTGTAAATAACAGCATCTTATGGGGTATCCAGAAACATGTATCTAGCCCTCTCTTTCTGTTGTTATTTACACATTTGTGAAATCTTTACTTCATTTAAAAAAAGACCTAGATCACAGGCAGCATCTTATTTAAGGAAGACAATCCCCCGCTGGTACCAGGTGATGATAACTGCTGCTGACCCTGTTTGGCAAACAGTATATAAGATACACAGAAACATGTATTTATGAGTAGTGTTGGGCGAACCTGAACCGCAAAGTCTGGGTTTGTAGCGAACTTTGCAAGTTCGGGTTTCCAAACCCGAACACGGACTTCAGCCAAAGATCCATGATCAAGTCCAGCCTGGACCTGGAAAAGCTGGTTGATGTGCTGCTGAGCCCACCACCAATGGTTTAACCTAATGCAGAGTGTTGCAGCAGGAAACAGGAAGATGGCCGCCATGGCACCCATGATTTAGGACACTGGCAGCTGGCACTAGAGCTAGCTGCTGCTAGTGTCCTCACTCATGGGAGTGGCGACCATCTTTCCAGTGGAAGCGCAGACTGGATCTCCAGCTCACGTAAGAATCCATCCATTTCCTGCTGCACACTCTGCATTACTTTAAAGCGCCCCCCCACAATTTGTTTGGTTTACAGTCCTGATCATGATTCTGCTAGAGGCAGAATAGACTCCCCCCCAAAGTGTGTGCCCCCATTAATTTCAATAGGGACCGGGTTCGGGTCAAGTTATTGTACCCCCACCGAACTTTTGTTCCAAGTTCGGCTGAACTGTCTGAGCCAGATCCTCTACCAGTTTGTTCAATATTTATCAGTAATAAAGACAAAGGGTGCCAATAAAAGGCCTTTACATATCACCCCAATCAGTATAAATCAATAATCATAAATAAGAGGACCTAAGTAGTCACAATAGTTGGATATCTTAGGTCAGGCCCTACTACCACCCTGCACAACCAGATTCTGGGCATATATAAAGTTATTATCTGTACAAAAAATATTAAAGGGTAAAAGATCGCTAGATGGGCAGTAGCAAATAGACTTCCAGGTCAAAAGCTTGTCACATAGGCCCTTATTTAACTAGGGATAGTGGCAGGTAGCGAATGGTGAGCGAACGGTAATGACGCTCACCGCCACGAGAACGCCGGCTCCCCTCCGCAATCACACATTTATGAAGCCGATCCTGCTTAGCGACTGACAGAGCGCCAGATAGCGAATCATTCATCATTATTCCAGCCTCACCCCACAGCGCCAGCGAGCGACCTTGAACAGCGACAGGTATGACCTCTCGCTACCTGGCGCTCTCCAATGCATTTCAATGGAGCAATCTTTAAATATTCATAATTAAATGCTATTGTTTTTTTGTTTTTGTTTTTTTTTTAAATGGCAAAAACTCTGTGACCACTTCTGCAATGTTAGATATTTTTTTTAAGGTAAAAAAAAAAAAAAAAAAAAATTTGTGCAGAATTGATATTACAGGTCTGATATTAATGTGTTCATATTACAAAATGTTTGTAAAAACATGTTTTTTTATTTTTCTAAAAATATGGTTGTTTGGGGGTTAAAAAACTACTTTTACATCGCCGCCAGCGCTCTGGGGTTTAAACATGCATTTCACAGCGCGAGAATTTTTTGAGCGTGATTTGTTAATGAATATGCTTGGAGCCGTTCGCTATGGCCATTCGCTGTCATGCGCTCCCATACAGCGCGGAACCTGTCAAACAGCGACTCCTAACCCCGTATTCAACATTACCGCACACCGACTGAGTCGCTGTCAACAGCCGAACAACGGCGAATACTAGCGTGCGCTGTGAAAATAACGCTACTGGCGCTCATCTGTCGCTACCTGGCGCTATTAATGCATCGGCCTCCCCGTTATAACTGACTCCTCAGAAATGCTTAGATGATACCAGGCCAAATATCTATTGCATCACAATGTTATTACAAGCACAAGGACCTTACAAAATTAAACAAACAAGCTTTTATCTAGGATACAGACCATCTAAATACATCTTCTTGACAAGATGTGAGCTCATCACATGGTAAAGATAATAATCACTTACAAGTTAGAGACTCTTCAAACCAAATGTTCCCTTTTAATTTTCAAAAATGGGCACAAAGACCAAGTGTCCACATACTTAAAAATCAGACCCTATACTGAAAGCTTGCTATTCTTCACACGGCTTCCAGAATAGGAGCATAAATGCCCAACTCAAAGCTTGTTTCCTGTATTAACCAGCCATGATTATTGTAGCCAAGTAAAAGCAAATTATTCAGTGAAATGTAAAATACACGGATTACGGGACCAAAGCTGTGTTTTGCTGGGCCAAATACTGCTGAGCACAGTACGGGTAAAGATAAAGTAACAGCCCTACTGTTTCCCCTTCCAATTCAAGCATCCAATGCTATAGCCTCAAGCTTCAGTTTCATCAATTTGGCCATAACTACCCCTGCGTGTGATCTGTCCTCCAATGTTATAGCCACTGCCTTTGAGGGTACTTTTTCACTGCCTAGGAGGCACACTTGTGAATATCCTCCTTGACCCTGCTTTTTTGTCTCGCTATAACCCATGTAAGGAGCCCCAGAAAGAAGCTGAATGACTGACGGATGTTCCACACAGCTCCTTGTCCGTTCTAAAAAAAATAAACAAAACATCTGTTTTCTACAAAGTTGAGCAACAGACATGTCAGGACCAAGTGACAGGTGGAGACATTGATATTGAAGCAAATGCACAGGGTATTAGTTATGTGCATGCATTTTTCTCTGGTTGCTTGTCTAAAGCCTTCCACCATGTGAATGCACTCAGCCAGCCCATCTGGAAAAAGTAGACTTTTAAAAGTAAAAGCCATATAAACATGTAACATATTATACCCTTTGGCTGAAATAAAAAGTTATAAAGGAGTATAGCCGACAGATGTGTCCGTCTTTACTTTACCTTGCATTTAGGTAAAGCTTTGAATTTCTCATGCTATGCATTCAAAATGGTATCAGCTGGCCTCCAACAGACATACATCATAGATTAGATAACCATCTTGAGACAGAGTGTCAAAAAAGGAAAAGGTGGCCGGCACAACTTGTGACACACATCTTACAGAATAACCAGCCATGACAAAAGCTAAGGAAGGACACGTCAGCATATGTATAACATTGTATAATCTTAGCCCTGAACTAATCGCAGGGGAGTAGCCAGGCTTTCTGGCACCTGGGGCAAAGATTCAAAACGGGGTCCCCCAGCTGTGCTCAGACACCCCTTTGACGCCCCCCCTGACCTGCTGCATCCAGGGCAAGTGCCCTCTCTGCTCCCCCCTAGCTACGCCCCTGACTAAACATTTGTCTTTTTGAATACTGTTTTTGTGTGCTTTGAAAAGATGAATAACCCCTCATACAACGTTTGTACTATTCCTACTAGTTTACTCATGAAAGACAAACTCATTTTGACCGAAGGTCACATCAACATTCAGGTTGCCTTCACAGAGCCAGTTAATAACACTGAAATCCTTTGCCCAGGACAGATGCTAAATTATTTTGGCCAGGACATGTGCAGGATTATTTTGCCAAGGCCACCCTTGTGTGGTGGGAAATGGTTGCATATAGACACAGAATACTTGCAGACACTAATCTCTTCTTCCCCAGATAGTCAAAATAGCTTTCCAGTAGCTTTTATAGACATTATGCCTGAGGGCAGGAGCACAATGTACCTGCACATCACTCGGCAGTGCCACACAAGATGCAGGGGATGCAGTCACTGTTGTTCACAATGGTGAGGGAACCCAGACGAGTATTGCAGCACTCCATGGGGAATTCACACAGTGGGGCATACCGATCTAGGGGAAGGCCAGCGCCCAGCTCTGAAATCTTGTAGATTCCAGGGCTGGGCCGTGAGGGTTTTGTTCCACTTTAAGACATACTTTTTTCTACATAGTTTTCTCGTAGATTTCTAAATCTCTACAGCTCTTATGACCCTCCCACTCTCTTAGCCCACTCCCAAGTTTAAAGGTTTTACAGCTAAGACCAGTTGCTCACTTATTTGGTTAGCTAGGATAGGGCACACATAGCATGGTACAGATTTTGAAGACTTAGGCCCTTATTCATCAAGCGATAGCGCCAGGTAGTGTCTGACGAGCGCCAGGTAGCGGCAGCTAACGGTGACTACCGACTCAAGTACGCCCGGCGGCGGTCACAATGACGCATTTATCAAGCAAAATGAGGCTAGCGCCGGCAACAGCGACGGCTAGTGCGGCATTCATCATGAAGCCGCCTGGACCGAACAGCGCCGCTGCAAATTCCCTCACAGCGCCAGGTATGAGCTGTCGCTCCCTGGCGATGTCAAATGCATTTCAATGGAGCAATCTATAATTATTCCTAATTAATTGGTAATATTTTTTTTTGTTATTTTTTTAATGTCAAAAAATCGGAGACCACTTCTGCAATGTTAGGATTTATTTTTAAGTAAAAAAAAAAATAAAAAAAAATATGTGCAGAATTGATCTAACAGGTCTGAGATTAATGTATTCATATTACAAAATGATTATAAAAACATGTATAATGTTACATTCAAAAAATATGGTTGTTTAGGGGTTAAAAACTAGTTAATACAGATCGCCGCCAGCGCTCTGGGGTTTAAACAAGGAATGGACAGCGACAGCACATTCGGAGCGTGATTTTTTGATGAATATGAAGCTAGCCGTTCACTCTGGCCATTCGTTGTCAGGCGCTCACATACAACGCTGGACCTGTGAAACAGCGACCCCCCAGCCCGTATTCAACATTACCGCACACCGACTGAGTCGCTGTCATCAAGCTAATGCCGGCCAAGCACAGCGAATACTGGCTGGCTCATCTGTCGCTACCTGGCGCTATTAATGAATCCGCCTCCCCATATTTAACTTGCATAGTCCTTGCACATTTTGTAAGGTCAGCGTAGTTCCCATAGGTAAAAATAAATTATTCTTGCAATTTAGAAGATTTGGGGTCATGCTAACGATTTGACGTTCAGCAAAGCAAGTTAAACTTTGGATGTAAATTGTACCCTATATCTTAGTGAGATTTGTAACTTTTAACAAACAAAAAATTGCAAACATTTTATTTCCCATTTTTCCTAAAAAAAGAAAATCACCTGTAACTTTGATGTGATTTTTTTTTACAGGTGAGTTACAGCCTTTGTAAACTGCACCTTCTGGGCTATATAGAAAAACATTGTGATTTGTTTCTGTATAGCTCTTAGGGCTCATTTATTTTCATCCTAAAAAAATACTTACCTCACTGGAAAAGTTAAAGTAGAACTCCGAGCATTTTGTAACAAGTCACCTGTGATAAGCCTCATTTGGGCTTTAAACCGGACCTTCACCCTGATTTAATGAAAAGCCCAAACTCTTAAAAAACAATTCCTCAGCATCTAAAATTAATATATTTTACATATTTAGTCACTAATTTATTATACTTTCCCCCACTGGGCTGCAACTCTGTTCGGGAATTTAGTATACGGGCGCCGCCATCTTGACTCAGAAGCATCACACTTACTGAGGAGAGGAGAGTGGGATAAGGTACAGGGGGGCGGGTTATAGCTGTGCTTTGCTCAGACAGAGCAGAGCTGGGGTCAGGGAAAGGTCAGCAGTCCCAGAATGCAGAGCAGCACAGTCACTTCCTGTTTGCAGGCACTTCCTGTTTGCAGGCTGCCTGCAAAAATGGCAGCTTCCATAAGCCGCCATCTTGGATGTTTAAAGGCTTATAAAATGCAGTAGATGCAGGTAGGATGATTTTTAATGTGAGCAATCTGTATGTACAGGGTGTGGGAAACATATAAGATAGACTCTTATTTAGAGTGAAGGTCCGCTTTAACAGAAAGAACTACCGTATTTTTCGCCCTATAAGACTGCCACACTGTCTGTAATGGTGTGTTTTTGATTTAAAATATTTTTTTTTCTTATTTTCCTCCCCCAAATTCTAGGTGCGTCATATTATTCCCCAAAAGTGGGGGGAAAATGTCTGTGCGCCTTATCGGGTGAATGTAAAAAAAAAAAAAAAAAATTAACAAAAAAAACTCACCCGTTCCCGGCGCTCCCCCGCCTGCCACACTGTGAGAGGCCAGAGGAGCGACGGGCTCTGTCCCCGACCCCGAAGCTCCTCCATCCTCTTCCAGCTGGGGCACATGCGAGCACCCAGGTCCATGCAGCAGGTGGGCGTGGCCTGCACCGAGTCGGTGCAGGCCACACCCACCCGCTGCCCTGACCTGGGTGTTTGTCCATGCCCAGGAACAGGCAGCAGATGGAGGAGCGGCGGACGCTGTCTCTGGTCCTGCCGCTGCTATTACTGCCTGAAAAGACAGCGATAGCAGCAGCGGGGCCGGGACAGAGCCCGCCACTGCTTCTTACGGCCAGCTCTGTGAATCGGGTGGGCGTGGCCTGCACCAACGCCAATGCAGCGCAGGCCACACCCACCCGATTCACGGAGCCAGCTGCTCAGCGGAGCGGTGTCAGCGGACAGGTGAGTTTTACTTTATTTTTTTTACTTATGCCGACTGCCTATGGGAATGGGGGGAGAGGGATGCCACACAGCCAATGGGAATGGGGGGAGAGGGGGATGCCACACTGCCAATGGGAATGGGGGGAGGGGGATGCCACACAGCCAATAGGAATGGGGGGAGGTGGATGCCACACAGCCAATGGGAAAGGGGGAGGGGGATGTCACACAGCTAATGGGAATAGGGGGAGGGGGATGCCACACAGCCAATGGGAATGGGGGGAGGGGGATGCCACACAGTCAATGGGAATGGGGGAGGGGGATGCCACACAGCCAATGGGAATGGGGGGAGGTGGATGCCACACAGCCAATAGGAATGGGGGGAGGGGGATGCCACACAGCCAATGGGAATGGGGGGAGGTGGATGCCACACAGCCAATGGGAATGGGGGGAGGGGGATGCCACACAGCCAATGGGAATGGGGGGAGAGGGATGCCACACTGCCAATGGTAATGGGGGGAGGGGGATGCCACACAGCCAATGGGAATGGGGGGAGAGGGATGCCACGCTGCCAATGGGAATGGGGGGAGGGGGATGCCACACAGCCAATAGGAATGGGGGGAGGTGGATGCCACACAGCCAATGGGAAAGGGGGAGGGGGATGCCACACAGCCAATGGGAATGGGGGGAGGGGGATGCCACACAGCCAATGGGAATGGGGGGAGGGGGATGCCACACAGCCAATGGGAATGGGGGGATAGGGATGCCACACTGCCAATGGGAATGGGGGGAGAGGGATGCCACACTGCCAATGGGAATGGGGGGAGGGGATGCCACACAGCCAATGGGAATGGACGGAGGTGGATGCCACAGAGCCAATGGGAATGGGGGAGAGGGATGCCACACAGCCAATGGGAATGGGGGGGAGAGGGATGCCACACTGCCAATGGGAATGGGGGGAGAGGGATGCCACACTGCCAATGGGAATGGGGGGGAGGAGATGCCACACAGCCAATGGGAATGGGGGAAGGTGGATGCCACACAGCCAATGGGAATGGGGGGAGGGGGATGCCACACAGCCAATGGGAATGGGGGGAGGTGGATGCCACAGAGCCAATGGGAATGGGGGAGAGGGATGCCACACTGCCAATGGGAATGGGGGGGGGAGAGGGATGCCACACAGCCAATGGGAATGGGGGGAGGGGGATGCCACACAGCCTATGATAATGGGGGGAGGGGGATGCCACACAGCCTATGATAATGGGGGGAGGGGGATGCCACGCAGCCTATGATAATGGGGGGAGGGGATGCCACACAGCCTATGATAATGGGGGGAGAGGGATGCCACACAGCCTATGATAATGGGGGGAGGGGGATGCCACGCAGCCTATGATAATGGGGGGAGGGGATGCCACACAGCCTATGATAATGGGGGGAGGGGGATGCCACACAGCCTAGGATAATGGGGGGAGGGGGATGCCACACAGCCTAGGATAATGGGGGGGGGAATGCCACATTGCCTATGGGAATGGGGGGGCACACTGCCTATATGGGGAATAGGAGGGGGGTAATGCCACACTGCTTATGATAACAGGGTGCACACTGCCTATATGGGAATGGGAGCAATCAGGTGACATGTCAGTTCCATGTGCCTCATTTCCTGAAACGCAGGGTAGAAGCCACAGCAGTTTGACAAGTTTGATACTTCTTACAATTGAACTGCTCCAGGCAAGGGAAAAAGTATGTTCATCACTCATAGCCATGACACACCCTTCCCAGCTCAGCCAGGACACAGAAACTGAAGTGTAATAATTAGTAAGAATACATAAAGTGTTTATGTATAATAGAAAACTTTTACATGCTTTCATTTCCAGGGGGAAAAACTTCAGAGGAAGTTGGTTTGTCCCTGGACAGGGGCTTAAAGTTCTGGAGTATCACAATTAGATTGATTCAGCACAATTTTTAATTTAGGTAAATAGTAAAATAGAAGTGATCTTCTTACTCTGGTGCAGAATTGACCCTTAGGTAGATACTAACATGGAATGACTTTTTTAGTGTTTAGTTCAGCACCAGGTGTAAAAAAAAGCACTTCTATTTTATTTTACTTTATTTTTAAGTGTCAGTGAACTCTTTGCAAATGATGCTGAATGTGCGGAACTCTTGTGTAATTGCTTTTGCAGTGACGTATGGTGAGGTATTATAGACAATGCATCTTTATGTACAGATTTTAGTGTGTGAATGAGATTTACACGCACATGAGCAAAAAGGAACGGAAACGACTCCCCTGGGGCCCTGTTAGAATAATGATATAATTGTGGTACCAATATGAGGACACCTTGTCCTGGCATCTATCCACAGCTCCTACCTCTTAGCAAAGGGGGCCTGCCCTTCAATGATCAGCAGCCAGAAACATTGTAACAATGCACAGAACCAGCCAGACTGTAAGCCTTCTATTGCTTAAGATAAACCAGTTCAACTGGAAAGAGCTTGTGGTGGTCACACACACAAGCTAAAAGGAAGAACATTGGACTTTCTATAGACAATAGAAAAAATAACACTATTGTAACTGTTCAGATTTAGGTCGCTGTCCTGGCACACACTATGGGGGTTATTTAAGAAGGGATAGCGCCAGGTAGTGCTCCGTAGCGGCAGGCAGTGTCTGGTGAACGCCGGGCGCTGTACGTAAAACACATTTAAGAAAGCGAATCTGGTGAGCGCATCTAACAGCGTCATGTTCAAGTGCGCCACGAATTACCTTTCGCTCAGTGTCGCTTTCCCATACATTTCAATGGGCTTTCATCTGCTTGTGTTTAAACAGCGTGTTTGGCAATTAAAGTTATGTTTTTTTGCTCAAATCATTGTTTGACGTCTCCTGGCTGCAAACAAACATTTTTATAAATTTTTTGGACGTTTTATATTTTATGCAGAATTGTCATTACAGTGTTAATGTCACAGTGTTATAACAATGTCATTCCATGTGTTTTCACTTTGTTACAGGTGTATATGTGTTCAATAACATACTTTAATCACACAGCATCTGGCGCTCTCTGTTAGAGCGCCGACGCTGTGTGTGTGTAGTTTTTTGTTAAAGGTGGTAAGGTGCCAGACGCACTGAGCTGGCACTACCTCTCACTCGCTGCAGCATACATCACATTCATCAGTGCTGGCCAGGTTACTACAGCGACCGCAATGCTAGGTTACAGCGCCCAATACTTGCTTACAGCATCTACTAGTGGTCACTTTAAGCGCTGCTATACAGATGCTCATCAGGCAATACCTGGCACTAGTTGTGAATCAGCCTCCACATTCCTCCCAATCGGCCAATAGGGACTGCCGGACCTAACAAGCAACTGTTAGACTCGTGGACATACCCGGATGGACATATTTCACCCAGGGGGCCAGACCTTTAGGAACACGGAATGCTTGTCTTGAAGAATGCATTATCTGCCTTGGGAACAGTTACAAGTTACATAATAAATACTCTATGTATTCTAAGCAAAGTCACTTTTTGTTTCTTTTTCTGGGTTGTGGCTAAGCAGAGAAGAGAATGTCATGTTGCAGCTTTAGAAATCATGAGCATGCTCCGCTGTGGTCAAAGACAGCTGTGAGAGACCGCTATGGCATGCCAGGCTCACTGGGATGCAAACTAGGACAAATGTAAGATTGGCGGCGACACAGGGGGGATCCCAATTGGAGTGCCCCGGGGAAAGGTTAGTGGCCAGCCCTGGAGTCATTTAGACGCCAAGAGTTTTTCGCTCTGCTTGAAACTTAGGCCCTTATTTAACAAGGGATAGCGCCAGGTAGCGAATGGTGAGCGAACGGTAATGACGCTCACCGCCACGAGAACGCTGGCTCCCCTCCGCAATCACACATTTATCAAGCCGATCCTGCTTAGCGACTGACAGAGCGCCAGATAGCGAATCATTCATCATTATTCCAGCCTCACCCCACAGCGCCAGCGTCCGACCTTGAACAGCGACAGGTATGACCTCTCGCTACCTGGCGCTCTCCAATGCATTTCAATGGAGCAATCTTTAAATATTCATAATTAATTGCTATTTTATTTATTTATTTTCTTTTAAATGTCAAAAATTCTGTGACCACTTCTGCAATGTTAGATTTTTTTTTTAAGGTTAAAAAAAAATAAAAAATAAAAAAAAAAAAACATTTGTGCAGAATTGATATTACAGGTCTGATATTAATGTATTCATATTACAAAATGTTTTGAAAAACATGTTTTTTTTTTTTTCTAAAAATATGGTTGTTTGGGGGTTAAAAAACTACTTTTAACCCATCGCCGCCAGCGCTCTGGGGTTTAAACAAGCATTTCACAGCGCGAGAATTTTTGAAGCGTGATTTGTTAATGAATATGCTTGGAGCCGTTCGCTATGGCCGTTCGCTGTCACGCGCTCCCATACAGCGCGGAACCTGTCAAACAGCGACTCCTAACCCCGTATTCAACATTACCGCACACCGACTTGAGTCGCTGTCAACAGCCGAACAACGGCCAAGCACAGCGAATACTAGCCGGCGCTGTGAAAATAACGCTACTGTCGCTCATCTGTCGCTACCTGGCGCTATTAATAAATCGGCCTCCATAATTCAACCCAAATATAGCTGGTTTGGTTCAATCTAAACCAAATTTTATTTATTTAAAGTAATACATGACTATAATGCAATTTGACCCCCTTCAATGAAATAAAAAACTTTTAGCATGAAATGTAATGTAGTTAAAGCTGCATTATCTTGAGTTATTATTTACTTTACATTAGTGTAGTTGTGATATTTTACTGTAGAAAATGTTTTTTTTTCTTTCGCTCTAAGAAATAATTTTTAGGCATTAGTTAGCATTTCTTAGGCATTAGTTAGAGTTAGTACATGAGATTTAGGCCCTTATTTATGAAGGAATAGCAACAGGTAGCGACTGGTGAGCGGCTGGTAATGACGGGCCCCGCCACGAGAACGCCAACTCCTCACCACAATCACACATTTATCAAGCCAATCCTGCTTAGCGACTGAGATAGCGCCATATAGCCACTCATTCATCATTATTCCAGCCTCAGCCCACAGCGTCAGCGTCCGACCTTGAACAGCGACAGGTATGACCTCTCGCTACCTGGTGCGCTCCAATGCATTTCAATGGAACAATCTTTAAATATTAATAATTCATTGTTATTATTTTTTTTTTTTTTTTAAATGTGAAAAATTCTGTGACCACTTCTGCCATTTTAGATATTTTTTTAAGGGAAAAAAATGTAAAAAAAAATTGTACAGAATTGATATTACAGGTCTGATATTAATGTATTTATATTACTAAATTATTTATAATACTTTTTTTTTTTGGTTTCCAAAAATATGGTGGTTTGGGGGTTAAAAAAATATTTTTAACACATCGCCGCCAGCGCTCTGGGGTTTAAACATGCATTTCACAGCGCTTGAATTTTTTGAGCGTGATTTTTTGATGAATATGGTGGAAGCCGGTCGCTCTGACCAGTCGCTATCATGCGCACCCATACATCGTGGAACCTGTCAAATCGCTGTCAACAACCGAACAACGGCCAAGCACAGCGACTACTAGCGGGCGCTGTGAAAATACCACTACAGTCGCTCAACTGTCGCTACATGTCGCTATTAATAAATCAGCCTCCCAGTTGCCTTTCTATGCACTTTAAAGGTATTTGGCTGCTTTGGATGGGTTTCCACCATTAATTTGAATGATATTTCGATTTGAGGGCTCTCATGCATCAAAACTGAACAGAGGCACATTAACTAATTAATGTTAATGGCAGCCATAGTATATATTCAGTTGCTGGCTATAAATATGACCACAAGCATTTTTATGAGGCATTTGGGCGCTAACGCTGAATGCAGAAGAACCGTCATTATGTATAGAAATATATGCTGATATTACACTCAAGTGCATTGTTAAAAGGCTTTCACCACATATAAAGAAATTCAATTCTTTCTTACAGGCTTCTCTAAGTTGAAGGATACACCGCATGGCCACCGGTCTAATTCCTAAATGCCTCTGACAGCATATTAAAGCGGTCCTTCACTCTGAATAAGAGCCTCTTATATGTTTCCCACACCCTGTACATACAGATTGCTCACATTAAAAAATCATCCTACCTGCATCTACTGCATGTTATGAGCCTTTAAACATCCAAGATGGCGGCTCATGAAACATCAGGCAGCCTGCCCCCCTGTACATTATGCCACTCTCCTCTCCTAAGTAAGTGTGATGCTTCTGAGTCAAGATGGCGGCGCTCGTATCCTAAAGTCCTGAACAGAGTTGCAGCCCAGTGGGGGAAAGAATAATAAGTGACTAAAAACTAAAATATATTAATTTTAGATGCTGGGAATCGTTTTATAAGGGTTTGGGCTTTTCAATAAATCATGGTGAAGGTTTGGTTTAAGCACAAGCCAGCTTCCTGTGGCCCAGTAGCCAGACAGGGAGAGTTATGCTAATTATTTGGTGAAGCCAGTGTGACTTTCATTGTGCATTGGGGTGTAGATTGCAACCTGCATCCAGGTGAGCTTTTTAACGCCAACACACAAAAGTGTGGCAAATGTGTGGTTTGCCCTCCTTTTCCCCCCAAAAATGACCTGTACCAGAAATGGAGCATTACAGGTGAGGTGCATCATATATCCAATAAGGTAAGGATATTTTTTTATAGTTTGGAAATAGCAGCACCCTATGGAATATGCTAAAGAATTTGCTACTTGTTTCTGCACAGACCATAAGATGCTGATGTTTCCAAACTAAAAAAAAAATCCCTACCTCACAGAAAAAAAAACTGTGTACCTAACCTGTAAACATGCCCCATCACAGGTACAGGCCATGAGTGGGAAAAAGGTAGAACGGGCATGCTGATTAATTACTAACGCCAGGTATCGGCAGATGAGCGCCTGTATATCGGCGCTTAGAGCGACCGCTAGTAGACGCTCGTGTGCGTGTACCTCTAGTAACCTGGCCGGCATTGATGAATGAGATGTATGTTGGGCGTTCTAACACCGGTACAGCGCTGTAGCGAGCGAAAGGTAGCGTCAGCTCATTGTGACCGACTCTCAGTGACTCGCAGCATATTCAACAAAAAAACACACACACAGCGTCGAAGTTCTAAATCTGGTCGCTATAGCATAGAGCGCCCGACGCTGTGAAGTCTGTTTCTGAACACATATCCACCAGTGACAAAGCGAAAACACATGGAATGACATTGTTGTAACATTGTGACATTAATACTTTAATGCCAGACCTGTAATGACAATTCTGCATAAAAATATAAAAAAATCAAAAACTTTTTCTAGACTGGGAGAGTTCAAACAATTATTTGAGAGAAAAAAAAAATTAAAAACAAAAAACCCTATTTAAACAGAAGAAAAGGAACGTCTATTGAAATGTATGGGAGAGGGCGACAGGTAGCGAGAGGTAATACCTAGCGCTCTGGAGCCTAGAGCGATAGCGCTATACATTGAGCTGCCTGTAATGATGAATCGGTCTCCACATGGCGCTGTTAGAGTCGCTCACCAGATTCGCTTTCATAAATGTGGTATTGCATACAGTGCCCAGCGTTCACCAGACGCTGCCAGACACTACGAGGCGCTATCCCTTCATGAATAAACCCCTTAGCATCACCCATACAGATTTAAGAGGATTTTTGGGGATAAGCTGAGGCTGGAGAGGCAGTGTAGTACTCACTCAGCACAAGATAAAGTGAAATAAAAAATTGTTTTCTTCTATTTGAAAATCAAAATCTCTTGCACATGTGATGGGGCAGCTCTACAGGTGAGGTATGGATTCATTTATAACCCTTTCAGTGCCAGCCTACCTAGAGATTTTGTCATCCCCTGTTGCCAGACCATTTTTCATCATGTCTGATCATTCCCGGATTCTGACTAGCTCGCCAGCATTGCGATTATGTTCTCATCTGACTTGCCCTAAAAAAAGCCCCTCCCCGTGGCGGGCGGAAGATGACAGAAGCCAGTGCGCGAGGCAGGAAACTGATCCCCATTCCCTGGCGTCTTCACCAGGGCAGTGAATTTTGAAAGAGGAGACCCCAGCAATGGATCAAGGATGGAGGGGACCATTTATTATTTTTTTCATAGCGGACACAAAATGCCAGCCCCATAGTACAGCATTTGCAGTACTGTTCTATATGTGTCCCCTCGACATTCGGCTGTCCCTGTGACTTTGGTGTCTGTTATATTGCGTAGCTAATATGGTATAATATATCTGTGTTCATGCAGTATATATGTATATATATACCCTGTTCCTGTATAATAACCTTTTATATCCTGTTTTCATGTAATAACATGTTTCATATGTGAATTTGCACTCAAAGAGTTAATGTATTCACATTGTGCAGTTCTAAAAACTTCATAACTCCCTATTGCTGTAACTAACTTGCTAGGGAAGGGTCATGTGACAAGTGGTGAGCCTATCAGGACTGCTGAGCACCTAAGCCTAGCCTCCCTTCCATTTTCTAGTCAGATTAGCTGTGATCTTAGAAGGAAGAAGATCTGTGCTTGTGCTGCTGGCTTGTCTCATGTGGCTAGTGTGAAAAAAGGGGCCAGACTCAGCACCTGTGCGAAGGACTAATGCTTACCAAGTCTGCTGATAAATCTACAGCATCATCTTTCCTATTCCAGGTCACAGAGCCTGTCTTCAATTCAGCTAATCTCCAAGGTCGCAGAACCCATCTTCAATCTTGCAAGTAAGCTATTCAGCCTAAATGGCACTCTAAGTCTCAGCAAGTCCTCTAGTCTCCCACACCACAGGATCGCTCCTGAGCTCCTGATCTGTACTGTCACTGTACCAGCTAGACTACCAGTAAAAGTTCAGTTGATCCTAACCTGGCCTCTGCCTATTATTGCTACCCAACACCTAGCAAGGGATCTCCTGGGACCCCGGTTGGTAGGGTATCCGGTGCCACCAAACCCTCCTGGCGTCACGACACAGGGCCCTCATACCATCTGGGCCTACGGATTTTAACATCTGTCCGGAACCTAGGCTTCGGCCTGCCACCCCAAAAGCCGGTGACCCACAGCTGCCTCCCAGCTTCCCTAACCTGGTCACCACAATAGAAACTAGGCCATTGGCATGGTCGGAGACGCACCTCTGTAGATTCTACGGGGCTAGAATTTAAAGGGTTAATAGGTTGGGTATGTTATTTTAGAACCTACAAAATAATAGCAGCCTTGAGGAAAGCGAAACACATTAAATATGAGCATTTACAAATGTGTTTGGATTTCCCATAGGCTTCTGCTATTTACTACCCTATAAAAAATGTGCACCTCACCTGCAGAACGGTCACAGTGCATGTGACAGAAGCAGTGTTTAACAATCTTCCTCTACTTTTAGTGCTGCAAATGAAGGGGGAGGTTGATGCCACCCCATACAGTTGAAGGCCTTCCCCACACATCCAAATAATAAAAGTTACCCAGATAATTGATTTGAAACTTACCCTGGTAGGGTCACAAAATTGTCTCTGAAAGCTGATTAATAATAGAGGTCTCAGTTGCACTCATTCGAGGATTAATATTAGGTGGCATCAACCTCACACGGATGACATAGTAAGACCTGCACTCAGAGACCCCGAGTCTTTTGCAAATGACTACAAAGTTTTCATCAAAATGTTAGAGATAACACTTGGGGCTTTATTCATCAAGGGATAGCGACAGGTAGTGCCTGGTAAGCGGCAGGTGAACGCCGGCCACGGCACGCAATACCTCTGTCAGGGGGACACCCGCCTTCAAGGTTAGCCCACAACCTCCAATCTCCGCTGCTAGCTTCACCTCTAGACAAGCCCCCGTTTGCCTGGACGCTTTATACGCCTCGCCGGACACGGTTGCCCCCAGGACTTAATAGCACAAAGGATGTGAGCTTACAGGGGGTGAAGGTGGATGAACCAGAGGCCAGGCTGGGCGGGTAAGTACTGGAAACAGTTCGGGTGCTTCAGAAACAGGTAAGTACTGGAAGCAATTCGGGTGCTCAGGAGAAATCAAGCGAAGTCAGACGTCAAGCCAAGGGTCACACCGGAAGGTCAGAGAGCTGCGCAGTACAAAGGGATGAGACGGAGACGTGGTCGAGATTCAAGCAAATGGTCAATAACAATATGTACGGGAAATCACAGGAGACATCACAAAGCCAGCTAAACGCTATCACAGGCACTGACACACTGAAGTGGTAATCCCTTTATAGGGCTGAACCCGGCTGGATTGGACAGTGACTGTGATTGGTACACTTCGGAACTGTGGTTTGATTGGCGCACTTAGAGAGCTCTGGGCTGATTGGTGCACTTCGGATCTGTGTGCTGATTGGTGCACTTCGGATCTGTGGTTTGATTGGTGCACTTAGAGAGCTCTGGGCTGATTGCCCCAGCTGAACTTTAAAGGCGTACCGCCCAGAACTGCACCTCCTAGGATTAGCTTTTAAACAGCCTCCAGCGGCTGTGCTGTGTGCAGCGCCACCGGAGGACATAAGCTCACTGTACACGCGCGCAAGCACGAGTAGAATGACCGTGGACGAGGGAGGAGGGCGCGCTTGGCGACGTACGCACCGTTGGAGCTGGCACCTGAGGCGGAAGCGGCTGCTGGGCAGGAGAAACCCTGGCCAGTTGCCTAGGGACACCACGGGCACGAACTGAAGGTAAGTCATTCATGACAACCACATTTATGAAGCCGATTCTGGTGAGTGCCTCTTACAGCGACACATAGCGACCGATTCATCATCACAGACGGCTCAGCTCTGCTTTCAGAGCGCCTGGTATTACCTTTCGCTACCTGTCGCTCTCCCATACATTTCAATGGACAATACTTTTCTTCTGTTTAAACAGGGTTTTCTTTTAATAATTTTTTGGTTTTGTATCAAATAATTGTGTGTGACCTCTCCTGGCCTATTTAAATACATTTTTGAAAACTTTTTTTATTTTTTTATGCAGAATTGTCATTACAGGTCTGGTATTAAAGTGTTAATTAGGGATGAGCGAACCGGTTCGGACGAAGCGGAATTCGCTCCGAATTTCAGGGAAAATTCGATTTGGCACGAACCCGAATTTTTTTGGGTTCGTGCTGATCTAATTTTCCCTGAAATAAAAAAAAAAAATGCCGGCATGGTCGGAGCGTGGAGGCCGGCGCCGCTCTCAGGCGCCCTCTGATGACGCGTCCTCTGATGACAGCTGAGAGCGGCGCCGGCCTCCACGCTCCGACCATGCAGGTAAGTGTTTGCTTTTTAAAAAAATGCCGGCATGGTGGGAGCGGGCAGGCCGGCTACGCTGTCAGCGGGCCGGCGGCGGCGGCCCGCAGACAGGCGTAGCCGGCCTGCCCGCTCCCACCATGCCGGCATTTTTTTTTCAGATGAGCGATTTGTGAAAGTTCGATTCGGGCGAACCCGAATTTCTTGGGGAAATTTGGCGAATCGCCCGAATCGAACTTTCAAGAAGTTCGCTCATCTCTAGTGTTAATGTCACAATGTAATAATGTAATTCCATATGTTTTCGCTTTACTAGTGGATATGTATTCAAAAATGGACTTTAATCACACAGCTTCTGGTGCTCTGGGCAACAGTGACCCAATTTTGAGCGCCGGCGCTGTGTGAGGCTGTTTTTTTGATGAATATGGTTTGAGTCGCTCACACTGACCAGTCGCTACCGTTCGCTCCCATATAGCTCTGTACTGGTGTTATAGCGACTTGCACATCAAATTAATCAATGCCGGCAATGTTACTACACTGACTGAGGCGCTCTGTAACAGCGACTCATGGCCGATCAGAGCGACCAGCGGTCGTTCTTAGTGCCGCTGTACAGACGCTCATCTTTAAGTTGATTAAAACATAATAATAGTAGAAAATAAGAGTTAAAATATTTTTCTCAACCATGTAAAATCTGAAGGAAACCCAGGAGTCAGAAGGGGAAAGAAGGGAAATGCCGATGTAAACATAACAAAGAACAAAGAGATCCTGTGTTCTTATTCTGATATTTTTCCTCTACACTGAATCACAAGATAGTCACTGCTTTTCCTTACAACTAAAATTAAACCGGACGGACTTTTTTTTTTACCACTCATGAAATGGAATAATGTAATTAGCCATTGTAGACTAATATCTACATTTGGTGAAAGAAAAACATTTTGCTGCCCATAAAATGGATATAGAACAATAAAGGAGCACTATCGTGAAATTGTGTAATATCAGAAATCCATATACCAACACCTTGGCTAATGAGAGGAGGAGTCAATTATACACCCTGAATAAAATTCCTGCCAAGCATGTGGTTTATTTTCTCATGGTAGGAAAAAATCCAGGGGTCACAGGTTTAGTCTATCAGGGGTGACAGAGCCTGTCACCCTGGATGTAATTTTCCTTCCATGAAAAGAAAGATAAGCTAGCCTGGTTGGGTATTTCTCAATGTCAGGTGTATAAATGACCCCTCCTCCTGCCACCAAGCAAATTTATATGAATTTTTATCATTGCACCATTTTTTCGCAATAGTGCTCCTTTAATTTTGAAATTCAGCTAGAAAGTAGACATGTCAGTAGTTGGGTTCTACCATAACCGTGGGCTTGTGATGCAATTTTGTGGTGGCACAATTGCACATAATCTCCTTTTTACACTGCTGATACTTGGCTGTTTCTAACACTGGACTTCCACTTTAGATATATTTATAAATCAGATCTTCTCCTCAGCCCTAGAAGTATGTTGGAGATACAACTCAACCCGAGGAACTCTCCTATATATATGGTGGGAGTGCCCAAGTAAAAACAACTTGTTGGCAAGGATCCTTTTGCTATACGACAAAGAGTATGGCACCACAACCCCGAACACTCCTAAAAATAACCCTACTGTCCATGCTCCCATTTCTTAACAGCTGGTAGAACTGTAGTACTCAGGTGTTGGAAAACTGTGAAAGCCCCATCTCTGATATGAATGATATGAAGAAGAGCTTAGCAACATTATGAGAATGGAGACCTGCTTGCAGATCTGAGGGGCACAAATGATACATTAAGATGACATGGATGGAAGAGATCAGGGCCTAATGAAGATAATTAAGAAACAATAGACACTATCGGGATCCACTAGTTGGGTAGCATGGTTCACAAGACGTCACTGAGCGAGTGGGGGGAAACCTGCATCGCTATTCCGGCACCTGTGTTTTGTACTGAGTGGCCTTTTTTCTCTCTGGATGGTGAATTAGAGGCCAGTGCTCCAGTTAAACCACTCGAAATTTGAAGGTGTGAAGCAATTGAAAAGAGTATGGGATCTCTTAACCAATAACATAAAAAATTATGCACTAAGAGGCTGATTCACTACTAATGCAAGGTATTGCCAGATGAGCGTCTGTATAGCGGCGCTTAGAGCGACCACTAGTAGGCACTGTAAGCGGGTATCGGGTACTGTAACCTAACGTTGCGGCCGCTGTAGTAACCTGACCGGCATTGAGGAATGTGATGTATGTAGGGCGCTGTAACAACAGTACAGCACTGCAGCGAGTGAGAGGTAGCGCCAGCTCAGAGCGTCCGGCACTCAGCGCTCCACACCATATTTAACAAAACACTAGTTTTAGAACACATATCCACCAGTAACAAAGCGAAAACACATGGAATGACATTGCTTTAACACTGTGACAATAACACTTTAGTGCCAGACCTGTAAATGCAATTCTGCATAAATATATTAAGTCAAAAAAGTTTCTAAAAGTGTTTGTTTGCAGCCAGGAGAGGTCACACAATGATTTGAGAAAAAAAATAATTAAATCTGCAAACACGCTGTTTATACACAACTAATGAAAGCCTATTTAAATGTATCAGAGAGCGCTAAAGAGCGACAGATACTCCATGGCGCGTCTGCGCCTAGAGCACTGGCGCTATACGCTGAGCCACCTGTAATAATACATGTCATGGCGCAGTTAGAGGCACTCGCTAGATTCACTTTCTTAAATGTGGTTTTGCGTACAGTGCCCGCCGTTCCCCAGGCACTACATGGCGCTATCCCTTCTTAAATAACCCCCTGAATCGCATTGTGATCCCTGAGCCCTAGGCACCTTCCCATATGCTAAAACCTGGCACTAGCCCTTGGCCCCCTTCACCAGTTTAAAGCGGCCAGTGGTAGCAGTGCAAAATGCGGGTTGGATTTCACATGCTTGTGCAATAGCTTGACTGAATAAAAATACCCTAAATACATTTTTAAATCATAGGGGGGGGGGCAGAAAGGGGTCCCCAGCAATCTTCCTTTACTCTAATATGCATTCGGGCATGCCCAATTCGTGTGTAACAATCAGGCTCGAGCTGGTCCACAGAAATACTGGGGAAATGACTTTCAGTAAGTTAGAAATGGAGAGACACTATGGCTGGAATTGAGCAAACTGTCAAACTCCAGTCTTATACTAAACGTTTTGTTGTTATTTGCCACGTTTACGCAGGTTTACATTGTGCTTGTCAACTATGCCCTGATTTGCTGTATGTGGAGGCTTATTTATTACTAACACCAGGTATCGGCAGATGGGCGTCTGTATATCGGCGCTTAGAGCGACCGATCCGACCGATCGGGCGCTGTAACAAAGCGCCTCAGACGCTGTAGTAACCTGGCCGGCATTGATGAATGTGATGTATGTTGAGCGCTCTAACACCAGTACAGCGCTGCAGGAAGCGAAAGGTAGCTCCAGCTCAGTGTGACCAGCTCTCAGCGACCCACACCATACTTAACAAAAAAACTACACACATACAGCGTGGGCACTCTAAATTGCTGTAGCATAGAGCGCCAGACGCTGAGTGATTAAAGTCTGCTTTTGAACACATATCCACCAGTAACAAAGGGAAAATACATGGAATGACATTGTTTTAACACTGGGACAGTAACACTTTTGTGCCAGACCTATAAATAAATTCTGCTTTAAAAAAAAAAAAGTTTTCAAAAATGACTTTTTCTAGGCCAGGAGAGGTCACACAATTATTTGAGAGAAATAAAATAAAATAAAATAAACCCTGTTTAAACAGAAGAAAAGGAACATCCGTTGAAATGTATGGGAGAACGACAAGTAGCGACAGGTATTATATGGCGCTCCTGAGCCTAGAGTGCCAGCGCTATATGCTGAGCCGCCTGTAATAATACATCGGACGCTACATGGTCGCTCACCAGAATCGCTTTCACAAATGTGGTTTTGCGTACATCGGCCAGCATTCACCAGACGCTGCCTGCCGTTACGAGGCACTACCTGGCGCTATCCCTTCATGTAGAAGGCCAACGGTATACTTCTTGTTCAATACATTTGGGTGAATACTGGCAAACACTTGTTCAGGTCTTCGGCTTTTAGTAGCGAACTCAATAGCAATCAGTGTCTTTTGGATTGTCTCTTTAGGTAATTTTGCATCTCTACCAGATATTTGGCAAGGAGATAACTAGTATTTGAAAAACGCACATTACTTTTCACATTTTTTAATGAGTTTTTTTTAACTCATATAAGCTTAACAAACAACCACGGCACTTCTGAGACACCACAAAAAATATTCCGAGACCCATACCATGCTGATCTAAACTGTAAAAATGTGTTTTCAGATAGATTCCTTTATTTTTCCTAACCAAAGTTCACTGTAGTAATTCACCAGCTTGCGCCAAACCATGTTTCTGAGTAAATGCTACTCTTCCAGCCAAGCAAAGTGCAGAAAAACCAATCAAAATGGCATAAAACAGTTCTCCCTACATTCACCACCACAATGGTAGCATTGTTTGCTTGAATTACAGCTCAGTTTGCTGCTATGTTTCCCAGTTACAGGGCACACGGTGAACTGAAGCTATGGCAAACTAGTAAAAATCTGCTAACGACCTAAGTTAGGCCCAAAGTAAATGAAAAAAGGCCCAGTGCGGAGAATGAATCACCCAGTGCAAGGTCTCTCGCTAGAGGCTGCTGTCTGTTGCATAGGATGTTCCATGGCCACCTGTAAATTCTCTCTCTGAGAACCTTTTACTATCTGGCCAACTTTTAATCATTCCATAAAACATCTTAATTGTCTGTCTGTTTATATCTTATCAAAAGAAAATGTTCAGACTTTTGGCATTTCAATTGCTCCTTGCTGCCCGCTGACTTCCACATGCATCTGGGATATCCTGCTGAGAGTAAGCCTGATGTCCGATGAGGAATCTCGATGCCTTTCATCACAGGCATCAGAGCAGCAAATCACTTAAGGTGCTTTGTCTAGATGATGTAGGGAAAATACTGAAAAAATACTCCGTCCTATTTGTGTGTAATTGAAAGGGACAGAATATTTTTGTTGAGGCTCAACTCTGGACAATTAGTTCTAAAGGAAGTAGAAATACATATTAAGGGAGAACTGGACAATACAAAGAAAAAATCATTTTTTTATTTTAACCATACTTAACAATTAAAAATGAAATTATTTGTACAAAAGAAAACTATATGTTTATGTCTCTTTACAACACGGTAATCGATAGGGTTGAGCAAACCCATATTGCAAAGTTCGGGTCTGTGCTGAAATTTGCAAGTTCGGGTTCCTAACCTCGAACACAGACTTCAGATAGAACCCGAGCAGCCAACCAATCAGCATCTACCCTCCTGGCAGCCAATCAGATCGGCAGCAGGCTGACTATCTCACTGCCCCCCCGCACCTGCTCCTCCCATGCCCTGCCCCCAAATAATCAGGAAGGGGAGAAGCAGGGCCAGGCCATGACAGGGGATGGCCGCAAGCTGGGATGACAGCTTCCGGACAGCAAGCAGGCAGATGCACGCAGTGCTCTACCTGCTATAGAAGATAATGGGGGGACTCTGTCACAGTATGCTATGAAGGATGATGGGGGGCTCTGTCACAATCTCCTATGGGTGATGGGGAGCTCTATCATGGTCTGTTAGGGAAGATAATGGGGAGGCTCTGTCACAGTCTGATACAGGGTGATGGGGTGTTCTCTCACAGTCTGCCATGGAAGATGATAGGGGCTCTGTCACAGTCTACTATAGGATGATTGGGGGGCTCTGTCACAGTCTGCTATGGAAGATGATGGGGGGGCTCTGTCACAGTCTGCCATGGAAGATGATAGGGGCTCTGTCACAGTCTACTATAGGATGATTGGGGGGCTCTGTCACAGTCTGCTATGGAAGATGATGGGGGGGCTCTGTCACAGTCTGCCATGGAAGATGATAGGGGCTCTGTCACAGTCTACTATAGGATGATTGGGGGGCTCTGTCACAGTCTGCTATGGAAGATGATGGGGGGGCTCTGTCACAGTCTGCTATGGAAGATGATAGGGGGGCTCTGTCACAGTCTGCTATGGAAGATAATGGGGGGGCTCTGTCACAGTCTGCTATGGGATGACAGGGAGCACTGTCACAGTCTCCTATGGGGTGATGGGGAGCTCTGTCACGGTCTGTTAGTGAAGATGATGAGGAGGCTCTGTTACAGTCTGATACGGGGTGATGGGGGGGCTCTGTCACAATCTGCCATGGAGAATGATAGGGGCTCTGTCATAGTCTGCTATTGGGTGATGGGGGCTCTGTCACAGTCTGCTATGGGGTGATTGACAATGACTATGGGGACAAATGACTTACCAATTAACATCAAGTATACTCCAGCAATGATGTCAGCTTCTTTTGAAAGCTTGGATTGAAAAAGGTCTTCCCCTCGGTCGTATGCCGGGATAAAGCCATCAATCCCAAAGAAACTTTTGTTGGCAGCCATCCTTTCAGGTGTCTGTCATCCCTACCGAGGAAAAAAACGTAGTGGGTTAAGACTGTTATAGTACCTGTAAAAGCATACCTAATATTACAGTTAACACATAGGTTATAGGAGAATCCATAGAAGAATGATCACATAACAACTAGTGATGAGCGAACCCATAAAGTTCAGTTCTGTACCAAACTTTGCAAGTTTTGGTCCCAAACCCGAACACAGACTTCAACCAAAAGTCTGTATTCAGGTTCAGCATTCGGCCAGCTTTTAGCCCATAGCAACCGCAGCCATGCCAGACACACATCCCTGCTGTATAAAAGGTTAGATTGGGAGATGCTGTAGTAGGGACAGTGATAGATATAGAAAAATTTAATAACTGTCCTTTTCAGGGCAGTTAGGTAGGGAGAAGAGGCTCATATAATGAGGGACAGCTAGCAACAAAAAAGCAAATGAGTAGTAGCATCTGCTAATTGTTGTTTTTAGGGCAAAGTCAATAGAGAGTTTAAGTACTTTCCCGGCCCCATTTTTTGCAGGGCAATTACCCTAATATTACCCCCATTTGCAGCTCTCTACTGCTTACTACTCTCATTTTACAACCATGTTTAGGTCAACAAGTTTAGGTCCTCATTGATTTCAATGGGGTTTCGGGTCCGGGTCAAGTCCAAAAAAAGTCGGGTACCCAAATCAAACTTTTGTTTAAAGTTCGGTCATACTTGGTGAACCCGAACTTCTATGGGTTCGCTCATCACTAATAACATATACTCACCTGGCCCCACCCCCATACAAAACAAGCACAGCAGTTTCATCCTCAGAAGCTGAAAATTGCACTGCACTGCTCAATTATTGTTGAGTATTTGACCATATCATTGGAAGCATATTTTCCAACTCCAAGTTGTATAAACCTGAATGCTTATTGGACTGAAGCATATCAGGTTTTGCTGTGTAATGGGGAGAGTATGGCCTAAGAAGATTAAGACCCTATATTATTAAGCAACTTTTTAACTCAAAATTGGTAAAAAAAGACATTTAACTGATTATGAAAGCTCATAAATTGTTTAAAATTGTTCAGAGGGGTGCAGCAATCTTGGAATTTCTCAGATATTGGGGATTGGGGCAATAGAACTTTTGCTGGTTCTGTGATCATCACAGAACCACCAACAGTTTTGTTACAAATACTCAACAAGGTAAGAAACGTGTTTAGAAACAAAGATGCAAATTGAATACAAAAGAATGGAGGCTCCAATCCCCATTGCCATGTTAGAATGTTTGGCTTGCTTTTAATTACTGATTGCCAGGTATCCCAAACTGGGACTGGGTGAGTCAGCAGACCTCCAACATTTTTTTTACTGAAGGTCTTCTTTAACTTTGCCATATTTGATGAATAATATCCAACATCTGTTCAGCTGTCATCTGTGTGAATGGTGCAAATGTCATTGAAGGACTTAACAATTAAAGTAAACTGGACCACAATTCGCACTGGACTGCACTGAAATGTTATAATGAAACAAAAAATGAATTCCTGTTTAAGCCCACATTCTACAAAATGGGTTCTGGATCAATTTGGTACAGTCCTGGACGGGCATCCAGATTGCATCAACCTCTGCTGTGCATCAACCTCTGCAACCCTCGCTTTCACTTACCTGCACCGTGGTCCCTCGCCAAAATTAAGTCCAGCAGATGAAAAAGCTGAAGTGACCCGCCGATGGTCAATCGCGGGCTCACTTTTCCCCAGGGGATTGCATTGGAGGTGAGTAAAAGTGGCAATTGATGAAGGTTAATGTGTGAACTTTTCCCAATATGCTTTAAGACAGTAGCAGTCTTCTCTTAACCCCTTAAAGGAGCAGTATCATGAATTTTTCTTGGTGACTTATATTTAAATGGTACTTTGAATGTAGATAAGTGTTGGAGTAAGAATTACAAATGTAGAAAAAAATGATGTCTGTGTTGTGCAGCTGGAGACTAATAGCTCATGTTTATGTCTACTGAGTGTCGGGGCCGACACTCTGGCCTGTTCCACGCTGAGGAGAGGGGGAAACAATGTAACAAAGTAATCAGCTGTTCAGTACTGGCAGCAGCCGTCCAGCATAAGATAACAACATTGCAACATTGCCTGGCCAGAACTTATATATCTAAAACAGAGAGAAAAGCTCTAGAAGTCATTTAGCTCATTGGTAAATTCAATGTCTTTGAACTAGAGAGTCATTGGTTCAAATCTCAGACTTGCCAGTTTTTCTTTTTTTTTGGGGGGGGGGGGGGTTATTTTATTTCAGAATTGGATTTTTGGGTTTACATCCTGTTTTTTTGCTCTAAACATTTTTTATTTTGACAGTTTTCCCTTCATGTTGGCTCTGCTGCAGAATCTTTCAGTTTACTATTTTCTCTCTCTTTTCTCAACACATTTTTCCATATGATCTTTCTTTCAGCTTTGTGTGTTTTGAGCAAAGCCCAGCCCAGAATTTTCACTATCTGGAGTTTTGTTTTGTGCCCGACTTGGGATGCCCTGATATGTGAAATCCCCAAGTTCGCCTGTGAAAACGTACCTTTCCCTGTCCCACGGCGCATGTGCGGGCTCTTATCCAATCAGCGCTGTTTGCACGCAGATGGGGAGCCTGAGCAGTAACCTTCCTGGCCGCCCGGCCTGTCTAAATGACTATCTGCGTGAGCGCGCCAGAAAAATGGGGGGATCTGTGGTTATCCAGGGGTCGTTTCACACAGTGGGGCATCCCGATTTAGAATGCCCAAGCGGGAAGGTCAATGGCCGGGTCTTATAGACTTCAGGGTCGGCCACTCAGAGTTTTGTTCCGCTTTAATACCTTTAGATTTTCCTGCACAGTTATTCAAAAAAGACTTTCAGTCATTTTCAGTCAGTTTAGTTTATTTTGTATAGATTTTACACATTTGAGTCACCTGGTCTCATAACAAAAGCAGCACCTCACACACACCCAGCCGTTACCACTGATTACAGTGTCAGCCTCTGAGGTAAAGTGTTGCTAGGAGACCAGTGGGCTAAATGAAGCAGTTCACTAAATACAACCCAGCAGATCCCCCTATTCAGCAAATGGACTGAGCCATTGTCATTATACAATTTAAAAGAAAGGCAGATATTTTTTTTCTTTTTCTATCGCCACATTATTTATACACATGTTAGAAGCTATTGTGTGGCTATTTAATTATTTATCTTTTTTAATGCAAATTTCGCGATACTGCTCCTTTAAGTGTCCACCCCATCTCCAGCACATTCACAGAAAATATGCGATAACGCATAGCCCCGTGCTGGGTACGGGTGAACATATGGGGCTTCCCTGAGTCCCTGGAGTGATCAGTGCAGGTCGAGAGTGAGCAGGAACCTGGGGGAAGTGTTGGGCATGTGGGGACTTGCACAGTTAATCATCCAGACCACCTCCCTCCCTGTTGCAGGATGTTTTCCTGTCTCCCCATTCACCGCAGTTGTCAAATGCCAATACTCCTCTCCCCGCAGTCGCAAGATTCTCTTGTGTTCCCACTGCTCCAGTGCTTCACTGGTGTGTTTTTCTGGTTTGTGTTGTTCGCACGGATTGGTTAAATGCAGAGGACAAATATCTATGTATGCGTGAGCACATTATACATTATTAGCATATAATCATTCAGCTTGTTGTGAGGCCTTTAGTAATGGAAATATTTACTGAACACCACATACAGACACATGTAGGGCACTGTTAAAACACAACAAAACCCAACGCTGGCCTACCCCTAGGGAATCCCAAATCAGAGATATATTGGATGAGGGAGTGCGACTAGTTAGTCGCAAGTCCCCGAGCTTATCCAATACACTGTCACCTAGCTTATTCCAAACACCTGATGTGGATCGCAACACATGGCTGGCTACTAGAGGATTTTTTCCATGTGGCGGTCCCCGTTGTGGCCTCTGCAAGTATGTGCACAAGGGTAATAGTTTTACTTCTACCATCAGCGGTAGGAACTTTCCAATTAAAGCCCTACTTAACTGTAACTCGAGAATGGTTATATACCTTATTACCTGCATGCATTGCCAAATGCAATATGTTGGCTGCACAACACGCAAACTGAAGACCCGCATCACCGAACATCTATATGGTATTGGCAAACCAGAATTGGTTAAAAATTCTAACGTAGCCAAACACTTTAATCAGATTCATCCTGGTAGTAATCCCATGATTAGAGTGAAAGCACTGGAGAGGGTATACATGGGGCCCAGAGGGGGTGATATCCATAAAAAGCTACTGATGAGGGAGGCATTTTGGATATTCACTCTTGATACACGTTTCCCACGGGGCCTCAACCATAGGTGGGATCTATCTTTCATCACAGATTGAGAATGTGGATGGTTAATTAGAATACTTTACATTAACTTCTATTAATGCATTTCCTTTCCTCTCTTCTGTTCAACTATAGAAGCCACCCGTAGAGGCAAGACCTTATACTGTCTACTATTTATTACTGACCATGAGTGATATCTACATTTACTATCATGATGAGTTAGGTCAGACTTTATATCTTACATTGATCGCTTATTATCGGCCATGAGTGATATCCTCATATATTATACATACAAATATATATTTTTTATTGTTACTTATTGCCATTATATGCAGATATTTAAGATCTGATGCCTTATATTGGCCTCTGATTTATGAAAAATTCTGACAGCTTCAGGTACCAGCTATAATATTGTGATGTATAGATGTCCACAGACTGTGTATATACACTTATTCAGCCTTCTCTGATGCGCACTGGAGATAGCTGTACGGCTGTCTTATATATGCATGCACGGATATGTACCTATATGCGTGTGCAGTCTTTATTATGTAGCCTTTTGTGATTCAGCAGATCCGCTCTTCGGCTTGTTGATTAAAATCAACACTCATTCAGCTTTCTCTGATGCGCACTGGAGATAGATGTACGGCTGTCCTATATATGTATGCACGGATATGCACCTATATGCGTATGCAGCCCTTATCATGTAGCCTTTTGTGATTCAGCAGATCCGCTTTTCGGCCTGTTGATTAAAATCTGTTATGATGACTTTCTCCTCTCCGCCGCCGCGAGTTGTTTACCCTATTGCTAGGCAACTTCTACCTTGACGTATTCCCCTCCTCCATTTTGATTGGCCCCTGATTCCAAGTCTCCTATTGGTGGGTGTTGACGCTGCCTTGCGCATGACGTCATCCCACCTCGATGGCGGCGGCGATGGCGGGGGGATTGCGTTCTCAGGCGGCAGCTGGCGGTGGGTAAGTCTATCACCATTTATCAGTTCCTATATAAATGTCTATGGTTATGTCGCATGTTACCTATGATTAAGGACCGAGCAAGTGCGTCCGAAACGCGTTAGCGAGCATGGCATAACTTTATGTGCCAGGGTCCTTTACTGCTTTTTACACTGTCGTGGATACTATGGAGATTTTGGTTTTATTTTTCTTCAAATAAAATTTCAAGATTTTAGGAGTGCGGATCCTCTCCCTTTTTTGTTCATCTGACGTGTATAGGGCAAGGACAGCCCTAGATCCTGCACCCGTTTCCAGAGTGTAGCGATAACCCTTATCGCCGGAGGGCTTCACCGCCCGAGACGTCCTTTTCCCAATCGTAAGAGGTGCTGCCGGAATTCCCGAGTCGTCCGTGAGGAAACAGGAACAGCCCTTACAAGGGCTAGTGAATTGTAATATAGCGTTTCCCCCAATAAGAGACAGAACTTCAGTATTGAGGGTGAAGGTGAAGTGAACTTTATTAGTGCCACACTGGGCCTTATATACACAAGTCTCTATTGCATGACACACACACCGACCAATAGCAGCAGGGCAAACAATCCCTCAACTCTGCCGGTGATGCAATCAGTAGAACAATAGCAGGCCGTAATACAATCAATCAGGACAATGCCATTGACTGTGACGTAATCAACAATACACAATGGCAGTCAAAATACAATGACCTAATTAAGAAAAGGCCAGTGAATGACCCGGTGGGCAACTGAATAGTGATGACATCCAAAAGACAGAGCGTCTGTCACACAGAGTGCCTCGTATTTCCCCTCTTTTTGCTACCCAAATCATGGTACCCTACTGTGTGAAACCCCCCTCAGTGGTGCCTCAAAACGTACCTTCTTCCTGGCTACCTCATTGATGTAAATATCGAGTGGCTGCATCCTCAGCCATTCCGAGCCGAGGGACAGAGATGTGCCTGCTCCTGGGGCTGCTGCCACTTGTGCTCCTGATTGCCACAAAAGAGCCATTTGGCACAAATTACTTATGCACGGCAAATGGCTCTGATTGGAAGAAAGCCTCACAGGGTACTAAAATTCCTGTGTTTTGTTATACTTTAAGTATATTAGTTAAGACATATAGGTTGTAATAGATCTATACCAGTAAAACAAGAATTCACCAACCATCCCAGACACACGAAATGGGCATTTTTCCCCTGTACTGGCCTATCTATTTGTAACATCAGTGCCAGCCTGACTCTTTATACAGCCTCCTCTTTTCACGTTTTGGGGGCATATTCGACTATACTGGTTCATCCCATGCTGGTAAATATGTTTCCATCCTGCCTATTCATCAGTGTTTGTGAATGGTTTTGGCTTGAGCAGTAGGCATAACAGAATTTCCTATCAAGTAAATTGCAGGAGGTTTCTCAAAGCATTTTGTGGTTACCCCAGTGGCCATGGCTGATGAGCATGATAATGTAGTTTGGATGGTGGAAATAAAAGAAACTCTTTGTGACAAGAGATTTCCGTTATAAGACAGCTTGCTGAAATAAAAGGTCACTTATACAAAAAAGACAAACACAGCAAGCATTGGAGGCTTCCTATTTTATATGGATTCAAGGTGCTGATATTGTCTCTATGCATATCTTTTGAGGGATTTTCTTACTTATGTTTTACTATTGTTATTTTTAGAACTGGTAGTGGGACTGAGGACAGTTAATGTCAACCCCTAGTCCAGCAGTGCCTTCAGAGGTATAGCCTGGTGGCCAAGACTCCTCTTACATAGCCAAATTATTCTGCACATGGCTTAAGCCAGGGGGGAATGCCACACTGCCTATGGAAATGGTATGGGGGGTTGCCAAACTACCTGAGGGGAATGGGATGGGGGTAATGCCAAGCTGTCTATGGGAATTGGAGGGGGGAATGCCACACTGCCTATGGAAATGGTATGGGGGGTTGCCAAACTACCTGAGGGGAATGGGATGGGGGTAATGCCAAGCTGTCTATGGGAATTGGAGGGGGGAATGCCACACTGCCTATGGAAGGGGGATGCCACACTGCCTATGGGATTGGGGGGGATGCCACACTGCCTATGGGATTGGGGGGATGCCACACTGCCCATGGGATTGGTGGGATGCCACACTGCCTATGGGATTGGGGGGATGCCACACTGCCTATGGGATTGGGGGGATGGCGCACTGCCTATGGGATTGGGGGGATGCCACACTGCCTATGGCAATGGGATGGGGGGAATGCCACACTGCCTATGGGAATGGGATGGGGGGGGAATGCCACACTGCCTATGGGAATGGGATGGGGGGAATGCCACACTGCCTATGGGAATGGGATGGGGGGAATGCCACACTGCCTATGGGAATGGGGGGATACCACACTGCCTATGGGATTGGGGGGATGCCACACTGCCAATGGGATTGGGGGGATGCCACACTGCCTATGGGATTGGGGGATGCCACACTGCCTATGGGAATGGGATGGGGGGAATGCCACACTGCCTATGGGAATGGGATTGGGGGGATGCCACACTGCCTATGGGATTGGGGGGATGCCACACTGCCTATGGGAATGGGATGGGGGGAATGCCACACTGCCTATGGAAGGGGGTTGCCTATGGAAGGGGGATGCCACACTGCCTATGGGATTGGGGGGATGCCACACTCCCTTTGGGATTGGGGGGATGCCACACTGCCCATGGGATTGGGGGGATGCCACACTGCCCATGGGATTGGGGGGATGCCACACTGCCTATGGGATTGGGGGGATGCCACACTGCCTATGGGAATGGGATGGGGGAATGCCACACTGCCTATGGGAATGGGATGGGGGGAATGCCACACTGCCTATGAGAATGGGATGGGGGGAATGCCACACTACCTATGGGAATGGGATGGGGGGGTTGCCAAACTACCTGTGGGGAATGGGATGGGGGCAATGTCAAGCTGTCTATGGGAATTGGAGGGGGGAATGCCACACTGCCTATGAAAGGGGGATGCCACACTGCCTATGGGATTGGGGGGATGCCACACTGCTTATGGGATTGGGGGGATGCCACACTGCCTATGGGAATGGGATGGGGGGAATGCCACACTGCCTATGGGAATGGGATGGGGGGAATGCCACACTGGCTATGAGAATGGGATGGGGGGAATGCCACACTACCTATGGGAATCGGATGGGGGGGTTGCCAAACTACCTGTGGGGAATGGGATGGGGGCAATGTCAAGCTGTCTATGGGAATTGGAGGGGGGAATGCCACACTGCCTATGAAAGGGGGATGCCACACTGCCTATGGGATTGGGGGGATGCCACACTGCCTATGGGAATGGGATGGGGGGAATGCCACACTGCCTATGGGAATAGGATGGGGGAATGCCACACTGCCTATGGGAATGGGATGGGGGGAATGCCAAACTACCTGTGGGGAATGGGATGGGGGTAATGCCAAGCTGTCTATGGGAATTGGAGGGGGGAATGCCACACTGTCATTTTTGACTGTTGGTCTGCTTTAAAGTGGACCAACACCCAGGATTTTGACTATCCTGGGTCTTGGTCCACTTCGGTGGGGCACCCCCGATCGGGGTGCCCCGCTGTGTGAAACCCCCCCCGAACCCCCCGAACTCACCTCTGTCCGCGGCGACAGACAAGCCGCGGACAAGCGGCTCCGCCGCCGCCGCCACCTCCCGCGCGTCCCTGTTGACGCGCGCGTGCCCGCACCGGCCATTCACAGACGGCCGGCGCGGGCGCGCGCACATCTAGAGAGGCGCGAGGGAGGCGGCGGCGGCAGGCCGCCGCCGAAACTAAGGTAAGGAGTTTGGGGGGGTTTCATCCCGCGGGGAGGGAGGTGATCGGCCCGGGAATCTTATAGATTCCCGGGCCGATCACCCGAGGGTGTTGGTCCACTTTAAACAAGGAATGTAGTTGCATGGATACTCACCTCTTCCGGGTTGCTCTCCCACAGCCTATCATTATCGCTGGCGGCTGATCAGTGCGAGTCAAGCTAAGGGTAGTCCAGAAAGCCAACAAGCCACCCAATTGCTGAATAAACAGAGTAATTATTGTCTCAGTAGTTTGTATTATAGGCACATTGCTTCCTTTTTATATGGCAAAAGGGATATAGAATGTAGCTTTGTTTGCACTGGGTAATGCATAGGATCATATGGTCTATAATATGCATATCCCTACAGAGATCTTTCTATAGATATAGGATAGATACATTATAAAGAATGAATTGTTCTAAGAACGTTGATATCATTCAGAACAAAATATAAAACCTACGAAAAGGAAGCAACATCATTAAGGCTAAAATGTTACAATCATATGGCACTTAATGCTTTCTGAGTTAATACCAAAGAGCTTAAGTGAGAGCTCAAAACTCCTGAACTGGACAATATTGAATAAAATAAAACCTAAGCTGTCCACATCAAAACCAGGTGCTCAAAATACACACCATTACACATCTCCCTGTATTTATTATTGATTAAGTGCTGCAGCTATCTACTTGCCAGAAATTAAAACTAATCTGTTATGGAAGTGGGGAGAGCGAACTCCACTGGAACTGGCATGGACCTTCTTTAAACCGGACCTTCACCATGATTTATTGAAAAGCCCAAACCCTTAAAAAACTATTCCCCATCATCTAAAATGAATATATTTTAAGTTTTTACTTGACTCAGAAGCATCACACTTACTGAGGAGAGTAGAGTGGGATAAAGTACAGGGGGCGGGTTATAGCTGTGCTTTGCTTAGACAGAGCAGAACTAGGGTCAGTAAAAGGTCAGCAGTCCCAGAATGCACTTCCTGTTTGCAGGCTGCCTGATGTTCCATGAGCCGCCATCTTGGATGTTTAAAGGCTCATAACATGCAGTAGATGCAGGTAGGATGATTTTTAATGTGAGCAATCTGTATGTACAGGGTGTGGGAAACATATAAGATAAACTCTTATTCAGAGTGAAGGTTCACCTTAACCTTGTATTCACAGCTAAATAGATGCAGTTTCAGTTGTAGATACAGTTGCTTTTTCAGCAGTTCCAGTTGCAGTTCAGGTGAAGAATGAGGACAGGGTTGACAGTTACCAAACTAGAACAGAAAAGAAGGCGCCGTCCCTTTAAGGAGGGCAGCCCACATGACTGGCCTGCGTTCCTGCCCGGAAGCAGACCAGCCTTGGGGAAATGGTCATGGGGAGGAAGTGACATCAAGGGGAAGGGGAGTATAAAGGGACGTTCATCCCTCCTCCCCTTCCTCTTTGACCCCCGGCATGGATGGACGAGCAGTCCCACCCGCCCTCCCTGTTTTGGTTATGGTTGGGTTTGTTCGGCCACGGTTCTGGTGGGATGGAGTATTATTGTGTGGGTGATTTGTGAGGTGGTTATACGGATTTACTTTGTACATGTTGATAAAAAAAAAAAATAAAAAAAAAATAAAATAAATAAAAATATAATAAATACATAAATAATAAAAGAAAATAAGAGATGTTCTTTCTGTTTTTTGATTATTGTTATGGGCACCTGTTGGGGGTGCTTCAGTTTAATGTTATTTAATGCTGTTAGATGCTGTTTGTTATAAAAAAAAAAAAAAAAAAAAAAAATGAATAAATGTTGTATTTTATTTATATGTTAATTTATGATCCTTTGTATATGGGGGGTTTCTTGTTGTAATGGAGTTAATTTTTGTCATGTATTTGTCACAGCCGTTTGGCGGGTCTCCTCTCGGGTTTCGGGTCTGAGGTAGCAGGTTTATTTTGGTTGGGTATGCGGCTGTTTCCAGAGAAAACCGGCCAGGACGATTTTGGTGGTAAGACAAGGAATGTGGTGGATCATTTAGGGAGGGGGGGGGCAGGGGGAATTTTGTCTTCTGGCGGTAAGCTCAGTTAAGCTCCCAGGCCTAGGAGGTACGCGGCCGAGCTTACGTTAGCTTCCGCTTTGTGGCGCGTTTGTCTCTCCCCCCTCCCATGGTTGTCTTTACCTTAGGCTTCTCAGACCCGGAACAAAAAGGGGGGCCTCTTTAATTGCGTGTAACTTGTTTATATGTTTGGCTGTGGCCGATTAAATTTTAATCTTTCCAAAGATATGGTGGTCGGAGTCGTTATTTGGTGGTGGAATTTAAGGGAGGCAAGGGCATATGGAGCGCTAGCCCAGTCACGCCATTTGCAGCTGTATCGGCATATTAATGGGTGTGAATGCAGGGTAAGGGTCAGAGTTTGTACTCTATCCAGGTGAGAGCCCATCAACATCCCTAACCCACACTTACATCCATGGGACTCCATTCCCCACACACCCTGGTGACACCTGCTAGACATATATGCGCAGCAACCTGCACCACTGAAGCACATTTCCCAGTGGTTTTTGTGTTGGTAGAACTGGGGTATAGCAAAGATGGCCCAGGAGCTAGAACTGCAGCCAACTGCTGACATTGCCATGAGGCCAGGCATACAGCAGGTGAGACATCAAGACTTGGTCACCATGATACTTAAAACAGACCACAGCTCCTAGCAATCAATTACCCATGCTGCTGAACCTGATCTGCCTGGAAGTGTTTTTATCTGTAGCGCTAGTGTGACCCAGGTAAAGACTGGGGTGCCTAATCTCTCATTGAAATCCCTGTATAAAACAGCCTAGCTGCATAAGAAATAACAGCAGTTACAGAGTTAACCACTAGAAGCTGCTGTGGGAAAGTGACATGATCATAAACAGAGGTTATATAAGTTACAGACACCTTTCTAGAACGTGCAGTTGTCACTTGTACTGAGTTGCATAGAGATGGAGTACTGAGAGAGAGAGAGAGAGAGAGAGAGCCATGGAGATAGCCATGTAGCGTGCCGAACAGTACCTAATGGAGCCTGCTACCCTTGTGAGAGAGGAAAGAGCTACTACACACAGAAGAGAAAGAGCTACAGTTTGCTGATCCAGCCAGAGCAAGACAGAGAGCTACCTACAGAGAGACATCCGTGTGGGCCTAGGAGGAGCAGAGTGGAATACACTAGGACCAACACAAAGGTACCAAAGTCGTATAGTCCCAGCCCCTAGAGGGACCCCAGGAACCTGTGAGCCTGTTTGCTATTGTGCAGAAGTACTTTGCTGTATTGCTAATGTTGAATTGGAAGTGTGGTTGCGTTAATAAAGTTTGGAAAGATATCTTCAGCGTGTGGTGACTCCACCTAGCCAAATCCCAACATCCCTCAAGATTCCAAGAACTCGTGACAGCTCGCACCACACGTCATCCAGCCCTGGTAGTGGCGTGTGGGTTACACTAGCAACTGTGGATTTGTTTGATCCTCCTCAAAGCAGCCAGGAGGAGAAGGACCTGCAGGAGAACCAGGAGACACTGTTACTGACCGTTAGCCTGCTGAAGTGTGTACCCCTGAGGTGTCAGCAGAAGCACCCATTGTCTTCAGCGTGTGGTGACTCCACCTGGCCAAATCCCAACATCCCTCAAGATTCCAAAAACTCGTGACAGCTCACCCCACACGTCATCCGGCCCTGGTAGTGGCGTGTGGGTTACACTAACAACTGTGGATTTGTTTGATCCTCCTCAAAAGCAGCCAGGAGGAGAAGGACCTGCAGGAGAACCAGGAGACACTGTTACTGACCGTTAGCCTGCTGAAGTGTGTACCCCTGAGGTGTCAGCAGAAGCACCCATTGTCTTCAGCGTGTGGTGACTCCACCTGGCCAAATCCCAACATCCCTCAAGATTCCAAAAACTCATGACAGCTCACCCCACACGTCATCCGGCCCTGGTAGTGGCGTGTGGGTTACACTAACAACTGTGGATTTGTTTGATCCTCCTCAAAAGCAGCCAGGAGGAGAAGGACCTGCAGGAGAACCAGGAGACACTGTTACTGACCGTTAGCCTGCTGAAGTGTGTACCCTTGAGGTGTCAGCAGAAGCACCCATTGTCAGCATTCCTCCTGCAGAGTTTGTGGACTGATCAATCCCTAGAGGAATGTGGCATTACAGGTGCCCCACTCCCAGTTGCTTTTACAGAAGCCACTGGATTGAGCCAAGTCATTATGCCTGCGATTCGGGAAGAAGGACAGATAGAGGTCATACCCCTAGGCATTGATTATGCTTCAGCAGAAAATGTGTTAGAGGCTGGAAAACTACGGCAGTGGATTTTGTGTTGACAAAGCAAAAAAAATTGTGCCGAAAACCCACTTCATAGCTTATGGCAGCATGGACTTTGTCTCAGAATGTATGTGTGGTGTCTCTGGACTGTTTGGGTTGTTTGGAACACAGCAAAAAAGTTTTAAAAAAATGAAAAGTCATGTGAAAACTATTTTATTAGTTCAGTGAAGCTCCGCCTCCTCCATTCATTGCCACTGTTGTGTCTGGCAATGATGTCATTAACACAACTATGCAATGACTGATCACCTGCCATCTTGCAGTTAGGAAAAGCCGGAAAAAATCAGTGTTCCAAGACCATTCGAAAATCAAAAATATCCATTTCTAGTTATACACCCTAAGAAGAGAGTATCAACAGGGGCTTTGGCCTAATGTATTTCACAAGTTCAGTGGGTTTTGATTTGCCTTAAGAGATAACTGTTTTGCATTAGCCCTTAGAGCAGCCAGTCAGCAAACAACTTTTATTCTGTAGCGACCACAGTAAACTGATGAAGACTGAAATGAGGCTGACACACGTCACTGCACATTATCGCTGCTTTTTACAACTTTGCCTTACATCCTGTCTATATGTGTTTATCAGGCACAGCAGACACCATCACCAATCACTACATCTATTGATCAGTGTCAGTCTCTCAGGGGTTTGATACCTGCTGTCTGCCTGTAAGAGGAAAAATTTATATTTAGATCAAAGGTATCACCAGGGACAGTGACAAGCTGTATGCTCACACAAAATGGTAGGCTTACTGCAGGTACAGGCCAGTGGATGGTATACCCCAGCGTTAGATTTGGCATGAAACTATGTATAATTCTCACTTTTTAAGTAGTGCCCCTGGCCCAAGATGTGCAGTCAGTAAGCAGAAGCTAACTGTAGGTACAAGTCAGTGGATGATATGCAGTCAGTAAGAAGAAGCTAACTGTAGGTACAAGTCAGTGGATGATATGCAGTCAGTAAGAAGCTAACTGTAGGTACAAGTCAGTGGATGATATGCAGTCAGTAAGCAGAAGCTAACTGTAGGTACAAGTCAGTGGATGATATGCAGTCAGTAAGCAGAAGATAACTGTAGGTACAAGTCAGTGGATGATGTGCAGTCAGTAGGCAGAAGATAACTGTAGGTACAAGTCAGTGGATGATATGCAGTCAGTAAGAAGAAGCTAACTGTAGGTACAAGTCAGTGGATGATATGCAGTCAGTAAGAAGCTAACTGTAGGTACAAGTCAGTGGATGATATGCAGTCAGTAAGCAGAAGATAACTGTAGGTACAAGTCAGTGGATGATATGCAGTCAGTAAGAAGAAGCTAACTGTAGGTACAAGTCAGTGGATGATATGCAGTCAGTAAGAAGCTAACTGTAGGTACAAGTCAGTGGATGATATGCAGTCAGTAAGCAGAAGATAACTGTAGGTACAAGTCAGTGGATGATATGCAGTCAGTAAGTAGAAGCTAACTGTAGGTACAAGGCAGTGGATGATATGCAGTCAGTAAGCAGAAGATAACTGTAGGTACAAGTCAGTGGATGATGTGCAGTCAGTAAGCAGAAGCTAACTGTAGGTACAAGTCAGTGGATGATGTGCAGTCAGTAAGCAGAAGCTAACTGTAGGTACAAGTCAGTGGATGATGTGCAGTCAGTAAGCAGAAGCTAACTGTAGGTACAAGTCAGTGGATGATATGCAGTCAGTAAGCAGAAGCTAACTGTAGGTACAAGTCAGTGGATGATGTGCAGTCAGTAAGCAGAAGCTAACTGTAGGTACAAGTCAGTGGATGATGTGCAGTCAGTAAGCAGAAGCTAACTGTAGGTACAAGTCAGTGGATGATGTGCAGTCAGTAAGCAGAAGCTAACTGTAGGTACAAGTCAGTGGATGATATGCAGTCAGTAAGCAGAAGCTAACTGTAGGTACAAGTCAGTGGATGATGTGCAGTCAGTAAGCAGAAGCTAACTGTAGGTACAAGTCAATGGGTGATATGCAGTCAGTAAGAAGAAGCTAACTGTAGGTACAAGTCAATGGATGATATGCAGTCAGTAAGAAGAAGCTAACTGTAGGTACAAGTCAGTGGATGATGTGCAGTCAGTAAGCAGAAGCTAACTGTAGGTACAAGTCAGTGGATGATGTGCAGTCAGTAAGCAGAAGCTAACTGTAGGTACAAGTCAGTGGATGATATGCAGTCAGTAAGCAGAAGCTAACTGTAGGTACAAGTCAGTGGATGATGTGCAGTCAGTAAGCAGAAGCTAACTGTAGGTACAAGTCAATGGGTGATATGCAGTCAGTAAGAAGAAGCTAACTGTAGGTACAAGTCAATGGATGATATGCAGTCAGTAAGAAGAAGCTAACTGTAGGTACAAGTCAGTGGATGATGTGCAGTCAGTAAGCAGAAGCTAACTGTAGGTACAAGTCAGTGGATGATGTGCAGTCAGTAAGCAGAAGCTAACTGTAGGTACAAGTCAGTGGATGATATGCAGTCAGTAAGCAGAAGCTAACTGTAGGTACAAGTCAGTGGATGATGTGCAGTCAGTAAGCAGAAGATAACTGTAGGTACAAGTCAGTGGATGATATGCAGTCAGTAAGCAGAAGCTGACTGTAGGTACAAGTCAGTGGATGATGTGCAGTCAGTAAGCAGAAGCTAACTGTAGGTACAAGTCAGTGGACGATATGCAGTCAGTAAGTAGAAGCTAACTGTAGGTACAAGTCAGTGGATGATGTGCAGTCAGTAAGAAGAAGATAACTGTAGGTACAAGTCAGTGGATGATATGCAGTCAGTAAGCAGAAGCTGACTGTAGGTACAAGTCAGTGGATGATATGCAGTCAGTAAGCAGAAGCTAACTGTAGGTACAAGTCAGTGGATGATGTGCAGTCAGTAAGCAGAAGCTAACTGTAGGTACAAGTCAGTGGATGATATGCAGTCAGTAAGCAGAAGCTAACTGTAGGTACAAGTCAGTGGACGATATGCAGGCAGTAAGCAGAAGCTAACTGTGGGTACAAGTCAGTGGACGGTATAGCCCAGATTTAGATTTGGCGTGCAGCTGCAGATGCAGCATTTTTTGACACCCAAGTTAAGGCATTGATGCAGTGCGTCCGATCTTGAAATCTTTAAAGCATTTCAATGGCCTCTCTGCTCATATAACCCAATAAGTCAAGGTATTCTGTATTTAACAATTTCTACATCAACAGATATACCAAACTGAGCCATTTCTGTAGGGTGATATTTCACCTCCACTTTACAATGAACATTTACCTCAACACACCTAGGCTCAGGTAATAGATAAAATACAATCTAACACCAGATCATTAACAGTTGAATGAAATATCTGAGCCTTACAGAGCTCTTTAGGCTACTCTATCATTACACCAGTAGAAGGAGCTAAGCGGGAGATGAAAAGGCAGCTTGAAAATTGCAGAAGCACAGGGGCAAATGGTGGCAGTTGAATCACTCAGCTGCTTAGATTGCACCATGTGTCTCCTTATCAAATTGTAGTGAAGACTGAGTCAGACTAGAGGGGGTGGTTAACTAAATTTTCAAAATTGTGTGTGGGGGTTAATAAATGTTAATATGGAGGGTGGGGGGTTTACTGAGTAGACACTAGAATGGTGCTCATTCACCTCAGGGGTCAACTTATTTCCCTTGTGTCCCTGACAGGTTATGGGGAAAATAATTGCTTTGTGTGATTAATGGAGTAAACAGCACAATACTTATTGGCCATGAAATGGTGCCAATACAGTCAATAATGATCTATTTTCTATTTTGCAGTGGGATTGAGCCAAAGACAATTGTGTAGTTGAGATTATACATTGACTCTTACTCTTGCCTACTACCCTTATGGGTATGTGTTATGAGATTGGGAGAGTAACCTTTGTACACTTAGATGGAAGTGGACCAAATGCCTTTCCTCTTTTAAGGGTTATTTTTGCATATGCTATGGATTTTAGCATAGGTTAGCTCAGGAGAAAATATGTTTGTGGCTAATACAAGAACTCAGATTCACTTAAATGACATTGTGAATTAACATATGATCCTCCTTAAGGGAATTTAAGTTATGGCAGTTATGCATGTGTGCTTAAAGTGGACCCACAGGAAAAAATGACTTAAACCAGACCAACACACAGTGTTCATATGCATCCTTCCCCAGGGCAATTTAGATTGCTGCACATAAACATTTTTTTACCTTTTTCTAACTCCTGCTTTAGTAAATTTGAAAAACAAAATGGTGGTTTGCAGGCCACCTGCAAACAGGAAGTGTCGCTTGGTTTCCTGTTACTGTGCATTTTCAGTTATCTCAGTTGAATCCAGGCAGCAGCATGGCTGAGATGCTGGGAAAGGAAGCTCCAAAATGGACACTACCTTTCTTTTCCAACTCTGCCAGACTTGGTCTGGTTTAACTGGCAGCAGGACAGGCACCTTTCCATTTAAAGTGAATTATGGTAGCTGTATTCTTAAATCATGAAATGGTATTAGCACACTCCATATACAAAGTTTAGTGGTGTTATAGTAGCCAAGTGGGGATGGGTAAAAAGGAAAAATATTTTGGAACAATACATTTGCTCAGTTGTTTCTTATGGTTCAGCTGTGGAAATAGTAGGTGATAATACCCACAGGCACATGGCACAAGGTGAAACCTGAATAATTGATTGGTATTTAACTGATTGGTAAGCTCTCTACTCACTAAGTACCTGATATTTGGACTTGTAAATCCAGCAGGTGATCTTAGATGTAGGAATATGGTAAGTAATAAAGGTAACCTTCTAGACACACACAAGCCATGGAGTATGTAGTAACATACAAATGTCCAAAGTGGCCTGGAGCAACTGGGAACCAGGGAAATGCTGAGACCTTTCAAATAGTCAACTATCAATATGAAACAAGCAGGGGACCTTGAGTGATCCTGGAAGCTACAATAGTAGGTAACCCAGCATGCTTTTCCCTCTGCCTAAATCTGCATTAACCCCCAACAGTCTGCAAGAAGCACATCTGGGGATTATGGCTACCAAGCACAGGCCACAGACCCCTTCTTAGTAAATTTCACAATGGTCCTTTAAGAGACCCAAAAGTCTTGAAAATAATCTATAACAAAAAAACCCTTCCCACCCTATATATCCCAATATAATATACTAAAACCAAAGTACCATATACTTCTGTAGACTTTATTAAATCAATATGATATTCAGGAACATACTGTACATGTTTAGAAAGAAATATTATGCATGTACCATGGCTGGTTGAATAATGGGAGAGTGGAAGAGACAAAGGATGGCCTAAGCATAACTCCAGTAAAAACATCTGGTTCTAGGAATTATCTCCAGTTTGAGCATTACAGTGGGTAAAATGCATGTAAAAACCTTGCCTTGTCTTTCATTTTGGCAGCTATTGCCAACCTTCCCATTTAAGGATGTAATAGTTAAATAACTTTATTTTAGGAAACTGAGCAATATCCTTGACACCCCTCATACTGCCTCATATATCTTTGATGAAGTATGAAACTAACAACATGACATAGTGTTTGTCAGACAGATGCTTCTGCCAGGAATGTTTGCTAGATTCTAACAAAAGTTTTTTTCTATGTTAAAAAAGGCTGAAAATGTTACATCTCTGAACCGTTGAATATAGGTTCAGAACAGAACTAGAAAGAGAGGTCAGACAAGCTGTATCGGTAGCTAAAATACTGCAGATTCCAGAGATAGTGAAATAAAAGGGACCCTCCTGGCATATAAGACTGGAAGGTCCCTGTACTAGACAGCAGCCTGGCGAGGCATGTCCCGCTCTGAACACCAGCACTAGAAGCCCAATGCCCCCTTACCTGCTAATAAGTTCCCACAAAGCTTTCCACTCCCACGTGACCACTGTGTTGTGCACTTGCCCAACCGGTGAACCCCTCAGGGCACTAAGGGTCATGAGGGGCTGTAACAAGGAGGCCCCTCTTGCTGCCCAGGTCAGGGACCCTCCAAATACAATCTTGTTTGACTGGGGGTCACTTTAAAGTTAATCTACACCCTATAAACAAATAACTTAGGTCAGCCAATAAAAAGCCTTCTCTTTCTGAGCCAGTGGGTCACCTATTGGTGGCCAATGAAAAAGAAGTCTGTCAGTGAGGATAGGTAAGTACTGGGGGGGATCAAGCTGTTTGACACACAATGGAAAAAAGTGACTTTAAAAGTTTAGGTAGTTTTTGAAACCCATTTTTTTTGTCGGAGAAAATTAAGAGGGCTGATGAAGAGAACCAATGTAATGTTCTTTTTACTGTTTGTGTCGTGTGGGGAAGTCAAGACTTGCTTCCATGTCTACAGCCATAGTAATGCTGTGGGAAATTAATTGAACACATACCTTAATGGGTGCCACATGAACCAATGTAGTGTTACCGGACTATGGCAAATATGAGGAGTGGGTCACAGAGAGAAACAATAAAGTTGTACAGGTTATAACAATCATCCACTCCATTAAAAACCGAAGTTTGAATTTACATTTACTGTATATTGAAATATTTAGCTAGCTAGCTACTGCAACAACTGTTAGTTCACACAAAAAGCATAACCTGGCTGAATATTTTATGGTGAAAAATCAGCTTGTGTCATAATGAGGCAGATTTACTATACTTGGTAACTCTCTTCAAATAAAATATGCAGCTGCTTTACTGGTCATGTCAACAATGTCACTATTTGCCCATTAATGTGTGAGAAAAATAGACTGATGGATGGATAATATAGGAAGATATATAGAGGCAGGTAGATACATTGCTACACAGGTGAACTCATCAGCTAGTCTGCCTTAAAATATTTTTTGTCTCTTTTTATTAATCTCAGGAAAAGCATATGTTAATTCCAATAATGTTTACCGTAATGCACTGCTGATTTTTCATCCACATGTGCTGAAGTTTTTATTGTAGAATGACATTTTTATTAAGAATGTAATACTCTTTTCAGTAGCTATATGAGAGAAAGAGATAGAGAGACAGATAGAAAGATCGGAACACAGGTGACAGAGTGGTGTGTATACTATTTGTGGTATGTGAAGATCCTATCATGTGGTGTGCAGACTGATATTTGCTCCATACTGATCCACTTCCATTTATACTAAAGGGATACAAAGGGCAAAGGCAGTTGTGACACCATTGTGTTGGGCTACGTTTGGCACTGTCTTAAACTGTTTTACATTTTTACACCTTATGATTTCTCATCTGAAGCATGTGGGTGTGACCCTTGTGTCTATGATGCCACATAATAATCAGCATAATAGACGGGGCCTGTAACGCAGGCATTCTCCTCACCCTGGCTGTTCTCCCGCTCTCCCAGTGTCCGCAGGCTGATGATGTGGAGCTTTAGACCACCAGCTTAGCCCTATTATTGGTGGTCTATGGCAAAGGAATTCAGAGTGTGTGACACTACTCTTTGCCTTGTTTCTACTTTCAGAAGCAGCTGTGTGCTGACAGGAAGAGAGAGGGCAGCCATGATGAGGTGAGCTGCTGAATGATAGCTTATGCACTTTGCCTACAGAGTCCCTTTAACCAAGTCTAATTTGCTCCATAAGTACATATCTGCTCTACATAATGTCAAGTTTATCTGTGCACATTTTTGTGCATTTTAGATGGTGGTTTTGTGCATGTATAACACAGTTTTAGGTGCCTGTAAATCTATAAGGTCAACGCTGGTGGTATTTTTAGAAAACAGAAAGTAGTACCTAATGAAAAATATTAGGGACCCCTATGATAGATGAATAAGTAGAGATAGAGAGCTAGACAGATACATATAATAGAAAACACATATAGAATAGATAAATAATGCAAGATAGATGGATAGGACATGATATGAGATGACGGATAATGGAGTAAATAGATGATAGATAAATAGATAGATATGTAATAATGGAATGTTAGATAGATAGATAGATAGATAGATAGATAGATAGATAGATAGATAGATACATAGAAGGTTGACGGCAGAAGGAGACCATACGGTCCATCTAGTCTGCCCTTATGTGTATACTGTATGTTCTCTTTATCTTAGGATAAATGTGTGCTTATCCCAGGCATGTTTAAATTCAGTGACTGTTGATTTTTCAACTACCTCTGCTGGAAGTTTGTTCCAAGCATCTACTACTCTTTCTGTAAAATAATATTTTCTAACATTGCTCCTGATCTTCCCCCCGACTAGCTTCAGGTTGTGCCCCCGTGTTCTATCATTAAGCTTCTTCTTAAAAACACTTCCCTCCTGAACCTTATTGAATCCTTTCACATATTTAAAGGTCTCAATCATGTCCCCCCTCTCCCTTCTTTCCTCCAGACCATACAAATTAAGTTCTTTAAGTCTCTCCTGATAAGTTTTAAGTTTAAGTCCTTCCACCATTTTTGTTGCTGCCTTTGGACACGTTCTATTTGAATAATGTCTTTTTGCAGGTAAGGTCTCCAGAACTGCACACAGTATTCTAGCTGTGGCCTCACCAGGGCTCTATACAGCGGCATCACAACCTCCCTCTTCCTACTGGTGATGCCTCGAGCTATAGATAGATAGATAGATGTACAGCAGACAGACAGGCGATATAGATAGATAGATAGATAGATAGATAGATAGATAGATAGATAGATAATGGAGTAGCTACCTAGCTAGATAGATTTGCAGACAGATATGTAATAATGGATTACCTAGATATAAAAATGTACAACAGATTGATAGGAGAGAGATGGAGAGATAGATAGATAGATAGATAGATAGATAGATAGATAGATAGATAGATAGATAATGGAGTAGATTGATGGATAGATAATGAGATAGATAGATAGATAGATAGATAGATAGATAGATAGATAGATAGATAGATAGATAGATAGATAATGGAGTAGGTAGATAGATAATGGAGTAGGTAGATAGATAATGGAGTAGGTAGATAGATAATGGAATAGGTAGATAGATAATGGAATAGGTAGATAGATAGATAGATAGATAGATAGATAGATAGATAGATAATGGAGTAGCTACCTAGCTAGATAGATTGCAGACAGATATGTAATAATGGATTACCTAGATATAAAAATGTACAACAGATTGATAGGAGATAGATAGATAGATAGATAGATAGATAGATAGATAGATAGATAGATAGATAATGGAGTAGATTGATGGATAGATAATGGAATAGATAGATAGATAGATAGATAGATAGATAGATAGATAGATAGATAGATAGATAGATAATGGAGTAGGTAGATAGATAATGGAGTAGGTAGATAGATAATGGAATAGGTAGATAGATAAGGGGATAGATAGATAGATAGATAGATAGATAGATAGATAGATAGAGGAGTAGGTAGATAGATAATGGAATAGGTAGATAGATAATGGAATAGGTAGATAGATAATGAGATAGGTAGATAGATAGATAGATAGATAGATAGATAGATAGATAGGCAGAAGGAGAGACATATATGAAATAATGGATTAGCTAGATAGAAAAATGTACATCAGCAAGATAGAAAATAGATATATACATAGATAGATATATTAATTTACAAAGATAGATAGATAGATAGATAGATAGATAGATAGATAGATAATAGAATAGATAGATAGCTAGATGTACAATAGATAGATAGGTAATAGTTTGCTAAAAAGATAGAGACGATCATAGAAGATAGATGGATAGATTGATATGAGATAATCGATAGATAGATAGATAGATAGATAGATAGATAGATTCATTTAGAGGCTGAGTACAATATTAGTGCAATAAAGAAATGGGGGTTGGTGATTGCATAACTCTTGGCATACACATTACAATCGTTTTGTACTGTACTGTACAGGCATCATAGTACAGAGTTCTGGTAAAATAGCGGAAAGTTTGTACAGCCCAAACATAAGCCCAGATGGAAAAGAAGGACTCTACCTGTAAGAGGTAAACTTCACATGATCCGACAGCTGGGATGCCGCAGTGGAGGGTCCGATCTGGAGAGGATTCTAGACGCACCTTTGTATGGAGAGCTGAGGATAAGATCTGTGATGATGGTGTGATGACCGGTCACCTGTGGATTGGCGCAGTTTTTCCTAAGCAGCAGCGGCGATATGTTATATAGAAGCAGCGGCGATCTCTTATATAACAGCGGTCACACCAGACAGATGTGAGTGCTGCATCGCTGAGCTGGAGAATGACTCCTGTGGGATAGACAGCGTGTGATTCTTTGTGCAGCATCCAGCCATCATTGGACACACGTGAGGCGGGGAGGAACACACACACACACACCGCAAAGACAAGAGCAAGGCGTGCTGCTGGACACCAGAGGCTCCATCCTTACAGAGGATGCCATAGAATATTCTAGCAGGCATACTAATTGTCTGTCATTTCTAAGGACTTTCTCGGGTGCCCATACTCCCTTTCTTTTAACAACATCATTCTTATGCAATTGTATAAAATGTTTCCTCTACCTCGCCCCTTGGCTGAACTTGCTGAAAATATTTTTTTTTCAACCGTGTAACTATGTCAGTGTTTTTACTTTGGCAACTCAGAAAGGAGATGTAAATACAGAGCTCTCAATGTCCTGAGAAGAAAAATAGGAAATGAGGCACGAAAAAAACAAAAAACAAAAGTAGTCTCCCGACGTTACGTACAGTTTCAAAAATGAACTTGAACGGAGCGGGGGTTGATTCAGCACCAGAGAGAAAACTGCCATTCACTTTCATTGTTTAATTATGGGTGATTCAGCACCAGATGTAAATAAAACATGTTTTCAACTGTAAATAAAACATTTTTAGCACTTTTTCACCTGTTGCTGAATTGACCGCATTTGTCTCCTCCTTATTGTGCCTCCTTTAGGTTTAATGCAGATCCCAGATCTGCCCAATAAATGTAGCGTTACCAAGCACGGAGCATTAAACTTGGCATCGAGCTTCACATACAGTAGCTTATATTATTCTAATAAATAATACTAGTGGGCAGACAAGTGTAAGCTCTTCTGCGGCAGAGGCTGATGGCTCAGTGCTCTCTGTACAGTGCTGTACAATATGTCAGAGCCATATAAGCAGTGACAATAACATGGGCCCTTATTTAAGAAGGGATAGCGTCAGGTAGTGCCTGGTTAGCGACAGGTAGCGACTGGTGAACGCCGGACACGGCACGCAATTCCACATTTATCAAGCAGATGTTTAGCGACTGGGATAGCGCCATGTAGCGTCTGATTCATCATTTTCACAGCCTCAGCGAACAGCGCCAGTGTTCAGCCTTGCACAGCGGCAGGTATGACCTCTCGCTACCTGACGCTCTCCCATACATTTCAATGGACGATCCTTTTCTTCTCTTTAAACGTTTTTTTTTTTTTTTTTCCAAGAAAATCACAAATAATTCTGTGACCTCTTCTGGCATTGAAATAGCAGTTTTTTCATAATTTTTTCATGTTTTATATATTTCCTCAGAAATGACATTACAGGTCTGGCATTAAAGTGTTCATGTTACAATGTTGTTACAATGTAATTCCATATGTTTTCGCTTTTGTTACTAGTGGATAGATGCTTGAAAACAGACTTTAAGCACACAGCCTCCTGCGCTCTGGGCTTCAAACAACTATTTTTCAGCGCCAGAGATTTTTGCAGCTGTTTTTTTCCTGAATATGGTGTGAGTCGGTCGCTATGAGCAGTCGCTAACATGCGCTCCCATACAGCGCTGTACTGGTCAAATAGCGACTCCTCACAATGTATTCAACATTACTGAACAGCGACTGAGTCGCTATAAAGTAGCGACTCACAGCCGAGCACTGCGACTACTAGCGGGCGCTCTGAAAATGCCTGCTACAGATGCTCATCTGTCGCTACCTGCCGCTAATGATGAATCAGCCTCATGGGAGCATAGAAAGAAGTGTAGAAAGTCTTGCAGAGTCACTTAGGGAGTTATTTAAGAAGGGATAGCGGCAGGTAGTGCCTCGTAGCGGCAGGCAGCATCTGGTGAATGCAGGGCGCTGTATGCAAAACCACTTTTATGAAACCGAATCTGGTGAGCGACTCTAACAGCGCCATGTAGCGTCTGATGTATTATTACAGGCGGCTCAGCGTATAGCGCCGACGCTCTAGCTTCCATAGCACCAGGTATTACCTTTTGCTCAGTGTCGCTCTCCCATACATTTCAATGGACGTTCATTTGCTTGTGTTTTAACAGCGTGTTTGACCTTTTTTTTATTTATTTTTTTCCCCAAATTATTGTGTGACCTCTCCTGGCTGCAAACATTTTTAGAAACCTTTTCGACTTTTTATATTTTTACGCAGAATTGTCTGGCACTAAAGTGTTAATGTCACAGTGATAAAACAATGTCATTCCATGTGTTTTCGCTTTGTTACTGGTGGATATGTGTTGAAAAACAGACTTTAATTACACAGCGTCTGGCGCTCTATGCTATAGTGACCAGATTAAGAGCGCCGACGCTGTGTGTGTGTCCTTTCTTGATAAGTATGGTGTGGAGCGCTGAGAGTCAGTCGCACTGAGCTGGCGCTACCTGTCACTCCCTGCAGCGCTGTAGTAGTGTTAGAGCGCCCAAGATACATCACGTTTATCAATGCCAGCCAGGTTATTACAGCGACTATGTGCGTTACCAAGCACGGAGTATTAAACTTGGCATTGAGCCTCACATACAGTAGCTTATATTATTCTAATAAATAATACTAGTGGGCAGATGAGTGTAAGCTCTTCTGCGGCAGAGGCTGATGGAGATGGCTCAGTGCTGTACAATATGTCAGAGCCTTATAAGCAGTGATAATAACATGGGAGCATAGAAAGGAGTGCAGAAGTCTTGCAGAATCACCCAATTTCATAGGTACCACATACCACAAAACAAATCACTGGACCAGGGGCTCAGAACCAGTGTTACTAAAGATCCTAATTAGGTGGTACTCAACAAGGTTGCTGACTGTCCTGTACCCTATCCCAATCTGCTGCCATCAAGACTTTACCAAAGCCTGATTTGCTCCATCCAAGTACATAACTACTCCAAAAGGTGATTGATGTGGAGGCTTATTTATCATTATGTGTGTGGGCGCCCATCGAGCACCTCGTTTGAGACACTCTGCAGCTCCCGCACAACGTGTCGGCTTCTGGCCGCCGGCGCTGTCAGCTGTAGTGCTCCCAGCCAGGCAGCCTTCGCAGCGCACAACTAGTATAAGCCTATGCACTAGTAACACCTAGCGCAGGCCAAGAGCACTGCAAACTGACAAAATTTATCAAAAAAATACCAGGCGCTCCAAAAGGCGCTCAAAAATGGGAATTCAGGCACATACCCCTCGATTCAAAGAGCAAAAGTTAATTGATTTCGGATCGAGATTCATAAGTTTGGGTGGGTGTTAGTCATTTTTTCCTGTTTTTTTGGCCATTTCCGACTCGCACGAGCCTACGTTCGAATGCGTATATGCTCTTACGATCATCGGAAGTTCGTTCCTAAATTGTAGGATCAAAACGTAAAACTTAGTATCAAATCCTAAAACTTAGGATCAAAACCTAAAACTTAGGATAATCGGATGTGTTTAGGTGTGATTCAGAGAGCAGTTTTCCAACCTCTAAATACGTTTTAAAAGAAAGCCACAGCCGACACCTTTTAGCAGTCGTATTGCTGTTCTGGAACAGGTTTTTTGGCTATGTGGAGGAGTCTGCGCGTCTTGAGCTCCAATGAACTGCATGTATCAGCATGGCCGAGGCCATAAATTGTATGGCAATGCATACCTGATTCATGTATGCCTTATAAAAGCATTTTAATGTGGACCTTAATTAGTCCTTTGCATGTAAACCTTTATTTTGCAATACATCCATATATTTGCGTTAATTAAAGAAACTTATGTCCTTTGTTATTTATTTTTAAATTGATGTACTAGAATAATATTTTTAGATTGAATTTATTGGTGTAGTTGTTTACCTTTGCTTTGTTTAATTATTTTAGCTCATCTTTGGTCAGATGCATCACACTTACTGAGGAGAGGAGAGCGGGATAAAGTGCAGGATGTGGGTTACTGCTGTATTTTGCACAGACACAGCAGAGCTGGGGGCACGGAAAGGTCAGAAATCAAAGAATGCAGAGCAACACAGTCACAAGGCCCTTTCTGTTTGCAGGCTGCCCGATAATACCTGACCCGCCATCTTGGCTGTTTCTAGACTCATAACATGCAGAAGTTGCTGGGTGTTTTTTTATATTTGAGAGCAATCTGTATGGAGAGGGTGTGGGTAACCACACCCAAAATTTAAAGTTGTACCATTTGAAGCCAAAATATTAAAATTAAATCCACAAGTAAAAAATGCAAGTTAACTAAAAATTAAACAAAGTAAGATTTACTTATGCAAATGCATTCATTAATGGTTGGTTACTACAAAATGAATGAAATAAAGAAAAATAAAAGACCAAATATTTAGAATGCACTTTAATGAGGTAAATTTGTAGTGCGCAGGCGCAAGATCAGAAGGATTTACGTCCAGACAAAAAAGGAAAAAGGGCAAAACCAATGTTGCAACCTGAGAAATGAAACGGAAAATTCAGGATGGAAACTGACATAGGTCTGATTCGCGAACTGCCATACGAACGGACGTACATTTTAGGATAGAAACGTATTTGCTTATAGAATCACTCGCAAGTTCATACGAACGCACGAGCGGACGGGAAAAATAGGATGATCGGCACCAAAATCCAAGCTGTTACATGTTTCTTTGAATCGACCCTATAGTGCCCGTTGGATTCCCCATGTTTCATTTTTTATGGTTTTGTCTTGTTTTTAATTAAAAATGGGAATTGCGTTAGGTACATTAGAAAAACACGGCCCAAATCACAAGTTTGCAGCACAAACAAAAATATCTAAAAATGCATACAAAAATAATCCCAATTAGCCCAGGGATCCCGTGGCACATGCACCAGCCCTAAATGCTTAAGTAATTGTAACCATCCCAGCCCACTGAAATGTAGGGGATAAGGCAACACAGTGCAGGGTGAGCGCCTGGTCTTATCTGGAACTGTAGGAAACTCTACGTCGGCACTTATCCCATCACTGGCGCTGTTGATAGATGGGACACTGCCTGGCACTATCACAGGCACTGTGAATTTTTGACTTGATACATACATCTTTATGACTGGGACCTGACATTTACCTGACACATATCTGGCACTATGTGGCTTTAGCCTTTCTCAAATAACCCCCTTTATGTGACTAGTAACCCACATGCACCAGCCAGGTGATACTTGATATAACAGGAAAATGGAAAGTGGTAGTTGATGAAAAAAGGTTGGGAATCCCTGCACCTAGAACATTAAAACCAGAAGTGGTAAATGCCCCACGGGCTGTGATAATGTAGCACAAATAAACTACATATCAATTGCACAGTACCCCATGAATATATTAAATAATGGCAATGCAATGCAAAAATCATGCAAATAATAATCTATATTTCCCAATAATTGAATGAAATTAATAAATACACAGTCCCCCAAAGTACCGCACCTCAATGCATAAGCAAAATTCCAAATCCCCAATCACAAAAAGTGACCAAATGCTGATTAAATACAGCTAACCACAAATCCAGAGTACAGTAGGATCTGTAAGGAAAAAGCTCAAAAAGAACATAAATATAAAACAAATGAGCAACATGATAGCGCAAGAAGATGAAGACATCGGCGAGGGGATACCCAATGTAAATGAAACCACTGCCTCAGGGTCCTGTGATAGTTCATACAGGAATGGTGGAGGGAGGTGGAGGGGGGGCGGGAGGTTGTCCTCTGGTGAGTCAACGATGTAGATCTAGTTGCACCCAGGGAGGGGGAATTCCAGCTGAAAGGGGGGCAACTACTGATACATAGGGTACTATTAGACTATTAAAAAGCGAAATATCTACAAATGGGGCCACCTTTCTGTATACAATGCCATGTGAGCTCTAATCTCGCCCAAAAAGTTAAGACTTGCTGCACATAAAAAATCATTTACTTTTTTGTAATGCCTACTGGAATACATTTTAAAAACAAACTGGCCGTACATGGGCTTGCAGGCCACCTGCAAACAGGAAGTCATGCTGGGCTTCCTATTACTGTGCATTTCAGTTATGTCAGTTGGGAGAGGAAGCTCCAAAATGGCCGCTACCTTTTTTTTCCAACTGTGCCAGGCTGTTGGTCGGTTTAACAACGATGCACCCCCTTTAGTCACACCTCTGCTTGGAAGCTATTTGTGATACGCAGATGTGCAAAGCAGAGTGGAATTGCGAGCAGGAGGCACTCAGCAATCCTTACTATTTGGTACTCATTAGGGTCGATTCAAAGAAACATGTAACAGCTTGGATTTGGGTCACGATCATCCTATTTTTCCCGTCCGCTCGTGCGTTCGTATGAACTTGCGAGTGATTCTATAAGCTAATACGTTTCTATCCTAAAATGTACGTCCGTTCGTATGGCAGTTCGGGAATCAGACCTATGTCAGTTTCCATCCTGAATTTTCCGTTTCATTTCTCAGGTTGCAACATTGGTTTTGCCCTTTTTCCTTTTTTGTCTGGACGTAAATCCTTCTGATCTTGCGGCTGCGCACTACAAACTTACCTCATTAAAGTGCATTCTAAATATTTTGTCTTTTATTTTTCTTTATTTCATTCATTTTGTAGTAACCAACCATTAATGAATGCATTTGCATAAGTAAATCTTACTTTGTTTAATTTTTAGTTAACTTGCATTTTTTACTTGTGGATTTAATTTTAATATTTAGGCTTCAAATGGTACAACTTAAAATTTTGTGTGTGGTTACCCACACCCTCTACATACAGATTGCTCTCAAATATAAAAAAAACACCCAGCAACTTCTGCATGTTATGAGCCTAGAAACAGCCAAGATGGCGGCTCAGGTATTATCGGGCAGCCTGCAAACAGAAAGGGCCTTGTGACTGTGTTGCTCTGCATTCTTTGATTTCTGACCTTTCCGTGCCCCCAGCTCTGCTGTGTCTGTGCAAAATACAGCAGTAACCCACATCCTGCACTTTATCCCGCTCTCCTCTCCTCAGTAAGTGTGATGCATCTGACCAAAGATGTGCTTAAATAATTAAACAAAGCAAAGGTAAACAACTACACCAATAAATGCAATCTAAAAATATTATTCTAGTACATCAATTTAAAAATAAATACCAAAGGACATAAGTTTCTTTAATTAACGCAAATATATTGCCAAATAAAGGTTTACATGAAAGGACTAATTAAGGTCCACATTAAAATGCTTTTATAAGGCATACATGAATCAGGTATGCATTGCTATACAATTTATGGCCTCGGCCATGCTGATACATGCAGTTCATTGGAGCTCAAGACGCGCAGACTCCTCCACATAGCCAAAAAACCTGTTCAAGAACAGCAATACGACTGCTAAAAGGTGTCGCCAGTGGCTTTCTTTTAAAACGTCTTTAGAGGTTTGAAAACTGTTCTCTGAATCACACCTAAACACATCCGATTATCCTAAGTTTTACGTTTTGATCCTAAGTTTTAGGATTTGATCCTAAGTTTTACGTTTTGATCCTAAAATTTAGGAACGAACTTGCGATGATCGTAAGAGCATATACGCATTCGTACGTAGGCTCGTGCGAGTCGGAAATGGCCAAAAAAACAGGAAAAAATGACTAACACCCACCCAAACTTACGATTCTCGATCCAAAATCAATTAACTTTTGCTCTTTGAATCGAGGGGATTGTCGGGTGTGTTCCAATTGGATGAAAATGCGGGAGTATGTGGGAGCATAGCACATGGAAGCATGGGAGCATAGATTGAGGTAAGCAACAAGGGGAACCAGGGGTGGGGGGTTAACAAATCAGGATGCCAATGTGAAGCTCACCAAACCCAAAACCTGCATTTTGGTCTGCTTTAATGTTTTTGGGGAGCCTAATAATAAAGCTCTGACATATTCAGCAATACTGGACATAGAACACTAAACATCCTCATTGACCTCTGCCCCAGAGAAGCTTACACTCTATATATGGCAACTTTATAAATGTATAACGCTGTCTGCATAGTGTTTGTATATCCTCCCCCCCCCCCCCCATTGGTTTGGCTTCCTTCCCACTGACAGCTGTGCTGTGACCATATTGATTTATATACATGTCTTAGAGGTTGGATGTGCTTTTTAGATGAGGCAGCAATATATAAGGATGGAAGCTGAGTTAGGTGTGAGGTTGAGCAGTCCCCAGCCACTGGAGCGAGTGGCAGGAAACATGTGATATGTGTTGGCGACCAGTGTACCCCCCCCCCCTCCTTGGATAGCGCTTCCCTCCTCATCCCTGTCTGGAGTCCATGTTGAAGCAGCAGGGACAGGGTAAAAAGGATGGTGGCCCCAAGTAGACAACTATGAGCTACAGACACCATCTCTATGTCTGTTCTGCTGCTGCAGGGCTGGGGAAAGAGGATATGTGCTTCCAGCGAGGAGCTAAGATCTCCACCTTATTGTGAGAGCTTGCCACCTTATAGAGAGGGGCAAGCTCCACTCCAAGTGGCCAGCCAGGACTGCCATCTCAGTGCCGCAACTGCGACACCGCAGACTTCGGGGGCTAGAATCGGGTTGAAGGTGAGTGCTTTTTTTTCTTTTATTAGATCAGCATATTCACTATTTGGAGGGGGCAGGGCGGGGATTAGGTTTACTTTGAAGGAAGGGGCTGGAGTGGCCCTTTAAGGGGCTGTAAACAGACAGTTTTCTTTTCTCCCCCTGCAGCAGCTCCCTTCCTGTCCTCTAAGATCAAGGGAAGCCATGAGCATGCACCCCCAAATTCTTTGGGCCACATCTTCCCACATCACGTCTATCTTACCTTTCCCCACACATCAGTCCACATCACATTATCCCGCCTCATCCCATCCTCTCCTCCCCTCAGTCCTCATCTCACCTCTTCCATCGGCCAGTTCAAAGGGCAGGAGCTGCTGGCAAGTCACCTGCTGGCAAGTGGGTGGCTTGCCATAACCCTGTGCCCTATTACCTGCATCCCCAAAGCCCAGGGAGGAGCAGAAGAGCCCTCCGCCCATATTGGCTCTAGGGGCTGGCAGCTTTTAGAGCCCCCATAGCTGGTGCCCAGGCTGGTTTTGGAATTGAGGGGGGACCTCACATATTTTTTTAATTGTAATTTTTAAAGATTTAACCCTTGAAAATTGGAAGAAAGCATGGGGGGGGGGGGGGGGTTGCATATATTAAATCTCATAAAATGCTATTTTCCACATATTTCACCCAAAAATATTGAGAAAGCACTGAAATAATTTCATGTTAAGGACATTTCATGTTAAAAAATATAATTTTCCTGGAAATTCCTGCAAAAGCACAGTTAAACATATATAGGGCACAATAGTAGATTGGTAGTTAAAGGGTTAAATGATAGGGGTCCAAAATTACTCCCAGGCATTATTGTAAAATTATTAACAGAGGTTGTCATGTTAGAGAGGGGATGAGTAAGGGATGGGGGGGGGGGGGGTAGTAACCAGTTCTGTTTTGTACATATTCATTCTGAGGGAGCATGATGACATGCAGAAAGATGTAGTTTTTGACAGTTAGGAGGGTACGAGGGAAGGTAGATTAGGGCAGGAATGTATATGTAGGGCTGTTTGGGGGGGGGGTTGATGATAAACGCCCCACTCAAGACTCTCTGGCGTCTGGAGTCTATGGCGCTGACCTGTTGGTAACAAAATGAGGCTGAGCCTTCGCTTAGTGGAAGAGTGGGAGAAATGTTCTATGTGGCAGTGCCTCTACCCAGAATAGGGCCCTTGTAACTGTCGGGGAACCTTTCTGGGAAATAGATCAAGTCTAAACAAAACCATACAATGAGAGCAGAGGGACTACTGCTCCCAGCAATCTCTTAAAGCAATCACTGGCATACCCCCCAACTGTCCCGATTTGGGCGGGACAATCCCGCTTTGGGGCCCTTGTCCCGTTGCCCCGCAGGGCCCCAACATGTCCCGGAATCCTGTAAACTCACCGGCGAGTATGGCGGCGGCCGGGACACCGGGCAGGAGGTTGCAGCTCTCTGTGTGGCGTAAGAGCTGGAAGGAAGAGAAAGGGGCGGTGCCGGGGCAGCTGCAGGGGTTTGGGGGCGGAGTTAGATCGGGCAGTGAGGCTGTTTGCTGGCTCGCTGAACTGTTAACGGGGGTGGGTGGGCAGGCGCACGGGGGTGGGGGGGCGGGCGGTATGCTGGTTTGGGGATACGTACGCATGCAGGGGTGAAGGCAGCCGACATTGCTGGAGCTGGAGAGCGTGGCCGGGGCGTGACGGGGGCGTGACGGGGGCGTGGCCGGGGCGTGACGGGGGTGTGGCCGGGGGCATGGCTTGTCCCGCTTTCACGTTTTCAGAAGTTGGGAGGTATGCACTGGCACAGTTGAATATAATAATACTATAAACTTTATATAGCAAATGGTAAAGGTACAAGAGAAATAAAGCATACACAGTGTAATATATATATAATGCAATAATGAGAGGCATAGCTTCAGTCAGTCTGTGCACATATACCCGGGTATATAGTTACTCTATAGCCCAAATACCTCCAAGAGAAAGAGTCTGCGCAGGATGAAAGCTGCAGGGGCCCCTGATCTTAATAGTTGATCCACTCTTGACGCGTAGAACTCGATCACACAGGTGAAGCTTCTCCACTGGGTACACTGTACATGCAGGTCAGCAAGCTGGGAGTAAAGAAGGAGTTCCAAAACAGCTACAGACGATCTTGGCACAGTCAGCTGAACTGGCAGGTGAACCGTCTGATAGTCAGTGGAAGGATCCAGACGCCACTGGGAGGCTCTGGATATAAGAGGCAGCAGCACAGCTCCTGACAGCAAGCCGTGTGCTCAGGTCTCTCTGCTTGCAGGATATCTGTCCTCTACAAATAATCTTTTGTACCTCCAGCACAGGCCTGCAAGTCCAAGCTAGCAGGGGCAGGAAGTATACTATCACTGGTTAAGGAGGGAGTGCTCTATGAGCTCTTTAAGGCTTAAGGCTGGAATGCGAGATGAAGACAGTTGAGGAATATGGTAGGATGTAAAAGGATCGAGGGAACAGGTAATCAGATGGGTCCTTAAGATGAAGCAAGGCAGCCCGTGATTAGTTAGGGAAATAAAGTGAGTTAGGGAGTTGGGCGGGGGGGGGGGGGGGTGTAGGTGGACAGGTATGGCAGGGTGAGATAGTCTAGGAAGCAAAGCCAACTGGTAGGAGAGTGCTTCTTTTTTAGTGATTTCCGAGTAGAAGTATAGTATGGACAGGTTAAGGGAAAGCGCTATTTATAAAAACCCTATCATGTCATTCTCATAATCATGAAAGGTTTATACTTGTTCATGGACAACATCTCAATTATCTAGCAATAAACTGTCCCTGGCTTTGATTAATTGGAGTTAATGAAGTCTCTGAGTTGGAGCGTGTCATGATTCCTCTGCATTGTGCATTTGTAATGTTAATCTATTTCATTAAATAAATTGAAGCAGAGGAACATTTTATTCTGTGACACAACCAAATGCACCTGAATTGCTAGGAGTAAAAACAATAGAACTTCAGCCAAACTATATTTTAACTTGATTAACTTGACTCCTTTCCCTTAATGTTGTCACACCACTTAGAACAATAAGGGTTTTATTTAGGCAAACAACAAAAACACTATAGAGGCTCCCTTACCTTTGCTTGCCGTTAGAGATGAGCGAACTTTTGAAAAATTCGATTCGACTGATTCGCCGAATTTTCCGACAAAAATCGTTTCGACCCGAATAAATTCGCGACGAATCGCTATTAAAAACGGCTATTTCTGAGCCTCCTACAGCCTCAATAGGGTTGTAAACCATTCAGCCTTGCTGTAACACGCACAGGATGCGTGCTGGGTTAGTTAAATAATACTTTGAAGAAATATCACATGCAGATCAGAGGCATCGCTAATAGAATCGCAGAGCGGCACAATTGCAGAGAGTTGAAGTGGCATCACTATGAGGGGCAGAAGGAGCCCAAATATACACTGGAGTTCGCCTCAGGAGCCCAAAAATTGGATGAATCACACCCTGGAGTTGGCAGGAGTTGGCAGCAGCAGCAGCAGGAGCCCAAATATACACTGGAGTTGGCTTCAGGAGCCCAAAAATTGGATGAATCACACCCTGGAGTTGGCAGGAGTTGGCAGCAGCAGCAGCAGGAGCCCAAATATACACTGGAGTTGGCTTCAGGAGCCCAAAAATTGGATGAATCACACCCTGGAGTTGGCAGGAGTTGACAGCAGCAGCAGCAGGAGCCCAAATATACACTGGAGTTGGCTTCAGGAGCCCAAAAATTGGATGAATCACACCCTGGAGTTGGCAGGAGTTGACAGTAGCAGCAGCAGGAGCCCAAATATACACTGGAGTTGGCCTCAGGAGCCCAAAAATTGGATGAATCACACCCTGGAGTTGGCAGAAGTTGGCAGCAGCAGCAGCAGGAGCCCAAATATACACTGGAGTGGGCTTCAGGAGCCCAAAAATTGGATGAATCACACCCTGGAGTTGGCAGGAGTTGACAGTAGCAGCAGCAGGAGCCCAAATATACACTGGAGTTGGCTTCAGGAGCCCAAAAATTGGATGAATCACACCCTGGAGTTGGCAGGAGTTGACAGTAGCAGCAGCAGGAGCCCAAATATACACTGGAGTTGGCCTCAGGAGCCCAAAAATTGGATGAATCACACCCTGGAGTTGGCAGGAGTTGACAGTAGCAGCAGCAGGAGCCCAAATATACACTGGAGTTGGCCTCAGGAGCCCAAAAATTGGATGAATCACACCCTGGAGTTGGCAGGAGTTGACAGTAGCAGCAGCAGGAGCCCAAATATACACTGGAGTTGGCCTCAGGAGCCCAAAAATTGGATGAATCACACCCTGGAGTTGGCAGAAGTTGGCAGCAGCAGCAGCAGGAGCCCAAATATACACTGGAGTTGGCTTCAGGAGCCCAAAAATTGGATGAATCACACCCTGGAGTTGGCAGGAGTTGACAGTAGCAGCAGCAGGAGCCCAAATATACACTGGAGTTGGCCTCAGGAGCCCAAAAATTGGATGAATCACACCCTGGAGTTGGCAGGAGTTGACAGTAGCAGCAGCAGGAGCCCAAATATACACTGGAGTTGGCCTCAGGAGCCCAAAAATTGGATGAATCACACCCTGGAGTTGGCAGGAGTTGGCAGCAGCAGCAGCAGGAGCCCAAATATACACTGGAGTTGGCTTCAGGAGCCCAAAAATTGGATGAATCACACCCTGGAGTTGGCAGAAGTTGGCAGCAGCAGCAGCAGGAGCCCAAATATACACTGGAGTTGGCTTCAGGAGCCCAAAAATTGGATGAATCACACCCTGGAGTTGGCAGGAGTTGGCAGCAGCAGCAGCAGGAGCCCAAATATACACTGGAGTTGGCTTCAGGAGCCCAAAAATTGGATGAATCACACCCTGGAGTTGGCAGGAGTTGACAGCAGCAGCAGCAGGAGCCCAAATATACACTGGAGTTGGCTTCAGGAGCCCAAAAATTGGATGAATCACACCCTGGAGTTGGCAGGAGTTGACAGCAGCAGCAGCAGGAGCCCAAATATACACTGGAGTTGGCTTCAGGAGCCCAAAAATTGGATGAATCACACCCTGGAGTTGGCAGAAGTTGGCAGCAGCAGCAGCAGGAGCCCAAATATACACTGGAGTTGGCTTCAGGAGCCCAAAAATTGGATGAATCACACCCTGGAGTTGGCAGGAGTTGACAGTAGCAGCAGCAGGAGCCCAAATATACACTGGAGTTGGCCTCAGGAGCCCAAAAATTGGATGAATCACACCCTGGAGTTGGCAGGAGTTGACAGTAGCAGCAGCAGGAGCCCAAATATACACTGGAGTTGGCTTCAGGAGCCCAAAAATTGGATGAATCACACCCTGGAGTTGGCAGAAGTTGACAGTAGCAGCAGCAGGAGCCCAAATATACACTGGAGTTGGCCTCAGGAGCCCAAAAATTGGATGAATCACACCCTGGAGTTGGCAGAAGTTGGCAGCAGCAGCAGCAGGAGCCCAAATATACACTGGAGTTGGCTTCAGGAGCCCAAAAATTGGATGAATCACACCCTGGAGTTGGCAGAAGTTGGCAGCAGCAGCAGCAGGAGCCCAAATATACACTGGAGTTGGCTTCAGGAGCCCAAAAATTGGATGAATCACACCCTGGAGTTGGCAGGAGTTGACAGTAGCAGCAGCAGGAGCCCAAATATACACTGGAGTTGGCCTCAGGAGCCCAAAAATTGGATGAATCACACCCTGGAGTTGGCAGGAGTTGACAGTAGCAGCAGCAGGAGCCCAAATATACACTGGAGTTGGCCTCAGGAGCCCAAAAATTGGATGAATCACACCCTGGAGTTGGCAGGAGTTGACAGTAGCAGCAGCAGGAGCCCAAATATACACTGGAGTTGGCTTCAGGAGCCCAAAAATTGGATGAATCACACCCTGGAGTTGGCAGAAGTTGACAGTAGCAGCAGCAGGAGCCCAAATATACACTGGAGTTGGCCTCAGGAGCCCAAAAATTGGATGAATCACACCCTGGAGTTGGCAGAAGTTGGCAGCAGCAGCAGCAGGAGCCCAAATATACACTGGAGTTGGCCTCAGGAGCCCAAAAATTGGATGAATCACACCCTGGAGTTGGCAGGAGTTGGCAGCAGCAGCAGCAGGAGCCCAAATATACACTGGAGTTGGCTTCAGGAGCCCAAAAATTGGATGAATCACACCCTGGAGTTGGCAGAAGTTGGCAGCAGCAGCAGCAGGAGCCCAAATATACACTGGAGTTGGCTTCAGGAGCCCAAAAATTGGATGAATCACACCCTGGAGTTGGCAGGAGTTGACAGTAGCAGCAGCAGGAGCCCAAATATACACTGGAGTTGGCCTCAGGAGCCCAAAAATTGGATGAATCACACCCTGGAGTTGGCAGAAGTTGGCAGCAGCAGCAGCAGGAGCCCAAATATACACTGGAGTTGGCTTCAGGAGCCCAAAAATTGGATGAATCACACCCTGGAGTTGGCAGAAGTTGGCAGCAGCAGCAGCAGGAGCCCAAATATACACTGGAGTTGGCTTCAGGAGCCCAAAAATTGGATGAATCACACCCTGGAGTTGGCAGAAGTTGGCAGCAGCAGCAGCAGGAGCCCAAATATACACTGGAGTTGGCCTCAGGAGCCCAAAAATTGGATGAATCACACCCTGGAGTTGGCAGGAGTTGACAGTAGCAGCAGCAGGAGCCCAAAAAATGGCCTAAAGACATAAATATGTTTTGCACCATTTGGAAAGTGTAAAACGTGGCACCATGCTGAATCTAGTCGCATGCATCAGGCATTGGTGGGTGGAAATCCTGGCTGATCCATCCCTGATTCATTTTGACAAAGGTGAGTCTCTCCACATTTTTAGTTGACAGACGAGTTCTCCTCGCCGTAACTATGGCCCCCGCCGCACTAAACACCCGCTCAGATGGCACGCTACTTGCCGGGCAGGACAGCTTTTCCAGGGCAAACTCTGCTAGTTGCGGCCACAAATCAAGTTTGGCTGCCCAGAAGTCCAGCGGATCCTCAAGGTGTGTTGGCATGGTCATGTCAAAGTATGACATGACCTGCTGGTTCAGGTCCTGCTCCAGGTCTTCCTGCTGCTCATGAGTAGCCTCACTATGCGGGTGTAGAAAGCTACTCATTAGCGACTGAAGACTGAGGCTGCTGCTGCTGATGGAGCTTCTGCTGCTGCTGCTGCCAACCCCCCCAGCGGCCATGGCAGTGGAAGGTGAGCGCAGAGGTCCCCTCGAGTCAGACCTGCGAGAGTATGGACCATGGCGCAGATAGGCATCGGCCAACTGCCTACGTAGAATGTCTTTGTAGTAGTTGAGTTTGTCCTCCCTCTCGGTGGGTTTAAAAAATGCCCCCATTTTGTGCCGGAAGCGAGGGTCCAATAAGGTGGACAGCCAGAAGTCATCCCGCCGACAGATGGAAACAATTCTGGGGTCACTACGCAAGCACGTGAGCATGCTTCGTGCCATTTGCGCAAGTGACTCGGATGGACTACCTGTCTCCATCTCCACTGCATACTGCCACGGTGTGCCCGGGTCCTCTGTCTCTCCTTCCTCAAAAACCTCTAGCTCCTCTGGCTGCTCCTGCTCCTCCTCTCCTGTCCGCTGACTAGATAAACCAGCCATTTCGCCAAGCCTAAACTGTGTTTCGCTGGGCAACTCCTCCTCCTCCTCTTCCTCCTCCTCCTCCTCCAGTTCAGCTCCAAGGGGGTTCATGTGGCCGTAAGATGTAAACGCCATGTCTCCAGTGCCCTGACCAGCCATGGTTTCCAACATGTGCTGTAGTACATGAAGCAGTGGAATCACGTCGTTCATCCCGTAATCCTGCCGACTGACAAATAAAGTGGCTTCCTCAAAGGGCCTGAGCAAACGGCAGGTGTCACGTATGAGCTGCCACTGGTTGACATTGAAGTTACACAGGGGAGTCCCCCTATCTGCTTGGATCATCAGGAAATCCGTGATGGCTTTTCTCTGTTCATATAATCGGTCCAACATGTGAAGGGTGGAATTCCAACGGGTGGAAACATCGCAAATCAGACTATGTTGGGGGATACCATTCTGACGCTGTAGCTCAAGAAGGGTGTGTTTGGCGGTGTAGGAGTGGCTGAAGTGCATGCAAAGTTTCCGTGAAGTTGTTAGGATGTCCTGCAGATGGGGGGAACACTTCAGAAACCGCTTGACAACCAGATTGAAGACGTGAGCCATGCAGGGGGCATGGGTCAGGCTTCCTTGGCGCAGCGCAGACAAAATGTTCTTCCCATTGTCGGTAACCATGATTCCCATTTTAAGTTTTCTCGGAGTAAGCCATGTTTGGATTTCCTGATGAATACATTTAAGCAGTTCCTCCCCTGTGTGACTCCGTTCGCCAAGACAAACCATGTGAAGCACTGCGTGACACCTCCGTGCCCTGCACACATGGTAGACTGGAGGGGCACTGAGACTTGAGCCTACAGTGGAGGGTGAGGAGATGGCGGAGGATGAGGAGGCCGAGTCGCATGGTGTCACAGGCCCAATGGGCAGAGAGCGCGGAGGCCGAAGCGGCGTGACCTGTCCAAGTTGCTGCTGCAAAGGGACCACATTCACCCAGTGGGCCGTAAACGACATGTACTGCCCCTGACCGTAGTTACAGCTCCAGATGTCGGAGCACATTCAGCTTCTGCGCCGTAGGATGAGTGGGCGCATACTGCTGTCTCTTGGACATGGCTTCGCTGATGGATTGCTGGCGGGATGCATGACTTGGAGGAGGAGGAGGAGGAGCAGGAGCGACAGAGGATGGGTGTGACGCACAGCTGCCTTCGGCTGAGGTGCTGGAGCCTTGGCTGGCAGAAATTGGGAGCTCACTTGGTGAGGAAGCAGACTGGACCACCCCTTGGGAGCCTCGGTTCTCCCAGGTCGTTTTATGGTGACGCATCATATGTTGACGCAGGGCCGTGGTGCCAACATTTGGACCCTGGCCACGCTTCACCTTTTGCCTACATATCTTGCATGTGGCCATGTTACCCTCCTGCGGACGCCTCAGGAAAAACTGCCACACTGCCGAGTAGCTACTTTTCCCACCCCCTGGCCTCACTGATTCACTGCTGCTGTTGCCAACTCCAGGAACCCCTGCTCCACTACCTCCCGATAAGGTAGACTGCCGCACAGCAGGTGCTCTACCCCGGCCCCGGCCCCGGCCGGCTCCAGCCTTTGGAATTGTGCCCCCATGCTGACTGCTACCACCTTGCTGCCTCAGCTGCTGACTCCGGGGCAACCTGCGCCCCTCTTCTCCTGATGATGACGATGAAGCCCCTTCATCACCCGGCTCCCAAGTGCGATCGGCTTCATCGTCATCATCATCATCATCACCGGGTTGTGGCTGTACGTCACTGATGTTCGTGGATTCGTCAACAGTGTCTGGCGCAGGAGCTGGAACGCTCGCAGCACCCACGACACTGTCCACATCACTATTTGTCTGCCTAGCTAAAGAAGCCACCTCCATTTCTTGGCTGGGCAGTAGCTGCTGACTGTCCTCCTGTATCTGATCGTCCTCCTCACTAAAGAGTGGAGCTGAACCCAAAGCATAGGATACGTCGCTGGGGGAGGGAACGGCGTAGGACAGAGGAAATGGGAGGACAGGGACTGCTCTCGGGGCATGCCAACTCAGGGTTGTGTCAGAGGAACCTACCGACCCTAGACTGGGGGTCTCAGATGTAAGTTGTGATGATGTTGTTGATGAGCGCGTCAGCCAATCTACCACGGCAGATGCGTTACTGGTGGAGACCCGACCGCTAGCAGATACTGGCAGATTAGGTCTCTCAGCGTGACTCCTGCTGCTACTGGCCCCCAGTCTGATGCGAGCTCTGCCTGCGGAATCTTGGCCTCTGCCACTCCTCTTTTCACTTCCAGGCACTTGTCTGCCCGACATAGTCTAACTGGCGTGGTAGTAGGTGATATTTTAAGAACCCCCAGGCAGCAGTGGGTCTATATAAAACAGAATATAATGCACACCAAAAGTGAGCAGTAACACTCAGCCTCCAACAGGCCTGCTTAGTGTAAATAAGAGAGCTGCTTAGTGTAAATAAAGAGGGGTATGCTATGTTACAGAATGGGATGCCTCAACAGAAGTGCACCTGGCAGGCAGCAGTAAGCCTATGCCCAGCAAAAGTGTCTTATAATATAAATATGATAAGAGCAAATGCTTATATGGTCTTAAACAGAGGCTGCTTTAGTCACAGAATGGGATGCCCTGGGCAGGAATGGACCTGGCAGGGTCCAGTAGGGCTTTGGCCAGCAAAAGTGTCTTTATCAGGCTAATTTCAAATATGATAAGAGCAAATGCTTATATGGTCTTAAACAGAGGCTGCTTTAGTCACAGAATGGGATGCCCCGGGCAGGAATCGAGCTGGCAGGGTCCAGTAGTGCTTTGGCCAGCAAAAGTGTCTTTATCAGGCCTAATTTCAAATATGATAAGAGCAAATGCTTATATGGTCTTAAACAGAGGCTGCTTTAGTCACAGAATGGGATGCCCCGGGCAGGAATCGAGCTGGCAGGGTCCAGTAGTGCTTTGGCCAGCAAAAGTGTCTTTATCAGGCCTAATTTCAAATATGATAAGAGCAAATGCTTATATGGTCTTAAACAGAGGCTGCTTTAGTCACAGAATGGGATGCCCTGGGCAGGAATCGACCTGGCAGGGTCCAGTAGGGCTTTGGCCAGCAAAAGTGTCTTTATCAGGCCTAATTTCAAATATGATAAGAGCAAATGCTTATATGGTCTTAAACAGAGGCTGCTGTAGTCACAGAATGGGATGCCCTGGGCAGGAATCGACCTGGCAGGGTCCAGTAGTGCTTTGGCCAGCAAAAGTGTCTTTATCAGGCCTAATTTCAAATATGATAAGAGCAAATGCTTATATGGTCTTAAACAGAGGCTGCTTTAGTCACAGAATGGGATGCCCTGGGCAGGAATCGACCTGGCAGGGTCCAGTAGGGCTTTGGCCAGCAAAAGTGTCTTTATCAGGCCTAATTTCAAATATGATAAGAGCAAATGCTTATATGGTCTTAAACAGAGGCTGCTTTAGTCACAGAATGGGATGCCCTGGGCAGGAATCGACCTGGCAGGGTCCAGTAGTGCTTTGGCCAGCAAAAGTGTCTTTATCAGGCCTAATTTCAAATATGATAAGAGCAAATGCTTATATGGTCTTAAACAGAGGCTGCTTTAGTCACAGAATGGGATGCCCTGGGCAGGAATCGACCTGGCAGGGTCCAGTAGGGCTTTGGCCAGCAAAAGTGTCTTTATCAGGCCTAATTTCAAATATGATAAGAGCAAATGCTTATATGGTCTTAAACAGAGGCTGCTTTAGTCACAGAATGGGATGCCCTGGGCAGGAATGGACCTGGCAGGGTCCAGTAGGGCTTTGGCCAGCAAAAGTGTCTTTATCAGGCTAATTTCAAATATGATAAGAGCAAATGCTTATATGGTCTTAAACAGAGGCTGCTTTAGTCACAGAATGGGATGCCCCGGGCAGGAATCGAGCTGGCAGGGTCCAGTAGTGCTTTGGCCAGCAAAAGTGTCTTTATCAGGCCTAATTTCAAATATGATAAGAGCAAATGCTTATATGGTCTTAAACAGAGGCTGCTTTAGTCACAGAATGGGATGCCCTGGGCAGGAATGGACCTGGCAGGGTCCAGTAGGGCTTTGGCCAGCAAAAGTGTCTTTATCAGGCTAATTTCAAATATGATAAGAGCAAATGCTTATATGGTCTTAAACAGAGGCTGCTGTAGTCACAGAATGGGATGCCCCGGGCAGGAATCGAGCTGGCAGGGTCCAGTAGTGCTTTGGCCAGCAAAAGTGTCTTTATCAGGCCTAATTTCAAATATGATAAGAGCAAATGCTTATATGGTCTTAAACAGAGGCTGCTTTAGTCACAGAATGGGATGCCCTGGGCAGGAATGGACCTGGCAGGGTCCAGTAGGGCTTTGGCCAGCAAAAGTGTCTTTATCAGGCTAATTTCAAATATGATAAGAGCAAATGCTTATATGGTCTTAAACAGAGGCTGCTTTAGTCACAGAATGGGATGCCCCGGGCAGGAATCGAGCTGGCAGGGTCCAGTAGTGCTTTGGCCAGCAAAAGTGTCTTTATCAGGCTAATTTCAAATATGATAAGAGCAAATGCTTATATGGTCTTAAACAGAGGCTGCTGTAGTCACAGAATGGGATGCCCCGGGCAGGAATCGAGCTGGCAGGGTCCAGTAGGGCTTTGGCCAGCAAAAGTGTCTTTATCAGGCCTAATTTCAAATATGATAAGAGCAAATGCTTATATGGTCTTAAACAGAGGCTGCTTTAGTCACAGAATGGGATGCCCTGGGCAGGAATCGACCTGGCAGGGTCCAGTAGGGCTTTGGCCAGCAAAAGTGTCTTTATCAGGCTAATTTCAAATATGATAAGAGCAAATGCTTATATGGTCTTAAACAGAGGCTGCTTTAGTCACAGAATGGGATGCCCCGGGCAGGAATCGAGCTGGCAGGGTCCAGTAGTGCTTTGGCCAGCAAAAGTGTCTTTATCAGGCTAATTTCAAATATGATAAGAGCAAATGCTTATATGGTCTTAAACAGAGGCTGCTTTAGTCACAGAATGGGATGCCCTGGGCAGGAATCGAGCTGGCAGGGTCCAGTAGTGCTTTGGCCAGCAAAAGGGTCTTTATCAGGCCTAATTTCAAATATGATAAGAGCAAATGCTTATATGGTCTTAAACAGAGGCTGCTTTAGTCACAGAATGGGATGCCCTGGGCAGGAATCGACCTGGCAGGGTCCAGTAGGGCTTTGGCCAGCAAAAGTGTCTTTATCAGGCCTAATTTCAAATATGATAAGAGCAAATGCTTATATGGTCTTAAACAGAGGCTGCTTTAGTCACAGAATGGGATGCCCTGGGCAGGAATCGACCTGGCAGGGTCCAGTAGGGCTTTGGCCAGCAAAAGTGTCTTTATCAGGCCTAATTTCAAATATGATAAGAGCAAATGCTTATATGGTCTTAAACAGAGGCTGCTTTAGTCACAGAATGGGATGCCCTGGGCAGGAATCGACCTGGCAGGGTCCAGTAGGGCTTTGGCCAGCAAAAGTGTCTTTATCAGGCTAATTTCAAATATGATAAGAGCAAATGCTTATATGGTCTTAAACAGAGGCTGCTTTAGTCACAGAATGGGATGCCCCGGGCAGGAATCGAGCTGGCAGGGTCCAGTAGTGCTTTGGCCAGCAAAAGTGTCTTTATCAGGCTAATTTCAAATATGATAAGAGCAAATGCTTATATGGTCTTAAACAGAGGCTGCTGTAGTCACAGAATGGGATGCCCCGGGCAGGAATCGAGCTGGCAGGGTCCAGTAGTGCTTTGGCCAGCAAAAGTGTCTTTATCAGGCCTAATTTCAAATATGATAAGAGCAAATGCTTATATGGTCTTAAACAGAGGCTGCTTTAGTCACAGAATGGGATGCCCTGGGCAGGAATGGACCTGGCAGGGTCCAGTAGGGCTTTGGCCAGCAAAAGTGTCTTTATCAGGCTAATTTCAAATATGATAAGAGCAAATGCTTATATGGTCTTAAACAGAGGCTGCTTTAGTCACAGAATGGGATGCCCCGGGCAGGAATCGAGCTGGCAGGGTCCAGTAGTGCTTTGGCCAGCAAAAGTGTCTTTATCAGGCTAATTTCAAATATGATAAGAGCAAATGCTTATATGGTCTTAAACAGAGGCTGCTTTAGTCACAGAATGGGATGCCCCGGGCAGGAATCGAGCTGGCAGGGTCCAGTAGTGCTTTGGCCAGCAAAAGTGTCTTTATCAGGCTAATTTCAAATATGATAAGAGCAAATGCTTATATGGTCTTAAACAGAGGCTGCTGTAGTCACAGAATGGGATGCCCCGGGCAGGAATCGAGCTGGCAGGGTCCAGTAGGGCTTTGGCCAGCAAAAGTGTCTTTATCAGGCCTAATTTCAAATATGATAAGAGCAAATGCTTATATGGTCTTAAACAGAGGCTGCTTTAGTCACAGAATGGGATGCCCTGGGCAGGAATCGACCTGGCAGGGTCCAGTAGGGCTTTGGCCAGCAAAAGTGTCTTTATCAGGCTAATTTCAAATATGATAAGAGCAAATGCTTATATGGTCTTAAACAGAGGCTGCTGTAGTCACAGAATGGGATGCCCCGGGCAGGAATCGAGCTGGCAGGGTCCAGTAGGGCTTTGGCCAGCAAAAGTGTCTTTATCAGGCCTAATTTCAAATATGATAAGAGCAAATGCTTATATGGTCTTAAACAGAGGCTGCTTTAGTCACAGAATGGGATGCCCTGGGCAGGAATCGACCTGGCAGGGTCCAGTAGGGCTTTGGCCAGCAAAAGTGTCTTTATCAGGCTAATTTCAAATATGATAAGAGCAAATGCTTATATGGTCTTAAACAGAGGCTGCTTTAGTCACAGAATGGGATGCCCCGGGCAGGAATCGAGCTGGCAGGGTCCAGTAGTGCTTTGGCCAGCAAAAGTGTCTTTATCAGGCTAATTTCAAATATGATAAGAGCAAATGCTTATATGGTCTTAAACAGAGGCTGCTGTAGTCACAGAATGGGATGCCCCGGGCAGGAATCGAGCTGGCAGGGTCCAGTAGTGCTTTGGCCAGCAAAAGTGTCTTTATCAGGCCTAATTTCAAATATGATAAGAGCAAATGCTTATATGGTCTTAAACAGAGGCTGCTTTAGTCACAGAATGGGATGCCCCGGGCAGGAATCGAGCTGGCAGGGTCCAGTAGTGCTTTGGCCAGCAAAAGTGTCTTTATCAGGCTAATTTCAAATATGATAAGAGCAAATGCTTATATGGTCTTAAACAGAGGCTGCTGTAGTCACAGAATGGGATGCCCCGGGCAGGAATCGAGCTGGCAGGGTCCAGTAGGGCTTTGGCCAGCAAAAGTGTCTTTATCAGGCCTAATTTCAAATATGATAAGAGCAAATGCTTATATGGTCTTAAACAGAGGCTGCTTTAGTCACAGAATGGGATGCCCTGGGCAGGAATCGACCTGGCAGGGTCCAGTAGGGCTTTGGCCAGCAAAAGTGTCTTTATCAGGCTAATTTCAAATATGATAAGAGCAAATGCTTATATGGTCTTAAACAGAGGCTGCTTTAGTCACAGAATGGGATGCCCCGGGCAGGAATCGAGCTGGCAGGGTCCAGTAGTGCTTTGGCCAGCAAAAGTGTCTTTATCAGGCTAATTTCAAATATGATAAGAGCAAATGCTTATATGGTCTTAAACAGAGGCTGCTGTAGTCACAGAATGGGATGCCCCGGGCAGGAATCGAGCTGGCAGGGTCCAGTAGTGCTTTGGCCAGCAAAAGTGTCTTTATCAGGCCTAATTTCAAATATGATAAGAGCAAATGCTTATATGGTCTTAAACAGAGGCTGCTTTAGTCACAGAATGGGATGCCCCGGGCAGGAATCGAGCTGGCAGGGTCCAGTAGTGCTTTGGCCAGCAAAAGTGTCTTTATCAGGCTAATTTCAAATATGATAAGAGCAAATGCTTATATGGTCTTAAACAGAGGCTGCTGTAGTCACAGAATGGGATGCCCCGGGCAGGAATCGAGCTGGCAGGGTCCAGTAGGGCTTTGGCCAGCAAAAGTGTCTTTATCAGGCCTAATTTCAAATATGATAAGAGCAAATGCTTATATGGTCTTAAACAGAGGCTGCTTTAGTCACAGAATGGGATGCCCTGGGCAGGAATCGACCTGGCAGGGTCCAGTAGGGCTTTGGCCAGCAAAAGTGTCTTTATCAGGCTAATTTCAAATATGATAAGAGCAAATGCTTATATGGTCTTAAACAGAGGCTGCTTTAGTCACAGAATGGGATGCCCCGGGCAGGAATCGAGCTGGCAGGGTCCAGTAGTGCTTTGGCCAGCAAAAGTGTCTTTATCAGGCTAATTTCAAATATGATAAGAGCAAATGCTTATATGGTCTTAAACAGAGGCTGCTGTAGTCACAGAATGGGATGCCCCGGGCAGGAATCGAGCTGGCAGGGTCCAGTAGTGCTTTGGCCAGCAAAAGTGTCTTTATCAGGCCTAATTTCAAATATGATAAGAGCAAATGCTTATATGGTCTTAAACAGAGGCTGCTTTAGTCACAGAATGGGATGCCCCGGGCAGGAATCGAGCTGGCAGGGTCCAGTAGTGCTTTGGCCAGCAAAAGTGTCTTTATCAGGCTAATTTCAAATATGATAAGAGCAAATGCTTATATGGTCTTAAACAGAGGCTGCTGTAGTCACAGAATGGGATGCCCCGGGCAGGAATCGAGCTGGCAGGGTCCAGTAGGGCTTTGGCCAGCAAAAGTGTCTTTATCAGGCCTAATTTCAAATATGATAAGAGCAAATGCTTATATGGTCTTAAACAGAGGCTGCTTTAGTCACAGAATGGGATGCCCTGGGCAGGAATCGACCTGGCAGGGTCCAGTAGGGCTTTGGCCAGCAAAAGTGTCTTTATCAGGCTAATTTCAAATATGATAAGAGCAAATGCTTATATGGTCTTAAACAGAGGCTGCTTTAGTCACAGAATGGGATGCCCCGGGCAGGAATCGAGCTGGCAGGGTCCAGTAGTGCTTTGGCCAGCAAAAGTGTCTTTATCAGGCTAATTTCAAATATGATAAGAGCAAATGCTTATATGGTCTTAAACAGAGGCTGCTTTAGTCACAGAATGGGATGCCCTGGGCAGGAATCGACCTGGCAGGGTCCAGTAGGGCTTTGGCCAGCAAAAGTGTCTTTATCAGGCTAATTTCAAATATGATAAGAGCAAATGCTTATATGGTCTTAAACAGAGGCTGCTTTAGTCACAGAATGGGATGCCCCGGGCAGGAATCGAGCTGGCAGGGTCCAGTAGTGCTTTGGCCAGCAAAAGTGTCTTTATCAGGCTAATTTCAAATATGATAAGAGCAAATGCTTATATGGTCTTAAACAGAGGCTGCTGTAGTCACAGAATGGGATGCCCCGGGCAGGAATCGAGCTGGCAGGGTCCAGTAGTGCTTTGGCCAGCAAAAGTGTCTTTATCAGGCCTAATTTCAAATATGATAAGAGCAAATGCTTATATGGTCTTAAACAGAGGCTGCTTTAGTCACAGAATGGGATGCCCCGGGCAGGAATCGAGCTGGCAGGGTCCAGTAGTGCTTTGGCCAGCAAAAGTGTCTTTATCAGGCTAATTTCAAATATGATAAGAGCAAATGCTTATATGGTCTTAAACAGAGGCTGCTGTAGTCACAGAATGGGATGCCCCGGGCAGGAATCGAGCTGGCAGGGTCCAGTAGGGCTTTGGCCAGCAAAAGTGTCTTTATCAGGCCTAATTTCAAATATGATAAGAGCAAATGCTTATATGATCTTAAACAGAGGCTGCTTTAGTCACAGAATGGGATGCCCTGGGCAGGAATCGACCTGGCAGGGTCCAGTAGGGCTTTGGCCAGCAAAAGTGTCTTTATCAGGCTAATTTCAAATATGATAAGAGCAAATGCTTATATGGTCTTAAACAGAGGCTGCTTTAGTCACAGAATGGGATGCCCCGGGCAGGAATCGAGCTGGCAGGGTCCAGTAGTGCTTTGGCCAGCAAAAGTGTCTTTATCAGGCTAATTTCAAATATGATAAGAGCAAATGCTTATATGGTCTTAAACAGAGGCTGCTGTAGTCACAGAATGGGATGCCCCGGGCAGGAATCGAGCTGGCAGGGTCCAGTAGTGCTTTGGCCAGCAAAAGTGTCTTTATCAGGCCTAATTTCAAATATGATAAGAGCAAATGCTTATATGGTCTTAAACAGAGGCTGCTTTAGTCACAGAATGGGATGCCTCACAGCAGACTTAAGATCAGTTCAGTATATATGCACAGTTAGTTACTATAAGCAGCCTGAAAACGCTAACAAAGGCTGGATGAAAAAAAAAAAATCTCCCTGTCAGCCAGCTCCGTTTTTCCTACCTTTCCCTGGCTTTCTGTCTGTCTCCTGTCTGTCTCCTGCCTGTCTCCTGCCTGTCTCCAGCCTGTCCCTGTCTGTCCCTGTCTCCAGCCTGTCTAACTGCCTCAGCTACACAGCGTTCTGTCTGTCTGTCACGAATGCAATAGAGAAATGAGGAAAAGCAAGATGGCCGCCGTTAAATACCGCTGTGTGACGTCACCGGGCTTGCTGGCTGCTGATAGGCTGCATGTGACTGCCCCAGCTTGCACTGGCGCGGGATACATGTCCAGACATGTCCCGTCCGCCATCTTAGAATGCCTGTAATGTAAATGAATGGATGTTAAAGGAAAACTTCGAGTGATCGAATCGCGGGGAAATTCGGATTCGATCCGAATCGAATTTTTCCTGAAATTCGGATCGAATCCGGGTTCGTCCGGATCGATTCGCTCATCCCTACTTGCCGTCTTTCCAACATCTTACAGTTACATGTGTTGAGCACAGAAGTGATTAGGCTATGCTGAACCCCTGCCCTCCTGACCCCCCCCCCCCTACACACACTTGGTGTGCGTGCCTGCATGTCCAGGAGTGCATGTACGTGCCTCTGGGAGTACCCATGCACTTTTAATATTTGATGCTCATAACAGTTGGGCCACTGGAAACATTGAACCCAAGTTGTGACCAATATGTCTAAAGTGGAGAGGCTAAGGCCCTTATTTATCAAGGGCTAGCGCCAGGTAGTGTCTGACGAGCGCCAGGTACCGCCAGCTATCGGCGGCTACCGAATCAAGTACGCCCGGCGGCGGTCACAATGACGCATTTATCACGCTAAATGAGGCTAGCGCCGGCGAGAGCGTCAGCTAGCGCGGGATTCATCAAGTAGCCGACTGCAACGAACAGCGCCGCTGCTAATCCCATCACAGCGACAGGTATGACCTGGCGCTCCCTGGCGTGGTCCAATGCATTTCAATGGAGCAATCTTTAAATAATCATAATTAATTGCTATTACTGTTTGTTTTTTTGTTTTTTTTAATGTCAAAAATTCTGTGACCACTTCTGAAATGTTAGGTTATTTTTTAAAGTAAAAAAAAAAAAAAAATGTGCAGAATTGATATTACAGGTCTGATATTAATGTATTCATATTACAAAATGTTTAGAAAAACTTGTATAATTTTTGTTTGGGGGTTAAAAACTACTTTACACACATCGCCGCCAGCGCTCTGGGGTTTAAACAAGGAATTCACAGCGCGAGAAATTTTTGAGCGTGATTTTTTAATGAATCTGCAGCAAGCCGTTCGCTCTGGCCATTCGCTGTCAGGCGCACCCATACAAGCGGAACCTGTGAAACAGCGACCCCTAACCCCGTATTCAACATTACCGCACACCGACTGAGTCGCTGTCAACAAGCAAACCCCGGCCAAGCACAGCGAATACTAGCTGGCGCTGTGAAAATCACGCTACTGGCGCTCATCTGTCGCTACCTGGCGCTATTAATGAATCGGCCTCTATGTCTCCCTTAGCATTCGTTGACCTGCGTGATTCCCTGTGTTAGTTACTGATAGTTGGTGTTCTTGTCAAAGTGGGGTGGACCCGTCCCCTATAGCATTGTGGTTAACTGTGAACTGAGTATTGTGAAACTATGCCGAAATACGTTGATATTGAGCTTTGGCTTGTGTGGAAGCTACAGCTTTAACCTGTAAATGTGCCGCTTGCTGTGTTGTGCTGTAAATTCAATAAAGTGGAACTACACTGTTGTGTGTGAGTTTATCTGCCAACCGTGACATACACCTGTTGGATTACAATTACTATGATTGTGGCAGGTCTTTGGATTACAATTAAGAGTAACTGTGACTACCACTAGAGTACCCCACAACAATCACTTAAGTAGTCCCTTGCAGTGCTAGGACCTGTGAAGGGAGGTAATGCCCAGGTACCTGTTCAAGTGAGCTGGAAATAAGTCACTAAAAGAGAAGATTTAGACTGAGTTGGTAGTGCTCTGTAAGTGGAACTTTCCTTAATGTGGACCAAAATCAGCCCTGATGTCTATTAGACTCCAGGGCTGGGTGATTCCCTATCCAGTGGCATGCTGAACTGGGATACACCACTTCCGCCATTCAACGGGAATTCTTACCTGTCGGTGAATGCATAGAGGGCGGTGGTATCATTCAGAAGCATTTATGGCTGTACACGGCCACATCTGCCACACTGCATGGCTGTGCGTGGCCAGGGGGCACCAGGGGCCATTCACCTTCTCCAGCTGCTCCAGCCGCACATTTATATATGCAGCTGGCGATTGGACGAGAACTACAAATGTGATATTGCACCGAGGAAATGTGAGTTTTACAAGGCAGACTTCAAGGTTTCATACAGCAGTGCATTCCAAATTGGGGGGCCCCAGAGAGACGATAGTGCATAGTGTCCACTTTAAGAGTCTGTCGGGAATTTGTAGCCTTGCAAGAGTACATATAAAGCTTGTTAGAAACTCCCACCCCACCAGTGCCACACAGGACACCCCAGGGCCTAGAGGAACCTCACACCTCTGGTGTCACTCCCAAGCTTATATCTCAAAGTGTAAGTTGCCAAGGTCACATTTTGGAGGGAACCCCAGCAGTAAACAAGAGGAAGTGCTGTGGGAAAGGGCAAATCTGAAAGGCCCAAATTTAGAGCATATTAAGCATATGGACATCTCTGCCTCGGATGTGCAGAGAGTGGGGACACGGCACACAGGATCATGGCAGCCTTTCTGCCTTTCAGTTCATGACATGTTTAAAGAGGAAGCCCCCAAATACTCAAGAAAAAGTTGCACCACTGTGCTAAATTCTGAATATAATCCTTTATTAATGGATACACAAAAGACTATTTAAAATGTATTTAAAATACATGCAAAAACATAACACTAGAGGGTGCTGCTGGCTTCTAATTACCCTGTTGATCAAACAATCTATATATTGCATGCCCCGAGTTCTCCTATCCCAAAAGTGCATATGTACAATCCCAAAATAACTTAATTATATAAATAATATGAATGGATAAATATACTATTAAAAATCAGTGACTGGTGTTTTTCTAACCTTTGCAGGATGGGGGCATCCTAATGTTATGCCTAGCTGCTGAGGCACCTGTAGGCCTGAGACCAGACAACCCATACTGCTGCGGTTTGCTGCACCTAGTAATTTCCTAAAGCCTATCAGGCTTTGGAAAATTAGCATAGGCTACATATTCATTTTTGAAGCTGAAGTGGGATCTTTTGTACTCTGCTGATACTTTTTTGGGGGCGGGGGTTCACGGGCTAACTTAATCAATTTTGATGTATTGAAGGGTTCCCCCATTTCATTAGAATATATTGTGACGATTGCACGGGTTGATCAGACCTCTTAATCGTTCATCCGATCAAACCGACCAATCGTACCCCACGTGTGTCACCGCAATTGTTCAATTGGCAACATGCGTGGCTATAAACTGCTGCCACCAGAACACAAACAGTGTTCAACTGTTCATAATACAGGCCACACACAATACAATCAGATCAAACGTATCGATCGACCCACAACCACTTTCAGGCGGGGGCGATTGAGCGTCCTAGGCAAGTAAGGTAGCCAGGCTGTTCAGAAATAGCGTGAGCTTTTTAGATCCCTACTTTAGAGCAACAGTGACCCTCCACTGTATTATTAGCATTTATTCAAACAAACAAAAAAACACAAAAACAACAAGAAAAATGATGCAAGGTGATAAAAACAGAATTAACTATAAAACACGGTAAATAATTTAGATAGCAATTACAAAAAAAAAGGTGAAAAATATACTTAAGAGTCTGTCTGGGCTGCATTCTGTTGGATCAAATAAATTGTCCCCACACGCTTTCTAGTCTTCTGCTGTTAAAGGCAGCGTGTTTCACTGTTGATGGTAAGATAGAGTGTCTTATTCCCTCTAACCAGGGGTCAGTTTTTGACCCCTCCTATGGGCAGAGCGATTGGAATCACCCACTGATTGGTGCATCTGGGATTCTCTTTGAGTACCTAAAAGTTGGTTCATATGACACCCCCATCTGTCCTGGGATTCCATAGGTAAGGGGGAAACTTTGGGACTTTGTGATCTGTTGTTTATTTGGCTTCCACACTGGGGGGGGTATATTACCCCTAACCACTCTCGTATTTATTACTAGGTGGGAGGGGTGAGGAAGTGAGTACGAGAGGACACATTTGAGGGTGAGATAAAGGTGAAACCCAAGTGGGAGGGAGGACAAGAAATTAGTGGTTTTCATCAAGCAGCCAAGGTCCGTATACATATATATATATATATATATATATATATATATATATATATATACAGACAGACACATTCAATACCGGTTTGGTCACATATATTGATTCTGTATTGTTTATACCATCTCTTGATGTGAAATGTTCCTCCTTGCCATCTCTCAATTCTGAACGTGAAGGTTGCGGATCTATGAATTAAAATAATTTAGGCACCAGGCCCATCAAATAAAAAAAGAGGACCCATATTTAGCTGAACCCATAGCCAGGTCCAGCACTTCCCAGATTCATAACAACTGACAACCCTTCACATGGATGCTGAGTGTGCAAGATTCTCCTCTGTCTCTGGCAGTTCCCAGCATCATCAAGGATAGTCAGTTCATAATCTGGCCACTTCAGGTAAGTATAGGTCCTCTTTAAACCTCTGATGAGTTGGTCAGCTATTTTATTCTAGTGAATGAAGAAATGAGTTGCAAGGGAAACCTTACATAGGTGAACCCTTTTGTACCTCTATAGTCCATGAAGTTGGCAAGGATATTGTGCATTCCCAATTGCAAAGACTGCTATTACAGGGCAGTTTTAAACTGCCACCCTACTCTAGAACTGTGTTCTCCAACCCTTTCCAGCAGTGTCCTTCCTGGCATGTTTATGCAGAGACCACAAATGCCAGCAGAACTGCAATGGAATGGTGGAGCGAGAGTGTGGGAGGAAGAAAAAGGAGGCAGCCCCCACTGCGCATTACTATTGCCAGGTATCGGCAGATGAGCGTCTGTATAGCGGCGCTTAGAGCGACTGCTAGTAGACACTGTAAGCGGGCATCGGGCGCTGTAACATAGCGCCTCAGTCGCTGAAGTAACCTGGCCCCCATTGATAAATGTGATGTATGTTGGGCTCTCTAACACCAGTACAGCGCTGCAGGAGCAAAAGGTAGTGCCATCTCAGTCCAACCAACTCTCAGCGCTCCACACCATACTTATCAAAAAAGGACACACACACAGCGTAGGCGCTCTAAATCTGGTCGCTATAGCATAGAGTGCCAGACGCTGTGTGATTAAAGTCTGGTTTTGAACACAAATCCACCAGTAACAACCTAAAATACATGGAATGACATTGTTTTAACACTGTGACATTAACACTTTAGTACCAGGCCTATAATGACAATTCTGCATAAAAATATAAAAAGACAAATAAGTTTCTAAAAGTATTTGTTTGCAGCCAGGAAAGGTCACACAATTATTTGAGCTAAAAGAAAATGCCTCCCTGCTTTCTGCCCTTTAGCAGGGCACATACCCGCACCAGGCATTAGTAAATGACCCGTGTGGGCATGCCTCCTGTTAGAAGGTAGCGGGAAATGCCCCCCCGCCCACCAACAGTCTTTGGCCTCTTGGCTAAACTCGGTTGGTGCCAAGTCTTGAAGTGGGTGAGAGCGGATCCAAGTACGCTGAATGGACAAGCGGCCACACATGCACCATAGGAACAGGGAAAGGTGAGTTCGATTGGGCAATCTAGGGGATTCACATGGCGGGGCATCCTGGATCCGGATACCCTGGGGGGGGGGGGGGAGGACCAAAGCCCAGGATAGACAAAATCCTGGATTTTGGTCCACTTTAAGAAAATGTGTTCCACTGGTTAAAGCAGAACTGCTAGGTGTTTGTATAACACTGAGGATGCGCAGTATTACAAAACGGTTGAAGGGTTATATATCCCAGTGCATTTTAGCATTTGCTTATGACGTGGGCAGGTAGAGATGGCTTTAATAGGCTGAGCAGAGCCAAGAGGTCACTCTCCAATGAAATACACATCAAGGTTGCAGTATAACTCTCTCTGAGAAAGGTGAATTATTTCCATACAAAGTGTAATCTGCATCTATATAATGTGCAGAACAGGCTGACACAAAGCAACACTGCATTAGCTAGGTTATCGCAAATGTATTCAGTAGCTTCATATTCAATATAAGTAGAGTTTCACTTCATTTGAAGATCATTCTGAGTCTCCAAGGGCATGTGGGGGGGGGGGGCATGTGTTCTTCAGATGAGTCTGATTCTCCAAGGACATGGGGCGATGGGTCACATCTTTTTCTAGTAAATGTTTTAAATAAATTAGCCAATGAGTTTTTTTGCCTTATCTATGTATTACATATGGAATAAGCCGATCATAAAATAACCCATGCATGTATTGTGAAGTAGGTGGCTTGGGAAGCGTATAAAACGTTTGTACTTCTCAAGTTCTCACACTAGGGCAAACACCCACCTTGAAGCTGCATTGTCCCATGTGCATAAATAAAAAGACTCATCCACTTCAACCTAAAGTGGATCTCCAATCAAAAATTAAAGTTTAGTATAAAAAAATCAAAAATTAAAGTTTAGATCAGTGAAGCAGTTTGAGAAGGCTTAACCCCATGCAGATGTTTTGGAATGGCATTAAGATTATTCATTCTAGAATTAAAGTGGACCAACACCCAGGATTTTGACTATCCTGGGTATTGGTCCACTTCCCCGATCGGGGTGCCCCGTTGTGTGAAACCCCCCAGAAAGCCCCCAAAACTCACCTCTCCACGCTCCCACGTGGCCGCGCCGTCCAATCCGCGCCGACGGACAAGCTGATTGACAGCGACGGACAAGCAGCTTGCCCGTCGGCGCCTCCCGCGCGTCACTTTTGAGAGTGAGTCCTCAGAGACGGCCGGCGCGGGCGCGAGCACGTCTAGAGGAGCGCGAGTGAGGCGGCGGCGGCGGAAGCAGCGGCTGGAGAGGTAAGGTTTTTCAGGGGTTTTTGGGGGTTACACGGGGTTTACACCCCGCGGGACATCCCGATCTCGGATGTCCCGCGGTGTGTGAGGTGATCGGCCCGGGAATCTTATAGATTCCCGGGCCGATCCCCTCAGGGTGTTGGTCCACTTTAAATGGGGGCGACCATCTTGCCACACACCTGATAGTCCTGCTTATACATAAGAATTAGGGGGGTGCTGTGCCAGCAGCAATTCACACCAAATTGAGAGAAATATATGCCTCAGAAACTATAGGTCTGCATAATAAATATAATCTGCAGACATCTACACTGATCGAGCTTTTAGGGCATTGCATTGACATATTTATCACCGTATTCATTTTCTGCGTTAAATATTAGCTTTAGGTTTTAGGGTCGGTTTTAGGGTTGGTTACACATTTGGTTCTAACTTTTAAGATTTTCTATAGTGCTGTTTACATATAGGTTCACAACAGCTCATTTGCCATGCACTGCACTTTGAAATGTCTTGATGGATGGCCTCCTTGCTTTTTTGTCCTTAATTTATTCTCGACAACAACACATGGAAATGCATGTCAGTACACAACACAGCACATGACAAGAATCATGATTAAAAGATACACCATACTCCTTGCTGTTCTCCTTTCGGTTTATTAGGATATACCATTGTGAAGTCTTTAAAAGGAAAGTCCACTTTTGATGGCATTTTTGTAACTGTATATTTTTGTGTGGCAAAATTATGCCCTCAAGGTGCTGGGCCTATCTAGTATTTCTTCTTATTTTGTCAAAAGAGTGTTTTATGGAAACTGGCTTAAATACTTGCAATCTGTTGGCAACTGTACACCAAGTTCTTGATATATATATATATATATATATATATATATATATATATATAGGGCCGGCGTCAGAACCCGGTAAGGCGGGGCAGCTGCTGGGGGCCCATGGACTCCAGGGAGGCTCACTGACAGGGTCAGCCTTTGGAGTGTTCGACGGTGCTCTACCGGCAGCGGACTGGGAGTGACAGTGCAACTTATTTTCCCTGCCGGACGGGGACAACAGTATGCAGCAATACGTTTCTGCTGCTGCCTGTACTGTCTCTACCGGGGAGAGAGGAAGAGGCCTCCACACCACGTGACAGGCGCAACAAGAGACCGGGAGTACTTTCCGGGAGGGAAAGCACTGTGAGGTATGTTATTTTTTTCTTTTAAAGAAGGTTTTTTTTTCTTTTCTTTTGATCCTTAGGGGGCATCCGGATTTGGGACGTCCCTCAGTGATGTGACACGACTCCTCACCACAAAGGGGCCCATTGAGACCATGCCGCCCAGGGACTCACATAAACCTGGAGCCGGCACTGTATATATATATATATTTATATATATATATATATATATATATATATATATATATATATATATATATATATTAGTTGCATTTTCTAATGAAAATTTAATTCTTTCAAGAAAACCATATTGTGTGGGAAAGCCCCATTGTATCAGGAGACACTCTTTCCTGCCCAGGAGAGTCCCCCTCCCAACTAAAAAGGGTACTTTTTGACATTTCAAAATTAAATACAACTACTATGAGCATTATCGAGGGTTACATTTTAAAAAATTGGCCTGGAATCCTATCTCTCTGGTTGTTAATCCAACCTTAAATACAGAACAAACGGGCAGGCTGATTAATCATTAGCGGCAGGTAGCGACAGATGAGCGTCTGTAGCAGGCATTTTCAGAGCGCCCGCTAGTAGTCGCAGTGCTCGGCCGTGGGTTGCTACTTTATCGCTGTTCAGTAATGTTGAATACATTGTGAGGAGTCGCTATTTGACCAGTACAGCGCTGTATGGGAGCGCATGTTAGCGAGTGCTCATAGCGACCGACTCACACCATATTCAGCAAAAAAACAGCCTCCCAAATCTCTGCCGCTGAAAAATACTTGTTTGAAGCCCAGAGCGCAGGAGGCGGTGTGTTTAAAGTCTGTTTTCAAGCATCTATCAACTAGTAACAAAGCGACAACAAATGGAATTACATTGTAACAACATTGTAACATGAACACTTTAATGCCAGACCTGTAATGTCATTTTTGAGGAAATATTTAAAAAATGAAAAAATTATGAAAAAAATGCTATTTCAATGCCAGAAGAGGTCAAATAATTATTTGTGATTTTTTTGAAAAAAAAAATAAAAAAAACCCAGTTTAAAGAGAAGAAAAGGATCGTCCATTGAAATGTATGGGAGAGCGCCAGGTAGCGAGAGGTTATACCTGGCGCTGTGCAAGGCTGAACGCTGGCGCTGTTCGCTGAGGCTGTGAAAATGATGAATCAGACGCTACATGGCGCTATCCCAGTCGCTAAACAGATTCTGCTTGATAAATGTGTAATTGCGTGCCGTGTCCGGCGTTCACCAGTCACTATCTGTCGCTACCTCTCATTAACCAGCAACTACCTGACGCTATCCCTTCTTAAATAAGGGTATATATATATATATATATATATATATATATATATATATATAGCTAAACTGTATCAAATCCTTGCCACTGAGGATGTTATGTCTGCAATTACAGCATTTGCTAACCTTAGGAAGTCATTTTGGGAATGTGACAGAGAATGTGGACCTGCAAAAACTGAATCATTTTTATTGTGGGTAACAAGGAGAATTATCTGTAATCAGTGGAAAAGCATAAAACCGCCTAATGTTCTGTTATGGAAATCCTTATTTAATTCTATTCTTTCTGTCTTTCTCCCTTTCTGTCATTTCTTCTCATTCTATTTTTTTCTGGCTTTACTTTTTTCATTCTCTCTGTCAATCCATCTTTGTCTTTATTTCCAGTCATTCTTTCTATTCTTTCATTTTTCTGTTCTTCATTTTATTATTTCTTCCTTTCTTTCCCTTGTTCTTCAGTTCTGTCTTTCCTTCTATTCTTTATTTCCATACATTCCTTACTTTTTTACCTTTACTATATTTTCCTTGTCAATTTCAAAAAGGAATTTAATGTCCCAGGATCCTTTCTTTATCCGGGGAACTGCTCTGAACTTTGAAACCCTTAGGTATCTGATTTTTAGTGCAAATGTTTTCAGTCTTCTCAATCTTACAAATGTGTATTACAAAGTTATATGAATCCATCCATTTTTTCTTCTTTACCTATTCTTTGTATTGAGTTAGCCACCATAGTGTTGCTTTGACTTTAAATCTTCCACTTAAGCGGCTAATACTGTAAAGTTATCTGCCAATCCGGCTGTATTCAAAATGCGTGACATCTCTGTGAATAAAGTTGTGAAAGAAGGTGAAAATGGAGGAAGAGGTGCAAGTCATCCTAAAGTATTCGGATCTCAAAGGCAATGTGCACCCAAGAGATATAAACTTTTCTACGACATTAGTAGACTTTGCTCCAACTTTTGCAAACTAATATTTACTGTAGGGTTTTAGGGAAGACCCTGCACCATGCATGTGTGTAACCAGGGATGGCTCCAGGTTTATGTGGGCCTTCAAGCAAGAGAGTCTCAGTAGTCACTTTTGCAATGTGTCATGTTGCATGTCCTGTCACATAAGTTACCATTCAGCTCCACTGCCACTGATAGGTCCTCCTCTGCCACTGATCTCTCTCCAGTTCTCACTGCATTCTTCACTTTTTCTCTAGTCCTTGCCACCTTCTCTGCTTCTGCACAGGGCCAGATTATGAGGAGGGAACAATGTGCACCGGGGCCTCCACCATTTGCCCTGCAAAGGGTGCCTCCACCAACCTTTGGGTTATGCTCAGAAAGCTTTTCAGCCTCGGTCTGACAGGCTGCAGGGTCGGCAACAAAGCTCCCAGCCGGAGCCCCCATGCACCTGGGAACCTTTTGTTTTTACAAACCTGCAGCCAAAGCCACCACAGGGCAAGACGGACAGTCTAGTGCAGCAAAGCCACCACCAGCAACGTTACAGTGTCAGTTGGCGGCCGCTCACTGCACATAAGCCACCAAGCATAGTTGCTGGCAGCTTAATGCAGGGGAACCACTTTCTGCTGGACCAGCTGGGGGACTACCCTACCCCCCGCCCCCTGCCAAGAATGGCAAAGCAGTAAATACCAAGCAGCATGCACCCACTGCAATGTTTGGCCAGCAGGCGTGGGTAGGTGGCAGCACACAGCGCTTCACCCTGGAGCAAAATATGGCCGCTGTGCTGCACATTTGCAACCGGCTTCACTGCGGTTCAGGGTGGCAGTGTCGGTCAGTGACAATGTGTGCTCTATCACTCTGGAGTGCAGTATGCAGGAGTGGGCATCAAGGGATATGCTGGTGAAGCAGGGCCACCAATGGCTCAGTACAGCTGTAACAAGCATAGGCAAATTCTTTCCTCAGAGTAGGCATAGTAAAGACTGCAGCCGGCTGTGTGTCTGTCACATCCACAGCTCCCTTTAATGACTGGTCCTTTTATTTCCCTGTGAAGAGCATGGTGACATATCTAGCCCTGCCCTCATACATCATCAGATTGCTCCTGCCCTTTGCTGAGCTGTGGAATGAAGAGAAGCAAAAGCTGCAGCGGGGGATGGATCCACCATGCGGATGTAATTCAGTGGCCCAGGGATAGGGGGTGGTACTACTCACTCTGGGAGTCCACAGAAAGGAGTCCACAGAAGGAAAACACACAGTACAAAAGTTTCTTTAATGGGGGTAGGCACCCCTTTTATTAGGAGAATCTCTTCAACTGATCCGGGACCCTGGCATGACTTCAGGCTTTCTCTAGCACCTTTCCAAGGACTTCACGGGCCCTTACCTGTTCCACCTTCCAGTGGTCCTTCTTCCCCAAGGTTCTAACAGGTGGGGCACACCCAAGGGATACTTTGCACGCCTTTGACACTGCCTCCTTCCTCCAAGGGCGACTCACGTTCTGGGGACCCCTCACTTTTTTCACTCAAGGGCCAAGGACAGCAGACACCTCTGGAGCACAGCCTCTCTTCCTCTCTCACCCGCCCATCTTCCAGCTTCTCCTGCAGAGTCTGAACATCAGGTATGTGGTGGGCCACCCTTTTATAGGCCCAGCAGCCATTCAGTCCTTAAGGTTACAAAAAATGCCCATATATGGAAATGTTTTGAATTAGAAACAAAATATTTATTTCTAATCCAACCAGGGAATTTAAATGAGTAAAATGTTGTGTCATTAAGCACCCAGTTTAGTTATTAACCCCTTAATCTTGCCTATACATTTAACCCATAACAGGGTGGTGGCTAGTCGGCCACCCCTGTTACACTGGCACTTATCCTGGTATGTCCAATCCTGGCACCAGCTCCATGTGTTTCTTTTAGTGGGTATTAACTATTGTAAACATATGCTCCATGTGATTTGTAAGTACCGTAATCTCTTATTAAATTGAGAAATACTGGTATTTGGTAATTAACAATTCAAATTTGGACTTTTTAATATTAATGTGTGCCATATGTTGTCTTCAATTCACAAAGCTTTAACTCAGCTATACAAGGTAAAAATTATTTGTACTGACCTCAATCCTACTAACTAAGGAAATGTCCTCTTTGGGCAGTAACTAGAAGATCCACTCACCTTACTGTTTGTCTTGTGCCACCGATCATCCTCAAGCAGCCACAGTTTGTGAAGCTGGGGCATGGCCTGGATATATCCGGCTCCCACTGAAAACAGTGGGTGCCTCCATACTTACAGTACTTACAGTAACTTCAGTGTATGGAGGTGCCCATTTTTTTTTTTAATGAGAGCCGATCATATGGGCAATTTTGTTTGGTTACTATTTATAGATAATTATATATTACATACAATACTACAATAATTAGTTGAACTGGTGGTGGAATACGGCAAGCCTTAATATATCTCATAAAAATTAGGATTTTGTTTTTTAAACAAGTTACGATTTAGTCAAGGCAGTAAAATTCCCTGCAGCAGGAGATTATACCGCATGTATTCAAAATTATACCGCATGCAAACACAAACGATGAAAACAGCTAGATGTGAAGGGAGCCTTAAAGTGGACCAAAACCCATGATTTTGACTATCCTGGGTTTTTGTTCTTGCCCCCAGGGCACCCCAATCAATGATGCCCCGCTGTGTGAATCCCCTAGGTCATCCGATCAGACTCACTCTTCCACGGTTGTACGGCGCTTGCACAGCCTCTCATCCATTCAGTGCCCTTTGATCCGCTCCCGCCATCTTTGTTTATCAGGTCCTTTGTCCTGATTCTGGATGCCCCGAGGGGAGGGAATCTAGCGGCCCTGGATCTTATCGATTCCAAGGCCATTGGGTCATGGGTTTTGGTCCACTTTAAATACTTTAGTAAATCCATACATTTCACAGTCAGTGGATCTTTTTATTGCTTGAAAGTAAAAGAGTTGGTTGTAAATAGATAACATATGTGAACTTTTCAATCAGAACAAAACCCAGCAGCGGCTGCCCTAGAATCTAAAAGATACCAGGGCCAGCCACTGGCTTCTCCCCAGGGTTTCGTGTGAATGATGAATGATGCAGTCTTGGCCAATGTCTCTAGACCAGGGGTACACACTTCTTGTGAAGGTCCATTTACAGACATCCGGTGAGAGGGGAAGGTCCAGACAGGGGGCTGTCACGGGGGGGGGGGGGGGGGTGCTTAGTTAGGGTTAGGTTTCACAGGCAAAACTAAGAAATGCTGCCTGCTTGCCCCCCCCCCCCCCCCCCCCCCACCCACGAATCCTATTGGGCACTGGGGAAAAGCATTTTTTTTGTCCTACCGAACCTACAGCTCTGGCCATGTACAGGGATGGACTAGGGCCCCAAATTTTACTCATAAGGTTTGGTAACAAGGATGGATAGATGGATAGATAGAGCTGGGGCGAGAGGAATGAGTGGGTGAGAAGCTGTAAGGAAGAGGGATGGAGAGACAGAATAGGAAGGGCAGGGATGGGTGGAGAAAGAGCTGGAAGAAGGGATGGATGGGCAGAACTAGAGAGACAGGAATGGATGGCCAGAGCTGGGGGGATGGATGGGCAGAGCTGAAAGAATGAGTAATGGATTGACAAAGCTGGGAGGCCAGGGATTGGATGGGCAAAACAAGAAGGACAGGGGTGGAGGAGGCAGAGAGACTGGGCTGGATGGGGCAGAGCGGAGGGGACAGGGATGAATGGGGTAGAGCTGAGGGGCCGGGATGGATGGGGCAGAGCTGAGGGAGCAGAGATGGATGGGGAAAAGCTGGGGGAACGGGATTGGGCAGAGCTGGGGGGGGCAGAGCTAGGGGGGGCAGTGATGGATGGGAAAAATCCAGGGGCAGGAATAGATGGGGCAGAGCTGGGGGGATGGGGAGAGATGGGGGCAGAGCTGTTGGGACAAGGATAGATGGGCAGAACTGGAGGGGGGGCAGGGTTGGATGGGGCAAAGAGACAGAGAAACAAAGTTTGTCTGTACCTTGCAATGCCACTTCCTGTCATGAGCCTGTTCTGCTCATGCATTTGCAGGCTGCCTGCAAACAGTAAGTGCTGCTGGGCTTCCCATTACTGTGCATTGTCAGTTATGTCAGTTGAATCCAGGCAGCAGCATGGATGAGATGCTGGGAGAGGAAGCTTTTCCAACTGTGCCAGGCTGTTGGTCCGGTTTAATTTAACAGCATCCCAGCCAAAGTGCTGCCCTTACTGACATAAACCATAATGCATTCCTCTTTGCAGGTCAATGGCAGATTCATAGACGCCATTGAGGGAGAAAATAGACACAGCAGGAGTAATATAGATAGACACAGCAATGTAATATATTGGATGTGCTGCAATCTGAATTGCCTTTGGGAGGGAAGCATATGAGCACTGTTTCTTGTAATGGTGTTGGTCCAGTTTAGCCACAGCACAGAGATCTGATGCATTGGTAATTCTGTCTCTTTTTATAAACTTTAGTAACCATTAAACTGTTTCACGCATGTCCAGTTTAAATCTGAAAGTTGAATGCCCCAGCCGCTGCGTACATTTTGTGCAGGCACCAGTTGAGAAAGTGTAGTTCCCCATGTAATAAAGTGTAGTTCCCCATGTAATAAAGTGTAGTTCCCCATGTAATAAAATTAAATTATTATAATAATCTTTATTTACTGGTATATGGCGACCACATATTTCACTGAACTTTTTTAAAGGGTTCATGTGGAAACAGGGTAATAAATTACATAGCAAAACATGTAACCCAATAAAACACAGAGGAATAAGGGTCCCTTTAAATTAATAATACTGCGACTGGAAATAAATTAAATAATTAATGACCAATTAATTCTTTTTAATGCTCCATGTGCCAAAACAAATATTCCTATTATAATCCCAAATGATAAATGTCCAATAAATGCACAGAGTAAATAGCAAAGCTTCAGGGAGGCAGTAGCAATAAAAGATGATCACTCCACTGCTGTGTGATAAGCTTCTCACGTCTAAATGTGATCTCTGCGTTTTTAGAGTGCGTCTTTTTAGGGAGTGTCTAAAACTATTGATATTGTGAGTTAATCCAATTGCTGGGGTAGGGCATGTAATATGGTTGCCGAATATTCCACTGCACCTGCATTGTCATCTGATTCCTATTGGTCCATATTCTGCCATCTTCTGTTTGGGTGCCCTCCCTGCACCAGTGTTCTCCCCCGCTTGGCGCCAACATTCTCACCAACCAGTTGTTACGCACCGGGTGCGAAGAAGTGGACCCGCAGGGTCTGCAGAACTGTTTTGGCAGATACCGCGTCAGGGGAGCGGAGTCTAAGGAGCCACTGGTTTTCACCAGAGCCCACCGCAAGGCGGGATGGTCTTGTGCGGCAGGTGACTCCCAGGTCGCTACCCCCCAACAGCGGCACAGTTCCACAAACTGCTGAAGTGACGTGCAGCAGAGACAAACAGTGGTCGGAGGAGAAGGTCGAGGTCAGGACTGGCAGCGCGGGTTCAGTAGCGGTGAGACAAGCCGAGGTCGGGACTGGCAGCGCGGGTTCAATAGCGGTGAGACAAGCCGAGGTCGGGACGGGCAGCACAGGTTCGAAGGTCAATAGGAGAGCCGAGGTCATACACGAGGAATCAAGCAATACAGCGATAATCATTCAGGGAACAACACCGAAGATCCGGCACAGGAAGTAAGGCAGGGTTTAATTTATAGGAAGCGCCAAAAAGAGATTGGATGGCAGAGACCAATTAACAGGGCCTTGGCCCTTTAAATCTGAGGAGGTTGACGCGCGCGCCCCCTAGTGGCCGGGGACGTGCGCGCAGGGAAGACGGAACAGACACAGAAGGAGGAAGCCGGCGGCCATGCCGGTCAGAGGAGGAGGCGTGGGGACCAGGTAAGGGGGAACTGCAGCCAGGGGGGCCAGCAGCAGACGCCCGGATGGCGGTGAAGCGGGGAGCGCTGCAGGAAGGGGACGCAGCGCTCGCCCGAGGAGAGGCACGGAGGGGGGCGCTGCGCGGGGAAGACGCAGCGCTCGCCCTAACAGTACCCCCCCCCTTAGGTCTCCCCCTCTTTTTGGGACCGAGGAAGTTTGAAATAAGGCTCCGATCGAGGATATTCTCCTCAGGCTCCCAGGACCTCTCTTCAGGACCGCAATTCTCCCAATCCACTAGAAAGTATCGTCTCCCTCTGGATGTTTTGGAAGCCAGAATCTCTCTCACCGAGAAGGCATCTTCGGTACCCGCGACCGGAAGTGGCTCCAACGTTTTAGAAGAGAATCGATTAGTCGTCAGAGGTTTTAATAATGAAACATGAAAAGAGTTGGGAATACGTAAGGAGGCTGGCAAATGAAGTTTGTAACAGACCGGATTAATTTGTTGCTTGATCCTGTACGGCCCTAAATAGCGAGGGCCCAATTTATAACTGGGTATCTTGAAACGAATGTACTTGGCTGAAAGCCAAACTTTATCTCCAGGAGAGAAAACAGGAGCGATTCTCCTTTTTTTATTAGCGCTGCTCTTCATGCGGGTAGAGGCTAGAACAAGAGAATGTCGTGTTTCACGCCAGATAGAGGAGAAAAACTGTGTTAAGTCATCCACGGCGGGTACCCCCGACTGTGTAGGTAAGGGTAGAGGAGGCAAAGGTTGGCGGCCATAAACAATGAAGAATGGAGATTTCTTTGTGGCTTCAGAATCTTTGAAATTATAAGAGAACTCCGCCCATGGCAAGAGATCGACCCAGTCGTCTTGTCGGGCCGAAACAAAGTGACGTAGATATTGTCCTAGAACCTGATTGACCCTCTCCACTTGGCCGTTGGACTGGGGGTGGTACAAGCTTGCACGAATTCTGCCACATCCTTCTCAATGGAGGGCCACCAATAATATCTGGCAATAATTGCGTTAGACTTTTTGATACCAGCATGCCCGGCAATACGGGAAGCATGACCCCATTTTAATATTTGGAGGCGTCGGCGAACCGGGACAAAGGTTTTCCCAGGCGGAGCCTGCACTAGGGAGGCAGGAGCGGAATGAACCAAATGATCAGGAGATATAATGAACTGAGGAGCAGCGTCCATGTCTGTGACGTCCGAGGAGCGAGATAGAGCATCTGCCCTGATGTTCTTAGAGGCAGGTCGAAAATGAATGCGGAAATTAAACCGCGCGAAGAATAGTGACCAACGAGCTTGGCGAGGATTCAAGCGTTGAGCAGTTTGAAGATACAAAAGGTTCTTATGGTCGGTAAAAATAGATATGGGGTGAAGCGACCCTTCTAGAAGATGTCTCCACTCTTCAAGAGCTAATTTGATAGCCAGGAGTTCACGATCCCCAATAGAATAATTTCGCTCCGCGGAAGAAAAAGTCCTAGAAAAGAACCCACAAGTATGATTTTTCCCTGAAGGAGACCTCTGTGTGAGAACAGCTCCTGCTCCGATGGAAGAAGCGTCAACCTCTAGAGAAAAAGGACGAGAAGGGTCTGGTCTGGTGAGCACCGGGGCCATAGAGAAAGTCTTTTTCAAAGTTAAAAAGGCTGCCTCCGCCTGTGGAGGCCATGACTTGGGGTTGGCTCCCTTTTTGGTGAGAGCCACAATGGGGGCCACGATAGTGGAAAAATGGGGTATGAATTGACGGTAATAGTTGGCGAAGCCCAGAAATCGTTGAATGGAACGCAGACCAACAGGCCGAGGCCAATCTAAAACCGCTCTCAATTTGCTAGGGTCCATTTGTAGTCCTTGGGCTGAAACAGTATAACCCAAAAAGGGCAGAGCGGTTTGGTGAAAGAGACACTTTTCTAATTTGGCATAAAGATGATGCTGCCGAAGGCGGGATAGTACCAGACGAACGTGCCGGTGATGCTCTTCGAGGGAAGAAGAGAAGATGAGGATATCATCTAAATAGACCACGACACAGGAGTACAACAAGTCCCGGAAGATGTCATTGACGAACTCTTGAAATACGGCAGGGGCATTACAAAGCCCGAAGGGCATCACCAAATACTCGAAATGACCGTCACGGGTATTAAAGGCAGTCTTCCATTCGTCTCCCTTGCGGATGCGGATCAGATTGTAGGCTCCTCGGAGATCCAGTTTGGAAAAGATCCTGGAGCCACGAAGACGGTCGAAGAGTTCTGGAATTAAGGGTAAGGGGTATCGGTTCTTTACCGTGATCTTGTTAAGACCCCGATAATCGATACAGGGTCGGAGAGAACCGTCTTTTTTCTGTACAAAAAAAAAGCCAGCCCCAGCGGGAGAAGAGGACTTCCGGATGAAGCCCCTCTGCAGATTTTCTTGTATGTAAGTAGCCATTGCTTGAGTTTCGGGGACGGATAGTGGGTAGATTCGGCCACGAGGAGGAGTGGTCCCAGGCAGGAGGTCGATCGGGCAGTCATAAGGGCGATGAGGCGGAAGAGTCTCAGCTTGCTTCTTACAGAAGACATCAGCGTAAGCCCGGTAAACTTCGGGTAGGCCCGGTAGAGATGTGGTAGGATGATCGGTTCGAACTGGTAAAGCTTTCAAGCAATTCTTGAAGCAGGTTGTACCCCACGCCTTGATGTCCCCAGTGACCCAGTCTAGGGTAGGATTATGAAGCTGAAGCCAAGGAAGACCCAATAGGATTGGGGAAGTACAATGGGGTAACACAAAGAGTTCCAAGTATTCCTGGTGAAAGAGGCCAATCTTAAGGAGCAAAGGCTTGGTACGGTACTGCACCATACAATTCAGTCTATCTCCATTAACTGAGGCGATGAATAACGGTTTGGCCAAGCGGTTAACTGCTATGTCGTATTTCTTGATCAGGGAGGCCTCTATGAAATTGCCCGCCGAACCAGAATCCAGGAAGACCGGCAAATTAAGCACAGAGGCAGATGAGAGACAAAGCTGTGCAGGTACGGTAAATCTTGGAGAGGAAGCACACACACCCAGAGACGCCTCTCCCACCGAGTCTAGGTGCGCCCGTTTCCCAGTCGAGAAGGACGAATGGGGCAATCTCTTAGAAAATGATCAGGACTGGCGCAATACAGACAGAGATTTTCATTTCTCCTGCGAGACCTCTCCACGGGGGTTAGGCGAGAGCGGCCGACCTGCATGGCTTCCACCTCTGGAGAAGATGGTACAGACAAAGGTTTCTGAAAGGTGGGAGCCAAACGGAACATTCTCCTGTCACGTTGGGAATCTCTCTCCAGGCGAAGTTCCTCACGCCTCTCAGCAAAGCGTATGTCAATGCGAGTGACGAGATGAATGAGTTCAGAAAGGGAGTCAGGTATCTCTCGGGCCGCTAGAACATCTTTGATCTTGCTAGAAAGACCTTTCTTAAAACAAGCGCAGAGGGCCTCATTATTCCATGCTAACTCGGAGGCCAAAGTACGGAATCGAATAGCATATTCACCAACAGAAAGATCGCCTTGCGTTAAATTCAATAGAGCGGACTCGGCAGATGAGGCCCGAGCGGGTTCTTCAAAAACCTGACGGAATTCAGTAACAAAGGCCTGAACGGTGAAGGTGAGAGGATCATTACGGTCCCACAAGGGAGTGGCCCAAGCCAAGGCTTTTCCGGAGAGCAGACTAATGATGAAGGCCACTTTAGAGCGTTCGGTGGGAAATTGATCAAACAATAATTCCAGGTGCATAGAGCACTGGGCTAGAAAGCCTCTGCACAACTTCGCGTCCCCCTCATATTTTGCTGGTAAGGAGAGGCGGATTCTGGATGGGGAAACTGCTGGAGACTGCGGTGGCGGCGCCGGTGGCGGTGGAGAAGGCGACAGCTGCTGGGTCAAGAGTTGCTGCATCATAGCGGTAAGCTGATTAATCTGCCGAGACTGCAAAGCCACCAGCGCTGGGAGTTCGGAAGTCTCCGGCAAGGGCACCTCAGCGGGATCCATGGCCGGATCTTACTGTTACGCACCGGGTGCGAAGAAGTGGACCCGCAGGGTCTGCAGAACTGTTTTGGCAGATACCGCGTCAGGGGAGCGGAGTCTAAGGAGCCACTGGTTTTCACCAGAGCCCACCGCAAGGCGGGATGGTCTTGTGCGGCAGGTGACTCCCAGGTCGCTACCCCCCAACAGCGGCACAGTTCCACAAACTGCTGAAGTGACGTGCAGCAGAGACAAACAGTGGTCGGAGGAGAAGGTCGAGGTCAGGACTGGCAGCGCGGGTTCAGTAGCGGTGAGACAAGCCGAGGTCGGGACTGGCAGCGCGGGTTCAATAGCGGTGAGACAAGCCGAGGTCGGGACGGGCAGCACAGGTTCGAAGGTCAATAGGAGAGCCGAGGTCATACACGAGGAATCAAGCAATACAGCGATAATCATTCAGGGAACAACACCGAAGATCCGGCACAGGAAGTAAGGCAGGGTTTAATTTATAGGAAGCGCCAAAAAGAGATTGGATGGCAGAGACCAATTAACAGGGCCTTGGCCCTTTAAATCTGAGGAGGTTGACGTGCGCGCCCCCTAGTGGCCGGGGACGTGCGCGCAGGGAAGACGGAACAGACACAGAAGGAGGAAGCCGGCGGCCATGCCGGTCAGAGGAGGAGGCGCGGGGACCAGGTAAGGGGGAACTGCAGCCAGGGGGGCCAGCAGCAGACGCCCGGATGGCGGTGAAGCGGGGAGCGCTGCAGGAAGGGGACGCAGCGCTCGCCCGAGGAGAGGCACGGAGGGGGGCGCTGCGCGGGGAAGACGCAGCGCTCGCCCTAACACCAGTACTGTACACTGAAGCGGCTGGCTGGACTGCCATCTGTCATTTCTTTAGATTTTATAGCATTTAACCATTAACAAATGGCTAAACTAGGGAGAAGTTGAATTAACCATTACAAACTGCTATAAACTAGACTAGTGGAACCACGTGTAAGCTGATCATCATCATGCATTTATAGCACATTACAATACGGGATAAGATAATCTTGCTCTGAGGCCTGAAGGTAGGAAAATCTAGGCTGTTTGAGTCCATTAACAAAAAGGAAATGGCCCTGGTGGTTGTCAACATGTACTGACCTGATATATGATCTGTCCACACTTACCACTGATCACCACCCATGAACTTCAGTTCTGCATCAAAATAGTCCACCCCCTTTTTATTGAAGAAAGTAGGTATAACAGTACATCACACATGGACTATTCACTTAAACCGGATCAACACACATTTTCCTTTAACGGGTGTTGGTCCTGCAGACTTTTCCTGGCGCTGGCTCATAGTGAAGGTGAGGATTACGGGCATTTTGGGGGGTTATGTGCGGGGGGGGGGGGGGGGGCTCCTGCATTCTGGATGCTTCCCTGAGCTTGTTTTGTTTGTTTGCAATAAGTTTTATTGAATTTTTGCAAGTAATACAGCATTACATGAGAGAGAGAGAGTAAAAGTAAAAGAGCACAAAAAAATTCAGAAATAAAGCATACAGCAATAGCCTAGACAATCTTCAGGTCCGCTCCGTGGGACTATAATGGTAAAATCACCACTCTGCGGGGGGCCCAAACAAATGCTCCATCCCCAAATTCCAGGGTCATTCATGAGGATGTCCAAGATGAGAGAAGTGATTCCCCCGGGGAAACACAAAGCTCCGGCTCCCCCACTGGCCGTCCACCAGTCCCAGGAGCTGGCATCTGCACTCACCCCGCCCTGCCCCCCAGGGACAAGGCCCCAGGGGTTGGGGGACAGAGCGGGGGAGAGCATAGCAGAGCTCAATTAAAAAGGAAGGCATGAAGAATAAACAGAGGAAGAGGAAAGAGAGAAGAGGAAAAACAACAGAAATGTAAGCTCAAAAGCAAGAAGAAGAGGAAAAAGAAAAAAGAAAAGAAGGAGGTCCCAGTTCCCCCCTCCCCTACAATGCCGACCCCGGGCTCCACAACTTCCACACCGCATCGCCACCCCCATCACCCGGTCTCTTCCAACAAAGCTCGGATTTCCGGGGATCCCTTAGAGACTTCCCACGCCGTCCAGGTCTTAGAGTGTTTCTCGCCCCCCCCCTCAACCCCGTCAAGAGCCAATTCCTCCATCCTCCTGATGTTCTTGTAAGTCGTGCACCGGTAGGTCTCTCAAGGTACAGCAAAGCCACAGACAAGAAAGCGACAATGACACCAGCTTATGCAAAACACGTTTACTAAAACAGGCTTCTGAAAATACTTCAAATATATGCAGCAAACAGTGAAATAATAACAACAGTTTCCCTACCCCAAAGCTGACCCAAACTGCGTAGCAGGCACTGTTCCAGAGGGATGCACTGAGTAAAACTGCAGACAGCTCAGTGCACAACAGCCAATGTCTCCTGTAGCAAAGTTCCTGTGTAATCCGGAATCCAGAATCCAACAGCAAAGCAAAGCAAAGTCTTGGCCAGTGTAAAGTCTCTCTATCTAACTAACTAGCTAACAGGCAGTCTATAGCACGTGCATGTATTAATTAAAGTACTGACCCGGGCCTTTGGTAAACTCCAGCTGAACAGATCTCCTTCACAAAACGACCGGATGCACCACGCAGCTCTCAGGAGTCTTTTAGGCAAAAATCCACAGCCTCTGATTCAGATCCAGTTGTCAGTCTTTCTTTATCTGTTGCACGCCAGGCCACCACTTGCTCACATGGCCTTTTTCTCTCTCTTTCAAGATGGTGCCCAGTCTGCTTCCTCCTTGCTCTAGCACACACAGCACATGTCATCTCCTGCTCCTTAAGATCAACAAGTCTCTGCAGAGAGTTAGCTGTGTGAACAGGGGAACCAGTGGCCTCTTGTGGCCAAACAACAGGACGGCAGTTTTTATAGAATAGTCCTGGTTTCACCCTCTTACATGCCACCCCACTAGAGGTTGTCGTCCTCGGCAACCCTCCCCAAACAAACTCCTCCTGAGCATAGCGTTGCGGGGGCACACCAGCATTGGATCTCGTTGACCTTCTCAGCACAATGGTTTCAGGGGTATCTGGTGCATTAGGCAGCTCTGCCAAGGGAGGGGCCACCACTCTGTCAGCATTCTCGCGGGGTGGCAGACCCGATCCCCCTGGGGCAACAGCGGGTATCTGGGCAGGGGCGACCCACCAATCTTCCTCATCGGCTGAGAGGCTCTCCTCTGTTCTGGGAGCGTGAGGGGGCATCTCTTCCTCATGCACCGGCTCATCAAAGTTACATTGTCTTAGCATGTTACGGTGCAAGTTTCGTGAGGGTCCCCCAGTCCCCACTGGTTCTACCTCATAGACCGGAATGTCAGGGTCCACTCTCCTTTTCACCATATATGGAACCGCCTCCCACCGCCCATCCAACTTCCCAGATGGTCGCTTAGCTCGGACCATCACTCTATCACCCGGGGAATAACTATCTCTCTGCACAGGTCCTGGGGCAGGGTGCACCACTTGTTCCAGGCGTTCCCCTACAACTTTGTGGATCGCTCTTAGACGGCGGCGGTGTTCTTGCATCCATGCAGTAGCACTTCTCGGTTGTGGTTCCTTTGGGTCAGGCATGTGGAGATCTTCCACCTCTCGTCCGGCTCTTCCAAACATGAGCATATGGGGGGAGTAACCAGTGGTATTGTGTACCCTATTGTTATAGGCCCACATCAGTTCAGGTAGATATTCGGGCCACCTAGCCTTTTGTCCATTCTCCAATGTCCGTAACATCTGAATCAAAGTCCTATTAAAGCGCTCACAGGCCCCATTCCCTTGGGGATGGTACGGAGTGGTGCGGGATCGTTCAATCCCATACAATTGATACAGTTCATTCATCATATTTCCTTGAAAACATGCTCCTTGATCTGAGTGTATTCTCTGGGGGCACCCGAAGACTTGGATAAAGTGTTTGCAGACAGCCTCTGCAGCTGACTCAGCCGTCTGGTCTCTGGTGGGTACAGCCACCGCATACTTGGTGAAATGGTCGGTCATTACCAGACAATACGAGTGTCCTGAGGCAGAGTACCCAATCTGCACATAGTCAATCATAAGCAGTTCCAACGGGGCTGAAGTCTTGATTGTCTGGACGGGGGCCCGCTGTTCGGTGCTTTTACTCAGTCCACAAGATCGACACTTAAGACAGGCTTCGGCCACCATGTCGGCCAGATCTGGACAATACACAAATCGTTGGAGCCACTTAAACGTTTTCTCACTTCCAAAATGAGCACCCCTCTCGTGGGCTTCCCGCGCAGCCTCTGGGCCCAATGACATAGGGATTACAATCTGTTGCCGATGCTGCAGCTCTGTCTGTAGGTATATGGTCCAACACAGGAGGCCCTGGGTAACAGTCAGCTTATCCCACTGTCTCAGCAACTTTTGGCCCTCTGGAGTCAAACGGGCCCTTTCTTCCGGCCGAGGCCAGGTCTTGGTCCGGACCCATTCTCTCACTCTCCACAGATCAGGACAGCTGTTCTGGACTCTCTCCCAGTCGGTCAATGTCTTCCCCAACACCATGGGCATTCCGGACGCCACCCCACTTGCATGTGCCACGTCCTGGAGCACGGGTAATCGACCAAGGTCAGGAGTTTCAATGTCCTCTAACTCCTCATCACCCCTCTGCGGCGGTGCCCCCACGGGGACTCGGGAAAGTGCATCGGCATTGCTGTTCTCTTTACCAGACCGGAACTTGATGCGATACTTAAATTTAGAAAGGCGAGCCAACCACCTCTGCTCCAGGGCACCGAGCTTGGCATTCTCCAGATGAGCTAGGGGGTTGTTGTCTGTCATCACGGTCACTTCCGCGCCTGTCAGGTATTCTGCAAACTTTTCAGTCATGGCCCACACCAGAGCCAACAGTTCCAGCTTGAAGGAGCTATAGTTGTCGGGGTTGCGCTCGGATTCCCTCAGAGACCGGCTCCCATAGGCAATGACTCTCTCGCGCCCATCCTGGACTTGGGATAGCACAGCTCCCAACCCATGCAGACTCCCATCAGTGTACAGCAGGAATGGTATATCAAACTGCGCGTAAGCCAGGATCGGGGCACTGGTTAGCGACTCCTTCACTGCCTCAAAGGCCTCTTGCTGCCGGGGCCCCCAACCAATGGGGCGATTTTTCGGACCTCCTGCGGTGCCTCTCAGCAACTCGTTCAATGGGCCCACCAACTGAGCAAACTTGGGTATAAATCTCCTGTAGTAACTGGCCAGCCCCACGAATGCCCGTACTTCTCGTAATGTCACCGGCCGGGGCCACTGCTGGACGGCTTCCACCTTGCTGGGGGCGGGTTTTACACCCTCGGAGGTGACCACATGTCCCAAGTACTCTATCTGCTGTCGAAACAGTTGGCACTTCTTGGGCTTAATCTTGAGCCCATGATCTCGCAGTCGCCCAAGGACCTGTTGCAGCTTCTGAAGATGGTCCTCGAAGGAAGCTCCAAACACCACTATGTCGTCCAAGTATATCAACACTGACTCGAAGTTGAGGTCCCCCAGACAGTGCTCCATTAACCGCTGAAATGTCCCTGGGGCATTGGTGAGGCCGAATGGCATTCGGTTAAATTCGTAAAGTCCCATGGGTAAAATGAAAGCCGTCTTCGCTTTGTCTTTCTGGGCTACCGGTACTTGCCAATATCCGCTGGCCAGGTCAAGGGTCGAGAAGAATTTCGCCTGGCCCAGGGCTGACAATGACTCTTCAATCCGCGGGAGAGGATATGCATCCCGGACGGTCTGGGCATTCAACTTCCGATAGTCCACGCAGAACCGGAGACTCCCATCTTTCTTCCGCACCAAGACTACTGGGGCAGCCCACGGACTCTGACTCTCTTGAATCACCCGATTTTCCAGCATGCTGGCTACCATGTCCTTCACCTCTTGGTACATTTTGGGAGGGATTTGTCGGTAACGTTCTCTAATCGGTGCAGCATCGCCCGTGGGGATTTCGTGTTCAATAGCAGAAGCACACCCAAAGTCCTCGTCATGTCTTGAGAACGCCTCCTGAAATTCCCAGAGAGTATCTTCCAGCAACTTCTGTTGTCCTGGGGTCAGGGTCTTACAGTCCACTCCCAACTGGGCCATGATCACTCTCCCATTCCACTTCTCTGTCGGGATCTCCTTCTGCTGGACTTCCACAGCATAAGTCCAGGCCGACCTTCTATCAGGCTGTAACGTGAAGTGGCTCTTTCGGGGTATACCCCCTTCGGACACATAAACGTCTGCCAGGACAGCATTGCCAGGAACGGTTAGCTCACAGTCTTCAACGTTCAAGCAACGTACCGGTACACACCCATTTGTCACAATGGCAAGGGCCCGAGCTATCAATGGGCGAGCCTGGGGTTCCTCTTGCTGGGCTGGCTCAATCAGGACCTCCAATCCATTAAGTCGTCGCCCAGCCCCCACCGGCAGCATCAATACTCGTTCTTGTCGCGGTGGGATCTTTACCGGGGTCCCCCCTGGCACCTTCGCTCTTCCGACAGGCCGACCAGAGAGGTTACTCTTTTGCAGACTACAGCTTCTCACCATCTGTTGAAGAACCTTCTGAGTTGGCCGGTGAGTGGTGGCCCGTTGCCAATACTTTGGCCCTTCTCTGGCATAGAGCTGATGGTCTAGGTCTCTCAGCACATTCATACCCAGCGTCACGTCCATCCCGCTCCGAGAAGAGTGGTCCACCAGCACGACCCCCTTCTTGCCCACATCTTGCCCAAGCACTCGGACCCGCATCCAGACTATCCCTCGGACATCCATCTCCTTATTGTCGGCAGCCGTCAACCTGATGACACTTCCATCTTCCGGCTCCATCATATGTCCAAAGTGTCTTTCAAAGAACTGTAAGGGCATAAGGGTGCACTCTGATCCTGTATCAACCAGGCAGCGTACCTTCTGACCTTCCAACTCGGCTTCCATGACGGGGCTGCTGGCATACAAGTCATGATCCTTTCGCACAGGGCTTAGCTGTTGACATACCGCCGCAGGGCGCCCAGTTACTGCGGCGGTCGGCAGTTTAACGGTTGCTCAGATTCCATCCGTTCGGGGCATTCTCGGGCTATATGGCCGTACTGCCGACAACCCCAACAGAGGGGGCTTCTTCTGACAGGTCCCCGCACCTGACTTCTCATGCGTGGGGTGGTGTGGCGTGCTGGAGTCACTTCTGGGGGTTGGGAAGATTCTGTCTTCATCTGGGACACCTCCAACCGCAGTTCCCTTAATTCGGCTCGCAGGGCCTGGACCACTGTCTTTAGGGACTCGGATTCCTCAGATCCCGGGTGTTTCTTCATAGCATGAGAGCTGCTCACAACCCTCGCCTCCACAGGGACATGCTCCTCCTCCCTTTCCATGGCAGCTTGGTAGATACTATAAAATGACATGTCGGGTGCCACCCGGGTCATCTCTCGCAGCTTATCCTGCAGGAACTTGTTGGAGAGCCCCACTATGAACTGATCTCTCAGCAGTCGGTCCACTTCCCGGAAGGCTCCCATGCCACCTGGGTCTCGCCGCTGTATCTCATTGAGCATTTCTTGGAGGGCATTGGAATACTGCATAAGAGTCTCATCTTCCTGCTGTGGGCGGTTAAAGAAGTGGCTCCTTAGCTGTACAACTTTAGCATGGCCCCCATGAGCTATCTCCAGAAGGGACAATATTTTCTCTAGGGTGTCTCTCTCAGATTCGGGCCTTACCATCACTGTCCGCCTGAAATCACCCTCTAGCGTTCCCAGTGCAACCTCTGCCTGCAGTTCGGGGGTCAGGTTACACATTCTGGCAGCACTCCGCACCCTCTCAGTCCAATCTTGCAAAGTCATGCTTTTCCCATCAAATTTTGGCAGATAGCGCAACAGCGCCCCCACCGGGATGTATGCTATTGGGGGGGACATGGTGCTACAGCCCGGCTGACCTTGGGCCGGCATACCCTGAGCTGGGTCCTGCTCCGGTGCCACTGGCGCCGGGGGAAGGTCTCCCGCCGCGTTCCCGTCCATAACGAATGCTGTACCCTGCCAGCTACGCCGAAATGTAAGTCGTGCACCGGTAGGTCTCTCAAGGTACAGCAAAGCCACAGACAAGAAAGCGACAATGACACCAGCTTATGCAAAACACGTTTACTAAAACAGGCTTCTGAAAATACTTCAAATATATGCAGCAAACAGTGAAATAATAACAACAGTTTCCCTACCCCAAAGCTGACCCAAACTGCGTAGCAGGCACTGTTCCAGAGGGATGCACTGAGTAAAACTGCAGACAGCTCAGTGCACAACAGCCAATGTCTCCTGTAGCAAAGTTCCTGTGTAATCCGGAATCCAGAATCCAACAGCAAAGCAAAGCAAAGTCTTGGCCAGTGTAAAGTCTCTCTATCTAACTAACTAGCTAACAGGCAGTCTATAGGACGTGCATGTATTAATTAAAGTACTGACCCGGGCCTTTGGTAAACTCCAGCTGAACAGATCTCCTTCACAAAACGACCGGATGCACCACGCAGCTCTCAGGAGTCTTTTAGGCAAAAATCCACAGCCTCTGATTCAGATCCAGTTGTCAGTCTTTCTTTATCTGTTGCACGCCAGGCCACCACTTGCTCACATGGCCTTTTTCTCTCTCTTTCAAGATGGTGCCCAGCTTCCTCCTTGCTCTAGCACACACAGCACATGTCATCTCCTGCTCCTTAAGATCAACAAGTCTCTGCAGAGAGTTAGCTGTGTGAACAGGGGAACCAGTGGCCTCTTGTGGCCAAACAACAGGACGGCAGTTTTTATAGAATAGTCCTGGTTTCACCCTCTTACATTCTCCACCTCCCCGTACCATTCCATTAAAGAGGGTGTGATACTAGAGCACCAGTTGCGGGGTATTACTGACCTGGCCGCCGTAAGCATATGCCTTAACAACCCCCTTCCCCCCGCCGCCACCGACCCAGGGACCATAGACAGGAGGGTCACCTGTGGGGAGTTGGGGACCCTTTCAAGTGTCGTAGCTTCAAAAATGCTTAGGACACCCTCCCAAAAAGTTCTTACCACTGGACATTCCCACCAAACATGTGTCTGGGTCCCAAGAGCATTATTACATCTCCAGCAGTCCCCGGTCTCAGATCCCCCAAATTTCACTAAGTCCGCCGGGCACTTGTACCATCTAGCCAGGATCTTATAGTTCCTCTCCTGAGCTCTGCATGAGACTGAGAATGTATGCGTTAAGGCAAAAGACTTTTCCCACTCCTTCCTCTCAAATGTCTGTCCCAGATCCTCTTCCCACCTCTTGCAAAATGGAGGGAGCTCCCCTACCCTTCCCCCACTCTGGTAGATCTTGTAAAGAGTCGTGACAAAGTGTGTCGGAGGGGTACTAGCTTTGAGAATTGTTTCCAGGGCTGTCAAGGGCCTGGAGAAAGCTAGTCTGGAGCCCTGAGATTTGATAAAGGCATTCAACTGGGCATGTAGGAACCAGGAAATCCTTGCAAGTCCGATAAGGATGGCAGACCCGATCCAGAGACTACATCACCCAATCTCGCGTCTTGGGAGGCATCCCAGATAAGGAATGATTTAACACCTAGCCCCGGGGGAAATGCTGGGTTATCGAAAAATGGGGTGAGGGGGCCAGGTCTGTGTGATAGATCCCTCCGATTCAAAGACCTATCCCAGAGGGTCAGGAGAGGGCGCACTAAATATGGAAGTTCCTGCTTCTTCGGGCGGCACGCGGAGTCCACCCAAGGCAAGGCCATCAAGCTGATTGGAGAGATATCGTTTTCTAAAGTGACCTATCGTTTATTCTTCCTATGGTGGAACCAGTCCACAAGCCTCACCAAGACTGCTGCCGCGTGATATGATTTCAGATCGGGGACACCGAGTCCTCCCTCCCCCTTGGATCTACATAATGTTCCCCTTCCAACCCTAGGTTTCTTGTTATCCCATACAAAATTGAAAAAAAGCCCTCTGTAGTTGCTGGAAGAACCCCTGTTCCGGCAATATCGGGAGAGTTTGGAAAACATATAGAAACCGGGGCAATATGTCCATTTTTAAAATAACAATTCTCCCCAACCATGAGTATTGCTTTTTTCCATAGGACCCCAGGTTGCCTATTGTGCTATTAAGGAGTGGGACATAATTCAGTTTATATAGCTTCCCAAGGTTGACCTTGAAATTACTTAGCTCACTAAAACGATCAAACTCCCTAATGATAGAGGGGAGGGAAGTATGAGGGGAGGTCACGTACAACAGGAGATCGTCCGCAAAAAGAGAGAGTTTGTATTCCCCTTCCCCACATAAAACCCCTTTGATGGAGGAGTTGGCTCTCAGAGCATTAGCCAAGTGTTCCATGACCAGAACATAAAGTAGGGGAGACAGGGGACAACCCTGTCGCGTGCCGTTCCTGATATTGAAGGACCCTGAAAGAGCCCCATTTATTTTCACTCTAGCGGTGGGGTCATGATACAGTGCCATAATTCTGTCCAACATTACGGGTCCCATCCCTATCTGGGACAGCGTAGCCCTCAAAAATCCCCACTGGACCCTATCAAAGGCCTTTTCCGCGTCTACCGTGAGGAGGCACCCTGGGATCCCATGGGTTTGTGTGTAGTGCATCAGGGAGATGGTCTTGATAACATTATCCCTGGCCTCCCTTCCCGAGACAAACCCGACTTGATCATTGTGTATTAACGAAGGGAGAAGAGGCTGAATCCTATTCGCAATGATCTTGGCGTACAATTTGACATCCACGTTGATCAGCGATATTGGTCTATAACTGCCTGGCAGGGTGGCGTCCTCACCCGGTTTTGGAATGACCGAGATATGTGCTTCTAAGTTTTGTCTCGGGAAGGGGCAGCGGCCGGACTGAATTAAATACCTTTGTCAGAAAGGGGGCGACCAGGGGTCCCCGCATTTTGTAAAACCTGGGGGTGAACCCGACTTTTCCCAGCAGACGACCCCTTTATGGCCCCAGCTACCTCCTCCCGCCGTATAGGATCCTCCAGGACCTTGCTCTCCTCCAGGGGGATAACTGGGAGGGCTGTCTCCATTATGTAACTATCGAGTGCACCTTCTGGACCCGTTGTATTCCTTGAGGGGAAGCGTTGTCAATATTATAGAGGTTGGAGTAAAAGGTTTGGAATTCTTCCGCAATCTGGGGTGTTTTATGTACCTCCTCTCCCCCAGCAGTTTTAATACTGGGTATAAAGGAACAGCCCTGCCTCGGGTGGAGGGACCGAGCCAGCAACCTACCGCACTTATCGGAGTGCTCGTATAGGCATGCCCTACACCTGTCCCTGAATCTGAGGTAACATTGATCATACAGCCCTTTCAACTTCTACCTGGCGTCTAATAAATCACGCAATCCCTTAGGAGACGAGAGGACCTTGTGTGCCACCTCCAGTGTGTGTATGAGACCGAACGTGTCTTTGATCTGTTGCGCCCTTTCCCTCTTAAGCCTTGCGCCATGTTTGATGAAGACTCCCCGTAGTATACACTTAAGCGTTTCCCATTGTATCGGCAGTGAAGTGTCGTTGTTGCAGTGATCGATATGGAAGTTTGCCACTACAGCCTTGACCTCTGCCAGACATGGGATATCTTTTAAAAGGTTATCATTAAGACGCCAAGTGCATTGCCTTGGGGTCGCATCCGGAATTGGGAGGATCAGGAACACAGGGGCGTGGTCTGACCAAAGCATCTGTCCAATAGAGGACTCAGGGTCCACCGCTAGTGAATGGTGGCTCAGAAAAAAGTAATCTAAATGACTGTACATATTATGGGTATGAGAGAAGTATGTATAGTCCCTCTCGCCTCCATGCAAGACCCTCCACACATCTACCAACTGAAGGGACTGAAGACCCTGAGCTTGTTTTGATTAGCTGTCTGCTGGACCAACACTGGTTAAAGAAAAAATGTGTGTTGGTCCGGTTTAAGGCGTACATACAGAATAAAAGAGTTACCAACAATACTGAGAATTGGTGAAGGTGAGATACAAATCACAAAATTAGATCTTACATAGATAAAGATAAGGCGTACATGGATGGTACCTGACAGCTAACATAGAGAATAGCTGGAAAAAAAGAGGTAGAGGACTAAAAAATAGAAAAACAAGACGAAAGGTGTTTTCACAGTGCAATAAAACAAAATAAGGGACAATAGAGGGGTAGAAAAGAAGAGCAAGAGAAAGGGGTTCCTCAAGACCATCGCATACATCACTGAGGCGGGGAAACAGGTTTTTAGATTGCAACATCGAAGGCTCTCAAACTGAAAGAAATTTCTGGTATGACTGATTAAGGATTCTTGAGTGAAATCATTGACAAAAGAAATTATGTCCCCAAAGGGGATTTCCCGGCCTTTGCAACTGTTTGTTTCATTGCCAAGAGCACAAATGCCATCAATTAAAATTGAAGTTTATTAATACTGCCAGGTTTAACTGGGAGATCTTTTAGTATTGTTTGATGGAAGTTGTTCCTGTATCACTCACAAAGTTACATCCCCTAAAGCAAAATTTAGAATAATTAGGGACTGCTCCTGATATCTGACAAGAGACAAGTAGTAAGTGTAAAGAAAATTACTGTATTTTTCGCCCTATAAGACACACCATTTTCTCCAAAATTGGGGGGAAATGTCAGTGCGTCTTATTGGGCAAATGTAAAAAAAATTGTATAATTACATGAGCCTTGCGCCCGCTGTCCCTGCTCTGACTTCCAATGCGGCCCGCGTGTTTGTGTCAGCACGCACTGGCACCCGAGGCAGTGGCTATGCCAATTCCTCTTTGCAGAACAGCTCTAGGTCAATCAAACTGAATGCAGAGTATTTGTGAACAGTAATTGTCAAGTCATGCCACAGCTGGACTATGACTGGGTTACTTCACTTTGATTAAAACCATTCCATTGTAGCTTTGGCTCGGTTCATTGTTCTGCTAGAAGGTGAACCTATGCCTCAGTCTCAACTATTTTGCAGTTGTTCCTCCAGGATTGCCTTGCATTTAGCTCGATCCATCTACATATCAACCATCTTCCCAGTCCCTACTAAAAAAAAACACCATAATGCTGTCACCACCATGTTTCAGAGTGAGCATGGTGTGTTCAGGGTAATGTGCAGTGATAGCTATGCTCCATACATGCAGAAATTAGAGTAGTCTGCACTCTGGAGTCTGTGATAACTAGAGATGAGCGAACTTTTGAAAAATTCGATTCGACTGATTCGCCGAATTTTCCGACAAAAATAGTTTCGACCCGAATTTATTCGCGACGAATCGCTATTAAAAACGGCTATTTCTGAGCCTCCTAGAGCCTCAATAGGGTTGTAAACCATTTTGCCTTGCTGTAACACGCATAGGATGCGTGCTGGGTTAGTTAAATAATACTGTAAATAAATATCACATGCAGATCAGAGGCATCGCTAATAGAATCGCAGAGCGGCACAATTGCAGAGAATTGAAGTGGCATCACTATGAGGGGCAGGAGCCCAAACATTGCTTCAAAGAGACACTGGAGTTGGCAGCAGCAGGAGCCCAAAAATTGGATGAATCACACCCTGGAGTTGCAAGCAGCAGCAGGAGCCCAAACATTGGCTGAAAGAGACACTGGAGTTGGCAGCAGCAGGAGCCCAAAAATTGACTGACACACCCTGGAGTTTCAAGCAGCAGCAGCAGGAGCCCAAACATAGCTTGAAAGAGACAATGGAGTTGGCTGCAGGAGCCCAAAGATTGGATGAATCACACCCTGCAGTTGCAAGCGGAGGAACAGGAGCCCAAATATTACTTTAAAGAGACACTGGATTTGGCAGCAGGAGCCCAAAATTGGATGAATCACACCCTGGAGTTGGCAGCAGCAGCAGTAGCAGCAGCAGCAGGAGCCCAAACATTACTTTAAAGAGACACTGGGGTTGGCTTCAGGAGCCCAAAAATTGGATGAATCACACCCTGGAGTTGGCAGCAGCAGCAGCAGAAGCCCAAACATTACTTTAAAGAGACACTGGGGTTGGCAGCAGGAGCCCAAAAATTGGATGAATCACACCCTGGAGTTGGCAGCAGCAGCAGGAGCCCAAACATTACTTTAAAGAGACACTGGGGTTGGCTTCAGGAGCCCAAAAATTGGATGAATCACACCCTGGAGTTGGCAGCAGCAGCAGCAGAAGCCCAAACATTACTTTAAAGAGACACTGGGGTTGGCAGCAGGAGCCCAAAAATTGGATGAATCACACCCTGTAGTTGGCAGCAGCAGCAGCAGCAGGAGCCCGAACATTACTTTTAAAGAGACACTGGGGTTGGCTTCAGGAGCCCAAAAATTGGATGAATCACACCCTGGAGTTGGCAGCAGCAGCAGCAGAAGCCCAAACATTACTTTAAAGAGACACTGGGGTTGGCAGCAGGAGCCCAAAAATTGGATGAATCACACCCTGGAGTTGGCAGCAGCAGCAGCAGCAGGAGCCCAAACATAACTTTAAAGAGACACTGGGGTTGGCTTCAGGAGCCCAAAAATTGGATGAATCACACCCTGGAGTTGGCATCAGCAGGAGCCCAAAAATTGGCCTAAAGACATAAATATGTTTTGCACCATTTGGAAAGTGTAAAACGTGGCACCATGCTGAATCTAGTCGCATGCATCAGGCATTGGTGGGTGGAAATCCTGGCTGATCCATCCCTGATTCATTTTGACAAAGGTGAGTCTCTCCACATTTTTAGTTGACAGACGAGTTCTCCTCGCCGTAACTATGGCCCCCGCCGCACTAAACACCCGCTCAGATGGCACGCTACTTGCCGGGCAGGACAGCTTTTCCAGGGCAAACTCTGCTAGTTGCGGCCACAAATCAAGTTTGGCTGCCCAGAAATCCAGCGGATCCTCAAGGTGTGTTGGCATGGTCATGTCAAAGTATGACATGACCTGCTGGTTCAGGTCCTGCTCCAGGTCTTCCTGCTGCTCATGAGTAGCCTCACTATGCGGGTGTAGAAAGCTACTCATTAGCGACTGAAGACTGAGGCTGCTGCTGATGGAGCTGCTGCTGCTGCTCCTGCCAACCCCCCCAGCAGCCATGACAGTGGAAGGTGAGCGCAGAGGTCCCCTTGAGTCAGACCTGCGAGAGTATGGACCATGGCGCAGATAGGCATCGGCCAATTGCCTACGTAGAATGTCTTTATAGTAGTTCAGTTTGTCCTCCCTCTCGGTGGGTTTAAAAAATGCCCCCATTTTGTGCCGGAAGCGAGGGTCCAATAAGGTGGACAGCCAGAAGTCATCCCGCCGACAGATGGAAACAATTCTGGGGTCACTACGCAAGCACGTGAGCATGCTTCCTGCCATTTGCGCAAGTGACTCGGATGGACTACCTGTCTCCATCTCCACTGCATACTGCCACGGTGTGCCCGGGTCCTCTGTCTCGCCTTCCTCAAAAACCTCTAGCTCCTCTGGCTGCTACTGCTCCTCCTCTCCTGTCCGCTGACTAGATAAACCAGCCATTTCGCCAAGCCTAAACTGTGTTTCGCTGGGCAACTCCTCCTCCTCTTCCTCCTCCTCCTCCAGTTCAGCTCCAACGGGGTTCATGTGGCCGTAAGATGTAAACGCCATGTCTCCAGTGCCCTGACCAGCCATGGTTTCCAACATGTGCTGTAGTACATGAAGCAGTGGAATCACGTCGTTCATCCCGTAATCCTGCCGACTGACAAATAAAGTGGATTCCTCAAAGGGCCTGAGCAAACGGCAGGTGTCACGTATGAGCTGCCACTGGTTGACATTGAAGTTACACAGGGGAGTCCCCCTATCTGCTTGGATCATCAGGAAATCCGTGATGGCTTTTCTCTGTTCATATAATCGGTCCAACATGTGAAGGGTGGAATTCCAACGGGTGGAAACATCGCAAATCAGACTATGTTGGGGGATACCGTTCTGACGCTGTAGCTCAAAAAGGGTGTGTTTGGCGGTGTATGAGTGGCTGAAGTGCATGCAAAGTTTCCTTGAAGTTGTTAGGATGTCTTACAGATGGGGGGAACACTTCAGAAACCGCTTGACAACCAGATTGAAGACGTGAGCCATGCAGGGGGCATGGGTCAGGCTTCCTTGGCGCAGCGCAGACAAAATGTTCTTCCCATTGTCGGTAACCATGATTCCCATTTTAAGTTTTCTTGGAGTAAGCCATGTTTGGATTTCCTGATGAATACATTTAAGCAGTTCCTCCCCTGTGTGACTCCGTTCGCCAAGACAAACCATGTGAAGCACTGCGTGACACCTCCGTGCCCTGCACACATGGTAGACTGGAGGGGCACTGAGACTTGAGCCTACAGTGGAGGGTGAGGAGATGGCAGAGGATGAGGAGGCCGAGTCGCACAGTGTCACAGGCCCAACGGGCAGGGAACGTGGAGGCCGAAGTGGCGTGACCTGTCCAAGTTGCTGCTGCAAAGGGACCACATTCACCCAGTGGGCCGTAAACGACATGTACTGTCCCTGACCGTAGTTACAGCTCCAGATGTCGGCGTTGCCATGCACTTTGCTACACACCGACAGGCTCAAGGACTGGCCCACCTTCTGTTCAACAAAAGTGTGCAGCGCTGGTACTGCCTTCTTGGCAAAGAAATGGCGGCTTGGGACTCTCCACCTCGGCTCGGCACAAGCCATCAGTTCTCTGAAAGGTGCAGAGTCCACCACCTGAAAAGGGAGCGACTGCAGCACCAGCAACTTGGACAGGAGCACATTCAGCTTCTGCGCCGTAGGATGAGTGGGCGCATACTGCTGTCTCTTGGACATGGCTTCGCTGATGGATAGCTGGCGGGATGCATGACTTGGAGGAGAAGGAGGAGGAGCAGGAGCGACAGAGGATGGGTATGACACACAGCTGCCTTCGGCTGAGGTGCTGGAGCCTTGGCTGGCAGAAATTGGGAGCGGCGTGCCACTCGGTGAGGAAGCAGTCTGGCCCACCTCTCCGGAACCATAGGTTCTCCCAGTCCGCTTTATGGTGATGCTGCATATGTTGACGCAGGGCCATGGTGCCAACATTTGGACCCTGGCCACGCTTCACCTTCTGCCTACATATCTTGCATGTGGCCATGTTACCCTCCTGCGGATGCTTCAGGAAAAAGTGCCACACTGCCGAGTAGCTACTTTTCCCACCAACAGGCCTCACTGATTCGCTGCTATTGTCGCCAACTCCAGGAACCCCTGCCCCACTACCTCCCGATAAGGTAGCCTGCCGCGCAGCAGGTGCTCTACCCCGGCCCCGGCCCCGTTTGGCTCCAGGCTTTACAATTGTGCCCCCATGCTGCCTGCCAACCATGCTGCTAACACCTTGCTGCCTGAGCTGCTGACTCCGGGGCAACCTGCGCCCCTCTTCTCCTGATGATGACGATGAAGCCCCTTCATCACCCGGCTCCCAAGTGCGATCGGCTTCATCGTCATCATCATTATCACCGAGTTGTCGCTGTACGTCACTAATGTTCGTGGATTCGTCAACAGTGTCTGGCGCAGGAGCTGGAACGCGCGCAGCACCCATGACACTGTCCACATCACTATTTGTCTGCCTAGCTAAAGAAGCCACCTCCATTTCTTGGCTGGGCAGTAGCTGCTGACTGTCCTCTATCTGATCATCCTCCTCACTAAAGAGTGGAGCTGAACCCAAAGCATAGGATACGTCGCTGGGGGAGGGAACGGCGTAGGACAGAGGCAATGGGAGGACAGGGACTGCTCTCGGGGCATGCCAACTCAGGGTTGTGTCAGAGGAACCTACCGACCCTAGACTGGGGGTCTCAGACGTAAGTTGTGATGATGTTGTTGATGAGCGCGTTAACCAATCTTCCACAGCAGATGCGTTACTGGTGGAGGCCCGACCGCTAGCAGATACTGGCAGATTAGGTCTCTCAGCGTGACTCCTGCTGCTACTGGCCCCCAGTCTGCTGCGACCTCTGCCTGTGGAATCTTGGCCTCTGCCACTCCTCTTTTCACTTCCAGGCACTTGTCTACCTGACATAGTCTAACTGGCGTGGTAGTAGGTGATATTTTAAGAACCTCCAGGCAGCGGTGGGTCTATATGAAACAGAATATAATGCACACCAAAAGTGAGCAGTAACACTCAACCTCCAACAGGCCTGCTTAGTGTAAATAAGAGAGCTGCTTAGTGTAAATAAAGAGGGGTATGGTATGTTACAGAATGGGATGCCCCAACAGCAGAGCACCTGGGAGCAGTAGTACTATGCACAGCAAAAATGTCTTTATCAGGCCAAATTACTTTTAGAATAAGTGCAAAGGGTTATAGTAAATAGAGGCTGGTGTAGTCACAGAATGGGATGCCCCAACAGCAGTGCACCTGGGAGCAGTAGTACTATGCAAAGCAAAAGTGTCTTTATCAGGCCAAATTACTTTTAGAATAAGTGCAAAGGGTTATAGTAAATAGAGGCTGGTGTAGTCACAGAATGGGATGCCCCAACAGCAGAGCACCTGGGAGCAGTAGTACTATGCACAGCAAAAGTGTCTTTATCAGGCCAAATTACTTTTAGAATAAGTGCAAAGGGTTATAGTAAATAGAGGCTGGTGTAGTCACAGAATGGGATGCCCCAACAGCAGTGCACCTGGGAGCAGTAGTACTATGCACAGCAAAAGTGTCTTTATCAGGCCAAATTACTTTTAGAATAAGTGCAAAGGGTTATAGTAAATAGAGGCTGGTGTAGTCACAGAATGGGATGCCACAACAGCAGTGCACCTGGGAGCAGTAGTACTATGCAAAGCAAAAGTGTCTTTATCAGGCCAAATTACTTTTAGAATAAGTGCAAAGGGTTATAGTAAATAGAGACCGGTGTAGTCACAGAATGGGATGCCCCAACCGCAGTGCACCTGGGAGCAGTAGTACTATGCAAAGCAAAAGTGTCTTTATCAGGCCAAATTACTTTTAGAATAAGTGCAAAGGGTTATAGTAAATAGAGGCCGGTGTAGTCACAGAATGGGATGCCCCAACCGCAGTGCACCTGGGAGCAGTAGTACTATGCAAACAAAAGTGTCTTTATCAGGCCAAATTACTTTTAGAATAAGTGCAAAGGGTTATCGTAAATAGAGGCTGTTGTAGTCACAGAATGGGATGCCACAACAGCAGTGCACCTGGGAGCAGTAGTACTATGCAAAGCAAAAGTGTCTTTATCAGGCCAAATTACTTTTAGAATAAGTGCAAAGGGTTATAGTAAATAGAGGCTGGTGTAGTCACAGAATGGGATGCCACAACAGCAGTGCACCTGGGAGCAGTAGTACTATGCAAAGCAAAAGTGTCTTTATCAGGCCAAATTACTTTTAGAATAAGTGCAAAGGGTTATAGTAAATAGAGGCTGGTGTAGTCACAGAATGGGATGCCACAACAGCAGTGCACCTGGGAGCAGTAGTACTATGCAAAGCAAAAGTGTCTTTATCAGGCCAAATTACTTTTAGAATAAGTGCAAAGGGTTATAGTAAATAGAGGCTGGTGTAGTCACAGAATGGGATGCCACAACAGCAGTGCACCTGGGAGCAGTAGTACTATGCAAAGCAAAAGTGTCTTTATCAGGCCAAATTACTTTTAGAATAAGTGCAAAGGGTTATAGTAAATAGAGGCTGGTGTAGTCACAGAATGGGATGCCACAACAGCAGTGCACCTGGGAGCAGTAGTACTATGCAAAGCAAAAGTGTCTTTATCAGGCCAAATTACTTTTAGAATAAGTGCAAAGGGTTATAGTAAATAGAGGCTGGTGTAGTCACAGAATGGGATGCCACAACAGCAGTGCACCTGGGAGCAGTAGTACTATGCAAAGCAAAAGTGTCTTTATCAGGCCAAATTACTTTTAGAATAAGTGCAAAGGGTAATAGTAAATAGAGGCTGGTGTAGTCACAGAATGAGATGCCACAACAGCAGTGCACCTGGGAGCAGTAGTACTATGCAAAACAAAAGTGTCTTTATCAGGCCAAATTACTTTTAGAATAAGTGCAAAGGGTTATAGTAAATAGAGGCTGGTGTAGTCACAGAATGGGATGCCACAACAGCAGTGCACCTGGGAGCAGTAGTACTATGCAAAACAAAAGTGTCTTTATCAGGCCAAATTACTTTTAGAATAAGTGCAAAGGGTTATGGTAAATAGAGGCTGGTGTAGTCACAGAATGGGATGCCACAACAGCAGTGCACCTGGGAGCAGTAGTACTATGCAAAGCAACAGTGGTTAACCAGGGTGAAACAGCTAACAAAGCCAGTGACCCAGGCAGTAACACTCAGGCTGCATGAAAACAAAAAAAGAAATCCCTGTCACTGCATCCGTTTTTTTCCTACCTTTCCCTGCTTCTTCCTGACTTCCTGCCTGTCTCCCGCCTGTCTACTGGCTGTCTACTGGCTGTCCCTAACTCTCTACCTATCTCTCCCTGAATACAGTCTGCAGTGTCCTCCTGAGTCCTGGCTCTCACGAATGCAATAGACAAATGCGCAAAAGCAAGATGGCCGCCGCCTTATATAGCGCTGTGACGTCACCGGGCTTGCTGGCTGCTGATAGGCTGCATGTGACTGTCCCAGCATACACTGCCCCAGCTTACATGTCTGGACATGTCACGTAGACCATCCTAGAATGCCTGTCATTGAAATGAATGGATTTTAGAAAAAAACTTCGCTCGATCGAATCGCGGGGAAATTCGGATTCGATCCGAATCGAATTTGTCATGAAATTCGGATCGAATCCGGGTTCGTCCGGATTGACTCGCTCATCCCTAGTGATAACCAATCAACATTGAGCCTCATGCTTTAGGCCTATAAAAAATATACAGGCAGGTCTCAACACATCATTAGTTGACAGTCATCATAAACTTTTCTAAATAAATATATGCCCATCTAATAAACCACCATAAATCCAGGGTCAACAAGGCACACTAAGCTTTGTTATCTTGCTTGCTAGTCTTGAGCCTTGGTATGTCATATAGACAAGCTCTCACTGTCCAATCACAAAGGACAGGGGCAGGTCTGAGCCCAATGACAGCTTTCTACTGACCTATGGGAAAATAGCAGGGACTATAGTGACGTGTAACTCTCAAGACCCAGAAATATCGAGAGCAGGTATGCCTGGGTGTCACCAGCCTCCATGGGCGAGTAGCCCCAACGCTTAATACGTGCACAGATCATGCGTGAGAGCAGGGCAGGGGTATGTCTGAAACCCCGTGAACAGAGGAGACACCCATGGGAACACCAAGGTAACAAAACCGCCAGGTAATAAATACAGTAAGTGGGAGCGAGAGAGGATCACAGAGTAAAGAACCCGCCCCCCCAGAGTAGACCATGTGGCTACATCATGTTATGCTCCACACATGGCGTTCAACTTTGGTCTCATCTGACCAGAGCACCTTCTTCAACATGTTTGCTGTGTCCTCTACAGAGCTTGAGGCAAACAGCAAACAGTACTTTTTATAGCTTGCTTTGTAAAATGTCTTTCTTCTTGACACTCTTCCATAAAAGCCAGATTTGTATACGACTAATAACTATCCTATGGACAGATTCTCCCACCTGAGCTCTGCAGCTTTTATACAGTGTCCCCGGGCCTCTTGGCTGCCTCCCTGATCATTCCTCCCTTGACTGGATTGTCAGTTTAGGTGGATGGCCATGTCTTGGGGAGATGTTTAGAGCTTGGGCAATTTTTCACTCCCTTGAAGTAAAAAGATCACTTTGCTGGACAACTTAAGATTTACTTTATAAAAGGAAATGAAACTAATTGTCACATTAGTATTTAGTAGGTGGCAATCATTCTTTAATGTCCTACTTTTACTCAATCACACCTTATTTTATCTCATGCCTTATTCTGAAGTAAAGCAGGAAACAGTCTTTAATTTCATGAGATATTTTAAAGCAGACCAAAACAGTCTATGACCCCATGGCACATGTGCAACCGGCAGCAGCATCACTTACATCCCTTTCCAGCTGTGTGTGGTCACACCCACCATAACTGAAATCCTAGCCACCTGCGCGATCAGTGTGCAGCATCGCTTGCATCCTTCAAGTGATGCTGTGCACTGTTCGTGCACACGACTAGAGTTTTTGTGAGGAATAGGGCAAATATTACATTTCATTTTATCGCTGATGCCCGGCATCCCCCTTTAAGATTCTCTGTACGTAGCAAATGTCACCCTTACAAGGCTAGCTGGAAAAGGAAGTCCATATATGGGCATGAGGTTCTGAAACACAGAAAAGGCAGTTTGAGTAAGAAAGCCCCCCTGTGGCTCTCCTAACGCCTTGGTCACACAGAGAGGAGCCAGGATCCTTCTCTGCTGGGGAGGTGTAATAGCATATGGGAGCTTCAAAAGAATTATACAGGACCTGTGTCTGGGAGGAGGGAGGGTGAAGGGGCAGAGACCAAGGCATGAAGGGGGATTACACTGATCCGGCGGGGGTCATTCTCTGGAGAGGGGTCACACTGCATGCGAGGTGGAGGTGCCCATCAACAAGCTTGCCACTTACCTCAATGTGGGAGCTCATCATCACTACTCTGCAACTGCAGGGTAGCTGACTGTTTTTATCTCTGTGTAACTCACTGTAACCCACTTCTCAGAACAACATTTGTATTTAAACATATTCCATTATAGCCAAATGTTTGTTATCACTGCCTAATGTGCTCATTGCATTAAAACCTATATTTAACTTGAGCAATCTTTTTGCCTTAGCCAAGAATCTGTGTGTCCGCAGGTCTTGGGCCTGGTAGTCCCTGCTAGGATGGCAGAACAGATAGGGCTTTGGGAAAGGGGGCGGTGTGTTCGGAGGTCCCTGATCGATAGTTGGATCACGTGATCCGTGGCTCCCTGACAGTTGCATTCAGTGTCTCTAGCTGCACATTAATATGCGTAGCCAGAGAAGCTGATTGGACAAGAGCTGCGTCTTCAGCGTGAGCTCGTAGAACAGGTAAGAACAGTGGGCAAACTGTAGGGTTTCACATAGCAGGGCAGCCCAAACTGGGGTGCCCCAGGGGGGCAGATGAAAAAGATGGGATAGTGAAAAATAACAGGTTTTGGTCCACTTTAAGGTAAGTTCAAGGCGAAGGTATGAATCATGAGATTTCTTTTTACAGAAAAGTTTACTGAATCAAGGCAATAAACTGAACCAACTGAAATATGAAAGAAAAGCTCTGGCAGCAAAATAGACATGTTCAATAAAATGCCTGTTTCTTTTTAATGATTTTTTTAAAAATAGCTGTAGTGTGTCCTTTAGCATTTACAATACGCAGCGACACATAAGCTTTATTGAATGAGTTAGACACACTGCTATTATTGATAACAACCCAACGTTAAATTCCAAAAGGTGAAATCGGATTTATTTCTACAGTTCCCTGCACTTAGTGAATATATCGCACCAAGCTGGAGCTTTGGTAAAGAGCTGTAGATTATATCTAGCATATGGATTATTCCATTAAATCTTCCAGCTAGCCCCTACCATTGTTTCCTCAGAATCATGTAGCATTGTGTAATATATACAGCAGGCCATGGACATAGAGGGTGAAATAATAAACTTAAAGCATATAAAAAGCACCCAGCAGTGCATAGCACACGTCATATACCATTATGTAACATGTGCTATTGATTAGCACATTCACTGTTGAATAACTCCTTCAAAACATGTAATTCTCTTTCACCACCAAATGCCAAATAGATCAATATTCATTAAACCTCCATTTAAGCCACCAGGCACAATCATGGAAGCCAAATGTGCCATGAATGTTTTTTTTATGCTTTAAATGCAGATATGCGGATAAAATGAAAACCTGACCTCACCCAAAACCAATTTCATCAATTGACCCATAGGTTTCCAGATGTGGCCATCTATCTGAGCTTACCAAAAAAGGCTTCAGGTGCACAATTTCTGCTTTAACTGTACACACAAGGAATCATGTTGTCTTGATCCATCACCCCCGATCCCCGATCCCATCATTTTACACACAGATTTTAAGATATGGCCCTTTTTAAGGATGACCAAAACCCACCCTGGAGTCTATGAGAGGGTAGCGGGGGATGCAGCCACCATCACGCTCAGATCCGCTGGATTAGATAAGCTCCTGGATGAAGGGGCTCCAGCAGATCTCAGCGCGCTGATTGGACAAGCCCGTGCATGCGCTGTAGGCCCGGGAAGAGGTGAGTTCGTTCAGGCGACCTGGGGGGGTTTCCGGGTTTGGACTAATGCCGAACTTGAACATGGACTTCTTGCTGAAGTCGGGTTTCGGGAAGTTTGATTGTTTTTTTTATTTTAAGTTGTTTGGTCAGGGACTTTAAAGCTGTATTGCTGATGTATGTACATAACGAGCTTTGTTCATCTTTACAGAAGATAATAAAGAGGTATGCCCTAGCAGTTTAAAGTTAAGGAGAAGCCCAAAACTGGGCAATATATTTACTATCCCCTGGTGGCAGCTGCATCTGGTTTATTCAGCCTTACCTCTGCTGATTTCCAATCCACCACTGACAAAGGGACTTGGGATGGACTTTACCCAGCCATGGTGCCGTGTCAGCTAAATTGCTTACAGAGCAAGTGATGCAGGAAAATTTGAGTTATTTTTATCATGAACTTCAGAGAGTTAAGGTGAATTTACAAGACTGAAGGGGTTTATGGGTCATGATCATGAATAAACGAATTGGCTACAACCATCTGACTGTGACTTTTGTTGATATAAATTCCCTTTCCAGGAACACACTAACTTTTTCCCACCCTATGTCCTTTGGGAACAGTGTCAAAGGAGTCATACCAAAGCATCTAAAACTCTTAAAATATATGTAAATACCTTATGTATGCTGATTTCTTCACTTCAATTTCTGTGTGGTGACTGAGCTGGGAAGAGCATATAATTGCACAGCTGAAAGAGTTATGTTCACATTCTACTGTGGTCAGATACAGCTGTGGGACTACTGTGGCTTATTAGGCTCACGTGAGCTGAGAACTCCAAGGGACAGAATGGCTTTTAGACCACTTTTTTGCCCGATCCTTTGGAAATTAAATGGAGAGTAAGGCAAACCTTGGAGCTCTACTAGAGTTTCTACCCAGCCCTGCAGAAAATGGAGTAGAGGAGCATGGGACAGGCAACAAGTGGGCTGCTTGCTGCCTTATTGCTGCTGGGTTTACATTCTCTTTAACTAACCTAATCCACTGGCCAGCCAATAGGATTTCCAAAGTAGGAGCCATGAGAAATAAGGAGAGATGGTCAGTTGCTGGGGGTGCCAAAGGGGGGTCTGAGCACAGATGGGGGCGCCATTTAGAATCTTTACCCCGGGTGCCAGAATGCCTAGCTCTCCTCTACCCTTGGCTATCCTGGTGCCACCCATAGTGCCTAAGGACCACCCTTTGCTTTCTAGTAGTCACACCTACTATGAAAAGACCCATTTTTACAAACTATGCAAATCATGAAAGAACACCCAATTGTATGGTGTGAGCCCAACTGTATGGTGTCCAACCTTTAAACAAAACAGCCATCAAAAAACTGAGTGATCAAAGTGAAGATGGCATTATTATAATAATGGTCATCTGAGCATTAGGTTTATTAAAAGCCCCTTATGCCATGCAAACATAATCTGCAGTTTATAAATGATAATGGGAACATTATTTTACTGAGTGTCTGGTAATCCTTATGAGATTATAGAAATGTTATCAGTGCATGGATAATACAAATAATGGTTACATTAAAATAGCACTTTAAGCTAACGTCTTGCCCCAAACAGTCCCTGCATGGTGCCCATGTGCACACTAGCTTTAACCTGTGGTATTCTGCAAATGCATTCTTTCCACCCTGCCTTCCTAGACACTTGCGCCCCCCCGAATTTCTATGTAGGTTACAAGACCGTCCATATAACACATTCCAAATAGGGCCTGACTTATTAATTTTCACAGGAGCTCAAAAAGGGGTTTTAAATGGGTGATTTAAAAGAATAGAAGATTCTCTGGGGTAATGTAGGACCTCTGGGGTGATGTGGATCAAAGAGAGTACATTTGGTGCCCTGACATGTTACATACCTCTTTATGCAGTGGCATAACTCAATGTGATGGGGCCCTGGGGCAAATATTAAATGGGTCCCTGTCAGGGCTCATACAGTAATTTTTTTCTGTGGGGTGCCCCACCGAAGTGGACCAAAACCCAGGATAGTCAAAATCCTGGGCGTTGGTCCACTTTAAGTATTAGTTGCAAGTTTTGCCATATTATTCTCTTTCTCCGTTCCATTGCCTCTCCATTCTACTTAACAGTGGCATAACTAAAACGGGGCCCTGGTGGGAACATTAAATGGGGCCCTTTCAAGGCTCATAGAGTAAACATTTTTTCTGATTTTTAACTCAGCTGGGTGCAGGTAGAGAACTAAAGACTGAAGTAGCCAGAAAATTGTGCTTCCTTTCATTAAATTATGCCAAGTAAGCACAAATGTTATAAATATGGTAGAGGAGCAACAATAATGAGCACCTTGACCTCCTCGGCCCTGGCGCAGTCGCACCCCCTTCCCCCCCTCTATACTTACACCCCTGCTACTCAATTTACAGCCAGACTGCACTGCAAAAAGAACATCATAGACAACAGGGTTTGTTTTATTTACAAACAGGGGCAAAAAATATATACCGGCTAATCCTTACATAGTTACATGGTTAATACGGTTGAAAAAAGACATATGTCCATCAAGTTCAACCAAGGGTGTTGGGGTAGGGGAAGTTATTTTTTATTTTATTTTATAGGGGAAGCTATTTATTTTATTTTTTTTATTTATTTATTTTTTTTACTGATAAGCGCTAATAGTAACTGTTAATGTTTTTTTCTTCTAAATAAGCATCTTATCCTTTTTTGAAGCTGTCAGTGGTTGATGCTGTAACAAGCTTCTGTGGGAGGCTATTCCATAGATTTATAGTTCTTATGGTAAAAAACTATTGTCACCTCCGGAAACTAAATTTCTTTTTTCCAATCGAAGGCAGTGCCCCCTTGTCTTTAGAGAGGATTTTACCTAAAATAGTGTTCTCCCATATTATATTTATTTATACAAGTTTATCATTTCCCCCCTTAGCCGTCTCCTCTCAAGACTAAACAGATTTAATTCTCGTAATCTTTCCTCATAACTAAGATCTTTCATTCCCTTTATTAGTTTGGTGGCTCTCCTCTGCACCCTTTCCATAGGCAGAGCGTCCTTTCTATGAATGAATGCCCAGAACTGGACGGCAAATTCCAGGTGAGGGCGCAGCAGTGCCTTGTAAGGAGGCAAAATTACATCCCTATCCCGTAATTCCATGCCTCTATTAATGCATAGTAGTATATGTATAGTAGTACATGATAGTATCTTGGTGGCCTTGGAAGCAGCTGCTTGGCATCGCATGCTGTTATTTAGCCTGTGCTCTACCAGTACCCCCAGATCCTTCTCAAGAAGTGAGCCTTCAGGTTGTTAGACCCCAAGTGCATGACTTTACATTTTTCCACATTAAACTTCATTTGCCAAGTGGAGCCCAGTGCTTTTAATTCCATCTTCTATGTCGTTTATAAACAAGTTGAATATTAGTGGGCCCAACACTGAACCCTGGGGTACGCCACTTACAACTGGTAGCCATTCAGAGTAGGTATCATTAACCACAACTCTCTGCGAGTTCTCAATCCAGTTACAAACTGTGTTTTCTAATCCTGAAGATCTCAATTTCCCCAATAAGCATCTATTGGGGACAGTGTCAAATGCTTTAGGAAAATCCAGAAAAACTATATCCACAGCGGCCCCTCTGTCCAGGCTTCTACTCACCTCCTCATAGAAGTCAATCAGGTTAGTCTGGCAGCTTCTGTCCCTAGTAAAATCGTCCCTTAATAGTCCCTCAAGCAATTTCCCCACAATGGATGTTAAGCTTACAGGTCTGTAATTGCCCAGAGAAGACCTAGAGCCCTTTTTAGAAATGGGCACCACATTTGCCTTGCGCCAGTCCCTTGGCATTATACCAGTTGCTAGTGAGTCTTTAAAGATCAACGACAGGAGTGATGAGATAGCGGAACTGAGTTCTTTGAGAACTCTTGGGTGAAGTCCATCTAGTCCGGCAGTCTTATTCACATTTAAAATATTTAGTTTTTCTTGGATGATATCCACGTTTAGCTTGTTAATTATTATACTTGGGTTATTGCTATCAGTGGCATCTTCTGTCTTGGCCCCTTGCTCTTCTCTTGTGTACACAAACCTAAAGAATCCATTTAACAGCTCCGCCTTATCTTCATCCCCAGTGACCATTTCCCCGTTATCATTAATTAGGGCACCTACCTGTTCTGATTTAATTTTCTTTGAATTAATATATTTAAAAAAACATTTAGGGTTTGTTTTGCTTTCTTTGGCCACATCTCTTTCATTTTGTGCTTTTGCCAACCTTTTAATGTTTAAATGCCCTTTTTTTGTTCTTTATCGCCCTGTTAACCGCAGGTGTCATCCATGAGGGGTTTAATTTTAGCCGCCTAAATTTTTTTACCCGTAGCAATGCATTTTGTAATGTTGCTACTCACAATTTATTTAAAACATTCCCATTTGGCATCTGTATCCTTATTCCTAAACAGATGCTCCCAGTCAATGTCCTTCAGTGCAGCTCTGAGCCTGAGGAAGTTGGCCTTCGTAAAATTTAGTGTTTTTGCCCCCCCCCCCCGACAGAAAATCTTTCTTACAATTTATGTTAAATACAACTATATTGTGGTCACTGTTACCAAGATTCTCACAGACTGTTACTGTCCCCATCAGGTCATCATTATTTGATATTACCAGATCTAAAAGAGCATTACCCCTAGTAGGTGCCTCCATGAACTGATTCATATAATTATCTAAATCCTTAGTAGCAAGCTGAGGAATGCTCTCCCCCTTGAAACAGAACCTTGTCTCCAGTCGATTCCTGGGTAGTTGAAATCACCACCACTGTACCAACCTGTGACGCCCGCTCTATCTGTTTATGCAGTTGACCCTCTATTTCCTCAGTTCTATTTGGGGGCCTATAGATTACACCAAACTGTATTTTAACATTGTTTACATTGCCCCCCCACTTCTACCCACAAGGATTCTACAATCTTCTGCTAGTATCCCCTCATTAATATATGCTTTGAATTCTTGCTTTACATAAAGACACACGCCGCCCCCTTTCCTTTTTACTCTGTCTTTCCGAAAAAGAGCAAAACCTTGTAGATTGACAGTCCAGTCATGTGTGGAATCCAGCCATGTCTCAGCCACACCAACAACATCAATATTCTCTGCCAGCAGCAGTGTCTCAAGCTCCCCCACTTTACTTGCCAGACTGGCATTTATGAACATACACTTTAAGTTCCTATCTAGTTTGACACATTGAGGTATAGTATTAGCTTCTGCAGTAATGCATCCGCCTAATTCCCCCTTCTGAATCTCCACCCACCATCATATGCTGTCCCCTAAGTAACCTAAGTATCCTACACAGTTTCATGCACGTTTTGATAATAAATGACGTCATCAGAAAACACACAGGAGAGTGTCTGTTACATGTGTCACTGTTGTTGTTGATCCTTTTTACAAATTTTAGAAGTGCTGGAATTGGTTCTGATCATAGAATGAAATCATCATCTATGTACCAGTGCCACAAATCAGTAAGCATTGGCCCACAATTTCTTCTCCCATACCCCCAGATACAGGTTTGGAAATCATGGGGCACAAGTAGTCCCCATCGCTGTCCCCTGTATCTGGAGGTAGAGGTCCCCCTTAAAGATTGTGGGTCAATATAAAATGTAAAAGTTTAAGAAGACAATTATGATCATGTTCTCGAATGTCAGGTTCATTCAAGAGCGCATAGAACGTCTGGGTGGTCGAGCATGGGGCCTCCAGGTAGCCATGGGTGCCAGTGTCAGAGTCCCCTCTCCCACGCTTTTTGTACCAGGTCACAGTACTCCACTGCCCTGGCCAGTCTTGACCTGGGGGCCCTCCTGTACCAGTCCCTGTTGGTCAGAATTTTTTTACACATTCACATTCACATGCAGCCTGGTACATATCCCCTACATTTCAGATAGTAAGGCAGATTGTTGATCTCATGTGATACAAGGTCAACAAGATCAACGTTTGGGTGTTGGACAAGGGGGGGGAAAGTGAATGGTGAGCTGACGTCGTCTCGGCTCCTTGGCCCATTTCCCTCATCTATTTTTCCTTATTTGGATCTTAGTCATTGTACATATAATATAACAAGACCTTCCTTGCGAATAGGTTCACATCCTTTATAGTTTCAAAATGATCAAGGCTTTGGTCTGGGCAGAAATTGAGACCCAATGCCAAAGCTTCTATCTAGTCCTCAGTTAACTGCACTGAGGACAAACTGAAACCATCATTTCTATCTTCTATTTCTGTTATGTTTTGGTCACGTCTTTTGCCTTCCTGAACATCTCGTATTCTACAATCTGTTGTTTTGGGGGTTGTTGGGTTGGTGGGGAATCCTTCCCTTCCTTTTAATTTCTCTTCTCCTCCTATTCCTGGTACGATTTGTCCCCAAAAATTATGCTTATCCTTTGGCCTTACTGTGCATATTTACTCTGGTGAGGGTGCATTCTACCTTTTATAGTATACAATGTGATGTTTATATTTACTAAATATTGCCAGTAATTATGATTATTAGGGTATATCTGCATATATACCCTAATAATCATAATTACTGGCAATATCAGCACCGTACTCCTATTCCTGGTACGATTAGTTTTTTTTAGGACTAGGACAGGAATAGGAAAAACAAATCGTACCAGGAAACGATTTGTCCTATAAAATGTTGCTTATCCTTTGGCCTTACTCTGCATATTTCCTCTGGTGAGGGTGCATCCTTTTATAGTCTGATCTTTATATTTACTAAATTTTGCCAGTAATGATTATGATTATTAGGGTACCGTATATCAGCATGTTTTGCGTTCTTTCATAAAACATATTTCACAGTAGTATTTCTTTTAGTATATTTCTAGAAACCCTGAAATGAATGCAGTTTGCTAGAATGACATACATTATTGCAAATAAAATACAAAAGAAAGGGAAACCTCATTTGTTTAAAAGTATAGGCTCATCCCAGAACTAGGGACAAACTATGACACACATAGAACACAATACACTAATTAGGTCCAATAGTTCATACCTGTTGCTGGTAAAACTAACACACATTGTCAAGCATGCTGACAGCTTTCTAATTTAAAGAACAAATGTTCTCTGGCTGTATTACCACTAAAGGGCTGATGGATTGTACAGCAAGTCTTAATATAGGGAACGTGCCAGGGGAATTTAAGACATTTGTTCTCTAAATCGGAAATTTAACAGTATGCTTAATGGTGTGTGCTAGTGTGGGCTTGGTACAGAACAGGGGCTCTGCTGATAAAAATATTTTAATTACAAGCTTGTCTTTTTTTATCTTTATCTAGGAACATCTAAATTGTATTGTCGTTTTCATTTTGGGACAGGGATGATGCCATATTTTTAGGTGTTTTAATGAAATTAGATGGACTAGACTAGAGGACCTAATTAATGTATTGTGTTCTAGACTGTCATACATGTGGATTATTTCCTGGAACAACATTTTTTGCAGACACTAACCGATCAAGAACCAGTTGCTTCCAGTCTCATGGCATTTACTGTCCAGCAATGTGTCATATGACAAGTAATTACAGTAATATTCTGAGGACATTATTGTGCTAAGCATGACAAATTCATACAGAAGTTTTGGGATGAAATATAAATCTCTTAAATTGAGCACAGCAATTTCTAAATTGAAACAGTTTGTCTTTATTCTCTAGTATGTACAATAAAAAAGCTTTGAATGCCTACCACATGTTCATACATGAGGGCCATTCATTAGCTCAGTGAGCCACACAAAGCTGAAAAGGCAAAAACAGAACAAATACAATTTGGCTAATAAAAGCTACTCAGAGTGAATATACACAAGTTACCTTTAGTTAGTGTGGAAAATTGCTGCCATAAATAATTGCAATGACATACGGTACATGAAACAACCCCTCTACTAGAGCAACAGTAACCCGAAATTAAAAATGCAGCTCTGCTATTAAAAATCCCCCTAGGAAACAAGATACCCTGGGTAATTTTTTTTAGATTCCCCTTTAAAAATGGAAAACAGATTCACCTCCACCTAATTTATGTACACTCACTCATACCCAAACATACAGCGGTTAATTGGAGAAATCTATGTTCAAGGCAGAGAACAGATGTTCCAAAGAGAGTGCAATTATGCCGCTAAGGCACAAGGCATGGCCAATGGGGATGCCACACAGTGGGAGGGGTGATGGCTAGTGAAGTGGAGGAGGGTGATATCAGTTTTCTAAAGGTAGCGGTCTCTAAATGGCAGCCTACCCTAGAGATCTTTAAATCCAGGAACTCAGGAATTTCTGATAGGTGGCATTTCCACATTAGATGGATATTCCAAGCATTACTATTCAAAGCTTGAGAATAAACCAGAAGCTTGGTGGGAGTTTTATTTAGTTCGGGTGTATAAGTTAGCCAATGTGTTTATATAGGTTTTAAATATTACACAATTTCGCTATAGTGCTCCTTTAAGAACCCACTGGGCTCATTGCAAGAATACATGGAGATGGTAAATAAGGGATAGCAGAGGGAACTTTTTGGATTTAGGAATTCACATTAACTTTATCCTCTGCATCAACATCTTTCTACAAGGGTAAATTTAATTCCATCCCCTCAGCATTTGGATAACTTGCTGGTCTGCAGTGGACCACAACCCACCCTGGAGTCTATGAGACGCCAAGGCAGACATACTCGCTCCCCGCTGGGCATCCATGTTTGGGATGCCCCGCTGTGTAAAACCCTCAAGGTTGCCCGGAAACTCACCCTTTTTCTCTGTCCAGCTGTGCACGAACAGAGGCCGCATCCCTGCTATCCCTTTAGCAGGACGCGTGCCAGGCATTTGTGAATGTCTGGTGTGGGCATGTTCCCTGTTAAAGGGATGAGAGGCTGCACATGTGCCATAGGACCGAAGAAGGGTGACCTAGGGGGTTTCACACAGCGAGGCATCCCTGATCGCGGTGCCCCAGGGGCAAAACCTGGGATAGTCAAAATCCTGGGTTTTGGTCCATTTTAAAGTCAGTTGTTTCACTGACCACAGCACCTTCTATTTTCTCCCCATTGCATTTCTTTCAGAACAACGAAATAAGTACTTTTTGAAGGAACACGGCCGTGCCTTTATAGAGGGTGAAGTTATCACACACAGCTAAGGGGGAAAGGATAACTCTTTGGACAGAAGGGAGAAATGGTTTACTGATCAGGTCGGTTAGGTTAATTACATATCAACTGTAGTCACTGTAGGATGGATAGGATGGTAAATAGACTACCAATGAGGGTTTGTGGGAGGTTGAGTCTTAAGGGCGAGGGCAACTCTTCCCAGGCAGAGATGGGAACATGGGAGACGTTGAAACACAAGTTAACCCTCTGCACAGAAAATACTTGCTAAGGCTTATTTAGAAAGGACTTTTAGCTCACATTACTTGTTATTGCTGATGTTTGAGCAGAGCAGCCAACGCCAGAGCAGTCTAGTTTATGCTTCATTCCTAATTTTACTAAGCATATCAGTTTAACTGTCTATACCACAGTGCAAACGTTCAACTTTCCTCTACACACACTGCTCAATATTTCATGTATCTATACAGTGATTATAGGTGGAGACAAACAGCATTCAACAAAACTGGTAGAGCTACTTACCCACATGTTTGGCCTCAGAAGAGGTGCTAGAGGGGGTGTGACCACTCTCTAGAGCAGGGATACTCAACCACTTCTTTTAAAGGTCCATTTAAAGGCATCCTCTGCTTGCCCCCCCGACCCAAAAAATCATATTGGGCACTTGGAAAAAACAGGAGCTTTTTTGGGGGGCCCCATAGAACCTACAGCTCTGACCCGGGGCACACTGCTTTAACCCCCCTTGCATTCTGTGCAGGCCATATACAGGGTTGGACTAGGGCCCAAAATGTTACTGGCAATAAGGTCTGGTAACCCTAGATAGGGCTCGGGGGAGAGGGATGAATGGAAGAGAAGCTTTAAGGAAGAGCAATGGCTAGACAGAAAAGGAAGGGCAGGAAGGGATAAGAGAGAGAGCTGGGAGAAGGGATGCATGAGCACATCTAGAAGGACTGAGGACTCAATGCAAAGGAAAATCTCTGCCAACTCCTCACTTATGCTATGATACTGCTGCCGCCCCATGCAGGTAAGTGCCATGCTGAGAATTCACCTTAAGAGCAGGCAGTGCCTCCGCCCCATGACTGAAGCCAAAAGTGTCCCTGGGACACACCCATTTCAGGATTCCCCGCTGTGTGAAACCCTCCAAGTCCCCTGTAAAACCTACCTTCTCCCTGATCTAATGGCACATGTGTGGGCGGTCAGCGACATAAGCTATACCTTTAGCTGGGTGCGGGCCAGGCATTTGTGAGTGGTCGGAGCGGGCACGCACCCTGTTGGAGACTAGCAGGGATGGCAATATATATATATATATTTATATTTAAAGAAAGCAATAAGACATTCGGATACACACTGTAATACATACTGTATTACAGAGGTGGTCACTATGAGATTGTAACAATTTTCAAAGATAAGTATCTTATACAGGCAGCAGTGTGTGACATGTGTAACAAGACAAATGTAACAAAAATAAAGTTACATCATATGTACACAAGCCACTTGGAAAGCTGCCAAGCATCATGGTGTGTCTGATACAATGTATAGCTCCAAGTCCACACTATAGATACTATAATCCAATACAGAAAAACAAAATGTAATTATAATACCAAAAAAGAAGCAACTCTATACATCTTTTTACAGCTACACCATCTTAAAAAAATAAGTGGCTATATATAGGGATACTGCAAAGTCTCTATTGCAAGGGTAGACTGCATATCCACATACACTATCACCATCACTTATATGCCTGAATAGGGGATGATAAAAATGGTCTGAGATCTACTTTGTCATTAAGTCCCAATGGGGCCACATACTAACCTAATTGCACGATCCAGTGCTGTTCAAATGTGGCCATGATTAGCCGCATCCCCATCTTTCCACTAGCAGGCAGACCAGCAGAGAGCAGGGACACCGCTACAGAGGAAAGCCCCTCTGTATGATGTTGCATTTCAAAAGAGTAGGATCCCAAAATTAGATGAGTATGTGATTCTGACTGTGAGGGGGTCCATAAGCTGTTGTCCTCTGCCCTACCACTCACCTAAACCCTCCACCTCCTGCCGCTGCCCTCTACCCTTGGCTGCTGTCCTGTACCAATCACCTGACCCCCTGACGCTGTCCTCTACTGCTCACCTAACTACTCAAACCTCTGCTACACAGAGCACATGAAGCACAGCACAGTTTGGACCCCATTCCTAAGTTCTAAACTGCCCATTTTCCATCATAAACATTGGTGGAAAATGTTTACTGGATTAAGAACTGTAATGTTGACATACCAACATCATGTTTCCGTCTCGTTTCTTAAAGCTAATTCATATCTCAGTCAATTAACTGTAATTGTTGCTCCTGCCGGGACGTCATGGCAGTGAGATGAAAAGTTCCTACTTAAGTCCTCCATGAGTCTAGAAACATTACTCACCTTTATGGCCTCCAGCCTTTGTCTGGGCTCAATAGACATTGTGGCTTGTAATTAAATGCACAAATCCAGACCCATTTATATGGTGGAGGCTGTTTTGAACCACTTTACTGTACTTTGCAGTATGACGAAGCCTGTGTCATAAAAATATTTGTTCAGTAATAGTTATCTAAAGCTCGGCATTTGGAAGTGCGAGACAAAATGGAAAATAGTACACATGGCTTTTAAACCATGGAAACAAGTCGCAATGTCTTTCCATGTACACATGTACTCCATTTTAGTAAATAGAAATAGAAACCACCATGACTTTCAGCATTCACAGTGTTATTACCATTGTTGGTTGATTTAATGCATCGGCCAAACTGCTATTTCGTTTCTAATAAGAGTTTGCTTTGAAAATTATTCATGTATTTGTTTGCTGCTATTGAAAAATTGTTAAAAAGAAAATTCTTGTTTTGTCGGTTTGCATTCAGTTTTTATGGACAGTTTATGGCCTTGAGTTATTAAATTTAGTGAATAATAGACCATAAAATAGTTTACCTATGCGATTTATAAACTTTGTCTGTATGGGGGGATTTTAAAATTCAGTTTGCTTTAAAATACAGTGGGGATTATATTTTCCACATTGTTTAGTTCAGTTAAAAGGTCTTTCTATGCAAAAACTATAACAACCATACTCACCTTTTGTCCCCTGCATCTCTTCTATCCAGCTTTGGTGGTTAAAAGCATACTAATTGCAGAGATCAATCACCCCATGGTCCAGTGTTATTCGCCAAGAAAGAAGTCTGCCCCTCCGCACGTCATTCCATTCCAATAAAGTGCAGTAAATAGGGTCAGTGTGCGGAGGGGGAGACTTTTGTCTTGGAGGAGGCAGCCATTCCCCTTCTTCTCATTCACAAATGGACATTGGGGAGCACAATCATGGCGTTTTATTTGTTCATTCCTGGACTGTCCCTTTAAAAACATATTAGTTAGCTCTGCCATTACCTACATACAAATTACTGGAATTAAACCAGACCTTTACCCTGATTAATAGCTTTTCTTAAATGTTTCCCACACCCTGTACATACAGATTGCTCACATTAAAAATCATCATACCTGCATCTACTCCATTTTCTGAGCCTTTAAACATTTACATGGCGGCACATAGATTCTCAGGCTGCCTGCAAACAGGAAGTGTCTCCTGACTGTGCTGCTCTGCATTGTGGGATTGCTGTCCTTTTCCTGACCCCAGCTCTGCTGTCTGTGCAAATCACAGCTATAACCCTACCCCCTGTACCTTTTGCCCCCCTCTCATCTCCTCAGTATGTGTTGCTTCTGAGGCAAGATGGCGGCGCAGAATTCTAGAGTCCTGAACAGAGTTGAAGCCCAGCGGGGGAAATAATAAGTGACTAAAAAACGTAAAATATATTAATTTTAGATGCTGGGGAATAGTTTTTTAAAGGTTTGGGCTTTTCATTAAATGATGCTGAATAGTGAGAAGGTGAGTATATCTTTTTTATTAACCTACAATAGTCATTTAATATTTAACGCAGTATATTATGCTAGTTTAGTATTTGTGTGAACTCTTCCTCAATGAAAGCCATTGATCCCAGCATCATATTTAGGGATGAGCGAACCGGTTCGGACGAACCGGAATTCGCTCCGAATTTCAGGGAAAATTCGATTCGGCACGAACCCGAATTTTTTGGGGTTCGTGCCGATCGAATTTTCCCTGAAATAAAAAAAAAAAAAATGCCGGCATGGTGGTAGCCCGCCTGCCCGCTCCCACCATGCCGGCATTTTTGCTTAAAAAAAAATGCCGGCATGGTGGGAGCAGGCAGGCCGGCCGGCTGCGGCCTGCCCGCTCCCACCATGCCGGCATTTTTTTTTTCAGATGAGCGATTCGTGAAAGTTCGATTCGGGCGAACTCGAATTTCTTGGGGAAATTCGGCGAATCGCCCGAATCGAACTTTCAAGAAGTTCGCTCATCTCTAATCATATTCTTTAATGAGGCCTTTTACTCATAATCTATCCAATTCACCATATACATCTAGTTAATCCATTGAGGCCTGCTTCGCCAGTAAATTAGTTATAATTCAAAGTGGATTGTAAGCTTTTCCAAGATTTAAAGAAAAAACTGTTGTATAATGTGGTTTATTCATTTGATTACAAAATACGGTAAGAAATGTGTGTGTCCACCTTTATTTTTAATAATTTAAGGAGCACTATCTCAAAAATTTGCTTTAAAAAAGATAAATAATTAAATAGCCACACAATAGCTTCTAACATGTGTGTAAATAATGTGGTAATAGAAAAGAAATAAAATGTATGCCTTACTTTTAAATTGTTAAATGAAATGGCTCAGTCCATTTGCTGCTGGGTTTTATCCAGTGAGGTGATAGCAGACAGCCGCAGCATTTAGCCCACCGGTCTTAATTTTTTAAGGGTTGGGGCTTGGGGGTTGGGGCTTTTCATTAAATTACGCTGAAGGTCTACTTTAACACCTGCACTTACGTTACATACTCAGGCCTGCGGTGGTATCCAGCCGAGTCTAGCCAATCTCGGGCGAGCAAGCCAGTGGCCGCATTCCCGCTACCCTCTAACAGTGTATGTGCCTGCGCCAACCATTCACAAATGCATGGCACGGGCACACGGCCTGCTAAAGTTAAACGCAGGTTAAAGCTGTAATATGCAAAGAAAAAGCCATAGATCATCGCATTCCAGAAATGCCTTAGAAACTGTTCTGTAGTCAGATGGAATCAAAATGTGTCCTGCTATTTTAAGAGGAGAGGGACCATCCAGGTTTTTCTCAGTGCACAGTTCAAAAGCCTGCATCTCTGATGATATGCATTACTGCCTTACTTTTACTACATAACATCTTGAAATGAAATAAATATGGAGGTTTTGGAACAACCTATGATCCCTTCCAGACATCTATTTTAGGAAAGACCTTGCATATATGCAAATACCACCGACTGCAACCACACTGATTCTGGGTGCTGAACTGGCCAGACTGTCGCCTAAGCCATCATCAACAGAAATCATTTGGTGTATTATTAAATGAAAAATGAAAGAAGACCCCAGACTGTTGAGCACCTGGAATTCTACTTTAGACCAGAATGGGACAACACTTCTCTCCCAAAACTCCAGCAATTGTTCCCCTTATTTCCCAGACGTTTACAGTAACAGAAAGAAGATGGAGAGTTACACAACTGTTATACATGGCTTTATCACAATTATATAACTTCTCAAGGAGGAACAACACCCAAGATGTTGTTCTCTGGCAGAGCATCCCCTTGTGTGTATGACCGCCCAAAAACTCACCCCTTCTGGGTTTCCACATGGGCCGTTTAGCCAGTCAATGGCAGTAGTACCATTCAGATTTGATACCCTCTGAAGGGAGAATCCCACCTTGCCTCTAGCTGTGCGTACCACCCATTTAGGGAGCCCATGGTGCTGAGACATGGCTTGGGCACATCAGACTGGTGAGTCAAACAGGCAATCTGGGGAGCATCCTAATTCATAAAGAGGTAAAGCAACCCCCCAAGAGTCTTATAGACCCGAGGGGGGTGGGTTGTTTCTCTTCAAAATAAGATGGGAAAATGTAATATTGATAGATTATTGCATTCTCGTTTTCTTTGCAATTTGCAGTGGCACTTTGCATTTCCTAATAATACCCTGTTAAACTTGCTCCCTTCTACTGAATCATCATATTCAGAAATAACCAATAAAAAAGGAAAGAAGATGTAACTGTAGTCAAAACCAGAATGAAAAGAATTAAGCAAGATGATGTACATTTAATAATGTCTAGTAGGTCAAACACTAAACAGGATCATGGGGTATGCATAAGTATTCATGAACTTAATCAAATGCTGAAAATGATAGCATAAGAGAATGAAAGCAATGATTGTCTAGGACTGAAACACAAAAAAGGAGCAGTAAAAGGAAGTCTTACTGCTGTAAATCTTTCTATATTTAACATGATTATGTGGCTCGATTTAATTACGAGTGCAAAATTTCCTTTCCCTATGTAGAGCTTCTCGACCATCCAAAGACCAGTCAAAAGATATCCTGTTCTGATGTTATGTTCTGAGACAATTATAAACGTAGTGTTTGTGTTTCTATGATGAGTTCGGGTCCACAGACTCGACCTGAACCCAGACCCCACTGAAGAAAATGGGGACCCGAATTTGGGGGACCAAAAATGGCTGCAAAATGGGGGTAGGAAAGGGAACACCAGAGCGACTCCCTTGCACAAAATGGGCTAGGGAAAGTATTCAAAATAATACCAGAATACAAAATAATTAAAGAAATACACAAATAAATAAATACATCAATCAATATGAACATAAATTAATAAATAAATCATTAATAACATCAATGATTAATGAACATTAATTGGTGTAAGCAGAAAAGATGAAGAAGGTGGCAGAGGCGGAAGAGGAGGTAGCAAACACTTTAACCACTCACTCAGATGCTGCCACAGCCAAGTCCAGTGGGATGCACGCCTGGTTCATCTTAAGGAATGTAACCATGTCCATGTTGGCTGTGGATAGGCGGATCCTCCTCAGTGATGACACACCCTGAGGTGATGAAGGTATAGCTGAAGGGCAAGCTTTTGCCATGTGTCCAATTTAGCAACCTAGAAATTAAACTGGGAGGATGCATCGCTCAGTACCAGGTAGTCATCCACCATGCAAGTCAAAGTCTGCCTCCTGGTACTATGGGCCATAACCAGCTGGGGACTCCACCAGTGGTGCATTCACCAGCATGCGTTTGTACTCTCTCATTTTTCGATCATGTCCCAGTGCTGGAATCAAGGAATTGATGTTGTCCTCATAGCGGGGATCCAGCAGGGTGGCCATCCAGTAATCAGCAGTGGTGGCTATGCGGGCAACTTTGCGGTCGTCGCGCAGGCACTGGAGCATGTAGTGGCTCGTGTGAGCCAGGCTGCCTTGAGTCAAGGAGAAGCTGTCCTCAGTTTCAGGGGTCTCTTACTCCTCCCTCCAGCCATGCACCAGTAACATTTCCAGCAATGCTGAGTGGTGGAAGGATATGCGCCACAGTGCTTCCCACCTCAGTCCCAATCAGCACTACATTGACCCAGTGGGCAGTTAGAGAGATGTAACATCCCTTCCCATGCCTACTTGTCCACATGACATTGGTGTTGTGGACACTAGAACAAATGACATTGCCCAGTGCACATCTCATTTTTACACAACCTGTTGATGCAGAGCAGGGATGGCCTGGCAAGAAAAGTAGTGGTGGCTGGGAACAGCGTATCGGGGAGCCGCCACCATCAGATTTTTAATATTGTTTGTCTACAACCTTGCTCAGCAACTGTTGCCAAAGCATGCACATGACCCCTGTCATGTCGTCTGTGCACTGCTTGAAAAAAATGCCACGCTGGTGAGATCCTTAGAGGCAGCTTTGGCATGTTCAGTCCCTGGGCTTGGTGGGCAGTACTCAGAACGGGTTTGCACCCTCCTCTTTCTGCTGGCTGCCTGGGTATTATTTAATATTAAACTACAGTGACAACCAACTGGCCTGAACTAGTGAACACCGAATTACTATTTGTTATTAAGGAGAAAAAAAGGGGCCTGAGGTGGCCTCACCCAAATGACAGTCACTCCAGCCACTGTCCCTGAATAAATGTCCTGACAAGGACAGTAGCATTCTTAAAAACAACCTATCTTGCCCTCACTCCAGCCCCTGTACCGGAATAAGTGTCCTGACATGGACAATAGCGTGCCTAACAACCTATTTATCACTCACTGGAGTGACTGTCCCTATATAAATGTCCTTACAAGGACAGTTTTTATACAAAACAGCCCTATCTGTCCCTCAACAGCAACAGCCTGCACCTCTCTCTTTCTACTGAGTGCCCTGAGCACTATATTTGGTAGAGTCACGTGTCCCGCCTGGCCAATTACAACCCTGTCTAGAATGAAATTTCGGGGACGCGAACTCGCAAAGTTCAGCACAGACTCGAACTTTGTGAGTCGGGTCCGCTCAACCCTAGTAATGGTTAACGTTTTCCAACCCTGTCCTTCTTTGCACACTTTGGGAATTAATGAAAGCAAGCAGTAACGTAGGCTACTTAAGACACCTGATCTAGGAACCAAAGCAGTTTTGCTTAAATGCCTTGTCCAGTTGCAAATAAAAAGTGATAAATACTCATCCTCTCTGCCCCCAGATGCTTTGCAGAGATCCAGCAGTCTAACACTTACTCTTTCCAGAAATTGCCTCTCTTGGGGCACACGCACCCAGTTATTCTTTGCCCATATATACAAGCAAATTCATGAATGAGGCTCAGATCCAACCCTAACTCACTGGAGCGCCATTTACTTTCACAGTGGGAGTGCCAAACACTGCCTCTGCATGCTCCCTCTGTGCAGGACGCACTGGGATGACACAGGACCTGATCTCGAAAATGGGACAGTTAGAATTTGGTGAAGCCAAGTATGGTTCAAGGCTTAAGCAGGCAGTAACTGGGTGCCAGAAAGCCAGGGGTATGGAACAATCCGATGAATCTTGCATTCTGGTTCTGAGCATGGCACCCCCCTGTATTACTATGTGCCTTCTGGGTACTTAAAATTCAGTGCAGTACTGCCAAAAGAAGTATGTGACTGGGAAGCATGTCATCATAATCACCCCGACTCCTGCATTCTCCCTCCTGTCCTCCTCAGTCCCCACTAATGATATAATACAGTTACCTGCTTGATATGTGGATGATGGGGAGCAAAATGCAGGATCCAGGTTTAGTATATCACTAGGCTTCCAAGCCTGCGCTATGCACAGTGTTGCTACTCCCTCAAAGTGCATTTATTTATGTTTTAGAGGGATTTACTTGGGGAGTCTGTTGGCGCTCTGCTATTAAATATTGGGTTTGGCGTGTCAATCTCACTACTATGGTGAGGTTGGGGGATATCCCTCACCCCAACTGTTATTTAGCTTCGAAACTGCCCTGGTTGGAAAGCCCCTTTAAGAAAATATGCAAGTTTGCACATATTGTCTAAAAACTCTGTTGCACAATGGTAGAGGGTTAACTGATGTTTGTGCTGTATTCTGATGTGTTAGTATCACGGATAATAATATGAATCCTGATTACTCCAGATATAACTGGTTGTCACAATGTGATTTTGTCTTGAGTTAATAGATGATTGTATGCCGTTGGGCTCCCGAGGACGCATCATTTGCAATATTGCTGTCTGTAATGTATGTAGCTTTGTTTTTCCAGAGTGCTAAATCATCTCTGTCTGGGTGAAAACATTTATTCCTAAAATATCATTTGTCACAAGTTTTTAATGTTTTGAATGTGTTTTCAGCTGCTTTATATCTCTAGGGAAAATATTTCTAGTTTTTAAATGGTTGCATAAACCTCAAATTTCAATTATTGCTACTAAAGTTTTCTCATTTAGAATATTCAAAATAGCCTTGTTGTATAAATGTAGATAAGTGGATATCCAGCCTATCAAATTGCTGTGTGCAGCAAAATTATCAAAATTGGGTATTAGTACTCACATACCCTAGCTACACTGTCTTGCCCAATTGTGACCATTAGAACCAAAAGGGTTTAAGAGCTGGTCATCTCATAACACATATGCACACACATCAGAAGAGAGAGCAGTGAAGTAAAGAGGATATAGAACACAGGGAACGACATGTCTTGCCTGTAAGCCTATGCCTTTATTACTTATATGTGTTACTGATTTAATTTACTGTTAGCTCTGCTATGTTTCCATTGGGGAACAATCTGCCATATTTAGCCTGTGTACTGTCTTTTTCCCTGTAGGCTCTGATGCTTTGGATTGTACTTTAACATATCCCACTGGGTCTCCTGGCAGACTGCCCTCTATAAGCTGGGCACCGCAGCATCACCATGTACTAAGCGGTCCATGTTGTCTTTATCATTGTGTTTATCAGCACCATCTGTACATAAATTGTATATACACCTTATTATGTTCCATGCTATGCAGCCTCCCTATTATCTTTGTTTGCACCAGCATTAAAACTTTCTCAAAATTTAGCAGCGCTTGTTGGGTGTTCCTCTTTTTTCCATGTATGTTATGTGTAGTGCGCAGGGTGGACGCACTGTGGAATATTTTGAACCCCTTATCTTTATTTGACTTGCTTCCCTCCTTCATATATATGGTCTAATCCTATAAGTGTGCTACAACTTTGGTTCTAACAAATGTTCCAAGTGTCTTCGGGCATATACATAGGAGGTTCTAGAGTTGTTACTGGACAGAACCAGAACTTATAAAAGTAAGAATTGTGAAGGAGCATAAGATTAGAAGAAGAAGAAAAAGCAATTCGAGTCTGGAAGCAGTGACAAGAGTAGTACAGTGGCAGCCCTGAAAGGTCAGGGGGAAGCTTAAATCGCCTTGCACCCTCCCCCAAACTCACTTGCTCCATATATATGCAAGATACAGAATCATCGTCAGCACTTACATTTGCCCCTACTGTCACTCAAAGCTGAAACACTGCTTCACCAATTTTCTCCCGGTCGCGGCCATCTTGAAACCCCCGGGAGGCTTTCCTTTCTAGCTTCCTAGCTGTGTTGCTGCCAGGAATTAATCAACATAACCCATAACGCACAGCGTTGCCTTGCCCTGAGAAGGCATATGAGCACTCTTTCTTGTAAGGGTGTTGGTACAGTTTAAAGCTTGATTAATATTATTATAATTACTGATAATTTATAAAGTGCCTTCATCTTCCATGGTGCTGTGGTGACAGACCAGCTGTCTGGAAGAGACATGAACCAAATGCAGACTGCAGAATAAAGTGGGACTCTGTTTTCATTTTCATTTTCAAACCTCTTCCTCAAGGCTTGCCAACAGGTCACATTTTGTGAATCTCCACAAAGAGATGAGCAGAGCCACAAAACAAGACCTGTTGGTTGGCCTTGAGAAGGAGCACCCTGTTCTACAGAGGAATCAGTAAGCAGAGCCCTACACCCTATTATTACCCACAGGGACACGCAGCATACACACTGGGTCCAGGAGAAGCTACTCCCTGCCACCAGCTAACCACTAGGCATAGGAGGGTAACAACTGGCATCCCAGACCTAGGGGCATACATACATTGGAGGCAGGAATGGCAGATGCTTTTGGGCACGTAGTAGAAGGGGGCCAAGCATACTCACCTATTCCACATTATGTCCCACAACAGCCATGCACATGATGGCCGAGAGCCAATCACGTTCACAAGCTGGCAGTTGTGATGTGCACACCCACTGGCCAAATCTACAAAGTAAATGTGTGTGGATGACCAGATAATCCACCAAAAGTTTCCTGATGAAGATTATGCCACACACTACACATCTAAATTAAAAGTTTATCTTTTATTGAGCTTATGTCCAACACAACAAACATATATGTACATATTGTTAAAACCAATGAATAAACACAATCAGTGATGAGCAGGACCTCTAATATTGGGCTAATATGGGACTATATGATGCGCCAGGAACATGAAAAAGGTTCCCTATATATATATAATCATAAATGTGTGCAAAAGTGAATTTTGTAGGAATGGACAGGAGAAGGTAATTATAAGGTCACCCCCCCCTCCTCTCCCTGATTAGCAGCAAAAATCCCCAGAAAGTAGATCACAAAATCAGTAAAATATATAAAGTGCCCAGTGCCAACAAATAATGTTAAAGTGCCACATGCTGTAACTATTATAAAGTGCAAGCTGAGTACTAAGAACAAGTAAACAATAATGCCATAAACAATAACAGTAAATGTAGGGAACTAATAATAAGTATATAACCAAATCAAGGAGCCCGGTCCGACTCTGAGAACGCCTACACGTTGCGTAGTAGTAAGTCCTACCACTTCGTCAGGGTGTAGAGAATTTGCATCCCTCTCGCTCCCTTTATACCCCTGTACATGTGGAGCGTTCAGAGAATCAGCGGAAGTGCCATCGGTCCAACGCGCGCCCTGTCCAACCCCCCAATCAGAGATTGCAAGGGCAACGTTGTAGCCGCCCTTGACTTCCGCCGCGCTGGAACGCATACCAAGCTTGGAATACTGGCGGGAGAAGCACTGTACTGCTATGCCTCTCCCAGCGAAGCTGCTGCACTGAAATTGATTTGCTGCTTATTAAGAAAAACATTGCAGGTGGTCATCACTGATGCAGTGATTGGCTGACTAAGTAGTCAATTACATTTCAGGAGGCAGCTTCTGTGGTGGCAGCCACTCAGAATCTAGGGGGAAGTGTGCATACAGGTTCAGGGGTGTTTTTCAGTATTTAGCCTAGACAGCTGCTCTAAAGTAGCAGTTCAGCCTCCATTAAAGTAATCCATTACATCCCCGATGCTGGACTCAGTTTGGTGAGTAGAAACACCATTGCCAGCTGCTTGATGGTCCCCTGGAGTTCACAGCGAAAGAAAGGGTACGCTGCTTAGTCAGCCAATATGACTTGCAGGCTATGAATAAAGGCCTGCAACAGACAGCAACACCCACCAACGGGAGCAGACTGCTGGGTAATGTATTTGGGGTTTTATATTCATTAAAAACATGTCGCTCCCTAACAGCAACCTGAAGCCTGCCTTTCTCTATGTCACCCCTCCACATGTAGCTTAAAATTAATGTGCTCACATGAAGTAATCTTCGTGTATCAATTACTAGTATCATAGTATCATAGTTAATACGGTTGAAAAAAGACATATGTCCATCAAGTTCATCCAAGTGCCAGGGTTGGGGAAGTATTTATTTTATTTTTATTTACTGATAGCGGTTAAAATTTTCTTCTATATAAGCATCTAATATTTTTTTGAAGATGTCAGCTATTGATGCTGTAACAAGCTTCTGTGGAAGGTTATTCCACATATTTCTAGTTCTTATGGTAAAAAATGCCTCTGGAGGTTGAGGGCCTGATTTATCAAGCATTTATCAAGTTAATCGTGTCCCTCCTTAGACGTCTCCTCTCAAGTCTAAACAGATTTTATTCCAGTAATCTTTCTTTATAACTAAGATCCTTTATTTCTCCGATTAGTTCGGTGGCCCTCCCCTGCACCCTTTCCATAATCAAAGAATCCTTTCTACGAACTGGTGCCCAGAACTGGACGGCATATTCCAGGTGAGGACGCACCAGTGCCTTGTAATGAGGCAAAATTACATCTCTGTCTTGTGATTTCATGCCTCTTTTAATGCATAATAATATATTGGTAGCCTTAGAAGAAGCTGCTTGGCATTACATACTGTTATTTAGCCTGTGGTCTACCAGTACACCCAGATCCTCTCAACTAGTGACTCTCCCAGTTTTACTACCCCAAGGACATATGTGGCCTGCAGATTATTATACTCCAGGACTACATTTCTCTCTCTTCATTGAACTTTATTTGCCAAATAGAAGGACCAGACATTTTCATCTTTTTTCATCTTCTATCTTCAATATACTGCACTGTGCTACATATCACACATTGGTGTCATATGCAAAAATAGAGACAGTGCTCTTAATTCCATCTTCTATGTAATTTATAAACAAGTTGAATTACTATGTTAGATGTTATGAAAGATAAACCATGAACCATGGAGTGTGAAGCCGGGATTCTGAAACAATATTGTCCTTGCAGCTGTCAAGTATGGGTGGGGATCCTCTGATCTCCTATCCCTCCCCTTACACTTTGGATCCCTGTTAATTAACATCCAGTATGTGACCTTTGTTGTAAATTTGAACTACAAAGGTTTTTCCTTCTGTTAGCTAGTCTTATAAGGCCACATTCTATATTTTATTATAATGAACATCATTCTTCGGTGCTAGATGGACAAGAATAAATGTAACCCTCTGCACGCTCATACTAATGAAAAAGCCACTTGTTTAAAGCATGGACACAGGTGGCAATGTATGTATACATTTATTGTTTGTCCATGAAGTGTGGTCACACAGCTCTAGCACCTCCTGACTACTTTAAATTGACTTGATGAGCAGATCCCACCTTATTTTTTGCTCTTAAATGCTAGATGAAATATTATCTGCTATCAAAATATCCTTACAATTCTAGACACAAAACTGTCCCCTCGATTCAAAATGCAAAAGTTAATTGATTTCAGATCGAGAATCGTAAGTTTGGGTGGGTGTTAGTCATTTTTTCCTGTTTTTTTGGCCATTTCCGACTCGCACGAGCCTACGTACGATTTCGTATATGCTCTTACGATCATCGGAAGTTCGTTCCTAAATTGTAGGTTCAAAACGTAAAACTTAAGATCAAAACGTAAAACTTAGGATAATCGGATGTGTTTACGTGTAATTCAGAGAGCAGTTTTCCAACCTCTAAATACGTTTTAAAAGAAAGCCACTTCCGACACCTTTTAGCAGTCGGATTGCTGTTCTTGAACAGGTTTTTTGGCTATGTGGAGGAGTCTGCGCGTCTTGAGCTCCAATGAACTGCATGTATCAGCATGGCCGAGGCCATAAATTGTATGGCAATGCATACCTGATTCATGTATGCCTTATAAAAGCATTTTAATGTGGACCTTAATTAGTCCTTTGCATGTAAACCTTTATTTTGCAATATATTTGCGTTAATTAAAGAAACTTATGTCCTTTGTTATTTATTTTTAAATTGATGTACTAGAATAATATTTTTAGGTTGCATTTATTGGTGTAGTTGTTTACCTTTGCTTTGTTTAATTATTTAAGCACATCTTTGGTCAGATGCATCACACTTACTGAGGAGAGGAGAGCGGGATAAAGTGCAGGATGTGGGTTACTGCTGTATTTTGCACAGACACAGCAGAGCTGGGGGCACGGAAAGGTCAGAAATCAAAGAATGCAGAGCAACACAGTCACAAGGCCCTTTCTGTTTGCAGGCTGCCCGAGAATACCTGAGCCGCCATCTTGGCTGTTTCTAGGCTCATAACATGCTGAAGTTGCTGGGTGTTTTTTAATTTTTGAGAGCAAATCTGTATGTAGAGGGAGTGGGTAACCACACCCAAAATTTTAAGTTGTACCATTTGAAGCCAAAGTATTAAAATTAAATCCACAAGTAAAAAATGCAAGTTAACTAAAAATTAAACAAAGTAAGATTTACTTATGCAAATACATTCATTAATGGTTGGTTACTACAAAATGAATGAAATAAAGAAAAATAAAAGACCAAATATTTAGAATGCACTTTAATGAGGTAAGTTTGTAGTGCGGAGCCGCAAGATCAGAAGGATTTACGTCCAGACAAAAAAGGAAAAAGGGCAAAACCAATGTTGCAACCTGAGAAATGAAACGGAAAATTCAGGATGGAAACTGACATAGGTCTGATTCCCGAACTGCCATACGAACGGACGTACATTTTAGGATAGAAACGTATTAGCTTATAGAATCACTCGCAAGTTCATACGAGCGCACGAGCGTTCGGGAAAAATAGGATGATCGGCACCAAAATCAAAGCTGTTACATGTTTCTTTGAATCGACCCATATGTGTACAAGTTTTACTTGTCATCTATTCATGCAGTTAGTTTTTAAAAATACAATGCAGGCACAACCAAAAATGTTGTATTGCAGCTTTTATTAAGAGGCCGATTCATCAATAGCGCCAGGTAGCGACAGATGAGCGGCTGTAGCGTGATTTTTTCAGCGCCAGCCAGTATTCGCTGTGCTTGGCCGGCATTAGCTTGATGACAGCGACTCAGTCGGTGTGCGGTAATGTTGAATACGGGCTGGGGGGTCGCTGTTTCACAGGTCCAGCGTCTGACAACGAATGGCCAGAGCGAACGGCTAGCTTCATATTCATCAAAAAATCACGCTCCGAATGTGCTGTCGCTGTCCATTCCTTGTTTAAACCCCAGAGCGCTGGCGGCGATCTGTATTAACTAGTTTTTAACCCCTAAACAACCATATTTTTTGAATGTAACATTATACATGTTTTTAGAATCATTTTGTTATATGAATACATTAATCTCAGACCTGTTAGATCAATTCTGCACATTTTTTTTTTTTTTTTTGACTTAAAAATAAATCCTAACATTGCAGAAGTGTTCTCCGATTTTTTGACATTAAAAAAAAAAAAAAAAAAAATTAATACCAATTAATCATGAATAATTATAGATTGCTCCATTGAAATGCATTGGACATCGCCAGGGAGCGACAGCTCATACCTGGCGCTGTGAGGGAATTTGCAGCGGCGCTGTTCGGTCCAGGCGGCTTCATGATGAATGCCGCGCTAGCCGTCGCTCTCGCCGGCGCTAGCCTCATTTTGCTTGATAAATGCGTCATTGTGACCGCCGCCGGGCGTACTTGAGTCGGTAGTCGCCGTTAGCTGCCGCTACCTGGCGCTCGTCAGACACTACCTGGCGCTATCGCTTGATGAATAAGGGCATAAATTACTATATATGTGCATCGGGTTTGTTAATCTAAATCTAAAGCTAAATCTTGAGCTAATGACTACTTTACTAAACTGGAAATGTTAAGTAGATTCTCTTTGACTTTTCGATTAGGGTCCCTAATTGTAAAACATTACCTGACCCTGTAAGTCGACCATTATGTTTAAACCTGAATAATTGCAGATCTGTGGTGAGATGTTTGCAAGAAACAGACTAGAAATAGGATTAAATGCTATCCAGTATAAAATCCAAAATGTATAAAAAATATATACTGTGTATCAGAATCAGTTTATTTTTACCAATTAGCAACAGGCTTCGACTTCCGGTAAAATTCTTCCCATTATAGTTAGATGAGCACTATCGTGAAATTGTGTAATATTAAAAATCTATATAAACATGTCGGCTAATGAGCTAATGAGAGGAGGGGTCACTTATACACCTGAATTGAATTAGACTCCCACCAAGCTTGTAGTTTATTCTCTCCTGGTAGGAATAAAATCAAGAGATGACAGGTTTAGTGTATCAGGGGTGAAAGAACTCATCATCCCTGGTTTCATCTCCCTTCTATTAAAATAAAAAAAAACAAGCCTGGCTGGATATTTCTTGATGCCAGGTATGTAAGTGACCTCCCACCATTCAGCATATTTATATGGATTTTTTTGTTATCATTGGGCCATTTTCCTTTAAAATCATGTTCAGATCCTTTACCAGCCCCTTCTACTTTTAAACTAAGAGGCCGATTCATTAATAGCGGCAGGTAGCGACAGTTGAGCGACTGTAGCGGCATTTTCAGAGCGCCCACTAGTAGTCGCTGTGCTTGGCCGTTGTTCGGTAGTTGATAGTGACTCAGTCGGTTTGCCGTAATGTTGAATATTGGGTGAGGAGTCGCTATTTGACAGGTTCCGCGCTGTATGGGAGCGCATGATAGCGACTGGCCATAGCGACCGGCTCCCACCATATTCATTAACAAATCACGCTAAAAAAATTCTCTCGCTGTAAAATGCATGTTTAAACCCCAGAGCACTGGCGGCGATGGGTTAAAAGTAGTTTTTTAACCCCCAAACAACCATATTTTTGGAAACCAAAAAAAACAAGTTTTTTAAATAATTTTGTAATATGAATACATTAATATCAGACCTGTAATATCAATTCTGTACATTTTTTAAATTTTTTTTTTACCTTATAAAAATTATTTAAAATGGCAGAAGTGGTCACAGAATTTTTCACATTTAAAAAAAAAAAAAAAAATAATAATTAATTATGAATATTTAAAGATTGTTCCATTGAAATGCATTGGAGAGCGCCAGGTAGCGAGAGGTCATACCTGTCGCTGTTCAAGGTCGGACGCTGGCGCTGTGGGCTGAGGCTGGAATAATGATGAATGAGTGGCTATATGGCGCTATCTCAGTCGCTAAGCAGGATTGCCTTGATAAATGTGTGATTGTGGTGGGGAGCCGGCGTTCTCGTGGCAGGGCCCGTCATTACTGGCCGCTCACCAGTCGCTACCTGTCGCTATCTCTTGTTAAATAAGAGCCTAAATCAAAAAAGTTAAAAAAAACAGGAGAAACAAGGCAAGTACTGACAATCAGGTAAAAGAGAGAAAGAAGGACACAAAAGGCAAAAATATATCTAGACTAAAAGAAAGGAAAGTGTAAAAAAAGAGAAAAAGCTAAATGCTGGTGGATGATGAATGAAGTGGGCAAAAGAGAGATAGATGGAATGTGAGAAAGATGTCCTGGGCCACCTGAGAGCTTTCTCTCTAATAAGGGGTCTGAATAGGGACTCCTGGTGCCTCATACAGATTGAAACAGCAACAGCACAACCTGCAGGCTTGCACACCATAAAGGTCGGCCATGCTTCTGGACATGATGCAGAGCTCGCAAAACGATTGTGTCTTCATTTGTTTACTTTTTATTATGAGCGAACGAAAAGAGTTCATTGATACCAACATTTTTAGATTGTTCCAGTTGGTAAAATTGAAAATCAGACTTGTCTCCATTTCACAGAGATGCCTTCTATTTCTTATCTCTGGAAGGTTTTGTTATACATAACCATACAACAGATGGCTATACAGCATAATATCCCCCTGCAGTCATCCCATTTGTGAGGCTCACACTCATGGCCTTGTTGAGTATTTAGTGATGAGCCCGGAGGGCACTCATACAGATCTTCTCTTGTGCTCTGTGATATGCTGATGAAATGTTTTATGCTGTAAATCCCATACACTGTACCTTGTGTCTGTGACTAACTGATTTGCTTCAGGCTTTTTCTGAACAAATGCCTGGGAATGACGATATTTATTTGGTACAAACTTTTGACCTGCATTAAAATTGCAAGTTTGCTGGAGATTGTCATAAATGGCCGGCCTACATAAGATGTGACCCAATCTTCAGGCCTGGTTTACACTGGCGCAATTGCAATCGCAAGGAAATTGTAGCCTATGGTCCTTTTCACACAAAGTTTTTCGCATCAATCCAATTTTGGTAAAACCGTTTGTGATTGAAGGCCATTGAATTTAGGATCCAATTTTGTGCAATATGCTCCATCTGCTATCTCACAGTAAACGTGTGATTGGTAAGTACTATGAGAAGAGCTAGCCTGGAGGGTAATACACCAAAAGGGACTGCATGTCAGAGGCAGTAGCAATAGGCTTAGCTTGCCTAGCATGTACCTAGGCTATTACTAGTGAAGGTCCAGTGTTGATAATAGCGCCCCCAGGCCTGAGGCAGGATGGGGTGGTTAAAACACATTACCTGGCCCCGCAGACCTGTGCAGTCTATTGGCGCTTATGGTGGCAGGCAAATTGAGGCTGCACAAAACATCCTCCACTCTGTGGCTGCTCTTTCCTTTGAAGTTATTGGGTTGCTCTGTGTACTGTACGCTGTGATCAAGGTGGCCTCGCACATGGCTAGAAACTCCGGGGGACAAGTTGGATTGCAGGAACTTGGTAAGGTATTTTTTTTAGTTTGTAGCTAGGAGAGATCTGTGATTATATAAGCAGAGTTATGAACCAGTTTAGCTGTTACTGGCAGTGGAACTAAGGAGAGAGCAGCCTGGGGAAATGAGAACCTGATGCAAGGACTAGGCCAGGCATCAACCATCGAGAGAACTTGTGGAAAAAACTTAAGTCCCAGTTACCAATTTGTTGGTACTGTACTGTGCCCATTGGAGCTGCTAAGTGAAAACCAAGGTCTGGAACTGCTGAATGAAGAATATACGGGGACTGTGCTATTGGACAAGCCAAGCAACATACTGTAGTAATGTGCAGAGCCTTATCAAGATAGGCTAAGGAGATAGCTGTGCAGTGTGTGCAGTCCTCGGGATTGCCCCAGCAAAATTTAGAGTGAATTTCCAGTTGTAGAAAGAGAGTTCTTTTGGATTGTCAGGCAAGGACTGTTGATAGTACTAGCAAGATTTGGTAAAACCAATGTTGGTGGAGACGGCTCAGGTTCACAAGTCATAAAACAGGCCAAGGTCAGCATGGGCAATGTAGGAAACAAGCCAGGTAGTACAAAGAGATAAGGCTAGGAGGGCCAGAATATATATATATATAAAGATTTGAAAAATAAAGGTTGCAGCTGCTTAGGTAAATGTATAACTAACCTGGGAGGTGTCAGGGCAATAACAATAGACAAATCTTTAAGTAGCCAAAGGACGCAACCCTGTTGTCACAGGCAGCAGGTAGTTCTGTAGCGGCCCTGCTGGTGGCAGTGTGCTACATTCAGCATAGTTGCTGCTTTTGGAGTCGCCAGCAGGTGTGCTGTGGAGCTGCCTGGCTAGATGTTCCTAATTACCTCCACCTGAGAAACATGACTGCTGGGCATTAGAACAGTATATGACCGGCAACAGGTGTCACTGGACACATACAAAACCTGCACAAAGTGCACTTAGTTCAGCACCATCTAAGTCGAATACACATATGGGCAAGAGTGTGCCGATTTAAGCATCCCAAATATACAATATACTAAATAAAACACCTTGTGTCCCAGTATACCACAAGAACAGGCACTAGGCAAAAAAGGCACCACTCCTACTCAATTAATAAGCCAACATCTTCGCTAATTATTCTCAATAGTTTAATTCATCAGAAAACTTCATTAAAAAACATAAAGTACATTAATCCTCACAGACATTTAAAAAAGACATACTAATACATAGCCCAACCCAGCAAGAGGAACCCAATTAATCCTAACCATCTGTGTTAATCATACTACAATATTAAAGTGCTATACATGAATATGCAAAAATATAAAAAACTGACAAGGAAATAATCACCTCAGTGAAAACATGGATTAACCTCCTGCTGAGCGGGACAATCAATCACCCATGCGTTCCGTGACGGACTGTCACTTCCTCAAGGTGCCACTTCAAGATGTTGCCCATGCTCCCACTGAAATAGGCTGGGAAAGCACGCCAGCACGTGCCTGCCCCCAACTTCCGGCACACGTCAGCCCCGGCCGGCGGCTGCACTCACGCCGGAAGCGGAACCGGTGTCACTGGGATATTGTCTTTACTCTTCTCTGTTATTCATGCATGCCTTGATTCCTCTCTGTTCGCTGATGGTCCATGTAAACCAGTGTGTGCCAGCTGGAGCCTTTCCTGGTTGTCCTGCTTAGAGGTGAGTGTCCAAGTGAGCACTTTGGGGTACCCAGCCTTGTTTTTCCATACCTGGTGTAAGGTTTCCTTGTTTATAGTTTAGCATGTTAGATTCACTTTTGTATTAATAAACCTTGCGTTTCGAACCCCATAGCGTGAGTCTGGTACCATCCTTGCATTGTCGGCAGGCCCTAGTTGTGGGGCCTCCTGTGACACCTGTTAGCTTCAACATATATCTGCAGAGATCTGTTTAACTAGATTTTTAAGACAGATGATAGGATGGGTTGCTGGCTCACAGGGTTGAGTTCTGTGTAGGCCACAAATATGATTTGCCTAGCAATAGCACCAATATGTAGGGGTGGACTAGGGCCAAAAAAGATAGCCCTGGACTGGCCAGACTGGCCCTGATATACTGTGCCCACTATGCTATGAATACATGGAACCACCCAAAGTCCCATGACCACTGTGCGTGCTGTTCGGGGAAGTCTATGCAGGGACAGAGGACAAGCAGTAACTGAGCTCCACTACTAAGCTCCTGGCTGATCCATGTCCTCAGTGCAGCTCTGCAGAATGATACCAGGGTCACATGACTGCTGATGTCATTTGCCTGAGCTGCGAGGGGCAGGGAGCATGTATAGTAACTGCTTGCCCTCCACCCAGACCCCAGACTTAGCGGCATGCTTTTACTGACCCGCTCTGGAATGTGTGTGGGGGGGGGGGGATCTATAGTGGCTGGCGGGAGATAAAGCGGTAGGTGCTTCCTGTATTTTTTTTGCACCCTGGCCTCAGAGAGTTCTCCCGCTATTCCTAATAATTATAATATAACACTGAGCACATGAAGTTACACTAATCACCATTTATGTGAATTGCCTGCTGGTGCTTGTATAGGATTTAATGATAAACATTTATCTATTTTTAAAGTTAATATTTTGCCATTTCCGTATGTACACTTACTATTTTTTATATAATCTCGTGACATTTTGCTCACCATTCTGATAGTGGCTAGCTCAAAAGAAGTCAGAAAGATAAATGGTGCCATGTTCCCTGTTGCTTGAAAATTCAACCCACTTTTTCATTTATTCTAGCTCCAGACGCCAGTGGCTGGTATCTGTTTGGATTTTTTACACGGAAGTGCGGGCAAGAGCAGATTCGTTCTTAAGCACAAACTTCCATGGATGCGCTGACATCAGCGCAACCACGCTTCCAGGTACACTAAAAACCTAATACATAACCAAATGTGCAGGTGGCTCTCATTGTTTTGCTTGGTGAGCATGCATCCCCAGTGGCATGTACACGCTCCCACACCAACTAATGAGGTTGGGACCGGAGCACACGCCACCGGGGTTACAGGGAATACGCCAGGGTGCGCTCTCCATTCAAGTCTATAAGAGCTGTGAAAGTCATATTCACAGTTTTTTTTTCTGCTTTAAGTAATTTTAGACTAGAGGTCCACTTTAAAGCAACAACATTCTGTGGGTTTATGCTTGTGGGTTGTTATGTAAAACTATGGGCACACTTTCACTAGAGCCACTCTCACAATTCATTTATACACAGCCAACAGCACTTTCTCCTAAATTAATGCAGAATTGGATCTCTCCATTAATCCATTGCCGCATATAAGGGAATGCCCCTAAAAAGTTTACTGTACTGCAGAGTAGATTTGCCCAATAAAGCATTATTTTTACTCACCAGATGGCAGTAATGGGAATCCTGTAGACAGCTCTACGTTCCCTGTGCGTGTCTGTGATGGATGTTTTCTTTACTCCATAAGGCTTGGCAGATAGCTTACTCGGCTGCTCGTGGACTTACGTAGATAAGTTTCAAAAGCTTTAAATACTTCTTACATCAGGAATCTTGACATGTATATTCAATACATCAGGAAACTTGTGATGTAACCCATACAGCAGAAGCAGGTAAAAAGACTGTAGACTGCAGGAGGTAGCAGAAGGTGTGCACTGCCTGGATGCCAAACTAGAAAAGGCTGAGGGAGAGGGGAAGAAGGGAGGAGCTACTTGCATCACAGCAAGACTAAGGGAGTCGGGAAAGAACAAAAGGAATTAAGGGCACACTGCTCAGCCTATGTAAATAAACACTATATTAAGTAGTTACCCCAGGTAATATAAAAAAAACATGTCAAGGGACATGACACCATTAAAAAGTGAACACTCTCCTCCTAACATTTTGTTTCTTTTTAAATTGTGTTCAGAGATCTCCCTCAAGTCTCTACATTAGCTGGAATATACTATGAGACATCTGTAAATTTAATAAAGAATGTGGACAGATGCCCCCTTTAACAGTTTAGTTTGTTGCACTCTTAGAGAAATCCAGGCATACATTCTGGGATACAGTAAGGCAAAGCAATTCCTTTTATTCCTGGTGTATCACATGATTTGATTCTAATTGCCTTTTCACAGATGCATGATGAAGGAAAATGTCAAGTGCAAGAAAAATCTTAGAGTGTGTTTGGCGTGTTATGCTGAGTGCTGTACTCCAGACTTAACTCAATACATTGGCACATTCCTCCAAGTGGGAACCTTGTGTTTAGTGACAGGATATCTATAAAAATGTATATATCTGTAAACAATACATGGGGCTTGGTGCATGTGTAATGGGTAGAGGTCAGAATCAATAAAATAAATATATATGTGAACATTCCCTCCCTTTCCATTACACCATTTCATATTTCTATCTCTGCATTGTATGTTTTATTGGCTAATAAAGGTGAAATAAACCCTCAGTAAGGCACTTATCTCTGTGCTGATTATTTCCTTTTGCTTGTACTGAAATTAGAGCAATAAAGTTAATGAAGCATGCTGCTATTAACATGTTACTGTGAACAAGATGGCGCTGGGGAGCTGGACAACGCCTTAGGGGGGCCAGCCCCCAGGCGTTACTAAACATTCCTAAGAATATGATTTGTGTGTTCTATGTTTTTTACTTTAGTATAAAATAAAGTGTCGCTGGGAGGAGTGAGCAGAAAGAGCTTTCCGTGTAGAGTAGAATACGCTGTCAGTCTGTGTCCTTCGTTACGCATATATCTTCACTCTTCACCCTTAGATTATATTGGTCTTTATCACATGTGCTTGAGAATGCCCAATAAAATCTGCCCAAAGTCTTCAAAAGTAGGCTCAGGGGGTTTCCCAGGGATGGGGTACTTGTAGCAGTCACTGGTGGTCACTCTTGACTCTGGTAGGCAGAAGAAGGGACTCAAACACAGGCCAAGAGCAGTTTCAACTGAGGGATGCCTCTCCCTTTATTCAGACACAGACAGATAGTTCATCCTTGCATCACAAACAACTTCATGTTACACTTCAGGTCGGTCTCCCTTAAGTCCCGAACTTCAACTACTCCTTTGGATGGCAAGATCTCTCCCTGCACCAGCTGCTCGCTGCTTTGGTACGCCGCGCTGGGTCCCCAGCTACCCCTGCTTGCTCCACTACATTAGGCTGCTATTACCAGGGCCCACTTCCCACGCTCGTACATTAGGGATCCTTACATCTCTCAGCTCTCTCTGACTAGAACTCTCTAGAACTCCCTAGCCCCACCCCCTCTGTTCCATTTTCCCTCCTGAAAGTAACCAATCTGGTTACTTTCTGTGTACAGGGAGGCCTTTCACTTAAACTATCTATTCTATTTCTTATCCTATCTACTGGCCATTTAATGTAATTACAGCTACTATAGTTTAATCTAATCCACCGCCCATCGAGGGTATCCCCCATTCTCTTTGGACCCCCTTCCCAGGTGTACTCCTAGCCAGGGACAGCATGCCGCAGAAATCTCATTATCGCTGTTTCAATGAACCAGACGAGTTATTTAGATTAGAATGTCCCCTTAAGAAAGATTGTTTTCAACTATGAATGATAGTTTCTTCGTACCAAGGCGATCTTGTGGTGATCCTAATCTGTGAGGAGTATAATGACAATATTATATTCCATCTCTGATATGCCCGAGACTCCTGGCATAAGGAACCTCAGTAACAATAGCTTTTCCAGGAACAGAAAAAGACCTTATAAGGAAAGCTTAGCATACCTCATGCTTCGCATGGCTCACAACGGGAGGCCCTGGCTTCAAAGACCCAATGATGATTCAACTTACACCTCCACTAGCCACAGTAAAAGCTGGCAGGATACTGCTTGCACTCAAAGAGGATTTCACAGCCTAAACCCCAGTCGCAGAGGTGCCAATATTTTTAAAGAATTACAAGTTTTCAGTGCACATACCTCACAATCTGATGACATATTTAAAATCTGCAAATCCTAATGGCCACAGGTGTATGCTTCATATCATCCTAGAGGGGAGTTATGGAAAATTTTTGGATGTGCAGCATCTGACTGAGTGTCAGAACCAGTGTCCTACAACTTTCCAGAAAAAAGTTATACTCTATATTAGTTTTTAAGGATTTTTTAGCTAAGGGGAATCGGCTACAACCCCCATAAATAAAGGTCTCAGTGCTTAAAGTGTTTGGCAAGTCAAAAGTTAAAAAATATATATTAGTAGCTTACATTTCATTGAGTGGCTTCAACACTGTTCTTCCTCTTCTGTCTGTCTCTTTAGTGAGGAAAATCACTTCCTTATTCAGCTTTCAGTCCCAACCCCTCCACTCCCTGCCCAGACTGGCTGCCTCTCTCTGCAGCTCTGAAACCCCTCTCTAATCTCATACTCACCACAATGTGCTTACATCACATAGCTGTTGCCACACCCACTGTTTTTTATTTTTTTCTCTGCATCTCCAATGCTCTAAGACATTTAAAGATAATTTAGGGACTACAGGGTCTTTTTGAAAACGGATTGAAGTTTAGAACACTACAACATGTAGTCCAAGACAATCCCCTCGATTCAAAGAGCAAAAGTTAATTGATTTCGGATCGAGAATCGTAAGTTTGGGTGGGTGTTTGTCATTTTTTCCTTTTTTTTTGGCCATTTCGTATTCGCACGAACGTTCGCGCATAGACGTATATGAACATACGCTTTCCGGACGTCAATCGTATATTTTGCGTTAGTTCGTGTGTTTTTCCCGTCCAAATCGTATTTTTTAGGTCCGATCCTATTTTTTACGTGCTTCACATGGGCTTGCGACCAATTCAGAGAGGTGATTGCTAATTGTTTTGAAGCCCATTAAAGAGCTGCTTCCAGAAATGTTTGCCGGCAGCTATTTGGCCTCGGGAGTAGGATGGAGAGGAGCGAGTTTGTGGCACATCAAGGGCTTATGCTTTTTGGCATCGATTTGATCCGGATGTCTGAGAGCAGATTGCCCCTGCGTCGTCGCATGAACATCGATAGCATGAATGATGTTGAGCTGTTTGAGCTGACCAGGCTTAATCGCGCTTCCCTCCATAAATTATATAGTGAGCTGCGGCCATGGTTAGCCCGCACCACAAGGAAGGGGCATGCAATTTCAGGTATGACCAAGATGCTTGGCTGCCTGCAATTTTTGGCGAACGGCTCGTTCCAGAGGCTGGGTGCCCTCTCCGTGGGGATGTCACAGCCTACGCTGAGCCGCGCACTATCCAAATTTTTGGAAGGCATGGCTGCCATAACTCCCAAATATATTTTTTTCCCGGATGATATGGCAGCCAGAAACGCCATTAAGCTTGGTTTTTATAAAGTGGCCGACATGCCCAACGTAATTGGTGCTGTTGACTGCACACATGTGGCACTCGTACCTAGGGCATCCGACGAATATATATATAGGTATATATTTTGGGTTTGGGTTATTATGGGGCCCAACGTGTAATGTAACCTATTTTCCTTGGCGGCAGCATATTTTTGTTTGGCCTTTTGTGTACATGCCTTATTTAGGCTTCTCATTTGTTGTTTGAATTTGTGTGCAGACATGTTTTTTTTTCTAAATGTTTTTTGCCCTTATCACTTACCCTTTTTTTTTGTTTTTGCCTTAAGGAATCGAAAAATGGGACACTCCCTTAATGTCCAGGCCGTGGTGGGGCCGGACATGCGTTTCCTGAGTGTCCTTGCCGGCTACCCTGGATCGTCGCACGACTCCTATATCCTGAGACGATCTGGGTTGTTTAGGAGATTTGAGTCTGGGGAATTTTCGGGTGCATGGCTGCTTGGTAAGTGTGTCCTATTTTTGGTTACTGATATTTCCCAGGAATCTGTATTGTTTGCCTATTTTAGCTTTCTAATTCTTGTCAGAAACACGAACCAGCATTTTTTTGGGGGGGCTTTTGTGGATTGTATTTTGTTTTTCAACCAAACGCTTTGCTCACTTTGTGCTTCTGTTTTTTTTAACTTTGGTTAGGATGTCTGTAACTTCCATGTCCAAAAATATATTGGGTAGCAGATTGTCCCGAAGTATCTGCTAGTTTTTTGTCCTTTTGTAGTATTGGTCTTGCAACGCCAAAGTGGACTTAAACTGCATACAGTGCATTCTTTATCGAAATGGTGTGGGCCCCTCAGCAGCATCCTAATTGTAACATTTGCGAAGCCAGAATCAAAAACATATTTCTAAAAAGCCTTGTCCGTGCAGATGTTTTTTTATTCTTGGCTTTATTTAAGCTGCATTTTTAGTTATGTACTACATTTGGCCCAATAGTGTTTTTTCTAATGTGCCCTGGGTGTCTTTTTTGGCCCTTTAGCTTACCTCATTTTGATATATGTCAAATTGTTTGTGTTTGTTGTCTTGCAATGTGTTAATTTTTGTTATTTAATTGTCTTGTTAAGGTGATTCCGGTTACCCACTTCTCCCCTGGCTCATGACGCCTGTGCTGCGGCCCCAGGATGCCTCTCAGGAAGCCTACAATCGTGCGCACCGCAAGACCAGGGCTGTTGTTGAGAGGGCATTTGGACTGTTGAAGACACGTTTTCGTTGTTTGGACCATACCGGGGGCGCCCTGCAATATGCTCCTAACAAAGTGATAGACATCATAATGGCATGTGCTGTTCTGCATAATTTTGCCATTCAAGAACGTGTCCCCCGTTATGTGGATGTTCTGCCCTCTACAGCCCGAGAAGATGATGGTGACAATTATGTGGGCCCACCCAGTGAGTCTGGCCAATCAGTGAGAGCAAATTTGATATTGCAGCATTTTAGTTAAAGCCTTTTTTTGGCTTGCCATTCTGTGTGTGTGTATTTGCCTTTATTTTCAAATATTTGTTTGGCCGTAATGTGGCATTACCTTAAATAAATACACAATTTCCCTTAATTGTTGCCTAATGTTTTTCCTGGTGTTTACTTAGATTGATCTTTGCATTTTTACACCTCTTAACCAAAAATGTATCTGCTTTAGCCCAAGGTGATGTTAAATGTGTTTCAACTCAAAACGCAACAAGTATTGTAAGTTTGAAATTTTTTTACTTTTTGCACTTTGATTGGTGGTGCATAACAAATAAAAATCCACATACAACTGTGGCTCAAAAACCAAGAAGGTATTAACATTAAATCTACCACATCTACACCTGGAAGAGAGTGGCACAACCAAACAAGGACACCCAGTCCAAAGGCCAGCCTAGTCCAGTCATTAATATTGCCTGTGCCAAGGGATATTTGGGCATGGCCATAATGTCACACAAACATGTCTGCAAACAGGAGGAGCACAAACCAACAAACCAAACAAATGTCAAAAGCCATAATTGGCACATGATAGTTGCCAACTAGACAGCACATAGACCTATGGCATTGGCTAGTGGCCTTAATCATTACTCTAAGGAGCTCTATGGGAGCAAATACAAAACACAACCTGCATGTGAAACACAAAATGGATTGTTTGAAACCTCAAAGGACAAGTAAATACAGTGGGGGGAAGAGAAAAGATGTCCCACACATTCATGGATTAATAGGGTGGCTGCCCATAAAACCCAGGTGGAGGTCCGTGGGGATGGGACCTAACCTGGGCCATGGTTGCATTGTGAATTTGCAACTGCTCCATAATGTTTCTCTGCATATTGGTCATCTCAGCCATGGCTGACTGGATGCCATTACTTGCATTGACCATGTTGCTGTTGAGGGTCCGAAACTCCGCGAGGATGCCCTGTAAGGTGTTAGTTACTGTAGGTTGACCATATCGGCATGCCTTTCCTCCCGCTCAGTTACGAGCTGTGCCTCAAAAGAGTCCCTCTCTTGGTTCCATAAATCAAGCAGGGCACTGTGCCTCCCCTGGGAAATTGTGCGGCGTAATGGAGTCCGCCGCACAATTACCCTGGCTCTTGGGCGTGCCCTGCCGCGTTGTGTCGTCCCCTCAACAGCAACAGGCATGCTTGGCAAATCCTCAGCAGCAGAGTGAACACTGGGGACTGTTGTGTCAGTCTCCCCATGTGCATGCACAATGGATGCAGATTCACTCTGCTGCTGAGGATTGGCCAGAGAAACATTAGGGAGCAGTTGCAGATTGGGACCCAGGGGGAGGTCATCGGACGTGGCCAGCAGGGATACATCATCTTCCTCCATTTCCTGGATCTCTTCCATGAGTGTGTGGGTCTGTAGGGACATATAAAAAAAAAGGTTAAGTTGGCGTCCCAAATTAGGATTCCATCAGTTTAACACATGCTTAAGCACTTGGTAGTATTTTGGGTACTAAATAAACTTACCGGAAAACTCGGATCTGGGCTCCTATGCTGTACGGACCTGGTAGGCATAATCAAACTGGGGGGTGAGTTTACACTTGCTGAGGGGTCATGCTGGGCTGAAGAAGAGAAAACAAAACAAGGTAAACACACACATAAGCATTGTTTGGGTAGGTAATAAAACAAGCCACTATTTCTAATATTAAGCAACTCTACAGCAATGGGTCCAATTGGTAAAATACACTCAATTTAACATATGTGCAATGGATCGAGTAAACTGCTAACTGACCTCAGTTCGAAGTCAGGAAGTGTACCCAGTCAGCATACAACTTGCAGAGCAACTATTTTGAGTTTGACTACCATTCTCTAGGTCAGGGGTACTCAACCACTTCTTGTAAAGGTCCATTTAAAGGTATCCGGTGAGAGGTGAAGGTGCGGCCATGGGGCTGTCGCAGGGGGTGTCTAGTTAGAAATCAGCACACTGGGGGAGGGGCTAGAGATTGCCAAGTGCAAACTAATAAAGGCTGCTTGCCCTTGCTGGGCTGGATGGGGCAGAGCTGAGGGGACAGGGATTGGATGGCTAAAGCTGGGAGGACAGGAATGGATGGTAATGGGATGGATGGAGCAAATCTGTTAGGAATGGATGGGGCTGATGTGGGGGGGGCAGATGTTGGGACAGGGGCAGATGGGGCAGAGCTGGGGCAGCGGGACAGGATTGGACAAAGAGAATGATGCACCAAGTTAGTGTGTACCTTGCAATGCCACTTCCTGTGCAGTACTTCATATTGCAATGCTAGGTTTCATGGAGCCATGACATTGGCCGGGAGACTAAGCACTACATCGCCGATCAAGGGGGCAGCTCTGAGCACGTCAACACAGAAGTAACTGAGTGCAGGGCTGTCTGGGCAGGGGTCCGGGAATCTGGTGCCAAGGTCCGCATTGGGACCCCGGGCCGCCAGTTGAGTATCGCTGCTCTAGGTCAGATATGTTTGGGGGTGTTGAATTAAATTGTTACCTCAAACACAACTCACACAACAAATAGCCAACACATCCCTAATGATGTGTGTTTTGTGATTGAGTCCAAATATATCACTTTTCTTCATAAACTTCGTTACTTCACACATAATTAGTGTTAATTGTTATTTTACATAATGTATGTGGTCCGAAATGTGTGATTCACGGGGACCAAAACAGGACACAAACATACCGTCATCTTGGTACTAGTGAACTTTAATTTTCTGGGCAAACAGGCAAACATGCAGATTAAGAGTACTCACCTTGTGTACGGGTCGGTGAGTCTGTGTCCCTTAGATCCGCATGGCCACCGACCGCGACAGGATGGAGAAGGCCCAGCACAATCTCCTCAGCAGGTGTAAACTCCAGTTTGGTTGGAAAGCCACCTCCAGTTTTCATGCTGAAATGAAAAAATAGTTTGGTACCCAGAAAAGGTGCATACAGTACATCCTAATCATTACATTTGGAGACATCATTTATTTACCTGTAATTATGCCTTTTAATTTCTTTTTGACGTACAGCATATTTGAGATCCGAAATTTTCTTCTGGATTTGGGCCACATCTTTCCTCTCTTCCCCCGCTGCATTTACTTGTCGTAGGATGGTTTCAAACAATTCCATCTTGCGCTGCTTAGTGGTGTGTTTTGATTTGCTCCCATAGAGCTCGTCATAGTATAATGTAAGGCCACTAGCCAATGCCATATTTTGGTCATGGGAGAATCTCCCACTCAAATGTCCGCGCCGCAATGTGCGGACAGATGTTTGGCTTGGGTGCTCCTCCATGTGTGCAGACACATGTGGTGACATTATGGCCTGGGGCTGTGTAGGGGAATGGAAGGATTGCTGGCTTCCCAATGACTGGACTGGACTGGCCAAGGGACTGGGTGTTCTTGCGTGGCTGGCCACCGAACTTCCAGGTGTAGATGTGGTCCGGGTGGCCATTCTTTGGCCTCTTGGGGGGCTATGTTCCCGGCTGGTGCCAGGTCGGGGGCTATGTTCCCGGCTGGTGCCAGGTCGGGGGCTATGTTCCCGGCTGGTGCCAGGTCGGGGGCTATGTTCCTGGCTGGTGCCAGGTCGGGGGCTTCGGGCCCTGCTGCGGGGCCTGGATGCTCTTCGGGCCCTGCTGCGCGGCCTTGATGGGCTTCGGGCCCTGCTGTGGTGCCTGGATGGTGTTCTGGGCCTGCTGCGGGGCCTGGATGTTGTTCTGGGCCTGCTGCGGGGCCTTGCTGGGCTTCGGGCCCTGCTGTGGTGCCTTGCTGGGCTTCTGGCCCTGCTGCGGGGCCTGGATGGTGTTCTGGGCCTGCTGTGGTGCCTTGCTGGGCTTCTGGCCCTGCTGCGGGGCCTGGATGGTGTTCTGGGCCTGCTGTGGTGCCTTGCTGGGCTTCTGGCCCTGCTGCGGGGCCTGGATGGTGTTCTGGGCCTGCTGCGGGGCCTTGCTGGGCTTCGGGCCCTGCTGTGGTGCCTTGCTGGGCTTCTGGCCCTGCTGCGGGGCCTGGATGGTGTTCTGGGCCTGCTACGGGGCCTGGGTTGGCTACGTGCCCGGCTTGAAAGCAAGGGTGGTGTGGGCTCCCTTGGGCGGCCTCTTCTGGGGGCAGAGGTGGTGGTGGCTGCTGTGGCCTGTTTTTTGGCCGCAGGGGCACGTGCCTTTGGGGCCCTTTTTTGGGAAAGGGAGGGTCCAGTGTCCCTTGGTGGGGCCGAGGTGGTACTTGCCTTCTGGGCCCTTAGCTTCTTGGGTCCTTGCTGGGACCTGGTGGTTGGGCCCTCAGAGGTCTGCCTTGGCTGGGCGCATTTAGCTGCTGCCTTTTTGGGTGCCATTTTCGCAAAAAGCTCAAAGAGAATGAGCTTTGGGTGCAGGGACCTTTAAATCATGCGCCCAGCGTCTGACGCCTATGCGCACGACTACACGCTCGTACGGACGTACGTTCGTGCGGAACCAGGAAACCGCTGGGGTTTCACTTATCTGCTGCCTTGAAGAAGCATAAAGATGGCGCCCACTATCTTCACCCGTCAACAGGAAGAGATCCTCATGCTGGTAAGTGCCTTGCTCTGCCTTTTAAGCTAATACTGACTGATGTACTAAATGTAAATGATGCGTTTGGAATGTTTAAGAACAGGCTCCTCACACTTCATCCTCAAGGGCCGAGCCAGGCCACGTTTTCACCTCTCTATGCTGATGTCCTAATTAGGGCAATTGCTCTGGCTTAGCACCAGTTAATTAACCTGTGGAGTAGCGTGGCTAGCTGTCAAACCTGGCCTGTCTCGGACCTTGATGTGGATGTTTGAGGACCACTGTTTGCCTAAGACCTCAAAACACAACGGCAAGCCACACACGTGGGCAAAAAGACAGAAACCGGGCCTTCAGCGTGATTGACTAAAAAGCAATAAAACCTAAAAAACGAGTACACAGCCTATGACATTTCCAAATGTGCCATTTGAAGCCAATAACTTATTAGTCTTGCCTCCACTGGCCTGAAACTCTGCTCAAGAATGTAAGAGATGCGCGCAGCCATCTGTACTCAGAAGCATCACACTTACTGAGGAGAGGTGAGTGGGATAAGGTACAGGGGGGTGGGTTATAGCTGTGCTTTGCTCAGACACAGCAGAGCTGTGGTCATGGGAAGGTCATCAGTCCAAGAATGCAGAGCAGCACACACACTTACAGTTTGCATGCACTTCCTGTTTGCAGGCTGCCTGCAAAGAAGGCATTTTACATAAGCCGACATCTTGGATGTTCAAACCATCCTAACATGCCAGGCAGGTGGCCTGATTTGTAATGTTGGCTATCTGTATGTACATGGTGTGTGAAACATATAACATAAGTCCAGACTCTGAATCAGAGTGAACGTCCGCTTTAAGGCACTCCCCAAAAATGGCTGGCACTCTAAATGTGTGTGTTAATGACATGACATTCGCAACTTGTGATGCAACACATATGGCTCTGTGTGTAAAAGTAAAAGCTCTGTGTCCATTATGTTTTTCAGATCATGCTTCAGCGCCGGTATGACTTCGCGCCCAATGTTTGCGAAAAAAGGGACATCACCCGGGAGATCATCGCGGAAATCCACCGTGTCACCAGCACCACCTTCACTCACACCCAGATAATGCAGCATTGGTCGGACCTGAAACGTCTACACATGCCCCGGGTGCGGAGGTTTTTTGGGATCCATTTCCCAAGTAAGTACAAAGCGATAGCATGGTATATGTTCCAAATGTATAAGTTATGCCTTTATTTATAATGACTTTTCTTTGTTAGTGTTCGAAATGGATTTCAGAATTCGCCGCACCCGGAGGCGCACAGGCCGACCAGTGCTGCATGCTTCTGCATCTGTGAGTGAAGGTGGTGGATCTCCCGGGCGACGGACCTACCCCTCCTCTGTGGCCTCCTCAGACCAGCCCCTGGACCTTACCACAGAGGAGGGGCCCAACCGCGTGGGCGTGGAGTCATACCCGGCCAGGCATGGGGAAGGCTCTGGTATGTCACTCTTCATGTATATGCACAAAGATATACATGCAAGGCAAAAAAGTGCTCCTTTATTATGTATTTGTAGATGCTTCGGGAGCGGGTGAGGTAGTGGAGGAGGAGGCAGCAGAGATGCTGGAAGTTGATCCTGGCGAAGGTGAGTGATGTCAGCCAGACTGGGAGCCAGATATGTTGGGAATAGTGACTCTATACAACTACTAACCAAATGTCACATGTTTCTCCAGGGACTTCTTCACAGCATAGCCAGGACCAAGGGCATCCTGTTGGCCCCAACCAGCCATCTGTCGGCCACCAACAAAGTAAGTAGCCATGCCATTATTCAGATTTATGTGTTTTTAGCTAATAACACACACATAACTAAAGGCGTAGCCAATGTATAGTTAACACTTTCATGTGGGCACTTCGTTAGCTTAAAGCGGACCCTAACTCGTATTAAGAGCCTAGCTAATAATTATCCCACACACTGTACATACAGATTGCGAACATTCCAAAACAGGCTACCGGCATCTACTGCATGTTAGGAGCCTTTAAACATCCAAGATGGCGGCATATGGAATGCGCAATATTTACAGGCAGCATGGCATACAGATTTAAAAAAGTAAGGTGCTGCCATGCATTGTGGGACTGCTGACCTTTCCCTGAACCCAGCTATGCTCTGTATTACCAAAGCACAACTGTAACCTACTCCCCTGTACTTTATCCCACTCTCCTCTCCTCATTAAGTGTTATGCTTCTGAGTCCAGATGGCGGCGCAGTAATCAAAAATCCACCAAAATGTACTTAGATCTGGTGCAGAATCATTTGGGAATAGTTATTGATTCTCATTAAATAATGTTGAAGGTCCGGTTTAAGGAGTTTCAATACTTACCTGTGGGAAATGCATTAACTTTATCCCTTAGAAGAATGACATATGTCATGCATTTACATGTATTTGATTAACCCAAAATCTATTCCCAGCATACAAACCGGTCTGGTACTGCTGCTGGCCATACAGGCGACGTTGGGGCCAACAGAAGAAGAAGAGGAGGAGGATTAGTGCCCTTGGTCCTGGCTAATTTTGTAAAATAGTTTTAAAGTAGCTTTTAGTGTAAATAATTTTATACTTTTAAAAACAAAAAAAAAAAACAATTTTAACATTTTAAAATGTTTTAAAAAAACAAAAAACAACCAAAAAAAAAAAATTTATAATAAATAATATTTTAAGCCTTTATAAATGTGTCATTTCTAATATGCGCCCAAAAAGACATTTACACAAACACGAAAATACATGCTTAGAAACATATAGACATATGTACATTATGTGGTTTGGGTAAGTTTTAGGGTCGTCCAAATGAAGAAGGATGCAAGCGCTAAGGGGTTTGGGTAAGTTTTAGGGTCCGAGAAATGAAGAAGGATGCAAGCGCTAAGGGGTTTGGGTAAGTTTTATGGGCGTCCAAATGAAGAAGGATGCAAGCGCTAAGGGGTTTGGGTAAGTTTGAGGGTCGTCCAAATGAAGAAGGATGCAAGCGCTAAGGGGTTTGGGTAAGTTTTAGGGTCGTCAACATGAAGAAGGATGCAAGCGCTAAGGGGTTTGGGTAAGTTTGAGGGTCCGAGAAATGAAGAAGGATGCAACCGCTAAGGGGTTTGGGTAAGTTTGAGGGTCGTCCAAATGAAGAAGGATGCAAGCGCTAAGGGGTTTGGGTAAGTTTGAGGGTCCGAGAAATGAAGAAGGATGCAAGCGCTAAGGGGTTTGGGTAAGGTTTAGGGTCCGAGAAATGAAGAAGGATGCAAGCGCTAAGGGGTTTGGGTAAGTTTGAGGGTCGTCCAAATGAAGAAGGATGCAAGCGCTAAGGGGTTTGGGTAAGGTTTAGGGTCCGAGAAATGAAGAAGGATGCAAGCGCTAAGGGGTTTGGGTAAGTTTTAGGGTCGTCAACATGAAGAAGGATGCAAGCGCTAAGGGGTTTGGGTAAGTTTTAGGGTCCGAGAAAGGAAGAAGGATGCAAGCGCTAAGGGGTTTGGGTAAGTTTTAGGGTCCGAGAAAGGAAGAAGGATGCAAGCGCTAAGGGGTTTGGGTAAGTTTGAGGGTCGTCCAAATGAAGAAGGATGCAAGCGCTAAGGGGTTTGGGTAAGGTTTAGGGTCCGAGAAATGAAGAAGGATGCAAGCGCTAAGGGGTTTGGGTAAGTTTGAGGGTCCGAGAAATGAAGAAGGATGCAAGCGCTAAGGGGTTTGGGTAAGTTTTAGGGTCGTCCAAATGAAGAAGGATGCAAGCGCTAAGGGGTTTGGGTAAGGTTTAGGGTCAGAGAAAGGAAGAAGGATGCAAGCGCTAAGGGGTTTGGGTAAGTTTTAGGGTCGTCCAAATGAAGAAGGATGCAAGCGCTAAGGGGTTTGGGTAAGGTTTAGGGTCGTCCAAATGAAGAAGGATGCAAGCGCTAAGGGGTTTGGGTAAGTTTTAGGGTCGTCCAAATGAAGAAGGATGCAAGCGCTAAGGGGTTTGGGTAAGTTTTAGGGTCGTCCAAATGAAGAAGGATGCAAGCGCTAAGGGGTTTGGGTAAGTTTTAGGGTCGTCCAAATGAAGAAGGATGCAAGCACTAAGGGGTTTGGGTAAGTTTGAGGGTCCGAGAAATGAAGAAGGATGCAAGCGCTAAGGGGTTTGGGTAAGTTTGAGGGTCCGAGAAAGGAAGAAGGATGCAAGCGCTAAGGGGTTTGGGTAAGTTTGAGGGTCCGAGAAAGGAAGAAGGATGCAAGCGCTAAGGGGTTTGGGTAAGTTTTAGGGTCGTCCAAATGAAGAAGGATGCAAGCGCTAAGGGGTTTGGGTAAGTTTTATGGGCGTCCAAATGAAGAAGGATGCAAGCGCTAAGGGGTTTGGGTAAGTTTTAGGGTCCGAGAAATGAAGAAGGATGCAAGCGCTAAGGGGTTTGGGTAAGTTTTAGGGTCGTCCAAATGAAGAAGGATGCAAGCGCTAAGGGGTTTGGGTAAGTTTGAGGGTCCGAGAAATGAAGAAGGATGCAAGCGCTAAGGGGTTTGGGTAAGTTTTATGGGCGTCCAAATGAAGAAGGATGCAAGCGCTAAGGGGTTTGGGTAAGTTTTAGGGTCCGAGAAATGAAGAAGGATGCAAGCGCTAAGGGGTTTGGGTAAGTTTGAGGGTCCGAGAAATGAAGAAGGATGCAAGCGCTAAGGGGTTTGGGTAAGGTTTAGGGTCCGAGAAATGAAGAAGGATGCAAGCGCTAAGGGGTTTGGGTAAGTTTTAGGGTCGTCCAAATGAAGAAGGATGCAAGCGCTAAGGGGTTTGGGTAAGTTTTAGGGTCGTCCAAATGAAGAAGGATGCAAGCGCTAAGGGGTTTGGGTAAGGTTTAGGGTCGTCCAAATGAAGAAGGATGCAAGCGCTAAGGGGTTTGGGTAAGTTTTAGGGTCGTCCAAATGAAGAAGGATGCAAGCGCTAAGGGGTTTGGGTAAGTTTTAGGGTCGTCCAAATGAAGAAGGATGCAAGCGCTAAGGGGTTTGGGTAAGTTTTAGGGTCGTCCAAATGAAGAAGGATGCAAGCACTAAGGGGTTTGGGTAAGTTTGAGGGTCCGAGAAATGAAGAAGGATGCAAGCGCTAAGGGGTTTGGGTAAGTTTGAGGGTCCGAGAAAGGAAGAAGGATGCAAGCGCTAAGGGGTTTGGGTAAGTTTGAGGGTCCGAGAAAGGAAGAAGGATGCAAGCGCTAAGGGGTTTGGGTAAGTTTTAGGGTCGTCCAAATGAAGAAGGATGCAAGCGCTAAGGGGTTTGGGTAAGTTTTATGGGCGTCCAAATGAAGAAGGATGCAAGCGCTAAGGGGTTTGGGTAAGTTTTAGGGTCCGAGAAATGAAGAAGGATGCAAGCGCTAAGGGGTTTGGGTAAGTTTTAGGGTCGTCCAAATGAAGAAGGATGCAAGCGCTAAGGGGTTTGGGTAAGTTTGAGGGTCCGAGAAATGAAGAAGGATGCAAGCGCTAAGGGGTTTGGGTAAGTTTTATGGGCGTCCAAATGAAGAAGGATGCAAGCGCTAAGGGGTTTGGGTAAGTTTTAGGGTCCGAGAAATGAAGAAGGATGCAAGCGCTAAGGGGTTTGGGTAAGTTTGAGGGTCCGAGAAATGAAGAAGGATGCAAGCGCTAAGGGGTTTGGGTAAGGTTTAGGGTCCGAGAAATGAAGAAGGATGCAAGCGCTAAGGGGTTTGGGTAAGTTTTAGGGTCGTCCAAATGAAGAAGGATGCAAGCGCTAAGGGGTTTGGGTAAGGTTTAGGGTCAGAGAAAGGAAGAAGGATGCAAGCGCTAAGGGGTTTGGGTAAGTTTTAGGGTCGTCCAAATGAAGAAGGATGCAAGCGCTAAGGGGTTTGGGTAAGGTTTAGGGTCGTCCAAATGAAGAAGGATGCAAGCGCTAAGGGGTTTGGGTAAGTTTTAGGGTCGTCCAAATGAAGAAGGATGCAAGCGCTAAGGGGTTTGGGTAAGTTTTAGGGTCGTCCAAATGAAGAAGGATGCAAGCGCTAAGGGGTTTGGGTAAGGTTTAGGGTCGTCCAAATGAAGAAGGATGCAAGCGCTAAGGGGTTTGGGTAAGTTTTAGGGTCGTCCAAATGAAGAAGGATGCAAGCACTAAGGGGTTTGGGTAAGTTTGAGGGTCCGAGAAATGAAGAAGGATGCAAGCGCTAAGGGGTTTGGGTAAGTTTGAGGGTCCGAGAAAGGAAGAAGGATGCAAGCGCTAAGGGGTTTGGGTAAGTTTGAGGGTCCGAGAAAGGAAGAAGGATGCAAGCGCTAAGGGGTTTGGGTAAGTTTTAGGGTCGTCCAAATGAAGAAGGATGCAAGCGCTAAGGGGTTTGGGTAAGTTTTATGGGCGTCCAAATGAAGAAGGATGCAAGCGCTAAGGGGTTTGGGTAAGTTTTAGGGTCCGAGAAATGAAGAAGGATGCAAGCGCTAAGGGGTTTGGGTAAGTTTTAGGGTCGTCCAAATGAAGAAGGATGCAAGCGCTAAGGGGTTTGGGTAAGTTTGAGGGTCCGAGAAATGAAGAAGGATGCAAGCGCTAAGGGGTTTGGGTAAGTTTTATGGGCGTCCAAATGAAGAAGGATGCAAGCGCTAAGGGGTTTGGGTAAGTTTTAGGGTCCGAGAAATGAAGAAGGATGCAAGCGCTAAGGGGTTTGGGTAAGTTTGAGGGTCCGAGAAATGAAGAAGGATGCAAGCGCTAAGGGGTTTGGGTAAGGTTTAGGGTCCGAGAAATGAAGAAGGATGCAAGCGCTAAGGGGTTTGGGTAAGTTTTAGGGTCCGAGAAAGGAAGAAGGATGCAAGCGCTAAGGGGTTTGGGTAAGTTTTAGGGTCGTCCAAATGAAGAAGGATGCAAGCGCTAAGGGGTTTGGGTAAGTTTTAGGGTCCGAGAAATGAAGAAGGATGCAAGCGCTAAGGGGTTTGGGTAAGTTTTAAGGTCGTCCAAATGAAGAAGGATGCAAGCGCTAAGGGGTTTGGGTAAGGTTTAGGGTCCGAGAAATGAAGAAGGATGCAAGCGCTAAGGGGTTTGGGTAAGTTTGAGGGTCCGAGAAATGAAGAAGGATGCAAGCGCTAAGGGGTTTGGGTAAGTTTTAGGGTCGTCCAAATGAAGAAGGATGCAAGCGCTAAGGGGTTTGGGTAAGGTTTAGGGTCAGAGAAAGGAAGAAGGATGCAAGCGCTAAGGGGTTTGGGTAAGTTTTAGGGTCGTCCAAATGAAGAAGGATGCAAGCGCTAAGGGGTTTGGGTAAGGTTTAGGGTCGTCCAAATGAAGAAGGATGCAAGCGCTAAGGGGTTTGGGTAAGTTTTAGGGTCGTCCAAATGAAGAAGGATGCAAGCGCTAAGGGGTTTGGGTAAGTTTTAGGGTCGTCCAAATGAAGAAGGATGCAAGCGCTAAGGGGTTTGGGTAAGTTTTAGGGTCGTCCAAATGAAGAAGGATGCAAGCACTAAGGGGTTTGGGTAAGTTTGAGGGTCGAAGAAATGAAGAAGGATGCAAGCGCTAAGGGGTTTGGGTAAGTTTGAGGGTCCGAGAAAGGAAGAAGGATGCAAGCGCTAAGGGGTTTGGGTAAGTTTGAGGGTCCGAGAAAGGAAGAAGGATGCAAGCGCTAAGGGGTTTGGGTAAGTTTTAGGGTCGTCCAAATGAAGAAGGATGCAAGCGCTAAGGGGTTTGGGTAAGTTTTATGGGCGTCCAAATGAAGAAGGATGCAAGCGCTAAGGGGTTTGGGTAAGTTTTAGGGTCCGAGAAATGAAGAAGGATGCAAGCGCTAAGGGGTTTGGGTAAGTTTTAGGGTCGTCCAAATGAAGAAGGATGCAAGCGCTAAGGGGTTTGGGTAAGTTTGAGGGTCCGAGAAATGAAGAAGGATGCAAGCGCTAAGGGGTTTGGGTAAGTTTTATGGGCGTCCAAATGAAGAAGGATGCAAGCGCTAAGGGGTTTGGGTAAGTTTTAGGGTCCGAGAAATGAAGAAGGATGCAAGCGCTAAGGGGTTTGGGTAAGTTTGAGGGTCCGAGAAATGAAGAAGGATGCAAGCGCTAAGGGGTTTGGGTAAGGTTTAGGGTCCGAGAAATGAAGAAGGATGCAAGCGCTAAGGGGTTTGGGTAAGGTTTAGGGTCAGAGAAAGGAAGAAGGATGCAAGCGCTAAGGGGTTTGGGTAAGTTTTAGGGTCGTCCAAATGAAGAAGGATGCAAGCGCTAAGGGGTTTGGGTAAGGTTTAGGGTCGTCCAAATGAAGAAGGATGCAAGCGCTAAGGGGTTTGGGTAAGTTTTAGGGTCGTCCAAATGAAGAAGGATGCAAGCGCTAAGGGGTTTGGGTAAGTTTTAGGGTCGTCCAAATGAAGAAGGATGCAAGCGCTAAGGGGTTTGGGTAAGTTTTAGGGTCGTCCAAATGAAGAAGGATGCAAGCACTAAGGGGTTTGGGTAAGTTTGAGGGTCCGAGAAATGAAGAAGGATGCAAGCGCTAAGGGGTTTGGGTAAGTTTGAGGGTCCGAGAAAGGAAGAAGGATGCAAGCGCTAAGGGGTTTGGGTAAGTTTGAGGGTCCGAGAAAGGAAGAAGGATGCAAGCGCTAAGGGGTTTGGGTAAGTTTTAGGGTCGTCCAAATGAAGAAGGATGCAAGCGCTAAGGGGTTTGGGTAAGTTTTATGGGCGTCCAAATGAAGAAGGATGCAAGCGCTAAGGGGTTTGGGTAAGTTTTAGGGTCCGAGAAATGAAGAAGGATGCAAGCGCTAAGGGGTTTGGGTAAGTTTTAGGGTCGTCCAAATGAAGAAGGATGCAAGCGCTAAGGGGTTTGGGTAAGTTTGAGGGTCCGAGAAATGAAGAAGGATGCAAGCGCTAAGGGGTTTGGGTAAGTTTTATGGGCGTCCAAATGAAGAAGGATGCAAGCGCTAAGGGGTTTGGGTAAGTTTTAGGGTCCGAGAAATGAAGAAGGATGCAAGCGCTAAGGGGTTTGGGTAAGTTTGAGGGTCCGAGAAATGAAGAAGGATGCAAGCGCTAAGGGGTTTGGGTAAGGTTTAGGGTCCGAGAAATGAAGAAGGATGCAAGCGCTAAGGGGTTTGGGTAAGTTTTAGGGTCCGAGAAAGGAAGAAGGATGCAAGCGCTAAGGGGTTTGGGTAAGTTTTAGGGTCGTCCAAATGAAGAAGGATGCAAGCGCTAAGGGGTTTGGGTAAGTTTTAGGGTCCGAGAAATGAAGAAGGATGCAAGCGCTAAGGGGTTTGGGTAAGTTTTAAGGTCGTCCAAATGAAGAAGGATGCAAGCGCTAAGGGGTTTGGGTAAGGTTTAGGGTCGTCCAAATGAAGAAGGATGCAAGCGCTAAGGGGTTTGGGTAAGTTTTAGGGTCCGAGAAATGAAGAAGGATGCAAGCGCTAAGGGGTTTGGGTAAGTTTTATGGGCGTCCAAATGAAGAAGGATGCAAGCGCTAAGGGGTTTGGGTAAGTTTTAGGGTCCGAGAAATGAAGAAGGATGCAAGCGCTAAGGGGTTTGGGTAAGTTTGAGGGTCCGAGAAATGAAGAAGGATGCAAGCGCTAAGGGGTTTGGGTAAGGTTTAGGGTCCGAGAAATGAAGAAGGATGCAAGCGCTAAGGGGTTTGGGTAAGTTTGAGGGTCGTCCAAATGAAGAAGGATGCAAGCGCTAAGGGGTTTGGGTAAGGTTTAGGGTCCGAGAAATGAAGAAGGATGCAAGCGCTAAGGGGTTTGGGTAAGTTTTAGGGTCGTCAACATGAAGAAGGATGCAAGCGCTAAGGGGTTTGGGTAAGTTTTAGGGTCCGAGAAAGGAAGAAGGATGCAAGCGCTAAGGGGTTTGGGTAAGTTTTAGGGTCCGAGAAAGGAAGAAGGATGCAAGCGCTAAGGGGTTTGGGTAAGTTTGAGGGTCGTCCAAATGAAGAAGGATGCAAGCACTAAGGGGTTTGGGTAAGGTTTAGGGTCCGAGAAATGAAGAAGGATGCAAGCGCTAAGGGGTTTGGGTAAGTTTGAGGGTCCGAGAAATGAAGAAGGATGCAAGCGCTAAGGGGTTTGGGTAAGTTTTAGGGTCGTCCAAATGAAGAAGGATGCAAGCGCTAAGGGGTTTGGGTAAGGTTTAGGGTCAGAGAAAGGAAGAAGGATGCAAGCGCTAAGGGGTTTGGGTAAGTTTTAGGGTCGTCCAAATGAAGAAGGATGCAAGCGCTAAGGGGTTTGGGTAAGGTTTAGGGTCGTCCAAATGAAGAAGGATGCAAGCGCTAAGGGGTTTGGGTAAGTTTTAGGGTCGTCCAAATGAAGAAGGATGCAAGCGCTAAGGGGTTTGGGTAAGGTTTAGGGTCGTCCAAATGAAGAAGGATGCAAGCGCTAAGGGGTTTGGGTAAGTTTTAGGGTCCGAGAAATGAAGAAGGATGCAAGCGCTAAGGGGTTTGGGTAAGTTTGAGGGTCGTCCAAATGAAGAAGGATGCAAGCGCTAAGGGGTTTGGGTAAGTTTGAGGGTCCGAGAAATGAAGAAGGATGCAAGCGCTAAGGGGTTTGGGTAAGTTTTAAGGTCGTCCAAATGAAGAAGGATGCAAGCGCTAAGGGGTTTGGGTAAGGTTTAGGGTCGTCCAAATGAAGAAGGATGCAAGCGCTAAGGGGTTTGGGTAAGTTTTAGGGTCCGAGAAATGAAGAAGGATGCAAGCGCTAAGGGGTTTGGGTAAGTTTGAGGGTCGTCCAAATGAAGAAGGATGCAAGCGCTAAGGGGTTTGGGTAAGTTTGAGGGTCCGAGAAATGAAGAAGGATGCAAGCGCTAAGGGGTTTGGGTAAGGTTTAGGGTCCGAGAAATGAAGAAGGATGCAAGCGCTAAGGGGTTTGGGTAAGTTTGAGGGTCGTCCAAATGAAGAAGGATGCAAGCGCTAAGGGGTTTGGGTAAGGTTTAGGGTCCGAGAAATGAAGAAGGATGCAAGCGCTAAGGGGTTTGGGTAAGTTTTAGGGTCGTCAACATGAAGAAGGATGCAAGCGCTAAGGGGTTTGGGTAAGTTTTAGGGTCCGAGAAAGGAAGAAGGATGCAAGCGCTAAGGGGTTTGGGTAAGTTTTAGGGTCCGAGAAAGGAAGAAGGATGCAAGCGCTAAGGGGTTTGGGTAAGTTTGAGGGTCGTCCAAATGAAGAAGGATGCAAGCGCTAAGGGGTTTGGGTAAGGTTTAGGGTCCGAGAAATGAAGAAGGATGCAAGCGCTAAGGGGTTTGGGTAAGTTTGAGGGTCCGAGAAATGAAGAAGGATGCAAGCGCTAAGGGGTTTGGGTAAGTTTTAGGGTCGTCCAAATGAAGAAGGATGCAAGCGCTAAGGGGTTTGGGTAAGGTTTAGGGTCAGAGAAAGGAAGAAGGATGCAAGCGCTAAGGGGTTTGGGTAAGTTTTAGGGTCGTCCAAATGAAGAAGGATGCAAGCGCTAAGGGGTTTGGGTAAGGTTTAGGGTCGTCCAAATGAAGAAGGATGCAAGCGCTAAGGGGTTTGGGTAAGTTTTAGGGTCGTCCAAATGAAGAAGGATGCAAGCGCTAAGGGGTTTGGGTAAGTTTTAGGGTCGTCCAAATGAAGAAGGATGCAAGCGCTAAGGGGTTTGGGTAAGGTTTAGGGTCGTCCAAATGAAGAAGGATGCAAGCGCTAAGGGGTTTGGGTAAGTTTTAGGGTCGTCCAAATGAAGAAGGATGCAAGCACTAAGGGGTTTGGGTAAGTTTGAGGGTCCGAGAAATGAAGAAGGATGCAAGCGCTAAGGGGTTTGGGTAAGGTTTAGGGTCCGAGAAATGAAGAAGGATGCAAGCGCTAAGGGGTTTGGGTAAGTTTTAGGGTCCGAGAAAGGAAGAAGGATGCAAGCGCTAAGGGGTTTGGGTAAGTTTTAGGGTCGTCCAAATGAAGAAGGATGCAAGCGCTAAGGGGTTTGGGTAAGTTTTAGGGTCCGAGAAATGAAGAAGGATGCAAGCGCTAAGGGGTTTGGGTAAGTTTTAAGGTCGTCCAAATGAAGAAGGATGCAAGCGCTAAGGGGTTTGGGTAAGGTTTAGGGTCGTCCAAATGAAGAAGGATGCAAGCGCTAAGGGGTTTGGGTAAGTTTTAGGGTCCGAGAAATGAAGAAGGATGCAAGCGCTAAGGGGTTTGGGTAAGTTTTAGGGTCGTCCAAATGAAGAAGGATGCAAGCGCTAAGGGGTTTGGGTAAGTTTGAGGGTCCGAGAAATGAAGAAGGATGCAAGCGCTAAGGGGTTTGGGTAAGGTTTAGGGTCCGAGAAATGAAGAAGGATGCAAGCGCTAAGGGGTTTGGGTAAGTTTGAGGGTCGTCCAAATGAAGAAGGATGCAAGCGCTAAGGGGTTTGGGTAAGGTTTAGGGTCCGAGAAATGAAGAAGGATGCAAGCGCTAAGGGGTTTGGGTAAGTTTTAGGGTCGTCAACATGAAGAAGGATGCAAGCGCTAAGGGGTTTGGGTAAGTTTTAGGGTCCGAGAAAGGAAGAAGGATGCAAGCGCTAAGGGGTTTGGGTAAGTTTTAGGGTCCGAGAAAGGAAGAAGGATGCAAGCGCTAAGGGGTTTGGGTAAGTTTGAGGGTCGTCCAAATGAAGAAGGATGCAAGCGCTAAGGGGTTTGGGTAAGGTTTAGGGTCCGAGAAATGAAGAAGGATGCAAGCGCTAAGGGGTTTGGGTAAGTTTGAGGGTCCGAGAAATGAAGAAGGATGCAAGCGCTAAGGGGTTTGGGTAAGTTTTAGGGTCGTCCAAATGAAGAAGGATGCAAGCGCTAAGGGGTTTGGGTAAGGTTTAGGGTCAGAGAAAGGAAGAAGGATGCAAGCGCTAAGGGGTTTGGGTAAGTTTTAGGGTCGTCCAAATGAAGAAGGATGCAAGCGCTAAGGGGTTTGGGTAAGGTTTAGGGTCGTCCAAATGAAGAAGGATGCAAGCGCTAAGGGGTTTGGGTAAGTTTTAGGGTCGTCCAAATGAAGAAGGATGCAAGCGCTAAGGGGTTTGGGTAAGTTTTAGGGTCCGAGAAATGAAGAAGGATGCAAGCGCTAAGGGGTTTGGGTAAGTTTTAAGGTCGTCCAAATGAAGAAGGATGCAAGCGCTAAGGGGTTTGGGTAAGGTTTAGGGTCGTCCAAATGAAGAAGGATGCAAGCGCTAAGGGGTTTGGGTAAGTTTTAGGGTCCGAGAAATGAAGAAGGATGCAAGCGCTAAGGGGTTTGGGTAAGTTTGAGGGTCCGAGAAATGAAGAAGGATGCAAGCGCTAAGGGGTTTGGGTAAGTTTGAGGGTCGTCCAAATGAAGAAGGATGCAAGCGCTAAGGGGTTTGGGTAAGTTTGAGGGTCCGAGAAATGAAGAAGGATGCAAGCGCTAAGGGGTTTGGGTAAGGTTTAGGGTCCGAGAAATGAAGAAGGATGCAAGCGCTAAGGGGTTTGGGTAAGTTTGAGGGTCGTCCAAATGAAGAAGGATGCAAGCGCTAAGGGGTTTGGGTAAGGTTTAGGGTCCGAGAAATGAAGAAGGATGCAAGCGCTAAGGGGTTTGGGTAAGTTTTAGGGTCGTCAACATGAAGAAGGATGCAAGCGCTAAGGGGTTTGGGTAAGTTTTAGGGTCCGAGAAAGGAAGAAGGATGCAAGCGCTAAGGGGTTTGGGTAAGTTTTAGGGTCCGAGAAAGGAAGAAGGATGCAAGCGCTAAGGGGTTTGGGTAAGTTTGAGGGTCGTCCAAATGAAGAAGGATGCAAGCGCTAAGGGGTTTGGGTAAGGTTTAGGGTCAGAGAAAGGAAGAAGGATGCAAGCGCTAAGGGGTTTGGGTAAGTTTTAGGGTCGTCCAAATGAAGAAGGATGCAAGCGCTAAGGGGTTTGGGTAAGGTTTAGGGTCGTCCAAATGAAGAAGGATGCAAGCGCTAAGGGGTTTGGGTAAGTTTTAGGGTCGTCCAAATGAAGAAGGATGCAAGCGCTAAGGGGTTTGGGTAAGTTTTAGGGTCGTCCAAATGAAGAAGGATGCAAGCGCTAAGGGGTTTGGGTAAGGTTTAGGGTCGTCCAAATGAAGAAGGATGCAAGCGCTAAGGGGTTTGGGTAAGTTTTAGGGTCGTCCAAATGAAGAAGGATGCAAGCACTAAGGGGTTTGGGTAAGTTTGAGGGTCCGAGAAATGAAGAAGGATGCAAGCGCTAAGGGGTTTGGGTAAGTTTGAGGGTCCGAGAAAGGAAGAAGGATGCAAGCGCTAAGGGGTTTGGGTAAGTTTGAGGGTCCGAGAAAGGAAGAAGGATGCAAGCGCTAAGGGGTTTGGGTAAGTTTTAGGGTCGTCCAAATGAAGAAGGATGCAAGCGCTAAGGGGTTTGGGTAAGTTTTATGGGCGTCCAAATGAAGAAGGATGCAAGCGCTAAGGGGTTTGGGTAAGTTTTAGGGTCCGAGAAATGAAGAAGGATGCAAGCGCTAAGGGGTTTGGGTAAGTTTTAGGGTCGTCCAAATGAAGAAGGATGCAAGCGCTAAGGGGTTTGGGTAAGTTTGAGGGTCCGAGAAATGAAGAAGGATGCAAGCGCTAAGGGGTTTGGGTAAGTTTTATGGGCGTCCAAATGAAGAAGGATGCAAGCGCTAAGGGGTTTGGGTAAGTTTTAGGGTCCGAGAAATGAAGAAGGATGCAAGCGCTAAGGGGTTTGGGTAAGTTTGAGGGTCCGAGAAATGAAGAAGGATGCAAGCGCTAAGGGGTTTGGGTAAGGTTTAGGGTCCGAGAAATGAAGAAGGATGCAAGCGCTAAGGGGTTTGGGTAAGTTTTAGGGTCCGAGAAAGGAAGAAGGATGCAAGCGCTAAGGGGTTTGGGTAAGTTTTAGGGTCGTCCAAATGAAGAAGGATGCAAGCGCTAAGGGGTTTGGGTAAGTTTTAGGGTCCGAGAAATGAAGAAGGATGCAAGCGCTAAGGGGTTTGGGTAAGTTTTAAGGTCGTCCAAATGAAGAAGGATGCAAGCGCTAAGGGGTTTGGGTAAGGTTTAGGGTCGTCCAAATGAAGAAGGATGCAAGCGCTAAGGGGTTTGGGTAAGTTTTAGGGTCCGAGAAATGAAGAAGGATGCAAGCGCTAAGGGGTTTGGGTAAGTTTGAGGGTCCGAGAAATGAAGAAGGATGCAAGCGCTAAGGGGTTTGGGTAAGTTTGAGGGTCCGAGAAAGGAAGAAGGATGCAAGCGCTAAGGGGTTTGGGTAAGTTTGAGGGTCCGAGAAATGAAGAAGGATGCAAGCGCTAAGGGGTTTGGGTAAGTTTTAGGTTCGTCCAAATGAAGAAGGATGCAAGTGCTAAGGGGTTTGGGTAAGTTTTAGGTTCGTCCAAATGAAGAAGGATGCAAGCGCTAAGGGGTTTGGGTAAGTTTTAGGGTCCGAGAAAGGAAGAAGGATGCAAGCGCTAAGGGGTTTGGGTAAGTTTTAGGGTCGTCCAAATGAAGAAGGATGCAAGCGCTAAGAGGTTTGGGTAAGTTTTAGGGTCGACCAAATGAAGAAGGATGCAAGCGCTAAGGGGTTTGGGTAAGTTTTAGGGTCCGAGAAAGGAAGAAGGATGCAAGCGCTAAGGGGTTTGGGTAAGTTTTAGGGTCGTCCAAATGAAGAAGGATGCAAGCGCTAAGAGGTTTGGGTAAGTTTTAGGGTCGACCAAATGAAGAAGGATGCAAGCGCTAAGGGGTTTGGGTAAGTTTTAGGGTCGTCCAAATGAAGAAGGATGCAAGCGCTAAGGGGTTTGGGTAAGTTTTAGAGTCGTCCAAATGAAGAAGGATGCAAGCGCTAAGGGGTTTGGGTAAGTTTTAGGGTCGTCCAAATGAAGAAGGATGCAAGCGCTAAGGGGTTTGGGTAAGTTTTAGGGTCGTCCAAATGAAGAAGGATGCAAGCGCTAAGGGGTTTGGGTAAGTTTTAGAGTCGTCCAAATGAAGAAGGATGCAAGCGCTAAGGGGTTTGGGTAAGTTTTAGGGTCGTCCAAATGAAGAAGGATGCAAGCGCTAAGGGGTTTGGGTAAGTTTTAGGGTCGTCCAAATGAAGAAGGATGCAAGCGCTAAGGGGTTTGGGTAAGTTTTAGGGTCGTCCAAATGAAGAAGGATGCAAGCGCTAAGGGGTTTGGGTAAGTTTTAGAGTCGTCCAAATGAAGAAGGATGCAAGCGCTAAGGGGTTTGGGTAAGTTTTAGGGTCGTCCAAATGAAGAAGGATGCAAGCGCTAAGGGGTTTGGGTAAGTTTTAGGGTCGTCCAAATGAAGAAGGATGCAAGCGCTAAGGGGTTTGGGTAAGTTTTAGAGTCGTCCAAATGAAGAAGGATGCAAGCGCTAAGGGGTTTGGGTAAGTTTTAGGGTCGTCCAAATGAAGAAGGATGCAAGCGCTAAGGGGTTTGGGTAAGTTTTAGGGTCGTCCAAATGAAGAAGGATGCAAGCGCTAAGGGGTTTGGGTAAGTTTTATGGTTCCTAAAGGTAAGTGGTAGCCTGGCGCGAGGCAGTAGTGGTGAGATTGGTAGTGTCAGATAGGGCCCACATTGGTTTGTGGAGTGTAGCTTGGATCGCGCATGCGCAAGACCTTATATACATACGAACGAACGAATATAAGAGGCCAAAAACCATTGAAAACCAGAGGCAAACGCAATTAATTGGAAGAGGTGGACGATGGAAGCGGCCGAAAAAACAGGCTGCCGCCGCAACAAGTGATCACATCAACCTGTTTTTTACGATTGACAACTGACTGAGGCAAGTTCGGGAGATAACATACGAACGGACGTATATTTTAGGATAGAAACGTATTTGCTTATAGAATCACTCGCAAGTTCATACGAACGCACGAGCGGACGTGAAAAATAGGATGATCGGCACCCAAATCCAAGCTCTTACATGTTTCTTTGAATCGACCCTAATGAGACAAAAGTCAGGCTTGCCTTTATCGTAACTTTAACCCTCCTGGGTCTGTCTTCTGGGGGGTCACTTGACATGTGGAAGTAGTCCCAAGTATCCAGCAGGCTCTGCTCGCCGTCTGTGGTTGCTCTGCCTCATTGCATATCACATAACCACAATAAGGTAACTGACATTTATCTCCTCATTTTGATTGTAACTACTCACTTGTAACTTGCCTTCAGTCCTGTATCTGAATCTGCTTGTTACATATATATATATATATATTCTAGCATGCTCTTAAAGTGGTTAAATATACAACTTGGGCTGCTTTTTTATCTTTAACCAAACTCATCGTCCATGTTTTCTTGATTATATGATGCACTACTAGGGCTGGCTTCTGGCCCAATAAAAAAACGCACAAGCACCAGGCTTGTATCTAACAGAGCTGGTGACAGTTATTACAAGCTGGCAGTCTTCTGGTCACTAGTGGCAGTGAAGGAGTACCAAGCCAGTCTGAGTCATTGGACCTGTAATAACTAAAACATATTTACGTGATTCTTGTGACAGTGACATCAGCCAGGGCCATGTGATATTGGTTTCCTCACATAATCTACTTGCAATCGCCCCAAAATCACTGTGACAGCACTGGCCATAGAAACCTTCCTAATCTCTTGTGACCACACTGTATTAAATTGTCAAGATATTGCAAATCAATAGCATTCGCGCTGGGGATTTCCATAGGAAATCGCTAGTGGAAACCTAACGCCCTGGTGTGAAATTAGCCATGGCTGATATGGCTGATACCCATTGAGTAAAACTAACCAATAAAAGAAGAGCTTGGAGTTGCTTTGAATCAAATCAACTGGCTGGTAGAGTAGAATCAGACTTGCTTTGGGAAGGCGAAGGGACAAGTTGCTTGTAACCAGATAAACTGCTGCCTGTTTCAGTATTGTCTTTAGAAAAGCCATTTTCTTGATAGCGTTGATGCCTACTTTGTTTTAGCAGAGCCTGAAAGATATTTATTTTTTTAGTAAAGGTTTAAATAACTATTTTAAATTTTGGAAATTCCTTGGAATTACTGCCATAAAACTGTAATGAAAAAAACAAGGCACAATTTGCTTAGAGATTAGGCATAAAGCTGATATAACTGCGCCAAGCAAAACACCAGTTCAGTTGCCTTACCACAATGGCAACCACAGGTCCCATTATTTCTAGATACTCATCTTTTTTTCACTGTGCTCTAAATTCATAAACTTGTATCTTTTTAGGAATCAGCACACGTTCAGCATTTACTGAAATGAATAAAAGCTTGATTAATAAATGCTTTCATAAACATCAATGTATGTGAAGGCTGTTTACTAGGGACTCAGTGTTCTAATGATGAGACTAAATTATGTTCTCCATGAGCCTGTCATCCTTTACAGGCATCATCTGATAAGTCAAGCCTTAAGCCTTGTTGATGCCTCACATTTTCCCAGACACTTTTATTAGTTCCCATTCATCCTTAAGAATGCCTTTAGAGACGTACCATCAACATGAGACACACACAGTATGTGTGGAATGCCTGCAGATACCAGGACATAACCCCTCTGAACACAGCCAAAAAATATGCTCATCTGACCCCTTGAAACTCTCATTTTTCTTCAAAAACTTATAAAAAGTTGCCTTCATGCAAGGAAACCCCCATGTTAGTTTTAGAGGGTGCCATGGAGGCTTGCCACCATGGCAGTGGGGGACTTACCATTACCCCTCTATTACATATATATATCTAAAGGCCAGGGGGGTACAGAAGAGCCCATTCGTTGGCATGGCTGCAGGCTAGCCGCTTGGCCTTCGAGCCATGGGGACCCAAGTCCCTATGCTTGGTATGCTGGTTGTAACCCCTCCTCGTTAGGGGGGTAAAGCACATGATTTTTTAAAACATTTTATAAGCTCATATTTTGCATAAGTTCAGTCTTAGAGTCTGCTTTATGCTGATTGTAAACACAAAACATGGTTGCATCACAGCACACAGGCCACACCCACAGAGAATTGAGAAAAGAATTCCTTATGTAAAACTTTAAACCCTTAATATCTTGGATTTAATTTTAAAACAAACAATAGTTTAGGACAAGCTCTATAAAATGACCTAGGCCTTGGCTATGACTGGGCAATGACTTTGATTTTTATCTTCTGGCTGACGGTTTAGAGTTTCGTAACTAAAGATACACAAAGGGCCTGATTTTATCAAGTACTTCTGCCTGTACTTCTGACTGTACCATATCGATGCAATTTAGAGTAGTGCAATATATATATATATATATTATTTATAATTATGTTAGCATGTTGCTGCACAGCTAATGTTTTAGCAAATGTGTTTCTCGCAGTTCAGAAACATGAGGCAGTGTAAAAAAAAACCACTACCCTCTGGAGATCCAGTCTTTGAACAATTGACTAGCTCCTCTGAACCTATAATAATCACACCTAAAATACACTTTCTCTCACCATATTGCTAATTGCAAAAATTCAGACATTCATGGATCTAGTACTGTATAAAGGGGGGTGCGCCTTATAGAGCGATTGTCCAGCAAAAATAACCCTTACCTCATCCAGCAGTGACGCTAGTGCCAAGTGCAACCACTGCAGGCACCGAATGGGGGAAGCAACCCGGCAACAGAAGGCACAGAGCAGCTTCCCCTGTTCTGTGTGTGTAACTGCCAAATGCACAGAGCGGGGGAAGCCGCACTGTGCACAGTCTGTACTGATAATATCGCCAGTATGCGGGTAGAGGTACAAATTTTTTAAACTGCCTCAGTGTGGTGATTGGGGGAGGGGGTTCTGCAACCCACTGCCTCTTATAGGATTGGGGGGATTCTGCCACACTGCTTGTTTTTTTTTTTTTTTTTATGGATGGGGGTTCTGCCACACTGTTCATTATAGAACTGGGGTAACTCTGCCACACTGCATAGAGGGTGTGGGGGGGAATAATGTCTCACTGTCTGTTATAGGATTGTGGGGATCCTGCCACACTGCTTGTTATAGGGTGTGGGGGGAATAATGCCATGCTGTCTGTTATAGGATTGTGGGGATTCTGCCACACTGCTTGTTATAGGGTGTGGGGGAATACTGCCATGCTGTCTGTTATAGGATAATGGGGATTCTGCCACACTGCTTGTTATAGGGTGTGGGGGGAATAATGCCACGCTGTCTGTTATAGGATTGTGGGGATTCTGCCACACTGCTTGTTATAGGGTGTGGGGGGAATACTGCCACGCTGCCTGTTATAGGACTGTGGGGTTTCTGCCACACTGCTTGTTATAGGGTGTGGGGGGAATACTGCCACGCTGCCTGTTATAGGACTGTGGGGTTTCTGCCACACTGCTTGTTATAGGGTGTGGGGGAATACTGCCACGCTGTCTGTTATAGGATTATGGGGATTCTGCCACACTGCTTATTATAGGGTGTGGGGGGAATACTGACACGCTGTCTGTTATAGGATTATGGGGATTCTGCCACACTGCTTATTATAGGGTGTCGGGGGAATACTGCCACGCTGTCTGTTATAGGATTGTGGGGTTTCTGCCACACTGCTTATTATAGGATGTCGGGGGAATACTGCCATGCTGTCTGTCATAAGATTGTGGGGATTCTGCCACACTGCTTGTTATAGGGGATTGGGAGTGGGGGGATTCTGCCACTGCCAGTTATTAGGTTCCTATGAGGGCATATTTTAGCACACCATTCGGTTTAGATTTTTTTTCTCCTCTTAACCCTAGATGCGTTTTGTGGTCAGTTATGGGGTTATGGCGTTATGGGCAAAAAATACAGCAATAGTGTTTTTTTTTCCACTATAAATTGTAGACGCATCTCCCCTGGTCCTTCCCTCTTGCCAAAAGAAATTGCTTGCTTATATGTTCTTTCATGCTTGGCAAAAATAAAATGAATCTTTAATCTGATCCCGCGAATATACATATAGTTACATTCTTATTTATTCATTAACATGAACCCTAACACTAGCAGTAACAACTGACTAAAAAGTAGCCAAACCTTCCTAACTCTATTTCTTGCAATTACTGTTACAAGCCTCACATATATAGTACTGTACCTATACATTCCAGTATTGTGGTGTAGTGATAGTCTGGGTCATTTGGCAGGAATGTTTACCTCCTGTTTACTAATCTCAATTAGTTATGAGATCACCAAATAACAGTCACATTATCGGCTATTCATGGCTTGTCAATAAAAAGTACTTTGAGGTAAGGAGCCAGCGCTAGTAAACAACAGGGTGCTACCTCCCTTACATTAATGTTGCTGAGATGGATTGCCATTGTTTAGGAAAGTCAGGTAGATCAGCGACCATTGCTTTTCTTTATTTGAATCTGGCTATAATCACCTACCTCCAGCTTTACTAGTCACTGATTAAGAATGCCGCTAGGCCCAAAAAATGTCAAATGTCTGTTTTGTCTCTTCAAATCAGTACTATTACATATTACAAGTGAAGGCGCAGATAAACAGCACAGGTACTGTATGTCATTAGCATTTCTAGAACAAGGTCAGCAGAGCCCCCCTCCCCTGTGTTTCATGGAAGTGGACACTATGATTGCAAGCCAGGTTTTTGATGCATACAGCCACTAATGTAAAAATATTTTGTGTTTGCAGCTAAATGTTTCAGGGAAAAGGATGGAATTTGCCTAATTGCAGATTTTTGAGAAACCTAAAATGTGTTAGTTTGAGTTTCTTGCCACTGTACATTGTCAGTTATGTCAGTTGAATCCAGGCAGCAGCACGGCTGGGATGCTGGGAAATGAAACTCCAAAATGGCCGCTATGAGGAGAAAACCAGTGAGGTGGCGTTTCAGCTTTGAGTGGATGCAGTAGGAAATTTAAGTTTTTTTTCTAGCTGTGCTAGGCTGTTGGTCCGGTTTAAATAGTTCTGCAGGTGAGGGTTGATTTATAGAGTATTTAAAATAATTACACATTTGTAAAGAATGAAAAAAAGTTTTCTTTTGAATTTCTACTGGGGTCATGCTAATTATTTGGTGAAGCAAATTAATCTCTGGGTGCACATTTGGAAGTAAATTGCAACCTGCATCTTGGTGAGCTTTTCAAAGTCCCTGTCCATGCACAGACTTCAAAATCTCAAGTTACTGTATATGTCATTGCCTTAGATGTTCTAAACCACATCTTCGCTTCAATTTCTGGCGTTGGCTGGGAAGGACATATTATGGCACAGCTTGCAGAGTCCTGAGTATGCTCTACCGTGGTCAAAGACATGTGCAGGACAACTGTGGTTAAACATGGTTTGCTCACATTGTGTGGACCAAGGGACAAAGTGACCATCAGATCACTTTTTCCATGATGCTGGAGAAATAGAATTGAGGGGCAAACTTTGGAGCCCTGCTATGGCTTCTACCCTGTGCTGAAGGAAGAGGAGGAGAAGCATATAGGACGGACATCAGGTGGGCTTCTTGCTGCCTTATTATGGCTGTTGAGTTTATGGTCACACAAAATAGTGCAATAAATTGATTTTTTTCAAATGTTTCCCCAAAAGCCACCTGTCCCAGAAATGGGGCATTTTACCATTTCAGTTACACCATTTTTCCAATGAAATAAGGATAACTTACTATTTCTGATCTCTGGCCGGGGGATATTCTACACACTGCCTGGTATAAGGGTGATCGGGAGGTTTCTGCATGCTGCTTGTTATGGGGAGGATTCTGCATGCTGCCTGTTATGGGGAGGGTTCTGCATGCTGCCTGTTATGGGGGAATGGGGAGGATTCTACATGCTGCCTGTTATGGGGTGATGGGGAGGATTCTGTATGCTGCCTGTTATGGGGTGATGGGGAGGATTCTGTATGCTGCCTGTTATGGGGTGATGGGGAGGATTCTGCATGCTGCCTGTTATAGGAGAATGGGGAGGATTCTGCATGCTGCCTGTTATGGGGTGATGGGGAGGATTCTGCATGCTGCCTGTTATAGGAGAATGGGGAGGATTCTGCATGCTGCCTGTTATGGGGTGATGGGGAGGATTCTGCATGCTGCCTGTTATGGGGGAATGGGGAGGATTCTGCCTGCTGCCTGTTATGGGGTGATGGGGAGGATTCTGCATGCTGCCTGTTATGGGGGAATGGGGAGGATTCTGCATGCTGCCTGTTATGGGGGAATGGGGAGGATTATGCATGCTGCCTGTTATGGGGTGATGGGGAGGATTCTGCATGCTGCCTGTTATGGGGTGATGGGGAGGATTCTGCATGCTGCCTGTTATGGGGTGATGGGGAGGATTCTGCATGCTGCCTGTTATGGGGGAATGGGGAGGATTCTGTATGCTGCCTGTTATGGGGGAATGGGGAGGATTCTGTATGCTGCCTGTTATGTGGTGATGGGGAGGATTCTGCATGCTGCCTGTTATGGGGTGATGGGGAGGATTCTGCATGCTGCCTGTTATGGGGTGATGGGGAGGATTCTGCATGCTGCCTGTTATGGGGGAATGGGGAGGATTCTGTATGCTGCCTGTTATGGGGGAATGGGGAGGATTCTGCATGCTGCCTGTTATGGGGTGATGGGGAGAATTCTGCATGCTGCTTGTTATGGGGGAATGGGGAGGATTCTGTATGCTGCCTGTTATCGGGTGATGGGGAGGATTCTGCATGCTGCCTGTTATGGGGTGATGGGGAGGATTCTGCATGCTGCCTGTTATAGGAGAATGGGGAGGATTCTGCATGCTGCCTGTTATGGGGTGATGGGGAGGATTCTGCATGCTGCCTGTTATAGGAGAATGGGGAGGATTCTGCATGCTGCCTGTTATGGGGTGATGGGGAGGATTCTGCATGCTGCCTGTTATGGGGGAATGGGGAGGATTCTGCATGCTGCCTGTTATGGGGTGATGGGGAGGATTCTGCATGCTGCCTGTTATGGGGTGATGGGGAGGATTCTGCATGCTGCCTGTTATGGGGGAATGGGGAGGATTATGCATGCTGCCTGTTATGGGGGAATGGGGAGGATTCTGCATGCTGCCTGTTATGGGGTGATGGGGAGGATTCTGCATGCTGCCTGTTATGGGGGAATGGGGAGGATTCTGCATGCTGCCTGTTATGGGGTGATGGGGAGGATTCTGCATGCTGCCTGTTATGGGGGAATGGGGAGGATTATGTATGCTGCCTGTTATGGGGGAATGGGGAGGATTCTGCATGCTGCCTGTTATGGGGGAATGGGGAGGATTCTGCATGCTGCCTGTTATGGGGGAATGGGGAGGATTATGTATGCTGCCTGTTATGGGGTGATGGGGAGGATTCTGCATGCTGCCTGTTATGGGGTGATGGGGAGGATTCTGCATGCTGCCTGTTATGGGGGAATGGGGAGGATTCTGTATGCTGCCTGTTATGGGGGAATGGGGAGGATTCTGCACATTGCCTGTTATGGGGGAATGGGGAGGATTATGTATGTTGCCTGTTATGGAGTGATAGGGAGGATTCTGCACATTGCCTGTTATGGGGGAATGGGGAGGATTCTGTATGCTGCCTGTTATGGGGTGATGTGGAGGATTCTGCATGCTGCCTGTTATGGGGTGATGGGGAGGATTCTGTATGCTGCCTGTTATGGGGTGATGGGGAGGGTTCTGCATGCTGCCTGTTATGGGGTGATGTGGAGGATTCTGCATGCTGCCTGTTATGGGGTGATGGGGAGGATTCTGTATGCTGCCTGTTATGGGGTGATGTGGAGGATTCTGCATGCTGCCTGTTATGGGGTGATGGGGAGAATTATGTATGCTGCCTGTTATGGGGTGATGGGGAGGATTCTGCATGCTGCCTTTTATGGGGTGATGGGGAGGATTCTGCATGCTGCCTGTTATGGGGGAATGGGGAGAATTATGTATGCTGCCTGTTATGGGATGATGGGGGAGGATTCTGCATGCAGCCTGTTATGGAGTGATAGGGAGGATTCTGCACATTGCTTGTTATGGGGGAATGGGGAGGATTCTGTATGCTGCCTGTTATGGGGGAATGGGGAGAATTATGTATGCTGCCTGTTATGGGGTGATGGGGAGGATTCTGCATGCTGCCTGTTATGGGGTGATGGGGAGGATTCTGCATGCTGCCTGTTATGGGGGAATGGGGAGGATTCTGTATGCTGCCTGTTATGAGGTGATGGGGAGGATTCTGCATGCTGCCTGTTATGAGGTGATGGGGAGGATTCTGCATGCTGCTTGTTATGGGGTGCTGGGGAGGATTCTGCACATTGCCTGTTATGGGGGAATGGGGAGGATTCTGCATGCTGCCTGTTATGGGGTGATGGGGAGGATTCTGCACATTGCCTGTTATGGGGGAATGGGGAGGGTTCTGCCTACTGCCTGTTATGGGGTGATGGGGAGAATTCTGCATGCTGCCTGTTATGGGGTGATGGGGAGGATTCTGCATGCTGCCTGTTATGGGGGAATGGGGAGGATTCTGTATGCTGCCTGTTATGGGGGAATGGGGAGGATTCTGTATGCTGCCTGTTATGGGGGAATGGGGAGGATTCTGCATGCTGCCTGTTATGGGGTGATGGGGAGAATTCTGCATGCTGCTTGTTATGGGGGAATGGGGAGGATTCTGTATGCTGCCTGTTATGGGGTGATGGGGAGGATTCTGCATGCTGCCTGTTATGGGGGAATGGGGAGGATTATGTATGCTGCCTGTTATGGGGGAATGGGGAGGATTCTGCATGCTGCCTGTTATGGGGGAATGGGGAGGATTATGTATGCTGCCTGTTATGGGGTGATGGGGAGGATTCTGCATGCTGCCTGTTATGGGGTGATGGGGAGGATTCTGCATGCTGCCTGTTATGGGGTGATGGGGAGGATTCTGTATGCTGCCTGTTATGGGGGAATGGGGAGGATTCTGCACATTGCCTGTTATGGGGGAATGGGGAGGATTATGTATGTTGCCTGTTATGGAGTGATAGGGAGGATTCTGCACATTGCCTGTTATGGGGGAATGGGGAGGATTCTGTATGCTGCCTGTTATGGGGTGATGTGGAGGATTCTGCATGCTGCCTGTTATGGGGTGATGGGGAGGATTCTGTATGCTGCCTGTTATGGGGGAATGGGGAGAATTATGTATGCTGCCTGTTATGGGATGATGGGGGAGGATTCTGCATGCAGCCTGTTATGGAGTGATAGGGAGGATTCTGCACATTGCTTGTTATGGGGGAATGGGGAGGATTCTGTATGCTGCCTGTTATGGGGGAATGGGGAGAATTATGTATGCTGCCTGTTATGGGGTGATGGGGAGGATTCTGCATGCTGCCTGTTATGGGGTGATGGGGAGGATTCTGCATGCTGCCTGTTATGGGGGAATGGGGAGGATTCTGTATGCTGCCTGTTATGAGGTGATGGGGAGGATTCTGCATGCTGCCTGTTATGAGGTGATGGGGAGGATTCTGCATGCTGCTTGTTATGGGGTGCTGGGGAGGATTCTGCACATTGCCTGTTATGGGGGAATGGGGAGGATTCTGCATGCTGCCTGTTATGGGGTGATGGGGAGGATTCTGCACATTGCCTGTTATGGGGGAATGGGGAGGGTTCTGCCTACTGCCTGTTATGGGGTGATGGGGAGAATTCTGCATGCTGCTTGTTATGGGGGAATGGGGAGGATTCTGTATGCTGCCTGTTATGGGGTGATGGGGAGGATTCTGCATGCTGCCTGTTATGGGGGAATGGGGAGGATTATGTATGCTGCCTGTTATGGGGGAATGGGGAGGATTCTGCATGCTGCCTGTTATGGGGGAATGGGGAGGATTATGTATGCTGCCTGTTATGGGGTGATGGGGAGGATTCTGCATGCTGCCTGTTATGGGGTGATGGGGAGGATTCTGCATGCTGCCTGTTATGGGGTGATGGGGAGGATTCTGTATGCTGCCTGTTATGGGGGAATGGGGAGGATTCTGCACATTGCCTGTTATGGGGGAATGGGGAGGATTATGTATGTTGCCTGTTATGGAGTGATAGGGAGGATTCTGCACATTGCCTGTTATGGGGGAATGGGGAGGATTCTGTATGCTGCCTGTTATGGGGTGATGTGGAGGATTCTGCATGCTGCCTGTTATGGGGTGATGGGGAGGATTCTGTATGCTGCCTGTTATGGGGGAATGGGGAGAATTATGTATGCTGCCTGTTATGGGATGATGGGGGAGGATTCTGCATGCAGCCTGTTATGGAGTGATAGGGAGGATTCTGCATGCTGCCTGTTATGTGGTGATGGGGAGGATTCTGCATGCTGCCTGTTATGGGGGAATGGGGAGGATTCTGTATGCTGCCTGTTATGGGGGAATGGGGAGGATTCTGTATGCTGCCTGTTATGGGGTGATGGGGAAGGATTCTGTATGCTGCCTGTTATGAGGTGATGGGGAGGATTCTGCATGCTGCCTGTTATGAGGTGATGGGGAGGATTCTGCATGCTGCCTGTTATGGGGTGATGGGGAAGGATTCTGTATGCTGCCTGTTATGAGGTGATGGGGAGGATTCTGCATGCTGCCTGTTATGGGGTGCTGGGGAGGATTCTGCACATTGCCTGTTATGGGGGAATGGGGAGGATTCTGCATGCTGCCTGTTATGGGGTGATGGGGAGGATTCTGCACATTGCCTGTTATGGGGGAATGGGGAGGGTTCTGCCTACTGCCTGTTATGGGATGACGGGGAGGATTCTGCATGCTGCCTGTTATGGGGGAATGGGGAGGATTCTGTATGCTGCCTGTTATGTGGTGATGGGGAGGATTCTGCATGCTGCCTGTTATGGGGGAATGGGGAGGATTCTGTATGCTGCCTGTTATGGGGGAATGGGGAGGATTCTGCATGCTGCCTGTTATGGGGTGATGGGGAGGGTTCTGCATGCTGCCTGTTATGGGGTGATGGGGAGGATTCTGCATGCTGCCTGTTATGGGGTGATGGGGAGGATTCTGCATGCTGCCTGTTATGGGGTGATGGTGAGGATTCTGCATGCTGCCTGTTATGGGGTGATGGGGAGGATTCTGCATGCTGCCTGTTATGGGGTGATGGGGAGGATTCTGCATGCTGCCTGTTATGGGGTGATGGGGAGGATTCTGCATGCTGCCTGTTATGGGGTGATGGGGAGGATTCTGCATGCTGCCTGTTATGGGGGAATGGGGAGGATTCTGTATGCTGCCTGTTATGGGGAGGATACGGTATGCTGCCTGTTATGGGGGAATGGGGAGGATTCTGTATGCTGCCTGTTATGTGGTGATGGGGAGGATTCTGCATGCTGCCTGTTATGGGGTGATGGGGAGGATTCTGCATGCTGCCTGTTATGGGGTGATGGGGAGGATTCTGCATGCTGCCTGTTATGGGGTGATGGGGAGGATTCTGCATGCTGCCTGTTATGGGGTGATGGGGAGGATTCTGCATGCTGCCTGTTATGGGGTGATGGGGAGGATTCTGCATGCTGCCTGTTATGGGGGAATGGGGAGGATTCTGTATGCTGCCTGTTATGGGGAGGATACGGTATGCTGCCTGTTATGGGGGAATGGGGAGGATTCTGTATGCTGCCTGTTATGTGGTGATGGGGAGGATTCTGCATGCTGCCTGTTATGGGGTGATGGGGAGGATTCTGCATGCTGCCTGTTATGGGGTGATGGGGAGGATTCTGCATGCTGCCTGTTATGGGGGAATGGGGAGGATTCTGTATGCTGCCTGTTATGGGGGAATGGGGAGGATTCTGTATGCTGCCTGTTATGTGGTGATGGGGAGGATTCTGCATGCTGCCTGTTATGGGGGAATGGGGAGGATTCTGCATGCTGCCTGTTATGTGGTGATGGGGAGGATTCTGCATGCTGCCTGTTATGTGGTGATGGGGAGGATTCTGCATGCTGCCTGTTATGGGGGAATGGGGAGGATTCTGTATGCTGCCTGTTATGGGGGAATGGGGAGGATTCTGTATGCTGCCTGTTATGGGGGAATGGGGAGGATTCTGTATGCTGCCTGTTATGTGGTGATGGGGAGGATTCTGCATGCTGCCTGTTATGGGGGAATGGGGAGGATTCTGCATGCTGCCTGTTATGGGGTGATGGGGAGGGTTCTGCATGCTGCCTGTTATGGGGTGATGGGGAGGATTCTGCATGCTGCCTGTTATGTGGTGATGGGGAGGATTCTGCATGCTGCCTGTTATGGGGGAATGGGGAGGATTCTGCATGCTGCCTGTTATGGGGGAATGGGGAGGATTCTGTATGCTGCCTGTTATGGGGTGATGGGGAGGATTCTGCATGCTGCCTGTTATGTGGTGATGGGGAGGATTCTGTATGCTGCCTGTTATGTGGTGATGGGGAGGATTCTGCATGCTGCCTGTTATGGGGTGATGGGGAGGATTCTGCATGCTGCCTGTTATGGGGTGATGGGGAGGATTCTGCATGCTGCCTGTTATGGGGGAATGGGGAGGATTCTGTATGCTGCCTGTTATGGGGAGGATACGGTATGCTGCCTGTTATGGGGAATGGGGAGGATTCTGTATGCTGCCTGTTATGGGGGAATGGGGAGGATTCTGCATGCTGCCTGTTATGGGGAGGATACGGTATGCTGCCTGTTATGGGGGAATGGGGAGGATTCTGCACATTGCCTGTTATGGGGTGATGGGGAGGATTCTGTATGCTGCTTGTTATGGGGGAATGGGGAGGATTCTGTATGCTGCTTGTTATGGGGGAATGGGGAGGGTTCTGCATGCTGCTTGTTATGGGGGAATGGGGAGGATTCTGTATGCTGCCTGTTATAGGGGAATGGGAAGGGTTTTGCATGCTGCCTGTTATAGGGGAATGGGGAGGATTCTGTATGCTGCCTGTTATAGGGGAATGGGAAGGGTTTTGCATGCTGCCTGTTATAGGGGAATGGGGAGGATTCTGTATGCTGCCTGTTATGGGTGATGGGGAGGGTTCTGCATGCGGCCTGTTATGGAGCGATAGGGAGGATTCTGCACATTGCCTGTTGGGGTTATTAGGAAGGGGGATCTTAGTACATGCTTGTTTCAGAATGTGTTTTTCTTATTTTCCTCCTCTAGACCCTAGGTGCATCTCATGCATGTGTGAACAATACGGTATATCTTAGTTTTGTATGTCGCACTTTGATGAATACATTTATAAAGTACCAAAGCATAAGAAAATTGATAGGAGGAGTTGAAGTCATGTTTAAATGACAAGCGAATATCATGATTATGACTTATCAAGGCTTCCCCCCCCCCCCCATCACCAGTGACCACAGGCGAATCCTCTTTAGAACCTCTTCAGAATAATACTGTGTCTTCTTGTAGGCAGGAGGAGGTTCCTTTTGTGCTAATATGTAATAACTGCACAAAATCCTCTGGGTCAATGACATTAAAAGAACTCGTTCAAGCATGAAAGGAAAACCTCTTGGTTGCTTTTTTCATTAGCTGTAAAGAACGTGCTGCATCTCATCCAAAAAAAAATGTCTCTATGAAAAAGGAAATCGAAAGCAGAACAGTTTGACATCTTTGATTGGCTGGCTATATGGTGTGCCCAAAGTCAGACATGAGGAGAGACATATTTAGCCATCAGTGTATTGGAGTTGGTGAATTGATCTGTTAGGTTAGGCAAGATCAAAGAAATGATGTTTCTGAAAACTGTTTAGAACCTTGTAGCTTGTTTTTATGCCCAGTTGCCCACAATAACCTGACAATGCTACATTTTGGTGGAACTAAAGGGAGATTGGCTTTTGAGAACAATTTAGGACTGTTTGTTTTGAACCCCTGCATGCCCACATAATACTGTATCTACTGTACCTGCCCCATGTATTCAGAGATGCTGTCACTGCTTCAGGTGGTATAAGAAAGAATCCTTATCGAGTGCTATTCCCCCCCTTGAAGTGAAAAGATGTGCACACTGCTCGGGATTTATGATGAGAGGTCTTCGGCCCAGGTGACAGGGACTGTCCAGTCAAACGGGTTGGTCGGATGTAGAATTTGCATCTAAACTCTTGACCAATTATGTTTTTAGTGGCTTAAATATATAACGCTGTACTCTACACTATCTTTTGCCAAGCGCAGTTCCATTGCCCAGACCCCCTGGCAAGTATGTGAGGTGAGGAGAAGGCTTAACTATAGCGAGTCAGGGAAATTTGCAATTTAAATCATTTACAGTATTTGCAATTGTCAAATATATATATATATATATATATAAATATATATATATATATATATATATATATATATATATATATATTAATGTTATATGGTTCACTTTGAAATCTAAACTGAAAAACTACAGATAAAAAAAAGAACTACATTAGGGAAACAATGAGGCCACAAATACATCTGGCTAAAAAGGTTAAAACCTCCCCCAAACCTCATGGATCTGCTGCCCCCCCCCCCCCCTTACGGTTTGGGCACTATGTACCTCGCCGGGGATCCATGTGAGGGGCAGCACCATCTTGCATCCCATCAGGCACCGCGAGACGTCGCTAAGCAGCGCGGGACTTTGAAGGGCACGGCTGTCAATACAGACAGCAAAGCCTGCGTGGGGGGCAACGATCGGGCCCTGAAGCAGCCGGATGTTGCCGCAGCAGGCAGCGGCGACAACCAAGAGGAAAGTAGTGGTCAATGTGCGGGAATTGGCGCCTTTTTGTTTTTGGTTCAATGCTCCTCTTTAACAGTTGATTCCACATCATGCAAGCTTTGTCAAAAACTTGTCGGTTGATTCAGAGAACCAAAATATTTGAGAGATGGTGCAAGCTCTCATGCGAGATTTTCTTTTATGGGGGGGGGATGACAGTATGAATGACAGTATAAAGGGTTGGTAACCCAGAGCTTTGGGCCTGACAGTTTAGCAGCCACTATTCTCTTCATTATAGGTCTGTTGCTCTTTCAGGAGTGCCAGGACCGGTGGGTGGCATGCCCAATTACCCTCAACCTTTCTGGGGGCACTGGAGACGTGAAAGAGCCTGTGCCTATATTTAACATATCCACACCAAAGGACATAGGGGCTGGTTACATAAGAGCCATGAGACAGCTGTTATGGCCCCTGATCCCTGGGTTACAGCCCATATGCCTGGAGCCGTACTGGTTGGCTCATGGAAGGGGAGCCACATTTTCTTTTATATTTGTTTTTAAACAAAAAAATAAAAAAAAAGTCACTGCATGTTTTTTTTCAGTGAAAACAGCCTGCCAGACTGTGAAGCTGACGTTTTACTCTTGCTCTTGACAAAACACTCTGAATGGCTTCAAGAGATTTTCTCAAAATAACTTTTTACGCTTTTGTGTATTTTATCAGTATCTACGAAGTTATTCAAAATTCGCAAAAAGAAAATAGGTCTGCTGCATCACAAAAAAAATTTCAGCAAAGAATTGTGTGAAAACGCACTGTGCTGATCCACGCAATGGTGCATGATGTTATTCAAAAGATATGTCCATATAATCTATCATACAAAAATACAACAGTTGTAACAAATCTCAAAAAAAACATTTGAAACTAAAAAAGGATAATGTGTTTATGTTTGTGCTTCCAGTCTAGATGTTGAGTTGGTCATTGTTGTTCTCAATGGTATCATTATGGGCATAGAGCACTGGCATCAGTTTAGGACTATTGGGCTGATGCGTTTTCCCATTGGTTTTGGGCTGTGATCGGGTCAGGAAAGGGTGCTACCTTGCTTTTTGTGTGCGTGTATGCGCTCAGGTGTTTGTTCAGGCGCCTTTCCGATTGACGGCTCGCAAGAGGCTGAACTCCGTGAAAATGGACGGGCCGTTGATTGTTCCGTTTTTTAATTGATTCAGAGCCTTGATTTCCGTTTGAAACAAGCCCAATTTAACGAGGGTGTCGACGCTTCACTTACGGGCTTAGCAGCCGTATTTGATCTTTGTGACTTGGAAATGCATTCTGCTGTGCGTGAGCATCAAAGGCGTCAGCTACGCGGCCTGGTTCTTTTGAGCATGGCAGGTCCAAAAAACATTAAGAAAAAAACTTAGCAAAAAATTAACCCTAAAAGTGGACCAAAAAAAAAACCCTAGATTAGCACAACATACTTACAAGGCAAAACTGATGATGTTTTTCATTCACAGATCAAAGAAAAGGGCAGCAAGAATATTGAAGATCCGGCTTCAACTTTTTAGAGTTTTTAAAACCCAAAATAAATTTTTATTAGATGAAAAAAAAAAAAGGTTCATAAAAAATCAAAAAAAAAAAAAAAAAAATGGTGTGGTGTGTTCTCTTTCCTGGCACTGTACATTCTCAGGACATAATCATACAGTTACATGTCCCACGTATACGTATATGGGACAAGGAATAGGAAGAAGAAGGAGAAGAAGACAAAGAAGAAGGAGAACAGATTAAGGTATGCATTAAACAAAGGGAAGAAGATAAAGAAAAAGAAGGAGAACAGAAGAAGGTAAGCATTAAACACAGGGAGGAGGAAGAAGAAGAAGAAGGATAGTAGTTTAAGGTAAGTTTTGGTGTTGGTAAAAGTGTCAGTTTGATGTATGAGGGAAGTTTGAGGGAGGACTAGGGATGTGCGCTTGCGTGGACCCAGATTGTCCACAGGAAATCCATGGAAATTTAAGTATACATGGAAAAACAATCGGAATCGGGGTGAAAACGGAAACAGATGGCAAGAAGGTACGTTTGGAAACGCATTAAAAAGGAGCCAAAAATGGATCGTCCGTGTGAACGGCAACGGAAAAAACACTTCCCGAATGAAGACACATAAACGGATCAGTAACGGAGCTCTCCCGACGGCGGCTCTGAATCACATTTGAACCCCAAGACAAACGGAAGGAAAACGGGCCATAGGAAAAACGGAACAAAATAAGGTCAGTTCTGGGGAGGCTCTGCATCAGGCCATATAAGTAAACAGTTTATTATTACTGTACATGTCTGAGATGTATTTTTCCCTGAATGTCGATTTTGGCAACTGCTTGCAAAATATTGTTAAAACGGGCTCTTAACACTTTTGGCCAGATGAGACCATTTACACGTTTCTGGCTCAGTGGGCAAAGTCCTCCAGAAGGGTGTAAGAAGCAAATCTTATGGTAGACAAGCTCATTCTGACAAGGGAAATTCTCAGGGCATCCTAATGCTCCTCTTTCCTTAGTAATATCTTCCTCCTGACAAAGTGTGGTATGATTTAAATCATATACTTGGCATCCTTTCCAGGCATTAATTCAGCAAAGTCTTCTAAGCATCCTGCTTTATTTAATAGTTTCCCAATGAAAGGCATGACATGAAAGCGCTGGAAATTATATTTTACGTTTTGCTACAATATTTTCCACGGGATCTGTTTTGCAAATATGTTTTTTTTTTCTTTCCTAATGTGGTGGTTAGTGATGAGTTTCAGGTAATAGAGAACAATAGATTGACTTGAATTCTGCCTATTAGAGACGTGCCTGAACAGAAGCAAAATGTGAGTCAAATAATTTGTCTTTTCTTGATTTTATGAATTAAAGATTCCCAAGATTCTCTGTGTTTGATATGGTTTTCTACATTAAGGATTCCCAAGATCTTTAAAGCAGGCATGCATATGGATTGGACAGTGAATGTGTATCCACAGTTTGGATAACAAGCTCATATGCAATAAGGTGCCATTGACAAAACCCGTACACCAACAGCAACATTAAGAGCATGCTTCAAAACCCTTAAAAATAAAAAAAAAATGGCATGCGGTCCACCCTACCCAGCATAACCAGGGCTTGTGGAACAGGGCATAAGGGTCAATTTTGGTAGCCCCCCACCCTGCAAGCTACAAGCCTGCAAAGCCTAAATGTCTCTGGGCTCTTCTGCAGGTAATGGGGGGGGGGGGGGCTCTTAGTTAATGGCAAGTCATTTGCTAGCTGCAGGTGACTTGCCAGACCCAGAGCCTTCTGAACTGGTATAGGGGTCTCATGGATTCCTTACCAGTTCAAAAAAGTAAAAAGGTTAAATGTGGAAAAAAAACACACACACAGCAGAAAAAAAATGTTATTACCTCCCATAGATCCATCCACATGCACTGTGTCTCACGATGATCACACACTGTTTTTGTCCTCCTGCTGCTGCTTTCAGCCTTTTATACCTGCTGAATGATGGGACATATAGGGTCAATAAAAAATGACATAGGGTTCTCCCTCACAGAGGGGGCATTTTTGAGGATTTTTTAGGGTTTAAAACCCTGTAAAAAACTACAAAAAAAATTGTGTGGGGTCCCCCCTACCGAAACATGACCAGCTATGCAGGGCTTGTGGAACAGGGTGCAGGGGCCAGCCTTGGTGGCCCCTATCCCTGAAGGCTACAGGCCCGCACAGCATGAATGGCTCTAGGCTCTTCTGCCCCCAGGCTTTGGGGAGGCAGGTAAAACAGGGCAGGGAGTTAATGGCAATCAGAGAATCAGAGCCCCCAGCCGGTGAAGAGGAGACCCAGTGAGAGAAGTTTCGCACTGAGGTGAGTAAATGTCATTTTTATTTTTTTTCACAGCCGGGTGAAGCAGAGACCTGGCCAGACCGATTAAGGGGTCAGGTGAGTGGCTTTTTTTGGCCACCAGCAGGGGGAAAGGCAGGCACGTAAAACATCCGTGGCTGGCGTTTAATAGTCAGAGATCATCCACGTAAATTATACATGGCTGGCGATTGAAGGGTTAAAGGAATTCTTCAGGCAATATACATATATATAGATATATATTCACATACCCCCTAATGCCCCTCCAAAATGAACCCCCCCCCCCCCAAAGCTCAGAAAGCATATTTTTTAAGTTTTCATTTTTTAAATAGCATGGCTACTCTGCAGTCCAATAGCAGAAAGTGTGTTTATATCAGTATACTTTGACACCTGATCACAATTCTGCAATACTCAGATGGCCACAGGGTGCATAAGCATAGATCACCAGTCAAGCCCTATGATTTATGGTCTACTGCTAGTAAGTGCCATGTTTCTGCTTCTAGGTGCTTCTGCAAGGTTACAGGAAGGGGGGGCAACATGACAAGGTAAGCTGCTGAATCACGTTTTTACATTTTGTCTGGACAGTCCCTTTTTTTCTTTTTTTCATTTTAATGCCATAATAATTCTGAGATGTCACCCGACATTTCCAGATTTGGAATGCCCCACTAGGCACAAACCGATCCAGGTTTTGAATCACTTTAACAAGCAGGAAGGACGCTACTTTTCTTTTTTTACAATACTTAGTTTAATAAAATAATGCCGTATATTAACCATTTAGAAACCTTTTACCGAACACTCTGTCTAAAAATAATGCAGTCTGGACATAAGGGTGTTGGTGCAGATATAACATTTTCACAACCCTGTCTTTTCTCTTTTGTATCAGTGAACTAAAGCAGCTACTGACCTTTTAGTGAGAATAATTGCATTTGACATTGTCTCCTTTACCCTTTTTGCACTGAAATAACCCTTTCATTAATATGGCAGTGTCAGATTTGTAAAGTTTTTTTGGGTGATGGTTGAAAAATGTACAGTGTGCTGTAAAATCACTCAGTACTGGCCTATATTACAGTACTTTACCACTGACATGATACTGCTACCATAGACCACTGGAGTGTGAAGTTTGTGTATAATTGAAGAATGGCCACTAATATGGGGCCCAGACATCAAAATGTTACAGGAGACCCAACACCTATATGTCAAGACTGGCCATACCTGACAAACCATAGGTGATTGACCATTCATACAATTACTGTGTAACAGAATACACAATATCTACATGCAGAGCCAGATTAAGCACTAGGAAGAAAGAGCTCCCACCCAGGGGCTTCTAACCACTGATGTGCAATGCTGTTGGTCAAATCCAATTGGCTGTTGGTGGTCAGTAGGGGCAGCTAACTGGCAAGAGAAAGCGGAAGTGGCAGGTATGAACTGCCTGGTTGCCTGGTCTCTGCTATACTGGGTGGGGATGACCCGAAGAGTAACCCAAACAGTAGGGTGGGTCCAGTTTTACTGGAAGGCCCAGAACACCTCAGACTTATTCTGATCTACACCAAATGTTTCTGCAGGGCACTTGAGGGGCCACATTTCATGGGGGGGGGGGGTCATGGTTCAGGTTAGTGAAACTAGGGGTTGCAGAGAGTTACGCACAGGTTGCTCCAGCAATCTAGCTAGGCTCCCCCCCAAGCCCGTCCCAGTGCGGTTCAGCATACATTTGCTGGACAATGGGTGTTGGAACGCTGGAAAAGTGAATGAAGCAAGCTTTAGAGTTCAGGACAGACTGGCAGGGGCAGTCTGGGTGTTACAATAGTGAAGCTAGGAATGATGAGGATATGGGCTAGTATTTTTACATAGGATATAATCGGCTTCTTGCTTTCTTTTTCTTTGTTGCATCTCTACCATGAGAATACCTTTTGGTTTGTACCCATGATTTTGTTTCCCAGTGCATTTTGTAAGAATTTGTAAAGAGCTGTAAGGTCATCAAACATTTAACATTTAGAAACTTTACATCAGAATGGTTTGCTTCGTGTTTACTGAGGCCAACAGCTTAGCAACAGGGGAGCATTCACAGAGGAGCAGCTTCCAACTTAGACTGAATGATAATGATGTTCATGATGTACTGTGGAAAACCTTACAAAATTCTCTGTGTGTTTCAGTACTTCAGAAAAAGGTGATTACAGCAGCAAGCTGGAGTCTCAGCAAGAGCCCCCTGCAGAATTCTGATGACGGCTTAGTCAATAGAAGGCAATGGCTGCAATACATGTATAACCCTGTTCTGTCTGAAGTCACTGCTGTCTGGACCAGACATGCACAGCCTTTTAAATTGAAAAGAGGACTTGTGTCCATCATATTCCAGGTAAATCAGGTTACTATTATTATTATTATTATTATTATTAATAATATTATATACGCCACCTTCTTACATAGTACTGTGCAATGTATAATTACAGACAAGGTAAAACCTACTGTACAGAGACTATTACAAAGTTCAGACCAAATGTCTGAATTGTGGGAAGAGGATACTGTAGGAAAGAGAGTTTGCCCCTTGCAAACTTACACTGTAAAAGAAAGGGGGAGGAGACGAATGCTGGAGATAAGTTGGAGACAAGAGGTTACTAGGGAGTGAATGTGAGGTGTAAAGGAGAGAGAGAGGAGTCCAGAATGATAAAAATCCATATAAATATGCTGGATGTCGGGAGGAGGGGGTCATTTATACAACCAGCATTAGGAACTCTCCAGCAGGGCTTTTTACTTTCCTTTAAAGGATGTAAAAGGAAATAAGGGGGGGCCAGTTCTGTCTCCACTATACACTCAAACCTGTCACCTCTGGATTTTATTCCTTTCAGGAGAAGAAAACTACAAGCTTGGCAGGAGTTTTTTCAGTTCGGGTGTATAAGTGGCCTCTCCACTCATTAGCCAACGTGTTTAAATGAATTTTTAATTTTACACAATTCCACAATACACCTCCTTTTACTGAGGGAAATTAGTTTGGAAGCGGAGGATGGGGGAAGTTGGGAGGACAGAGGTGTTCTGAGGGGTGAAGCCACTTTGAATCTTGTCTATTTTATTTTTAAAGAATGTGGCAAATTGCTCTACTGTTATCTAGCAGGATGGAGGGGTGGCGGTGAGCAGAGTAGAGAGTTGAAGGTGCTGAGTAACTGTTTTGGATTCCAGGCCTGTGCTGATATGAGTGATGAGAAATATTCCTCAGCAGCAGCAGCAGATAAGAGGACAGTCCCGAGTTCCTGGAAGGTTTGCTTAGATAATGGGAAGTCCTCCTTTGGTTTGGCTTTGCTCCATTTCTGTTTCTGCAACTTTAGAGCGTCGTTTAAATCTTGCAGTGTTGGTATTAAGCCAGGGTTGCCTTTATTTGAGCTTGGGGTGGCTATAGAGTCTAGGGCAGAGGTTAGTGTATTTTGGTAGGGTGAACCTGCAGTGTCTACATTGGTGAATGAGGGCAGTGTGTGAAGGAGTATAGTTTGAAGGTATAGGTTTCTTAGGTTCCTGCTTAAGATAGCAGGTTTGTGTGCAGACGTGGTAGTGGTAAGGGAAGAGGAGGTTGTGATCATAGGAGGGATATGTGAATAAAGAGAGACTGGATACAGACAGAGGGGAGTGAAGAGTAGGTCAAGCGTGTGTCCATCTTTGTGGGTGAGGGTCACAGACCATTGTTTGAGGTTACCGTAAATGAGGAAGTAAGCAATAGTAATCTGGTGACGGTATGGTGGTTGGTGTTAATGGGTATGTTAAAGTCACCCATGATTAAAGCCGGGATTAAAGTGGACAGGAAGTAGAGGAGCCAGGTTGAAACGTGGTCCAGGAAGAGAGTAGCAGTTCTAGGAGGGAACTTCAAAAGGAGAGAAGGATAAGGAGGATAGGGCAGGAGTTGGGTTAAATGAGCAGTGTTCTGATGAGAAAATGCCCCCACCTTAAACTTGGGGTGTGGCGGAACTGTAAGCCACCATATGAGAGGGCAGCAGGCGACCCTGTGTTAGAGGTGATGAGCCATGTTTCAGTAAAAGTACATGAAGATGAAAAAGTTGGTAGTAAACAGATCATGGATGTATGCAAGTTTGCACTGTGGAATGCATGTTCAGTATGCAACACAGGTGACAACTGCAGGAGTATGTGGGGAGGAAGTTATTGTTTGGAGGTTGGCTAGGTTAAGTGTGATTACAGGTTTGATGCAGCAGTGAAGCTTTGTCTGTGATGAGGTGAGAGGCATAGAGGAGTAAAGAGGTTAAGGAGACAGTCCCGTGTTAGGTGAAATGTCGCCTGAAGCAAGTAGGAGCAGAGGAAGAGGACTGTGGCAGAGTACATTTTAAGGGTGCATGCAGGAAGGGAGATAGATTTGACAAGTGAGATAAACTCATGGGAGAACAATTATGGACATGAAAGCAGTGATGGTAAGATATGCATAGACTTACCAGGAGCAGGGGGATGATGTGAGTTTAGGACTTTGAGAGGAAGTGAAAGCAGGATTGTAAAATACCAGTGGCAGGCAGTAGGGAATAGGCAGCGGAGACAGCGCAGATGGTGGATAACAGCTGCCTTTCCAGGTAAGGTATGATTGGTGGTCTATGACAAAAGAATGCAGGTAGAATGCCAATACTATTTGTCTTGTTTATAGTTCCAGCAGTAGCTGCATTCTGACAGAAAGGGAGAGGGAAGCCATAATGAGGGGAGCTATTGAATGACTGTTTATGCACTACCTATCCACTACCACTGCCTACAGTGTCCTTTTAAAGAGGACCCATGTAACCTGGCTAAAAGGTCCAAAAATATACAAGTCCGGGCTACAGCGGTGGTTAATGCTGCTGCTCCCCACAGGCTGGTCCAGGATACAGGCACTGAAATGAAACAGATCACCCTTTGTAAAAAAGTCTGCTTCTGCCCACACTCACCTGCTGGATCAGCAGGTGAGGTAAGGAGTATTGTTTTACCTTTTTCTTTTTTTTTTAAACGGTGGCCTTATCCCTGCATCTTTGGGCTGTGAGCGTGCTCTGCCATTCAGAGAGGATCCAGATTGCCGATGGCCTGCATGTGAGCAGTGCCGTTTGCTGAGCATTACATATGCACAGCAAACAGCTCTGATTGGACGAGAGCCCGAGCATGTGCCATAGAACCTGAAAGGTGAATGTTTCAGAATGCCTCCAGTTCACAAAACAAAACAGTCAAAAACCCGGGTTTGTTCCGCTTTAATCTACTTTACAACCATACATTTGTGATTACATACAACCATGTTATGACTTAACCAGGGGCATAGCTAGGAGGGAGCAGGGGGGGCATGTGCTCTGGGTGCAGCAGGTTAGGGGGGCGCCAAATGGGGGCCTGAGCACAGGCGATGCGCCAGAAAGCCTAGCTACTCCTCTGGACTTAGTGACACTCCCTGCTCCCCCATGCACCCACTACCACCAGCCACGGTTTTCCCTACCTGCAACACCATGTCCTTTGGTGAAAGCAGCCCAGACCATTTCCCCAGTGGCATCTCACCAGGGGAACAGTAAGAGTTATGGAAACCAGGCCTTGCATGGAGTGTATGTGTCGGGGGGGGGGGGGGGGACATCAGAAATTGGGAAGGACCCCCTTCAGAGTCTTTCCTCTGCCAGAGTCTTTCCTCTGGTGTGTTCCCCAACTGCACCTGCAGTGATATTCAGTCAGACTGGCACAGCCAGGTACAGCCTTAATAAATCAGGGCTTTAAAGGAGCAGTATCGCGAAATTTGCATTAAAAAATATAAATAATTAAATAGCCACACAATAGATTCTAACATGTGTATAAATAATCTGGCGATAGAAAAAAGAAAAAATGTATGCCTTTCTTTTAAATTGTATAATGCCAATGGCTCAGTCCATTTGCTGAATAGGGGGATCTGCTGGGTTGTATTTAGTGAGCTGCTTCATTTAGCCCACTGGTCTCCTAGCAACACTTTACCTCAGAGGCTGACACTGTAATCAGTGGTAACGGCTGTGTGTGTGTGTGTGTGTGTGTGTGTGTGTGTGTGTGTGTGTGTGTGTGTGTGGTGCTGCTTTTGTTATGAGACCAGGTGACTCAAATGTGTAAAATCTATACAAAATAAACTAAACTGACTGAAAATGACTGAAATTCTTCTTTGAATAACTGTGCAGGAAAATCTAAAGGTATTAAAGTGGAACAAAACCCTGAGTGGCCGACCCTGAAGTCTATAAGACCCGGCCATTGACCTTCCCCCTTGGGCATTCTAAATCAGGATGCCCCACTGTGTGAAACGACCCCTGGATAACCACAGATCCCCCCATTTTTCTGGCGCGCTCACGCAGATAGTCATTTAGACAGGCCGGGCGGCCAGGAAGGTTACTGCTCAGGCTCCCCATCTGCGTGCAAACAGAGCTGATTGGATGAGAGCCCGCGCATGCGCTGTGGGACAGGGAAAGGTAAGTTTTCACAGGCGAACTTGGGGATTTCACATATCAGGGCATCCCAAGTCGGGATGCCCCATAGGGGGCACAAAACAAAACTCCAGATAGTGAAAATCCTGGGTTGGGCTTTGCTCAAAACTAGGGATGAGCGAATCGATCCGGACGAACCCGGATTCGATCCGAATTTCAGGAAAAATTTGATTCGGATCGAATCCGAATTTCCCCGCGATTCGATCGCTCGAAGTTTTCCTTTAACATCCATTCATTTACATTACAGGCATTCTAAGATGGCGGACGGGACATGTCCAGACATCAACCCCGCGCCAGTGCAAGCTGGGACAGTCACATGCAGCCTATCAGCAGCCAGCAAGCCCGGTGACGTCACAGCGGTATTTAAGGGCGGCCATCTTGCTTTCCAGCCTCATTTCTCTATTGCATTCGTGAGAGACAGAACGCTGTGTAGCTGAGGGAGAGACAGACAGTTAGACAGGCAGGGACAGACAGGGACAGGCTGGAGACAGGCAGGAGACAGACAGGAGACAGACAGAAAGTAAGCGAAAAACAGGGAAAGGAAGGGAAAATCGGAGGCTGTCAGTTTTTTTTTTTTTTTCATCCAGCCTGCTTTGTTAGCGTTTTCAGGCTGCTTATACTAACTAACTGTGCATATATACTGAACTGATCTTAAGTCTGCTGTGAGGCATCCCATTCTGTGACTACACCAGCCTCTATTTAATAGCATAATAACCATTTGCACTTATTCTCATAGAAATCAGGCCTGATAAAGACACTTTTGCTGTGCATGCTCTCTGGTTTTTGTGGCATCCCATTCTGTGACTACACCAGCCTCTATTTAATAGCATAATAACCATTTGCACTTATTCTCATAGAAATCAGGCCTGATAAAGACACTTTTGCTGTGCATGCTCTCTGGTTTTTGTGGCATCCCATTCTGTGACTACACCAGCCTCTATTTAATAGCATAATAACCATTTGCACTTATTCTCATAGAAATCAGGCCTGATAAAGACACTTTTGCTGTGCATGCTCTCTGGTTTTTGTGGCATCCCATTCTGTGACTACACCAGCCTCTATTTAATAGCATAATAACCATTTGCACTTATTCTCATAGAAATTAGGCCTGATAAAGACACTTTTGCTGTGCATGCTCTCTGGTTTTTGTGGCATCCCATTCTGTGACAACACCAGCCTCTATTTAATAGCATAATAACCATTTGCACTTATTCTCATAGAAATTAGGCCTGATAAAGACACTTTTGCTGTCCATGCTCTCTGGTTTTTGTGGCATCCCATTCTGTGACTACACCAGCCTCTATTTAATAGCATAATAACCATTTGCACTTATTCTCATAGAAATTAGGCCTGATAAAGACACTTTTGCTGTCCATGCTCTCTGGTTTTTGTGGCATCCCATTCTGTGACTACACCAGCCTCTATTTAACACCATAACCATTTGCACTTATTCTAATAGAAATCAGGCCTGATAAAGACACTTTTGCTGTGCATGCTCTCTGGTTTTTGTGGCATCCCATTCTGTGACTACACCAGCCTCTATTTAATAGCATAATAACCATTTGCACTTATTCTCATAGAAATTAGGCCTGATAAAGACACTTTTGCTGTGCATGCTCTCTGGTTTTTGTGGCATCCCATTCTGTGACAACACCAGCCTCTATTTAATAGCATAATAACCATTTGCACTTATTCTCATAGAAATTAGGCCTGATAAAGACACTTTTGCTGTGCATGCTCTCTGGTTTTTGTGGCATCCCATTCTGTGACAACACCAGCCTCTATTTAATAGCATAATAACCATTTGCACTTATTCTCATAGAAATTAGGCCTGATAAAGACACTTTTGCTGTGCATGCTCTCTGGTTTTTGTGGCATCCCATTCTGTGACAACACCAGCCTCTATTTAATAGCATAATAACCATTTGCACTTATTCTCATAGAAATTAGGCCTGATAAAGACACTTTTGCTGTGCATGCTCTCTGGTTTTTGTGGCATCCCATTCTGTGACAACACCAGCCTCTATTTAATAGCATAATAACCATTTGCACTTATTCTCATAGAAATTAGGCCTGATAAAGACACTTTTGCTGTGCATGCTCTCTGGTTTTTGTGGCATCCCATTCTGTGACAACACCAGCCTCTATTTAATAGCATAATAACCATTTGCACTTATTCTCATAGAAATTAGGCCTGATAAAGACACTTTTGCTGTGCATGCTCTCTGGTTTTTGTGGCATCCCATTCTGTGACAACACCAGCCTCTATTTAATAGCATAATAACCATTTGCACTTATTCTCATAGAAATTAGGCCTGATAAAGACACTTTTGCTGTGCATGCTCTCTGGTTTTTGTGGCATCCCATTCTGTGACTACACCAGCCTCTATTTAACACCATAACCATTTGCACTTATTCTAATAGAAATCAGGCCTGATAAAGACACTTTTGCTGTCCATGCTCTCTGGTTTTTGTGGCATCCCATTCTGTGACAACACCAGCCTCTATTTAATAGCATAATAACCATTTGCACTTATTCTCATAGAAATTAGGCCTGATAAAGACACGTTTGCTGTGCATGCTCTCTGGTTTTTGTGGCATCCCATTCTGTGACAACACCAGCCTCTATTTAATAGCATAATAACCATTTGCACTTATTCTCATAGAAATTAGGCCTGATAAAGACACTTTTGCTGTGCATGCTCTCTGGTTTTTGTGGCATCCCATTCTGTGACTACACCAGCCTCTATTTAACACCATAACCATTTGCACTTATTCTAATAGAAATCAGGCCTGATAAAGACACTTTTGCTGTGCATGCTCTCTGGTTTTTGTGGCATCCCATTCTGTGACTACACCAGCCTCTATTTAATAGCATAATAACCATTTGCACTTATTCTTATAGAAATTAGGCCTGATAAAGACACTTTTGCTGTGCATGCTCTCTGGTTTTTGTGGCATCCCATTCTGTGACAACACCAGCCTCTATTTAATAGCATAATAACCATTTGCACTTATTCTCATAGAAATTAGGCCTGATAAAGACACTTTTGCTGTGCATGCTCTCTGGTTTTTGTGGCATCCCATTCTGTGACTACACCAGCCTCTATTTAATAGCATAATAACCATTTGCACTTATTCTCATAGAAATTAGGCCTGATAAAGACACTTTTGCTGTGCATGCTCTCTGGTTTTTGTGGCATCCCATTCTGTGACAACACCAGCCTCTATTTAATAGCATAATAACCATTTGCACTTATTCTCATAGAAATTAGGCCTGATAAAGACACTTTTGCTGTGCATGCTCTCTGGTTTTTGTGGCATCCCATTCTGTGACAACACCAGCCTCTATTTAATAGCATAATAACCATTTGCACTTATTCTCATAGAAATTAGGCCTGATAAAGACACTTTTGCTGTGCATGCTCTCTGGTTTTTGTGGCATCCCATTCTGTGACAACACCAGCCTCTATTTAATAGCATAATAACCATTTGCACTTATTCTCATAGAAATTAGGCCTGATAAAGACACTTTTGCTGTGCATGCTCTCTGGTTTTTGTGGCATCCCATTCTGTGACAACACCAGCCTCTATTTAATAGCATAATAACCATTTGCACTTATTCTCATAGAAATTAGGCCTGATAAAGACACTTTTGCTGTGCATGCTCTCTGGTTTTTGTGGCATCCCATTCTGTGACAACACCAGCCTCTATTTAATAGCATAATAACCATTTGCACTTATTCTCATAGAAATTAGGCCTGATAAAGACACTTTTGCTGGGCATGCTCTCTGGTTTTTGTGGCATCCCATTCTGTGACAACACCAGCCTCTATTTAATAGCATAATAACCATTTGCACTTATTCTCATAGAAATTAGGCCTGATAAAGACACTTTTGCTGGGCATAGCACTACTGGACCCTGCAAGGGCATCCCATTCTGTGACTATAGCAGCCTCTGTTAAAGACCATATAACCATTTGCTCTTATTATATTTGAAATTAGCCTGATAAAGACACTTTTGCTGGGCATAGCACTACTGGACCCTGCAAGGGCATCCCATTCTGTGACTATAGCAGCCTCTGTTTAAGACCATATAACCATTTGCTCTTATTATAATTGAAATTAGCCTGATAAAGACACTTTTGCTGGGCATAGCACTACTGGACCCTGCAAGGGCATCCCATTCTGTGACTATAGCAGCCTCTGTTAAAGACCATATAACCATTTGCTCTTATTATATTTGAAATTAGCCTGATAAAGACACTTTTGCTGGGCATAGCACTACTGGACCCTGCAAGGGCATCCCATTCTGTGACTATAGCAGCCTCTGTTAAAGACCATATAACCATTTGCTCTTATTATATTTGAAATTAGGCCTGATAAAGACACTTTTGCTGGGCATAGCACTACTGGATCTTTTTTGGGGGCATCCCATTCTGTGACTACAGCAGCCTCTGTTTAAGACCATATAACCATTTGCACTTATTATAATTGAAATTAGCCCTGATAAAGACACTTTTGCTGGGCATAGGCTTACTGCTGCCTGCCAGGTGCACTTCTGTTGAGGCATCCCATTCTGTAACATAGCATACCCCTCTTTATTTACACTAAGCAGCTCTCTTATTTACACTAAGCAGGCCTGTTGGAGGCTGAGTGTTACTGCTCACTTTTGGTGTGCATTATATTCTGTTTCATATAGACCCACCGCTGCCCGGGGTTTTTTTAAATATCACCTACTACCACGCCAGTTAGACTATGTCGGGCAGACAAGTGCCTGGAAGTGAAAAGAGGAGTGGCAGAGGCCAAGATTCCGCAGGCAGAGCTCGCATCAGACTGGGGGCCAGTAGCAGCAGGAGTCACGCTGAGAGACCTAATCTGCCAGTATCTGCTAGCGGTCGGGTCTCCACCAGTAACGCATCTGCCGTGGTAGATTGGCTGACGCGCTCATCAACAACATCATCACAACTTACATCTGAGACCCCCAGTCTAGGGTCGGTAGGTTCCTCTGACACAACCCTGAGTTGGCATGCCCCGAGAGCAGTCCCTGTCCTCCCATTGCCTCTGTCCTACGCCGTTCCCTCCCCCAGCGACGTATCCTATGCTTTGGGTTCAGCTCCACTCTTTAGTGAGGAGGACGATCAGATACAGGAGGACAGTCAGCAGCTACTGCCCAGCCAAGAAATGGAGGTGGCTTCTTTAGCTAGGCAGACAAATAGTGATGTGGACAGTGTCGTGGGTGCTGCGAGCGTTCCAGCTCCTGCGCCAGACACTGTTGACGAATCCACGAACATCAGTGACGTACAGCCACAACTCGGTGATGATGATGATGACGATGAAGCCGATCGCACTTGGGAGCCGGGTGAGGAAGGGGCTTCATCGTCATCATCAGGAGAAGAGGGGCGCAGGTTGCCCCGGAGTCAGCAGCTGAGGCAGCAAGGTGGTAGCAGTCAGCATGGGGGCACAATTCCAAAGGCTGGAGCCGGCCGGGGCCGGGGTCGGGGTAGAGCACCTGCTGTGCGGCAGTCTACCTTATCAGGAGGTAGTGGAGCAGGGGTTCCTGGAGTTGGCAACAGCAGCAGTGAATCAGTGAGGCCAGGGGGTGGGAAAAGTAGCTACTCGGCAGTGTGGCAGTTTTTCCTGAGGCATCCGCAGGAGGGTAACATGGCCACATGCAAGATATGTAGGCAAAAGGTGAAGCGTGGCCAGGGTCCAAATGTTGGCACCACGGCCCTGCGTCAACATATGATGCGTCACCATAAAACGACCTGGGAGAACCGAGGCTCCCAAGGGGTGGTCCAGTCTGCTTCCTCACCAAGTGAGCTCCCAATTTCTGCCAGCCAAGGCTCCAGCACCTCAGCCGAAGGCAGCTGTGTGTCATACCCATCCTCTGTCGCTCCTGCTCCTCCTCCTCCAAGTCATGCATCCCGCCAGCAATCCATCAGCGAAGCCATGTCCAAGAGACAGCAGTATGCGCCCACTCATCCTACGGCGCAGAAGCTGAATGTGCTCCTGTCCAAGTTGCTGGTGCTGCAGTCGCTCCCTTTTCAGGTGGTGGAATCTGCACCTTTCAGAGAACTGATGGCTTGTGCCGAGCCGAGGTGGAGAGTCCCAAGCCGTCATTTCTTTGCCAAGAAGGCAGTACCAGCGCTGCACACTTTTGTTGAACAGAAGGTGGGCCAGTCCTTGAGCCTGTCGGTGTGTAGCAAAATACATGGCAGCGCCGACATCTGGAGCTGTAACTACGGTCAGGGGCAGTACATGTCGTTTACGGCCCACTGGGTGAATGTGGTCCCTTTGCAGCAGCAGCAGCAACTTGGACAGGTCACGCCGCTTCGGCCTCCGCGCTCTCTGCCCATTGGGCCTGTGACACCGTGCGACTCGGCCTCCTCATCCTCCGCCATCTCCTCACCCTCCACTGTAGGCTCAAGTCTCTGTGCCCCTCCAGTCTACCATGTGTGCAGGGCACGGAGGTGTCACGCAGTGCTTCACATGGTTTGTCTTGGCGAACGGAGTCACACAGGGGAGGAACTGCTTAAATGTATTCATCAGGAAATCCAAACATGGCTTACTCCGAGAAAACTTAAAATGGGAATCATGGTTACCGACAATGGGAAGAACATTTTGTCTGCGCTGCGCCAAGGAAGCCTGACCCATGCCCCCTGCATGGCTCACGTCTTCAATCTGGTTGTCAAGCGGTTTCTGAAGTGTTCCCCCCATCTGCAAGACATCCTAACAACTTCAAGGAAACTTTGCATGCACTTCAGCCACTCCTACACCGCCAAACACACCCTTCTTGAGCTACAGCGTCAGAATGGTATCCCCCAACATAGTCTGATTTGCGATGTTTCCACCCGTTGGAATTCCACCCTTCACATGTTGGACCGATTATATGAACAGAGAAAAGCCATCACGGATTTCCTGATGATCCAAGCAGATAGGGGGACTCCCCTGTGTAACTTCAATGTCAACCAGTGGCAGCTCATACGTGACACCTGCCGTTTGCTCAGGCCCTTTGAGGATGCCACTTTATTTGTCAGTCGGCAGGATTACGGGATGAACGACGTGATTCCACTGCTTCATGTACTACAGCACATGTTGGAAACCATGGCTGGTCAGGGCACTGGAGACATGGCGTTTACATCTTACGGCCACATGAACCCCGCTGGAGCTGAACTGGAGGAGGAGGAAGAGGAGGAGGAGGAGTTGCCCAGCGAAACACAGTTTAGGCTTGGCGAAATGGCTGGTTTATCTAGTCAGCGGACAGGAGAGGAGGAGCAGGAGCAGCCAGAGGAGCTAGAGGTTTTTGAGGAAGGCAAGACAGAGGACCCGGGCACACCGTGGCAGTATGCAGTGGAGATGGAGACAGGTAGTCCATCCGAGTCACTTGCGCAAATGGCACGAAGCATGCTCACGTGCTTGCGTAGTGACCCCAGAATTGTTTCCATCTGTCGGCGGGATGACTTCTGGCTGTCCACCTTATTGGACCCTCGCTTCCGGCACAAAATGGGGGCATTTTTTAAACCCACCGAGAGGGAGGACAAACTCAACTACTACAAAGACATTCTACGTAGGCAGTTGGCCGATGCCTATCTGCGCCATGGTCCATACTCTCGCAGGTCTGACTCGAGGGGACCTCTGCGCTCACCTTCCACTGCCATGGCCGCTGGGGGGGTTGGCAGCAGCAGCAGCAGAAGCTCCATCAGCAGCAGCAGCCTCAGTCTTCAGTCGCTAATGAGTAGCTTTCTACACCCGCATAGTGAGGCTACTCATGAGCAGCAGGAAGACCTGGAGCAGGACCTCAACCAGCAGGTCATGTCATACTTTGACATGACCATGCCAACACACCTTGAGGATCCGCTGGACTTCTGGGCAGCCAAACTTGATTTGTGGCCGCAACTAGCAGAGTTTGCCCTGGAAAAGCTGTCCTGCCCGGCAAGTAGCGTGCCATCTGAGCGGGTGTTTAGTGCGGCGGGGGCCATAGTTACGGCGAGGAGAACTCGTCTGTCAACTAAAAATGTGGAGAGACTCACCTTTGTCAAAATGAATCAGGGATGGATCAGCCAGGATTTCCACCCACCAATGCCTGATGCATGCGACTAGATTCAGCATGGTGCCACGTTTTACACTTTCCAAATGGTGCAAAACATATTTATGTCTTTAGGCCATTTTTTGGGCTCCTGCTGCTGCCAACTTCTGCCAACTCCAGGGTGTGATTCATCCAATTTTTGGGCTCCTGAAGCCAACCCCAGGGTCTCTTTAAAGTAATATTTGGGCTCCTGCTGCTGCTACTGCCAACTTCTGCCAACTCCAGGGTGTGATTCATCCAATTTTTGGGCTCCTGAAGAAAACCCCAGTGTCTCTTTAAAGTAATATTTGGGCTCCTGCTGCTGCTGCTGCTGCTGCCAACTCCAGGGTGTGATTCATCCAATTTTTGGGCTCCTGAAGCCAACCCCAGGGTCTCTTTAAAGTAATATTTGGGCTCCTGTTGCTGCTGCTGCCAACTCCTGCCAACTCCAGGGTGTGATTCATCCAATTTTTGGGCTCCTGAAGCCAACCCCAGGGTCTGTTTAAAGTAATATTTGGGCTCCTGCTGCTGCTGCTGTCAACTCCTGCCAACTCCAGGGTGTGATTCATCCAATTTTTGGGCTCCTGAAGCCAACCCCAGTGTCTCTTTAAAGTAATATTTGGGCTCCTGCTGCTGCTGCTGCCAACTCCTGCCAACTCCAGGGTGTGATTCATCCAATTTTTGGGCTCCTGAAGCCAACCCCAGGGTCTGTTTAAAGTAATATTTGGGCTCCTGCTGCTGCTGCTGTCAACTCCTGCCAACTCCAGGGTGTGATTCATCCAATTTTTGGGCTCCTGAAGCCAACCCCAGGGTCTCTTTAAAGTAATATTTGGGCTCCTGCTGCTGCTGCCAACTTCTGCCAACTCCAGGGTGTGATTCATCCAATTTTTGGGCTCCTGAAGCCAACTCCAGTGTCTCTTTAAAGTAATATTTGGGCTCCTGTTGCTGCTGCTGCCAACTCCTGCCAACTCCAGGGTGTGATTCATCCAATTTTTGGGCTCCTGAAGCCAACCCCAGGGTCTCTTTAAAGTAATATTTGGGCTCCTGTTGCTGCTGCTGCCAACTCCAGGGTGTGATTCATCCAATTTTTGGGCTCCTGAAGCCAACCCCAGGGTCTGTTTAAAGTAATATTTGGGCTCCTGCTGCTGCTGCTGTCAACTCCTGCCAACTCCAGGGTGTGATTCATCCAATTTTTGGGCTCCTGAGGCCAACCCCAGGGTCTCTTTAAAGTAATATTTGGGCTCCTGCTGCTGCTGCTGCTGCCAACTCCAGGGTGTGATTCATCCAATTTTTGGGCTCCTGAAGCCAACCCCAGGGTCTCTTTAAAGTAATATTTGGGCTCCTGTTGCTGCTGCTGCCAACTCCTGCCAACTCCAGGGTGTGATTCATCCAATTTGTGGGCTCCTGAAGCCAACCCCAGGGTCTGTTTAAAGTAATATTTGGGCTCCTGCTGCTGCTGCTGTCAACTCCTGCCAACTCCAGGGTGTGATTCATCCAATTTTTGGGCTCCTGAAGCCAACCCCAGTGTCTCTTTAAAGTAATATTTGGGCTCCTGCTGCTGCTGCTGCCAACTCCTGCCAACTCCAGGGTGTGATTCATCCAATTTTTGGGCTCCTGAAGCCAACCCCAGGGTCTGTTTAAAGTAATATTTGGGCTCCTGCTGCTGCTGCTGTCAACTCCTGCCAACTCCAGGGTGTGATTCATCCAATTTTTGGGCTCCTGAAGCCAACCCCAGGGTCTCTTTAAAGTAATATTTGGGCTCCTGCTGCTGCTGCTGCCAACTTCTGCCAACTCCAGGGTGTGATTCATCCAATTTTTGGGCTCCTGAAGCCAACTCCAGTGTCTCTTTAAAGTAATATTTGGGCTCCTGTTGCTGCTGCTGCCAACTCCTGCCAACTCCAGGGTGTGATTCATCCAATTTTTGGGCTCCTGAAGCCAACCCCAGGGTCTCTTTAAAGTAATGTTTGGGCTCCTGTTGCTGCTGCTGCCAACTCCTGCCAAATCCAGGGTGTGATTCATCCAATTGTTGGGCTCCTGAAGCCAACCCCAGGGTCTCTTTAAAGTAATGTTTGGGCTCCTGTTGCTGCTGCTGCCAACTCCAGGGTGTGATTCATCCAATTTTTGGGCTCCTGAAGCCAACCCCAGTGTCTCTTTAAAGTAATATTTGGGCTCCTGCTGCTGCTGCTGCCAACTCCAGGGTGTGAATCATCCAATTTTTGGGCTCCTGAAGCCAACTCCAGTGTCTCTTTAAAGTAATATTTGGGCTCCTGCTGCTGCTGCTGCCAACTTCTGCCAACTCCAGGGTGTGATTCATCCAATTTTTGGGCTCCTGAGGCCAACCCCAGGGTCTGTTTAAAGTAATGTTTGGGCTCCTGCTGCTGCTGCTGCTGCCAACTCCAGGGTGTGAATCATCCAATTTTTGGGCTCCTGAAGCCAACCCCAGGGTCTCTTTAAAGTAATATTTGGGCTCCTGCTGCTGCTGCTGCCAACTTCTGCCAACTCCAGGGTGTGATTCATCCAATTTTTGGGCTCCTGAAGCCAACCCCAGGGTCTCTTTAAAGTAATGTTTGGGCTCCTGCTGCTGCTGCTGCCAACTCCAGGGTGTGAATCATCCAATTTTTGGGCTCCTGAAGCCAACCCCAGTGTCTCTTTAAAGTAATGTTTGGGCTCCTGCTGCTGCCAACTCCAGGGCGTGATTCATCCAATTTTTGGGCTACTGAAGCCAACCCCAGTGTCTCTTTAAAGTAATGTTTTGGCTCCTGCTGCTGCTGCTGCCAACTCCAGGGTGTGATTCATCCAATTTTTGGGCTACTGAAGCCAACTCCAGTGTCTCTTTAAAGTAATATTTGGGCTCCTGCTGCTGCTGCTGCCAACTCCAGGGTGTGATTCATCCAATTTTTGGGCTCCTGAAGCCAACCCCAGTGTCTCTTTAAAGTAATATTTGGCTCCTGCTGCTGCTGCTGCCAACTCCAGGGTGTGATTCATCCAATTTTTGGGCTCCTGAGGCCAACCCCAGGGTCTGTTTAAAGTAATGTTTGGGCTCCTGCTGCTGCTGCTGCCAACTCCAGGGTGTGATTCATCCAATTTTTGGGCTCCTGAAGCCAACTCCAGTGTCTCTTTAAAGTAATATTTGGGCTCCTGCTGCTGCTGCTGTCAACTCCTGCCAACTCCAGGGTGTGATTCATCCAATTTTTGGGCTCCTGAAGCCAACCCCAGGGTCTCTTTAAAGTAATGTTTGGGCTCCTGCTGCTGCTGCTGCCAACTCCAGGGTGTGATTCATCCAATTTTTGGGCTCCTGCTGCTGCCAACTCCAGTGTCTCTTTAAAGCAATGTTTGGGCTCCTGCCCCTCATAGTGATGCCACTTCAACTCTCTTGAATTCAATTGTGCCGCTCTGCGATTCTATTAGCGATGCCTCTGATCTGCATGTGATATTTCTTCAAAGTATTATTTAACTAACCCAGCACGCATCCTGTGCGTGTTACAGCAAGGCAGAATGGTTTACAACCCTATTGAGGCTCTAGGAGGCTCAGAAATAGCCGTTTTTAATAGCGATTCATCGCGAATTTATTCGGGTCGAAACGATTTTTGTCGGAAAATTCGGTGAATCAGTCGAATCGAATTTTTCAAAAGTTCGCTCATCTCTACTCAAAACACACAAAGCTGAAAGAAAGATCATATGGAAAAAAGAGAGAAAATGGTAAACTGAAAGATTCTGCAGCAGAGCCAACATGAAGGGAAAACTGTCAAAATCAGCTAAATGACTTCTAGAGCTTTTCTCTCTGTTTTAGATATATAAGTTCTGGCCAGGCAATGTTGCAATGTTGTTATCTTATGCTGGACGGCTGCCAGCACTGAACAGCTGAGACTTCTGATACATTGTTTCCCCCTCTCCTCAGCTTGGAACAGGACAGAGTGTCGGGATCCGACACTCAAAAGACATAAACATGAGCTATTAGTCTCCAGCTGCTCAACACACACATCATTTTTTTCTAAATTTGTAATTCTTACTCCAACACCTACCTACATTCAAAGTACCATTTAAATATAAGTCACCAAGAAAAATTCGCCATACTGCTCCTTTAATGCCAAACTCCACACAGAGCATGTGAGTGACTGTAGATGTGTTAAGCTTTCAGTCTTGCAGGGTTTCACCATTCAGGTATACAATAGGAATATAGAGCAACATGACAAAAGCGTCAAAGGCTCTTGGCGAAAATAGCAATGCAAATGGCGTCCATTTTCACTTCCTGTTCTGCTTTCTGGATGACCTCTAATCTGTCTGTCACCACTTATATATCTCACAAGCAGTGATTTGTTACATCATTACTTATTTAAGTATTAATATTGTGCTAGTAAGGTCTACTATCATTTTTAAGTTTAATGCCCAGCCTGCGTGAAGAAGCAACTTATGTCTGTAAATGTTATATTTGTTATTTTATTATATTATGTTATTTGGGATTTTTATATAATCTGCACAAATGCATAAGCAACACATGATGTGTCAGACTGTTGTGCCATGAACAGCTTACAAAATGTATAGAGATCAACCTGACCATCTCACATGTGGTAGATTAAAATCAGAAAATCCTTAAGTGCAAATCCATGTCGATGTCCAGACTTGACAAAATGCAGGCTTCTAGGGGTTTACAACGGGGGGGGGGGGGGGGGGGGGCTATAAGATTCCTGGGCCAATCGATTCCCTCCCCCCAGGGTATCCAAAATCAGGATGCCCCGCTGTGTGAAACCAGCCAGGTCGCACCATACACTTATCTTTTTTCCTGGTCCAACCCCAAATGCGTGAGCCACAGCCTCATCCATGCTATCCCTCTATCAGGGCGCGTGCCCACGCCAGGCATTTGTGAATGGCCGGCGCGGGCACGCTCCCTGTTAGAGGGTAGCAGGGGACACGGTCATTAGCGCGCTCCCGTTTCGGCAACCTGGTGGGGGCGGGGCGATCGGGAGCCAAAAGCCCAGGATAGTCAAAACCCTGGGTTTTGGTCCACTTTAAGGCTTTTAAGTCTCTAAAATAATACCTTAAAGGGACTGTCTAGACTAAAATATTAAAAACATATAGTCACCTTTCTTCCCCGGCAGTTCCTCTGTGCAGTCTGGCCAGCATTTGCAAGCTTACCGAGGGCAGGGATCCATCGATTCCATCCCAAAGCATGCTGATCTTTCATGGTACATCCTGGGGACTTTTGTTTATCCCCACACTCCTACTCTATTCATGGCACTGGAGGCGGTGTGCAAGAGTAGGTTTGGCATTCCAATTCATTGTAATAAATGGAGTAGGCATTTTAGGAGGCCTGAGGTCCACCTGACGGATGCCACCATGTCTGCCATGTCTGCTTGGAGGATGGCATAGCTTGAGCTTCACCATCAGTAAGTATGAAGATGCCAGCACTGAACAGAGGAGCTGTTAGGGATATACAGTGCGCATAGACACTTTTTTTGTTTTTTAATACCTGGACAGGGACTTTAAAGCAGACCAAAATTTTAAAAAAGCAAGTTGAGTAAATTGAGAGGGCTTAACTCTATGCAGATGTTATAGAATAGCGGGCAGAGTCTATGCTGCATAACTGCATGGCAGCGGCCATCTTGCCACATACATACTACAGTCCAGCTAATATCAAAACTCCCCTATCAGTCCAATCCTCCTTTATTTCTCATAAAAAGCCACCAGCTGCAATGACTCATTGCTCTTTTGCACAGCTAAAAGAATTGTATCATTTTAGAAGATACATTTTCTGAATGGTCTGCAGTAAATCCAGAATCCACAGTGAGCAGTGATAAAGAAACATTGTTGCAGATTTCCCTTCACACACACATAATCCCTCTAGCAGCCGGTTATTCATTGTGTGTGTTTATATAACACAATAAACAAGCTGCCCGTGTTTCTGAGGCATTTATCGCTCTGTTTGGTGTGAGCTGCTTCTGGCACAGCTCTTGCTTTGTGGGAGCAGTTAACTTTTTTTAATGTTTGGTCCGCTTTAAAGGTTACTATTTAATTCTAGGAATATGCATAAGGTGGTCATAAGAAAGCCCCTATGCAAAAGGGAGTGGGAAAATGTTAGAGACAAGTGTACTAAGTGAACGGGAGTGGAACAGTCTGAAATTCCATTGGTGGTCGTGTTCGAGGGAGGCATCAGAGGCAGGGGAATTCCAGGATCTAATCACTGGGGCTTTCTGAATTATAAAAGTCTTAAAGGAGCCACAGCACTCAACCCTGTTAGCTTGCAGGCCAGCCTATAATCTGTCTCTAAACTTAGTTAAAAACAGAGGGCTCGGTCACACACATCTGCAGAAGTATGCTTAAGCTGCACCACCAGCGCCAAGGTGCCTCTGTGGGGTGCAGTCCTAACTCTAATCTCTGAGAGCCCATTTGGGACATACAGTGCAATAGATAAATTGGGAGCAGGCTTACCTGAGGTTGCCCTAAACCTCTCAAGTGCAAGCCATGGGGTGGAAGGGTCAAAGACCTTGCAATACAGCCTAGACCCCACACACCATGTGCTTGCACAAATTCAAAAGAAACAAAGGGGGGGGGGTGGCAGCCGCTCAGACCATTTTTTTTAACTAAGTTTAGAGACAGATTATAGGCTGGCCTGCAAGCTAACAGGGTTGAGTGCTGTGGCTCCTTTAAGACTTTTGTATTCTAATTGCCCTGCTAACGTGCACCTCCCAGGTTAGTTATAAAATGGTCTGAGCGGCTGCCACCAGGAACATGGAGCTGTCTACAGGATTCCATTACTGCCATTTGGGTGAGTCAGAATAGAGACTCTTGCAATGAATCCCAGACAGAGGTGAGTTTTTTTTTCCATTAGCCCCATCTGCATGCATGATTATTCTGACTCACCAGGTGGCAGCAATATGAATCCTGTAGACAGCTTCACCTTGTCTGTGTGTCTGTGACGGATGTGCTCTTATTCCATAAGGTTTGGCAGATAGCTTATTCGGCTTGTCATGGAGATACTTAGATACGTTTCAGAAGCTTTATTTCAGTACAGAATCTTGCAATAAACATTTCTTACAGCAGGAATACTGAAATGTACATTCAATACAGCAGGAAACTTGTGATGTAACCCATACACAACAGCAGGTAAAATGACTGTAAACTGCAGGAGGGAGCAGCATGTGTGCACTGCTTGGATGCCAGACTAGAAATGGCTGAGGGAGAGGAAGAAGGGAGGAGCTACTTACATCTAAGGGAGCCAGGAAGGGACAAAAGCAGTTAAAGGCACAATGCTCAGGAAACACTATATCAAGCAGTTACCCCAGGTAAAATGGAACAAACATCTTAGGACATGAAAATGATACTGAATCATTGTCAGCACTTGTATTCACTCCTGCACCCACCCAAACCTGAAACGTCGCCTCACCGATTTTCTAGTGGTAGCGGCCATTTTGCAGCTTCCTTTCCCAGCATCCCATCCGTTGCTGCCTGGATTCAACGGACATAACGGACAATGCACAGTAACAGGAAACCCAGCAGCACTTCCTGTTTGCAGGTGGCCTGCAGCTCCAGGAGATGCCATTTATTTTTAAAATTGACCACAGCAAGAGTTTCAAAAAAGTTAATTTTTATTTTTATGTGCAGCAATCTGAATTGCCCTCGGGAGGGATGTATATGAGCACTGTTTCTTGTCAGGGTGTCTTGTTTAAGCGCAAGAGAAGCAAGTACATAACTTCTATGTACGTGGAATTTAAATGCTCCCAAATATGGATGTCCCAGGGGTGCGAGAACTATATCGTAGTGATATCATGTATGTAGCTGGTTCAGATTGTGGAAGCTGCATGTGCTATATCGTGAACAAAGTAGTCCTAAAAAGGGAGCATTATATTACATTGTATTACTATACCTCCTTCTGCTTTCTATTGATTATATTGTGTATTGTTATCTTGTTATATAGGCTACAGAAAAAGAAGCATTTTAGTAATATAATTTATTAGTGAGCTAAAAGTGATGGGTGTAATCCAAACATGAAAGGGCTGTGCAGCCTGTCAGGGTGAGGGAAGGGTCTATTCACAAAGCTTCCAAGCACAGTGCTGTGTCTTCAGGCACACACAGGCCCTAATCCTTTATACATTTCAATGTGGTGTCTGTCATTAAAAGTGGACCAAAACCCAGGATTTTAACTATCCTGGGTTTTGGTCCTTGCCCCTGTGTGAAACCCCCCAGGTCACCGGAAATAACTCACCTCTTCCCGATCCTACGCCGCATGAGCAGCCGCTTGTCCAAACAGCGCGCTCAGATCCGCTGACGTCACATCGTCTAAGTTGAGCGGCTTCGAGCGCAATGACAGCCGCATCCCCCGCTACCCTCTAACAGGGAATTTGCCCGTCCTGGCCATTCACAAATGCCTGCTAGAGGGATAGCGGGATGTGGCCACAGCTTGCACATATGCCATTGGATTGGGAAAGAAGGTAAGTGTATGGGTGACCTGGGGGGGCGGGGGAAGTCGAGCGGCTTGGGAATCTTATAGATTCCCGGGCAGATCGCCGTGGGTTTTGGTCCACTTTAGCAAAAGAAAGGAAATGGCAAGCTGTTTTGAGAATTAAATAGGTAGTGTGGGAGGCCCCAAAGTGGGCACACCCGTCAGTCTCATCTAAGTATTAAGCACCAAACATGTCTAGCTATGTGGAAAGACAGAGATTTGGTTGCATATATTTGCAGATACATGTTGAAGCCACACCACCCCGACAAGGCCCTCTGTGTTTAGTGTAGTCCCTACTCTATATATATGAGCCCTATAATAGGCGCATGTACTCCAGCTAGTAACAAACTTTAACAAAAGCCTATCACAGCTATGTTTCAGTTTCAGGAAATGATAAAACTGAAACTTATAATAGATGGCAACAAAGGTTGTGATCAGTCAAGGTGAAAAAAAGGGGAACAAGGGTGTAGATAGGTTTCACAGGGGCCCATGGTAAAATTCAGAGTGGGCCCCCCACAAGAGACAAGCACATACAGTGTGGTCCAATTTCTAGCAAAAGGAAGCAGTAGGTAATACTGGATGTCAACAGAGTCCTTTCTTCTGGTGGGCTCTAGCCACCCCAGTCCAACTCTGTAAAATGGTGGTCTGATTGGAGTTCTAGGTAGTGTTGGACTGGGGGCCTAGGTTGGTGGGGCCCAGTGAGGTCCTTTTCTTTCAGGCGTGCTTGTTTCCCCAAGTGGCGTATGCAAAGTGTGCTCATATCTTCCCAGCCACAGGTGCTGCAAGCTGGGGGGAGTCAGCTTGTATTGGCCCCCTTCTGCCTTGGGCCTGGTAGCAGTTGCCTACCCTGCCTCTATGGTATGTACGGCCATGGAGGGGAAGATTTTTTTTTAATAAAGTATATATTTAGGTAAACATTTTTTTTTCTTATAGCATATTATATAGTAACCTTTGATTTTCACGAGGGGTTTTGTAATGATGTTTGTCATTGAAGTCACTGGACCCCTGCAATTGTGGCCATGTTTTTCCAGACGAGAATCCATCATGTGACGGTGGTTGCTGGGACTGTTTAGCAAGGAGAAGGTGCTGGAAATCTGTTTGATCTGTCCCCATAATGTGAGCTAATTAGGCCACGGAGAGCTTATTGATTATAACTGTGTAATGTCTAATTAAGAAATTCAATCATCACACAGGACCTAATATATAGAAAATACAGAAGAAAAGCAGAACACAGGTAAGGTTAAAAATACAGCTACAAAAGGATTGATTCAGTGCCATTCTCCAAAAAAACTCAGCTGTGTGTGAAAGCTAACTCGCATGCTTTAATTCTCTCACAAAGAGGGGCATGTCTGCTCACAATGAGCCAGGGGGGCGGGATGGCGCATGATTCAAGGTACAACTGCAAGGCGTTCCCACTCGTGTGGAAGCATGTTAAAAAGACGCTCAATATCCCTCGCACCAAGCCCTATTTAAAGCAGAACAAAACCCATCAGAGGCTGCCCTGAAATCTCTGAAATCTAAAAGATTCCAGGACCGGCCACTGGCTTTCGCCAGTTTGATATGCCCCACTGCGCCGGCGCCGGTAATAACTCACCTTTCCCCCAGTCCAGCAGTGAATGAGAGGGCTCAGTCTGCCATGTCAGCCCATTCAGTCTGCCATGACTACATCATTCGCCATTCTGATTGTTTTCAGTGACGTGCAGCTATTCAGATAGGCTGGGATGAAAGCATACACCCCCGCCAGGGATACAGGGGATGCAGCAGCGTATGCTCCCCATTGAAAGCAATCAGAGCCCTTTGCAGGATGTAAACACATGCAAAAGACTCTGATTGGACGGGAGCTCACACATGCGCCGTTGGACCGAGAAGGGGTGAGTTTTACTGGGCGAACTGGGGGGTTTACACAGTGGGGCATCTCAATTCAAGACGCCCCAGGAGCACTGAACTATTTTCTTAAATGGCTGTGGGTGGCCGAACTGCGGATGCATCTATCCCCATAAATTGTATTTCTTTTCTATATCACTGTTTATTCTCACTTGTCACTCTTCACATACTCACGTTCTCACAGTCACACCGTCACCCCTGGATTTTATTCCTACCATGAGAAAATAAACCACAAGCTTGGCGGGAGTTTTATTCTGTTTGAGTGTATAAGTGACCCCTCCTCTCATTAGCCAACATGCTTATATGGATGTTGATTATTACACAATTTTGCGATAGTGAGCCTTTAATAAAAGGGTCCGATCTGAATTTGTAGACTCTCTGAATGGTCTGATTTAAGTGCCGAGATATACTGACCAGTGATTGGCCTAAAGGTTGAGCAGAGACTGTTTATTGCCCTTTATACTTGTATTGCCTAATCAGCAAGAAATTATACCAACTACTACCAAGTAAATGTATATATGGAATTATTATTATTTTTAAAGCTATTTAATTGAGCAAGTATGCACTATAAATAAGTGAAGCAGTAATAAAGCAATAAATACATTAAGTAATATACATGTATACAAGAGAATTCATCACTAAGCATTTACAACAGGGGTGCTCAACCTTTTGAAGAGCATGGTCCATATAAGCAATTTGAAAACTGGTTTGCAGGCCACAATGAATATGTTTAGAATTTTAAATTTTTCATTAGATCTTCTACAACAATCAGGATACCCAATGTCTTCACAAACTTCCATTACCACATGTATATATAACAATCCCCACATACTACCAATACACATGGTAATTGCTTTACCTCCAAACTGTTGGCTCCCGTATTTATAGCCCACCCCCCCATTAATCCCAAATCGTAACCAGATTCCCAATATTCAACCCATCCAAATGCCTACCAAAGCTTTTAAATACAATGGTAATACAATTAAATATAGAAAAACCCTTATCTTGTTATGGTGCCAGATATTTCACCAAGAGGTGGTGTTACTCTATCAATATCACTAGGGATGAGCGAATCGATCCGGACGAACCCGGATTCGATCCGAATTTCATGAAAAATTCGATTCGGATCGAATCCGAATTTCCCCGCGATTCGATCGCTCGAAATTTTCCTTTAACATCCATTCATTTACATTACAGGCATTCTAAGATGGCGGACGGGACATGTCCAGACATCAACCCCGCGCCAGTGCAAGCTGGGGCAGTCACATGCAGCCTATCAGCAGCCAGCAAGCCCGGTGACGTCACAGCGCTATTTAATTCGGTGGACATCTTGCTTTTCCTCATTTCTCTATTGCATTCGTGAGAGACAGGACGCTGCTGTAGGCAGGGAGAGACAGTTAGACAGACAGGGACAGGCTGGAGACAGGCAGGAGACAGGCAGGAGACAGACAGAAAGTCAGCGAAAAGCAGGGAAAGTTAGGAAAAATCGGAGGCAGTCACAGGGAGATTTTTTTTTTTTTCATCCAGCCTGAGTGTTACTGGCTGGCTGACTGGCTTTGTTAGCGTTTTCAGGCTGCTTATACACTAACTGTGCATATATACTGAACTGATCTCAAGTCTGCTGTGAGGCATCCCATTCTGTGACTACACCAGCCTCTATTTAATACCATAATAACCATTTGCACTTATTCTAATAGAAATTAGGCCTGATAAAGACACTTTGGCTGTGCATAGCCTTACTGCTGCCAGGTGCTCTTTGGTTTTTGGGGCATCCCATTCTGTGACTACACCAGCCTCTATTTAATACCATAATAACCATTTGCACTTATTCTAATAGAAATTAGGCCTGATAAAGACACTTTGGCTGTGCATAGCCTTACTGCTGCCAGGTGCTCTCTGGTTTTTGGGGCATCCCATTCTGTGACTACACCAGCCTCTATTTAATACCATAATAACCATTTGCACTTATTCTAATAGAAATTAGGCCTGCTAAAGACACTTTGGCTGTGCGTAGCCTTACTGCTGCCAGGTGCTCTCTGGTTTTTGGGGCATCCCATTCTGTGACTACACCAGCCTCTATTTAATACCATAATAACCATTTGCACTTATTCTAATAGAAATTAGGCCTGATAAAGACACTTTTGCTGTGCATAGCCTTACTGCTGCCAGGTGCACTGCTGGCTGTTTGGGCATCCCATTCTGTAACATAGCATACCCCTCTTTATTTACACTAAGCAGCTCTCTTATTTACACTAGGCAGGCCTGTTGGAGGCTGAGTGTTACTGCTCACTTTTGGTGTGCATTATATTCTGTTTCATATAGACCCACCGCTGCCTGGGGGTTCTTAAAATATCACCTACTACCACGCCAGTTAGACTATGTCGGGCAGACAAGTGCCTGGAAGTGAAAAGAGGAGTGGCAGAGGCCAAGATTCCACAGGCAGAGATCGCAGCAGACTGGGGGCCAGTAGCAGCAGGAGTCACGCTGAGAGACCTAATCTGCCAGTATCTGCTAGCGGTCGGGTCTCCACCAGTAACGCATCTGCCATGGTAGATTGGTTGACGCGCTCATCAACAACATCATCACAACTTACGTCTGAGACCCCCAGTCTAGGGTCGGTAGGTTCCTCTGACACAACCCTGAGTTGGCATGCCCCGAGAGCAGTCCCTGTCCTCCCATTACCTCTGTCCTACGCCGTTCCCTCCCCCAGCGACGTATCCTATGCTTTGGGTTCAGCTCCACTCTTTAGTGAGGAGGACCATCAGATAGAGGACAGTCAGCAGCTACTGCCCAGCCAAGAAATGGAGGTGGCTTCTTTAGCTAGGCAGACAAATAGTGATGTGGACAGTGTCGTGGGTGCTGCGAGCGTTCCAGCTCCTGCGCCAGACACTGTTGACGAATCCACGAACATCAGTGACGTACAGCCACAACTCGGTGATAATGATGATGACGATGAAGCCGATCGCACTTGGGAGCCGGGTGATGAAGGGGCTTCATCGTCATCATCAGGAGAAGAGGGGCGCAGGTTGCCCCGGAGTCAGCAGCTGAGGCAGCAAGGTGGTAGCAGTCAGCATGGGGGCACAATTCCAAAGGCTGGAGCCGGCCGGGGCCGGGGCCGGGGTAGAGCACCTGCTGTGCGGCACTCCTTATCGGGAGGTAGTGGAGCAGGGGTTCCTGGAGTTGGCAACAGCAGCAGTGAATCAGTGAGGCCAGGGGGTGGGAAAAGTAGCTACTCGGCAGTGTGGCAGTTTTTCCTGAAGCATCCGCAGAAGGGTAACATGGCCACATGCAAGATATGTAAGCAAAAGGTGAAGCGTGGCCAGGGTCCAAATGTTGGCACCACGGCCCTGCGTCAACATATGATGCGTCACCATAAAGCGACCTGGGAGAACCGAGGCTCCCAAGGGGTGGTCCAGTCTGCTTCCTCACCAAGTGGCATGCCGCTCCCAATTTCTGCCAGCCAAGGCTCCAGCACCTCAGCCAAAGGCAGCTGTGCGTCATACCCATCCTCTGTCGCTCCTGCTCCTCCAAGTCATGCATCCCGCCAGCAATCCATCAGCGAAGCCATGTCCAAGAGACAGCAGTATGCGCCCACTCATCCTACGGCGCAGAAGCTGAATGTGCTCCTGTCCAAGTTGCTGGTGCTGCAGTCGCTCCCTTTTCAGGTGGTGGAATCTGCACCTTTCAGAGAACTGATGGCTTGTGCCGAGCCGAGGTGGAGAGTCCCAAGCCGTCATTTCTTTGCCAAGAAGGCAGTACCAGCGCTGCACACTTTTGTTGAACAGAAGGTGGGCCAGTCCTTGAGCCTGTCGGTGTGTAGCAAAGTGCATGGCAGCGCCGACATCTGGAGCTGTAACTACGGTCAGGGACAGTACATGTCGTTTACGGCCCACTGGGTGAATGTGGTCCCTTTGCAGCAGCAGCAGCAACTTGGACAGGTCACGCCGCTTCGGCCTCCGCGCTCCCTGCCCGTTGGGCCTGTGACACCGTGCGACTCGGCCTCCTCATCCTCTGCCATCTCCTCACCCTCCACTGTAGGCTCAAGTCTCAGTGCCCCTCCAGTCTACCATGTGTGCAGGGCACGGAGGTGTCACGCAGTGTATCACATGGTTTGTCATGTTGAACGGAGTCACACAGGGGAGGAACTGCTTAAATGTATTCATCAGGAAATCCAAACATGGCTTACTCCAAGAAAACTTAAAATGGGAATCATGGTTACCGACAATGGGAAGAACATTTTGTCTGCGCTGCGCCAAGGAAGCCTGACCCATGCCCCCTGCATGGCTCACGTCTTCAATCTGGTTGTCAAGCGGTTTCTGAAGTGTTCCCCCCATCTGCAAGACATCCTAACAACTTCAAGGAAACTTTGCATGCACTTCAGCCACTCATACACCGCCAAACACACCCTTCTTGAGCTACAGCGTCAGAATGGTATCCCCCAACATAGTCTGATTTGCGATGTTTCCACCCGTTGGAATTCCACCCTTCACATGTTGGACCGATTATATGAACAGAGAAAAGCCATCACGGATTTCCTGATGATCCAAGCAGATAGGGGGACTCCCCTGTGTAACTTCAATGTCAACCAGTGGCCGATCATACGTGACACCTGCCGTTTGCTCAGGCCCTTTGAGGAAGCCACTTTATTTGTCAGTCGGCAGGATTACGGGATGAACGACGTGATTCCACTGCTTCATGTACTACAGCACATGTTGGAAACCATGGCTGATCAGGGCACTGGAGACATGGCGTTTACATCTTACGGCCACATGAACCCCGTTGGAGCTGAACTGGAGGAGGAGGAGGAAGAGGAGGAGGAGGAGTTGCCCAGCGAAACACAGTTTAGGCTTGGCAAAATGGCTGGTTTATCTAGTCAGCGGACAGGAGAGGAGGAGCAGGAGCAGCCAGAGGAGCTAGAGGTTTTTGAGGAAGGCGAGACAGAGGACCCGGGCACACAGTGGCAGTATGCAGTGGAGATGGAGACAGGTAGTCCATCCGAGTCACTTGCGCAAATGTCAGGAAGCATGCTCACGTGCTTGCGTAGTGACCCCAGAATTGTTTCCATCTGTCGGCAGGATGACTTCTGGCTGTCCACCTTATTGGACCCTCGCTTCCGGCACAAAATGGGGGCATTTTTTAAACCCACCGAGAGGGAGGACAAACTGAACTACTACAAAGACATTCTACGTAGGCAGTTGGCCGATGCCTATCTGCGCCATGGTCCATACTCTCGCAGGTCTGACTCGAGGGGACCTCTGCGCTCACCTTCCACTGCCATGGCCGCTGGGGGGGTTGGCAGGAGCAGCAGCTCCATCAGCAGCAGCCTCAGTCTTCAGTCGCTAATGAGTAGCTTTCTACACCCGCATAGTGAGGCTACTCATGAGCAGCAGGAAGACCTGGAGCAGGACCTCAACCAGCAGGTCATGTCATACTTTGACATGACCATGCCAACACACCTTGAGGATCCGCTGGACTTCTTGGCAGCCAAACTTGATTTGTGGCTGCAACTAGAAGAGTTTGCCCTGGAAAAGCTGTCCTGCCCGGCAAGTAGCGTGCCATCTGAGCGGGTGTTTAGTGCGGCGGGGGCCATAGTTACGGCGAGGAGAACTCGTCTGTCAACTAAAAATGTGGAGAGACTCACCTTTGTCAAAATGAATCAGGGATGGATCAGCCAGGATTTCCACCCACCAATGCCTGATGCATGCGACTAGATTCAGCATGGTGCCACGTTTTACACTTTCCAAATGGTGCAAAACATATTTATGTCGTCTTTAGGCCAATTTTTGGGCTCCTGCTGATGCCAACTACAGGGTGTGAATCATCCAATTTTTGGGCTCCTGAAGCCAACCCCAGTGTCTCTTTAAAGTAATGTTTGGGCTGCTGCTGCTGCCAACTCCAGGGTGTGATTCATCCAATTTTTGGGCTCCTGAAGCCAACCCCAGTGTCTCTTTAAAGTAATGTTTGGGCTCCTGCTGCTGCTGCTGCTGCCAACTCCAGGGTGTGATTCATCCAATTTTTGGGCTCCTGAAGCCAACCCCAGGGTCTCTTTAAAGTAATATTTGGGCTCCTGCTGCTGCTGCTGGCAACTCCAAGGTGTGAATCATCCAATTTTTGGGCTCCTGAAGCCAACCCCAGTGTCTCTTTAAAGTAATGTTTGGGCTGCTGCTGCTGCCAACTCCAGGGTGTGATCCATCCAATTTTTGGGCTCCTGAAGCCAACCCCAGTGTCTCTTTAAAGTAATGTTTGGGCTCCTGTTGCTGCTGCTGCCAACTCCTGCCAGCTCCAGGGTGTGAATCATCCAATTTTTGGGCTCCTGAAGCCAACCCCAGTGTCTCTTTAAAGTAATGTTTGGGCTCCTGCTGCTGCTGCTGCCAACTCCAGGGTGTGATTCATCCAATCTTTGGGCTCCTGCTGCCAACCCCAGTGTCTCTTTAAAGTAATGTTTTGGCTCCTGCTGCTGCTGCTGCTGCCAACTCCAGGGTGTGATTCATCCAATTTTTGGGCTACTGAAGCCAACCCCAGTGTCTCATTAAAGTAATGTTTGGGCTGCTGCTGCTGCCAACTCCAGGGTGTTATTCATCCAATTTTTGGGCTCCTGAAGCCAACCCCAGTGTCTCTTTAAAGTAATGTTTGGGCTCCTGTTGCTGCTGCTGCCAACTCCTGCCGACTCCAGGGTGTGATTCATCCAATTTTTGGGCTCCTGAAGCCAACCCCAGTGTCTCTTTAAGGTAATGTTTGGGCTCCTGCTGCTGCTGCTGCCAACTCCAGGGTGTGATTCATCCAATTTTTGGGCTCCTGAAGCCAACCCCAGTGTCTCTTTAAAGTAATGTTTGGGCTGCTGCTGCTGCCAACTCCAGGGTGTGATTCATCCAATTTTTGGGCTCCTGAAGCCAACCCCAGTGTCTCTTTAAAGTAATGTTTGGGCTCCTGCTGCTGCTGCTGCTGCCAACTCCAGGGTGTGATTCATCCAATTTTTGGGCTCCTGAAGCCAACCCCAGGGTCTCTTTAAAGTAATATTTGGGCTCCTGCTGCTGCCAACTCCAGGGTGTGAATCATCCAATTTTTGGGCTCCTGAAGCCAACCCCAGTGTCTCTTTAAAGTAATGTTTGGGCTGCTGCTGCTGCCAACTCCAGGGTGTGATTCATCCAATTTTTGGGCTCCTGAAGCCAACCCCAGTGTCTCTTTAAAGTAATGTTTGGGCTCCTGCTGCTGCTGCTGCCAACTCCAGGGTGTGATTCATCCAATCTTTGGGCTCCTGCTGCCAACCCCAGTGTCTCTTTAAAGTAATGTTTGGGCTCCTGCTGCTGCTGCTGCCAGCTCCAGGGTGTGATTCATCCAATTTTTGGGCTCCTGAAGCCAACCCCAGTGTCTCTTTAAAGTAATGTTTGGGCTGCTGCTGCTGCCAACTCCAGGGTGTGATTCATCCAATTTTTGGGCTCCTGAAGCCAACCCCAGGGTCTCTTTAAAGTAATATTTGGGCTCCTGCTGCTGCCAACTCCAGGGTGTGATTCATCCAATTTTTGGGCTACTGAAGCCAACCCCAGTGTCTCATTAAAGTAATATTTGGGCTCCTGCTGCTGCTGCCAACTCCAGGGTGTGATTCATCCAATTTTTGGGCTCCTGAAGCCAACCCCAGGGTCTCTTTAAAGTAATATTTGGGCTCCTGCTGCTGCTGCTGCCAACTTCAGGGTGTGATTCATCCAATTTTTGGGCTCCTGCTGCCAACCCCAGTGTCTCTTTAAAGTAATGTTTGGGCTGCTGCTGCTGCCAACTCCAGGGTGTGATTCATCCAATTTTTGGGCTCCTGAAGCCAACCCCAGTGTCTCTTTAAAGTAATGTTTGGGCTCCTGCTGCTGCTGCTGCCAACTCCTGCCAACTCCAGGGTGTGAATCATCCAATTTTTGGGCTCCTGAAGCCAACCCCAGTGTCTCTTTAAAGTAATGTTTGGGCTGCTGCTGCCAACTCCAGGGTGTGATTCATCCAATTTTTGGGCTCCTGGTGCTGCCAACTCCAGTGTCTCTTTAAAGCAATGTTTGGGCTCCTGCCCCTCATAGTGATGCCACCTCAACTCTCTGCAATTGTGCCGCTCTGCGATTCTATTAGCGATGCCTCTGATCTGCATGTGATATTTATTCAAAGTATTATTTAACTAACCCAGCACGCATCCTATGCGTGTTACAGCAAGGCAGAATGGTTTACAACCCTATTGAGGCTCTAGGAGGCTCAGAAATAGCCGTTTTTAATAGCGATTCGTCGCGAATAAATTCGGGTCGAAACGATTTTTGTCGGAAAATTCGGCGAATCAGTCGAATAGAATTTTTCAAAAGTTCGCTCATCTCTAAATATCACCACGTTCTCTCAAGCCACTTCTTAAGTATATCACTCGACTTGCAACTTCTTATCCTCATTGATCCTCTATCAACCTTTACATACTAGTTCTATTTAACCCTTCCACTTTCCCCACAACAGGTCAGGGGCTACATCAGTTGGCTCCCAGTGCCACAGGTTGAGCATATGTGGTTTACAACATACTCCCGTACTCCAACCAGGAGACCTCATTAACAGGGTTGAGTGCTGCGGCTCCTTTAAGTCTTTAGTAACCTAATTGCCCTGCTGACTTGCACCTCCCAGGTTAGTTATAAAATGGTCTGAGCAGCTGCCACTCCCCCTTTGTTCATTTTGAATTTGTGCAAGCACATGGGGTGTGGAGTCTAGGCTGTATTGCAAGGTCTTGACCCTTCCACCCCATGGCTTGCACATGAGGTTTAGGGCAACCTCAGGTAAGCTGCTCCCTTTTTATCTCTTGCATTGTATGTCCCAAATGGGGCTCTCAGAGATTAGAGTTAGGACTGCACCCATAGAGGCACCTTGGCGTGGTGATGCAGCTTAGCATACTTCTGCAGATGTGTGTGACCGAGCCTCTGTTTTTATCAGATTTAGAGACAGATTATAGGTTGGTCTTCAAGCTAACAGGGTTGAGTGCTGCGGCTCCTTTAAGTCTTTAGACCTCATTAACAGCCAGATGAAAAAAGCCCCCAAGGAAAACTGGCTCCACTCACCGAGACCGGTGGGCTGTAAAAATATTCCTGATACCAGGTAGAGTGGCTAACCTGCTTCTGCATTCCCTTATTGTCTAGCACCCCATGTCACTGTTGGCAGCCAATGGGGTACAGCGCTGTATGCAAGCCCACCGGTAACACAGAAGCAGGCAAGTTGTTCTGCCCTGCTCTCCGGCATCTTATTACTGTCAGTGTGGTGGGTCATCCTAAAAGTGGCAATTTTGTTTGGTGTCCCAGGTTAGCCCACTCACAACAAATAAGACTTAGCTTGATGTGCACAGCTGTCCAGTACTATGTGGTGCAGACCCAATCATCTGTCTGCAGACCTGATGAGTTTTCTATCCATTCTTAGGCTTGTTGCTGGGAATGGATGGACATCCCATATTGGGATGCCCAACGGGTGGGGGATGCAGCATCCCTTGGGGACAATGTCCCCAAAGTGTGGTAGTCTGAAAATTTTCTTTAAAGAGTCACTAAAGTCCCTGGAGGCTCAGGCACACAGAAGTTTAACGTATTCTTATACCCAGAAAGGAAGTTTATGTCATCTTCTTTCCCCAGTCCAGTCCCCCAAAACAGCCTTTGTTTTTTTAATAAAGCCTTCACACAATATTCATATAAACACTAACCAGATGCCGTTTGATACTGAAATGGAAGCCATATGGCTCCCTGGCTATGCAGAAGCGCCTCCTGGCGCTCTTCGACAGGGATTCATTCAGATACACACAGCCCTAGCATGGAATGAGAGAGGGAGTGTGGCCAGGGCTGCTAACAGCTTGTCTCAGCTAAAGCAGAGAACAGAGTCCCCCTCACACAGCAGCGCTGACAGGCTACAGAGGGAAGCAAGAGGTTCTGTAGACAAGCATATTTGACACAGGAATATATATGACTGTAGCAGCTTGTAGTGTTTTCAGTTGTATAGCAGTTATTATAACTGATACGGCTGCAGAGACGCTGTAAAAAATTGTCACTCGGACAGATGCAGAGTCTGTACAGCCTCACAGTCATGGCGGACAGCAGTGCTGGGATGAGCTTCCCGCCAGGACCAGCAGCCAGCTTGATGCTGGGACTCTGACCCCTTAGAGTGACTGAGAATCGGAGGAGCAGTGGCACGTTATTGTGTCTTTGAAAGCTCTCCTTCACTTTTTCAATTTCCTCAATATACTAAGTGGTAAGTGTACCTGTGCAAATCTTCTAACTTCAATGTTGATGATCTGCCTTTTGACAAAATAAATTAACCCTTAATGCTGCTCTTTTTTTCATCCCATAATACTTAGAAGGTATATGTACATGAAATTCGGAGTTGGGACCCTTTGAGGCTTTGCTGCAACAACATCAATATAGACAACGCCATGTTGATGTGATACAGAATTTACAACTTTTATACTACTGCCATCTAGTGGCAGAAAGGTGTCATAGCTATTCTTAATTGGAGTTTAGCACTTTCACACTATCTTTAAAAGGACAGCATTGTAAAAATTGTTTGATTGGCTGGCTCATTGTGCTTTATTGTGAGTACTAAGAAACTAGATGCAACACCATTAGTCCAAGGTGGAACCAAAGTCAGAGCCTTTAAGAGATTACTTTCTGTGACGCAATTAGAAAAGTTTTCTCTTACATTTGTCTCCTATGCAGACATGTCTAAAAAAGTTAAAACTATACTCACCTTTCATCCCACGCAGGCGGGGGTCCGGTGCTAAGACATCCCAATGCCAGACCCGCGTTGGACGCTGATCCCTCCTCCACCGCATCAACACCACTGTGCAGAGGGCACTATGGCACGTGCCCTGTCCCATCCTCACAGAAACTGTGGCACACGTCCTCTCTATTTGCTGCACGGGAGGAAAGGCGAGTATAGTGTTTTTTTAAAACCTGGCTTAAATCGAGTGGCTAATTGATTACTGTCAAGGGGGTCATGGTTGCTATGGAGCCCATGAGCAATTTTACATGTGGGGGCATCCACTCCCTGTGACCAAAGTTGTGGGGGTTTGGGTGACTGGAGCTTTACATTTTGGAAGGCACTGGTGCTCTGCTTATTTTTGGATTTCGTGGGACATCGGTTGTGCTTTGCTTAATAATTATAGTAGGTGAGGGAGTCTGCCTACACTCTGCATAATAATTATTTGGTCTTGGCAGACAGCATGCCTTATTCAATACCTGCAGGCTCTGCACCATCCAGTACCAGCACCCCTTAACCAGCTTTCAGATACCCTAGGTACTACCTGCTTGGTTTGGGCCTGGATAATATATAGAAGCACAAAATACACCACCTGGATTTAACGAAGCGAATAGGTAAAAGCCTTTCATTGGATGACTGCATGGGTGATTATGTTTCAGCTGGCAACAAGTTATTTAACCCTAATTGATGCAGCCAGAAGCTTCTCATTTGTTTAACGACCATGTTGAAAGACATATCCTGTGGTCATGGAAAAGATGTACATACTATAGGCATGCATCAATGCCTATGCCAGTGGAGAAAACATCTATGGAGAATGCTGAAATTACTAAAAATGGGTTTAGTAGAAGAACAGAATTTGGCTCGAGAAAACTTAATTGATCAGCAATCACTTAAACGTTTAGCAAAATCAAATAGCAGAAAGACAACAGAAAAAATGTTTAACCCTTTAAATGCCATGCACATAACTCATGTGGTTGCCTCTCCTGCCATTAAGTGCCAAGCATGTAAGAGTTACGTTCCTGGCTTTCCCCCTGTTAAGCGGGCCAAAAAAAGGAAAAAACTCACATAACCCCTCCATAGATCCAGCCGGGTTTCTCTTCACCCCCCCCCCCCCCAGGCTCTTCCGGCTTCAGGAGAGGACCCAAAAGAGCCCCCCACTGATATTTACACACCTGCCCCAGTTCCTCTGTCGTCCCTAGCCCCACCTTTCGTAGGTGGGGCAGATATCATCCAACAGCTGCTCAAAGATGCTCTGTAGTGCCGTGTGATTGGTGGGGAGATATTGGAGGGGCAGGGGGCTGTGATCCTCTGCCTCCCCAGCCACCACCCACATACCCCCGACATCTGTCCTCAGATCGCTAGGGGACAGGGGAGGATCAGAGGTGAGTAAAGAAAAATAAATTACTTTTATTCATTTTTTTTTTTTACATTTTACCCTTTGTGGACTGGTAAGGGATCCATGAGTCCCTATACCAGTTCACAAGGCTCAGGGTGCTGGCAAGTCAACTATGGCTAGCAGTGACTTGTCATTAAACCCCAGCCCCCCCCCCCCCACCAAAGCCCAGGGGGGCAGAGGAGTCTGGGGCCATTTAGGATGTTCGTGCTTGTAGCCTGCATGGAGGGAGGCCACTGAAGCTGGCCCCTGCGCTCTGTTCTACAAGCTCCCATGCTGGTTATGCTGGGTAGGGGGACCCCACATCATTTTTGGGGGGATTTTTAGGGGCACCTAGGAGGGCCAGAAGAGCCCGGGGCCACCGGAGCTGGCCCCTGTTCCCGGCTCTACAAGCACTGCATAGCTGGTCCCCCAGTTGGATATAAAACCCTGAAAACTAGCCCCCCCCCCCCCCCCCCCCCGGTGAGGACCCCGTGCCAATTTATTTTATTTATTTATCCCTTTATAGTGTGGATAGTAGTTGTATATTATTTGTAATTGTTATAAAGTGCTCTTTTTAGTTCTCCTGGGGGGATCTCCTGGGCAAGAACGGGTTGGGGGGTTACTGATACATATGTGATTTAAGGAAACCCTGGGCAATCAAAGAATTATTTGCGGAATTACTTCCACGAAGATAAAGCCACTACAAGCTGGGTATGCCTAGAAAGCTTAGTGCATGTATATTCAGGGAATATATGGTTAGTGGGGTGTATTTCAAATGTAATGGGTCATTTTAAAGAGAAAAGTGCAAGGTCTGCAGAGCTGAAATTTTCAAGTAAAATTACCCTTACGCACAAGCATTACTTTGGGGTGTTGTGTTGGGCAACTCTTCCATTGACCATACCTATGCATGTTGGGTATTTTTCTGTTTGGGGGACCTTGCTTTTTCAGATTTAACTTTTGCTTTTTCTGGTTTGCATTTTTTTTTTAGAAAAATTTGATTCTGCTTTTTTATTCTTTAGAGCAACCAAAGAATTAATCGAGGGATTATTTCCAGAAAACTGTGCCGACATCAACAAGCCTGGTAAACCTAGAAAACTTAAGGTGTGTACTTCCAGAGAATATATAGTTTGTGGGGGGGGGGGGGGGGTCGAATGTAAAGGGTTGGTCTTCTTGAAAAACTGCAAGGTGCGCATAGCAGCTATATTTTATGTGAAAATATTCTAGAGCTCTGTTTAAATTTTAGGGGGTCTCCTGAGCAGGAAAGGGTGTCTAACCAATAAACATGTGGTACTGTTGTAACCAGGAGAAATTGGGCTTTTACTCGCAATATGATTTCTGGAATGTCAGTATTTGATATAGGGGAGATGTTTAAGGTAATGGCTCATTGTAGGGTCTTCATGTCAGGGGACTGGGTCTACATCCAACAACCTGGTCCTCAGTTGACAAAATTGTATAAGGTAGACATGAGGGCATTGGATGAAGGTTGTGGGGGTAAGGTACTCTCAGCCACTCATTAAGATTAGTTCTGGTAATCTGCTTTCACAGGAAAGATCTCGCATAGTATTATTAGCCACATTTATAGCAGCTGCTTTGGGACGAACCTTCAGTGCTATGTTCCTAAATGAACTGACAATACAATAAAATCCTTCTCTTGAAATTCACTTACACACCCTATGCTGCCTTGTAAGAGGTTTACTGTTGCTAGACCTCACCATTTCTAAAATTCTCCTCCAGACGCTCTGTCTCCTCCGTGCATGCTAGAAGTGAATGCAGTAAAGAGAAGCCTGCTTGGAGATTATTTCATTATAATGCCAGTGTTAATCTCCTGCTTAACCCTTAAGTGCTGCATCCCTACATAAATATAAAGAGAATGATGATTTTATGGTAAGTAAACTCAACACATTTTCCCTTAAAATATTTGATTAGAAAACGGTCATAAATGCAAAGTAGTTAAGTAGAGCCTACTCCATTCTGAGTAAAATAAAACAAGTACTTCTCCAGGGTTTTGGACCTTGCACCCGGGACACCCCGCTGTGTGAAACCCCCAAGGTCGCCCAAACACACACACACCTGGTCCTACGACGCATATATAAGAGCTGCACAAAAGTCTTTTCATCTGCCAGACCTTTTAGATAGAGTATATGGATTCTTCCTTTACCAAATGTTGCTCTTTGGTATTCTTGATAACAACCAGTAAGAATACCACTTTTGTACTACCTACTAAAATGGTTTTCCTTATTTGTAAAACCAGGGCCACTGGCCCATTATGTGTATTCTAGCAGCCGTCAGGCAGGGACTAGAGCAGTCAAGACCAGGTCCAAAGCAGTCAAGACCAGGTCTCTGGGAGGAATGATCACATCACAACAAGGCTAGGGAACCTCAAACAAAAAAATGTCAAAAAGCAACATAAACGAGTGCAGTTGCAGCAACTCTGGGTGGCTGCAGTGTTCCTGGATGGACAACTAAGGGAAAACCATTTTACATGGTAAGTGCAAAAATTGTATTTTCCCATGTCAAGTTTCAGGGACATTAGGCAATTATGATTCAAAGCAATCCACAAGGGTAGGAAACAACACAACACACGAATACCTTTAACCACAGAAATGCAACTTCAGTTTAACAATTAGAAAGGCCAAGTCAGACTCTGGCCAGGGACCGAACTACTGCAGGCAGCACCTGCCAGCATCTTTGGATTCTTGCACGTTCACCTTGTAGAAGTGAAATGGAGAACAGAAGAAAATGTAGCAGCTTTACACGAGTCCACCGAAGCGTGGGGTCAGGATGCACCTACAGCTAGCAGCAACTAGCACAATAAGCTGTCAAATGAAAATGGGTCCCTTTCTGAAGCTTATTCTGCCAGAGGAAACAGCTCATTTAATCCAATGGCAAACTGAGGGTTTGACAGCCGTCAACCCCTATTTGGGTCCAGCTGAAACCACAGAGTGTCAATATGTGGTTCTGCTGAGTGGGACTCGGACAGTAAAATTTTCTTTTGAAGGTGGTTTTGGCCTTTCACTTGAATGAGGACATTTTAAGTGAAAGGGCAAAGCCTCCTTTGACAGAAAATGCTTGCGCAATCACAGAACCACTTAGTCTTTATGATAAAACATGAAAGGTGGCCTGTATATCAAGGCCGGCAGCTCAGACAACCTCCGCACCGAAGTAATGGCCACCTTCAGAAGCAGGAAGGACAAGAAAGTTCCAGCCAGGGTTCATATGGCAGTTCCTGCAGCACGGAGAGGAACAGGTTGAGATCCCAAGTCGATACCGGAGCCTTCCAAGGAGGGAGGAAATGAGCAGTCCCCTGCATGAACATGCAGAAGCAATGAGTTTCATGCCACCAGATGCTAAAAAAGAATGGATAAGGCTGGCACTTGGCCCCTAAGGGTACTCATCTGCAACCAGTCATCACTTTCGCAGAAAATCCAAGATGCGCGAGAAGTGTCACAGAGAACGTCCAAGCAGATTGCACTAAGTGAAGTAGGTCCGTCACATTTGAAAGCAGAGGTTAGCTGAAGAAGTCTTCCTTGCGTGAATCAAGGCGGCCACTAACTGGGGGGAGTGCCCCTTGTCCTGCAGTACCTGGGACTCCACTGCCACGCCGTCAAAGCTAGGAACTGTGAATTGGGATGTAACAGCGGCCCTTGTGACAGCAGATCTGGCCTGTCAGGAAGCCAAAGAGGCCAGTCTGACCACATCTGCCAACTAGGTTCCCCTTGGCCAATGGTGCCATGGAATCACTAGAGCATACATTGTGAAGGCAAGACGTTCCCTTTATCGGGTCGCAAACCGGGTCAGCTTCCTTTTGCTACTGGTCACAATAAGGTCCACCTTGGCGACACCCCACCTGTCACCAAATCATGTTAAACACCTCCAGATGGAGGGTCCACCATTTCTCAGTTGAGGAAGTCTGAACATTTATTGTCCACACCAGGGTTTTGGACAGCTGAATTGCAAGGCACATGCTGTTCCACCCATGCAATTATTCTGGCAGCCTCTCAAAGGGCTCTCTTGCTCCTTGAGGCCCTAATGGTTTACATAAGTCACAGCCATCACATTATTCAACTGGACATGGTCCAAAAGCCCCTGTAGACTGTTTGTTCAATGGGACAGGCACAGAAATATTGCCCCAAGTTCTGGAGATATCTGAAGGCCAACACTCCTACACCATTAGCTGGTTCCACACTCCTTAACTGGTTAGATTTGTATCTGTTGTAATCATAGTCCACTAACCGGTAAGAATGAGCAACCCTGACTCAGAAGGTGGCTGGAGCCACCACTCCAGGACAATCCAACCACCCCTGAGAGGGTGATCGTCCATCCAGATCCCATAGTGAGTAATCCCAGTGCAGGGCCCTGGTATGGATCTGAGCATACAGAACTGCCTAGAAGGAGGCACCATCAACACAAGGAGTTGAATGCATTGCCATACACTGGACTGCCCATGCTCATGCCTTCTATTCAAAGTGATATAGTAGACAGGGTCCATAACAGGATCACTTCTAGGCTCTTTAACAGGATTGGGAAAGTCTCTGCTATCTCTACTGGACCCCATCTGTGAGATTTGTGCTTCCAAAGGAAACATTTGTTGGATCCAAATCATGGCATACCCCCTTGTCCTGTGGGGATAAATGTGTCTGGTCAAACAGGGGTGGTGGGAACCAACGTTCCTTCCTCTGTGTCTGTCATGCGCAATGTATGCCACAAGAAATTCCTTGTTCATCTCGGATGTACTTGGCGGATAATAAAGTGAATTGAACTGAACTAAATGTCAGGTAAGAAAGCTCCACTGAACAGCTAACAAACCGTTAAAGGGATGCTGCTCTCCTCAGCATCCAGTAAATGTAATTATGCTATTTTATATTCATCAAGATGATACCTGTCTGCAGTGTCAGACTTTGTATAATCTTCCACTTTAACTGGGAAAACATGACAGGGAAAATGTATACAGTACATAACGGGATGTTCAGTCAAAAATATTAACAAAAGCTGTACTTACCCGACTGCCTGTAGGCTCAATCACATGAGTCCTGGCTTATTCGGTCTGGTTTCTGCACCATCACTACTGAAGCAGACTGCCTGACACCCGGCTCAAGCCCCACCACCCTGCTGAAGAGGCACAGTATGGCGCAGAGCGCTACAAGACAACAGGAGCGGCATATAATGGGTGAGTAAAGGACACTTTTTTTCGCTTAGAAAATGCCCTGGCTGGATCATCCAGAAAGGTTTTGATGCCCCAGCAGCCAGATTAAGTGAAGAAGCTGCTTCAAGAGTACATAGCAAATTCATTTACATTTGTCTTGTACTCACCATTTTCAAACTAACATGTAGGCACTTTTATATACAGATAACTGCAATCCATAAACAGTGATGTAACATTAAAGCCAACATAACACAAGAACACCCTATTCATAAACCAATTTCATCAAGTCAGTCTATTTGCAGTCTACCGTGTCCTCATTAACATAAAAGCCTTCAAATAATCTCCCTGACTTCTCATAACAGTTAATAAAACCCAAAGAGTCTCCGTAAAATTGAATCATTTTATTTTCTTCCCTGAAAGCATGCATTATATTACAGCAAGTGTAAACAGCCCTTCAATGCACTAACATAAGAAGCTTTGCAGGATTTGGAATTTATCATATAAACATTTTATCCTTTACCAATAAATTTGATATAAAATAGACATTTACTGTTGAAACACAGCCTAGTTGGAAAGAAGGCATTTGGTTCATTGCACGTGTATCAATATATATTTATTAGATTTGAGATTTAAGAGATGAGATATTGATTGTCACATGTAGATCTCCCATGTACAGTTTTGCAGCAAGCATTTATAAAAGCAAGTGAAGTCTGGAAATGGACACTGGAGCACCTACATCTGCAAAGCAGGAAATCAAGATTTCTCATTTGCTGTAAAGTTGACTTCTGCAATTAAAGCTGTAACAAGTAATCCTTGAAATCTGGCCAGAAATTTTTAAACATCTGATGAATAGCCCAGTACCACCAAAACTGTTCTTTACCATTGTGATGTAGGCGTAGTCATACAGTTTTCGTAGTGGTACACAGCTGAAAGGAGCCGTAGTCGGCAAAGACCAGTTAGCATTTGGGATGCTCAAGAACTGGCTCAATATGTTTCCCTGCTACCTTGCACCCTCCCAATGGAAAAGTCCTCTGCAGCGATTCCTTTCCATACAAGTTAGTGCCTGGCTCTTCTGTTGTGTCACCACAGAAGAGAGTGTGTCACTGCCAAATTCCTTATTGAAAGGGAAAAGGCAGACAGTATTTTAAAATAAATAAGGGCCAATTTACAACTAAGAAAGGAGGGGAAAACTAACAGGTATACTTAGCCAAGTTGTCACATCAGAGCCAAAGATCTGACGGGTTCAGCAATGTTTGCCATGAGAGCTACATTCAAGATGGAGAGATGACCAGAAGCCACGTCTGATGTATATTAAGTACTGTAAATGTGCGTAAGTCAGGGGCGTCAAACTAATTTTTACTGACGGCAACATCAGCATTCTGGTCACCTTCAAAGGGAGAGTTAATACCAAACATAAAACAAAAAGACAGGCCCATTCAAATGTTTTGTAAATACAGCTACAGACCAGTTTTGCCCAGGATAGATGCACACTGAATAATGTTGGCCTTGATAGTCATCACTCAGCAGTGCTACACACTGGCACAAAGACATGATAGAGTCCGCAACCTTGGAATGACTGGGTTGGCTAGAGGCAAGGAAGGCTCTTGGCCTCGCACCAAGCAATATAGGCCCGCCAAACTCTGTAGTAGATCATGGATGAAGACTTCTTCCGTGCCTGAATCATTGTGTGAATAACCGTGCCTTTCTCCATCACGATTGAGGTTTCAATAGCCAAGCTCTCAAAGCCAGCGTCAGTAAATTCGGGTGCCGCAGCGACCCGTGTGTGAGAAGACCTGGTTCGTCGGGCATGATGTAGTGATCTATCGACATCTGAGCTGTGTCTGCAAACCAACTCCTTCTCGGCCAGCGAAGAGCCACCAAAATGGCTGGCACCCCCTCCTGGGCTATCTTGCGCAGCACTCTGCCCAGGAGCGGAAACGGAGGGAATGCATGCAAAAATTTGAACACCGCCCAAGGAATCGCCAGAGCATCTGTTGCAATGGCCAGAGGATCTCTTAAAAGAGAGAGACGAACCTTGGAAGTCTGTGATTGTGTCTGGACGCAAACAGATCCACGTCTGGTTGACCCCCAGCAGAGGCTCAGAGCCTGAAAGGCCTCACTGCTGAGGGACCATTCTCCCAGGCGCAAGGAAATTCTGCTCAGGGAGTCTGCCTCCTGTTTTTCCACCCCGGGGATGTAAACGGCTGAGATGCAGGGAACATTCTCCTCTGCCAAAGTCAGAATCCAGCTTACCTCCCTGAGGGACCTCTTGCTAAGAGTCCCGCCCTGGTGGTTGATGTAGGCCACAGCTGTCTGTCTGAGCGAACCTGGATCGCATGGCCTTTTAAATGGGGAGTCAGACGTAGAAGAACCAAACGGATTGCTCTCAGCTCCAAGATATTTATGGGTAACCGGTTCTCCTTCGGACCCCACTGACCCTGGATCTTCTGGGTCTGCCAAACGCCTCCCCAGCCTGTAAGACTGGCATCCGTGGTAACTATCTCCCAATGGGGAGTCAGGAAGGACTTGCCCACCAGCAGGTTCCGAGTGTCCAACCACCACAAGAGGGACTGCCTGGCCAGGGGGGACAGCGAAAATTCTTGTTCCAGAGACTCCTGCGACCGATTACAGACGGTCAGCAGGTTCAATTGTAGAGGTCTCATGTGAAATTGGGCGAAGGGTACTGCCTCGAAGCATGACACCATTAGGCCCACCATCTCATCCCCAGACGTACCGACGGCTGTTGACAAGTCAGCAAGGCCTGCACTTGCATCTGGAGTCCCAAGACCTTCTGCTGTGGTAGAAAAACCTGAGGGGTGTCTATCATCATTCCCAGGAAGGATCTCACTGTTCAAGGCGTGATAAACGACTTGGGGAAATGTATTACCCAACAGAAGGTTTCCAGGGTTGACAGCACCATCTGAGTATCGGTCTCGGCCTCCTGAAGGGACCGGCCGAAATCAGCAGGTCGTCCAGATAGGGTAACACACAAATACCCCGACTCCTTAGAATAGTCATGATGCCTGCCAGCACCTTGGTGAACACACTGGGGGCTGAAGATATGCCAAATGGCAGTGCTACAAACTGGTAATGTAGATCCTCCAGTGCAAATCTCAAGATCTTCTGATGTCCTTGGAAAATCGGGATGTGCAGATAAGCGTCCCTGATGTCCACCGTGGTCATAAAGTCGCCGGGCTGAAGCGATCTCACCGCCGACCGCAACTTTTCCCTGTGGAAATGCCTGACCTTTACAAATTTGTTGAGACCCTTAAGGTCCAAGATTGGCCGCAGCGTTCCGTCCTTCTTGGGAACCGTGAACAGGTTGGAGTAGTACCCCTGACTTCGTGGGTGGCCTGGCTGCCAGCTCTATCTTGTGACCGGAGGACACCCCCTCCTGAATCCACCGATCCGAGACGTGACGTCTCCAGAACTGAGCAAACAGCAGAAGCCCTTCCAGCCATCCGTATGGGTGAGGGCGCCCCCTCATATCGGAGTAGGCTTGGCTGGGAGTTTGGGCTTAGCTCCTCAGGAGGGGTTGGGACAGCTGCGGGACCTACCTCTGCCCCAGGTATCTCTGCGGTCACCTGGAAATAAAGCTCCTCTTCCTCCCCGAAAGGACCGATAAGAGGGGTTCCGGAAAGACCGAGCAGGCCTTCTTCTCTGAGGGAGCTTACCATTCTTGACCAAAAGGTCCAGTCGCTCCCCAAACAGCCGGCTTCCCACAAAAGGTAAACTTGTGAGGGACTTCTTGGCAGCCGCATCGGCCGACGACTGCCTCAACCAGAGCAAACAGCGTAAAGCAACAAGCAAGGCCGAAATTCTGGCACCAAGCCTGACCACATCATCCATGGCAGTAACAACAAAGTCGATGAAGTCCAAGCAGGCCTTGAGTTCCTTATACTCCTCCGCCTGCTTGCGAGCTTTAGTCCTAGCCACAAGGTGTCTAAACTTTCTCCTGTTGGCTAGTGAAACAATTGCCGAGGCACACGCAGGCCGAAAGAGAGCACCCGCAAAGGTAAAAGCATGGCAGACCAGCTGATCCATGCGTTTGTCTGCGGGGTCATGTAATGAAGCATTGTCAGGCGATGGCATAACAGTGGTATTAGACAAGTCTGACACCGGAGGGTCCACCTCGGGAGGGTGAGATCATAGCCGAACCAATTCAGCAGGGAAAGGATACCGCCTATCCAGGCCCTTAGGGACCGTGTAAGGACTGTACCGGACACCAGTCTGTCTTGAGCTGATAATCCCCAATCTCCACTGCCTCTTCTGCCTATAGACAAGTCCCCGCTTGTAGGAGACGCGGGTAATGCCTCTCCTACTCGGTTACCCCCAGGACTTATAGGGCGCAAAGATTATCAGCTTAAGGTGGAGTCTGATGAACGGCAGGGAGTCCCAAGCGAGGATGCCGGATGGCGGAAGTCCGATTACAAGCCGAGGTCAGAGCCGGGAGGTCACGGGGCGAGGTATCCAATGGAGGTAACGAAGAAAAGTCAAACAAGCCGAGGTCAAATCCAGAAGGTCACGGTGCGAGGTATCAGAGGGGTCAGGCGGAATCGTGGTCAGGCAGGCAAAAGGTCGGTTCAATCACTAGACAAGCTAGACAACTAAGTACTAGGCGCTATAACAGGCAATGACACACTGCAGTGGAAATCCCTTTATAGTGGGAAAACCGGCAGGATTGGACAGGGAGACAGTGGCTGGGATTGGTGCACTTAGGATCTGGCAGCAGATTGGAGCACTGGCCCTGTGGTCTGATTGGTGAGCTCTGGGCTGATTGCTCCAGCTGAGCTTCCCAGGCAAACTGCTCAGAGCTGCACCTTCTAGACTTCGTTCTTTTAAACAGCCTCCGGTGGCCATTCTGAGTATTGCACCACCGGAGGACATGAGCTGATTGTATAGGCCAGCAAGCACAAACTGAGTGACAATGGGCAAGGGGGGAGGACTTACTCGGCGACACACGCGCCGCTGGAGATGGCACCGGAGGCAGAGGCGGCTGCTGGGCAGGAGAAACCCTGGCCAGTTGCCTAGGGACACCACGGGCACGGACTGAAGGCAAGTCATTCATGACAGACCGACGGTAATTTGTTGGGCCTTTCCCATTCCTTAAGAATCATGTTAGAAAAATGAGGCTGCTCAGGAAAGACCCGCCATCGCCTCTCAGGCCGAAACAAATCGTCCTGCTTCCTCTTAGCCGCTCTGGGAGGGACAATGTGCAAGGTATCAAACACTCTCCGTATCATCCGGGAGGCAAGAATCCTCATCCGAGGAGGAACCAGAGATGCTGTCATCACCAGCGGAAGGCTCCGCCATTGAGAGTGAATCATCTGGCAACTCACCTTCCTCCGCAGATCCCAAGAAATCATAGAATCCCTTGCTGGCTCCCCCTTCACTAGTGGCTGACTGCTGCAGCGGAGGATCCGGAGAGGCTGAAGGTAGCGCAGGGCTAGGGTCAAGAGCGACCTCCCGTTCATGGTCCAAAGCAATGCCTCTGGCACAAGTGGGACAAATAGTGCTGAATCTGCCCAGAGGATTCCGTCTGCACAAGGGGCAGAGCCTGTCCTGCCCAAATGGGGCGCCCGGCTCACTATCCCCTGATGCCTCCATTATGGTGATTGTGAATAGTAATATTAAATAAGGCTACTAGACACTAACAGCCTAAGCCTAATACCCAATCCCTCTAATTAATAATGGGGACTGGGAGGAACCACAACCCCCAACCTTAAACCAAGGTCTAAAATAAAAAGAGAAAGATGACAATTACAACATGATCCTCTGTCATGCATTAACATTAAAAACATAGGAAAACATGCAATCAACATAAAAGCACAAAAAAATAGGGACTCACGACACCGCCAGTTGAGAGAGGGATTACTGCCATGCGCTCGCACAACGCCGGGACACTGCCAAACTGGTCTTCTCCAGCACCAAGGCCTCAGCAGCGTGCCGCACGCACCGCAGCGCTTCAAGAATTATCAGCCACGCGCCGACACCGGACTCCACCCCCCCCACGGTGCGTCATCTGGCCAGTACCACGAGCGCCGCCTGTCATGGCGGTGGTCCCCCCGTCCCCCATCACAGCAAGAGACCACACACAGTGGTGCTGACGGGACATGCGCCCCGGCCTGAGCGGCGGGGTAACGAAGGGAGGTAATGATAGGGAATGATAGACGGGCAGCTGCCTTTATAGGGATGGAGGAGAAAAACACTGCTCCACAGACCAGCTGGGAGTATATGGATGAGAGCACTGCATGCGGAATGACTCAGCCTGTGGCTCTACAAGGGATGTTGTGTGCAAGCTGGCAGGTAAATGTATTTAATGCCTGGACAGTCCCTTTAAATCTGAGTGTGTAAAAAAAAATACTCCCACCCCCACAATTTGGGGACCCTGGCTATACACCAAAGCTATGGTCATCTAATAACTGCTTGGGCACTGGAAGGATTCTGATGGATTTAATAGAGGCTCAATATATAGTGCCAACTTCTCCCATTATCAGTGATATTGTAAGGACTGTACCGGACACCAGTCTGTCTTGAGCTGATAATCCCCAATCTCCACCGCCTCTTCTGCCTATAGACAAGTCCCCGCTTGTAGGAGACGCGGGTTATGCCTCTCCTACTCGGTTACCCCCAGGACTTATAGGGCGCAAAGATTACCAGCTTAAGGTGGAGACTGATGAACGTCAGGGAGTCCCAAGTGAGGATGCCGGATGGCGGAAGTCCGATTACAAGCCGAGGTCAGAGCCGGGAGGTCACGGGGCGAGGTATCCAATGGGAGGTACAGAGAGTAGTCAAACAAGCCGAGGTCAAATCCAGAAGGTCACAGTGCGAGGTACCAGAGGGGTCAGGCGGAATCGTGGTCAGGCAGGCAAAAGGTCGGTTCAATCACTAGAGACAAGCTAGACAACTAAGTACTAGGCGCTATAACAGGCAATGACACACTGCAGTGGAAATCCCTTTATAGTGGGAAAACCGGCAGGATTGGACAGGGAGACAGTGGCTGGGATTGGTGCACTTAGGATCTGACGGCAGATTGGAGCACTGGCCCTGTGGTCTGATTGGTGAGCTCTGGGCTAATTGCTCCAGCTGAGCTTCCCAGGCAAACTGCTCAGAGCTGCACCTTCTAGACTTCGTTCTTTTAAACAGCCTCCGGTGGCCATTCTGAGTATTGCACCACCGGAGGACATGAGCTGATTGTATAGGCCAGCAAGCACAAGCTGAGTGACAATGGGCAAGGGGGGAGGACTTACTTGGCGACACACGCGCCGCTGGGGATGGCACCGGAGGCAGAGGCGGCTGCTGGGCACGAGAAACCCTGGCCAGTTGCCTAGGGACACCACGGGCACGGACTGAAGGCAAGTCATTCATGACAGTACCCTCCCCTTCACGAGGGGCCTCAGGACCCTCACCAGACTTAACAGGATTATCACCGTGAATGGTTCCGGCGGACTTCAATAAAGATACATGAGGTACCCTCATGGATGGAGAGGCAGACGGACAAATAAGCTCTGAGACTTGGGTTGCTCCAACAGTGATACTATAGCAATGTTCTGCACAGTGCGGGCTCCATCCTGTCAATTCCCCAGTTTCCCAATTAAAGGTAGGGTTGTGCACCTTTAACCAGGGGAACCCTAAGACAACCGGGGCTTCAGGGCTGTCTAAGACAAAAAATTCAAGGTTCTCAGAATGGGAAGGTCCCACAACTAGGTTAATTAAAGGGGTTTTGGAGGTGACAGTTCCTCTAGGAACAGGAGTATTGTTTACTGCCAAAATCTGAAGGGGCTTCCCAAGGGGGATTAAGGGAATGCCTAAGGCGGCTACTATGGATTTATCCAAGAAGTTGCCAACTGCTCCGCTATCGACAAAAGCAGAGACGGATTTCCTGGACAACTCCCAACCCACAGTAGCAGGTAACAACATTTTATTTCTATGAAGGGAAGTTACCTGACCGTCCTGACAAACTTTCTCTATCTTGTCAGGACATTGCAATCCCGCCAAAGGTCTTTTATTGGGGCAGGTCCTAACCAGGTGACCAGAAGCCCCACAGTACATGCACAGGCCTAAGGTGCGACGTCTACTCTTTTCAGCCGGGGAAAGGTGAGTAGCACCAAGTTGCATAGCCTCTTCTGGGGGCGAAGATGAAACAACACCCATAGAGGATGACTCCTGGTGGGAAGATTCCCAGAAGTGAGAGTGATTCTTCTCTATATGTCTCTCCCGTAGCCGTCTGTCAATTTTAATTGCCATAAGCACGAGTTCATCCAGGCTTTTAGGGTAAGGAAAATTTGTTAGAACATCCTTGACACCTTCTGAAAGACCAATTCTATACTGACTACAGAGAGCAGGATCATTCCAACGGGATTCAATCGCCCAGCGGCGGAATTTGGCACTATATTCCTCTGCTGAGCGTTTCCCCTGTTTCAGGCTTCGAAGCCTGGCATCAGCGGTCGAAGTCCTGTCAGGGTCCAAATATAGGATCTCCATAGCGGAGAAAAAGGCTGAGACAGATTGGCTTAGCGCCCACAGATGAGCCCTTGCAAACGCCCAGGACTGTGGATCACCCTGGAGCAGAGAGATAACCAGGCCCACCCTCTGCATTTCTGTGCCTGAAGAGTAGGGCCGTAGTCTGAAATAAAGTTCACAGGAGTTCTTGAAGTTGGAGAATCTTGTACGATCCCCCATCAAATTTCTCAGGAAGGGGAACCTTCAGCTCAACAGGAGGTGAGGATACAGGTGGTGCAGGCAGCTGGCGATTTTCTTGATCAGCCACACGTTGGGCCAGCTGGTTAATGGCGGTAGCCATGGCCTGCACTTGTTGTACAAGTTCTTCCATATCAATTTTTGGGCCTGTTATAATGTAAGGACTGTACCGGACACCAGTCTGTCTTGAGCTGATAATCCCCAATCTCCACCGCCTCTTCTGCCTATAGACAAGTCCCCGCTTGTAGGAGACGCGGGTTATGCCTCTCCTACTCGGTTACCCCCAGGACTTATAGGGCGCAGAGATTACCAGCTTAAGGTGGAGACTGATGAACGGCAGGGAGTCCCAAGTGAGGATGCCGGATGGCGGAAGTCCGATTACAAGCCGAGGTCAGAGCCGGGAGGTCACAGTGCGAGGTACCAGAGGGGTCAGGCGGAATCGTGGTCAGGCAGGCAAAAGGTCGGTTCAATCACTAGAGACAAGCTAGACAACTAAGTACTAGGCGCTATAACAGGCAATGACACACTGCAGTGGAAATCCCTTTATAGTGGGAAAACCGGCAGGATTGGACAGGGAGACAGTGGCTGGGATTGGTGCACTTAGGATCTGACGGCAGATTGGAGCACTGGCCCTGTGGTCTGATTGGTGAGCTCTGGGCTGATTGCTCCAGCTGAGCTTCCCAGGCAAACTGCTCAGAGCTGCACCTTCTAGACTTCGTTCTTTTAAACAGCCTCCGGTGGCCATTCTGAGTACTGCACCACCGGAGGACATGAGCTGATTGTATAGGCCAGCAAGCACAAGCTGAGTGACAATGGGCAAGGGGGGAGGACTTACTCGGCGACACACGCGCCGCTGGGGATGGCACCGGAGGCAGAGGCAGCTGCTGGGCAGGGGAAACCCTGGCCAGTTGCCTAGGGACACCACGGGCACGGACTGAAGGCAAGTCATTCATGACAGATATCTTTGGTGACAACTTTGGCTTACCATATAAAATATGTTGACCACCACTCCTCACGTTAGTCCTTATCTAGGCAAGTTAAAAAAAATGCCTGCAGGGCTTAATTCTAAAGGGCCAGTAAGCTCAGCTGATCAGATCTCATCACTGGCAACTCCATTGCTGACAGCACAGTCACTGGCCAGACTCGCCACTGCTTCCAATCAGGAGGTTGCACTTTCTTACCTAAAGGTGGGTGCATCACTAATTACAAATGCAAAATAGCCATTAGTACGATTTGTGAGCAACATCTTAACCTATAAATGGATAGTTCTGCGATTACATTATCTAAAAAGGAGTGGCTCTGTGCATCAATTTATGCTAAATTGTGTACAGAAATTATTGGATGGCACCCAAGTACCATTTAAAGGGACAGTCCTGGCACCAGCAATTATAGGGTAAGCAGCTCAGCTTACACCTGTCTCATGTGCTCCAAAGTTTATTCCATTTCAAAGTTTTCATACTTCTTATGCAGTCAGTTCATCCAGGTGTTGCCAAATAAAGCTGCTGAAGCAGAGATCCAGCTTCCCCCCTGTAGCCAGGCCCCCAGATTTCATGGATGCATGTCCACCATTTTTTAAGTACAGATTAGTAGTTGAAATTCAGCCTCTTTTGCATCAGTGTGGGGACATATAACTACGTGCGCCTGCAGGGGAAACCTAGCATATTCCTCAGCTTCCCTGGTTCTTTATAAATTAAAATGTCAGAAAAACAAATTCTGTGGCATACATTTTTACGTTTGAAATTAAAAGAAAGGCAGACCGGAGCACTCACTTCACTGACTGAATTGAACTATTCTGGCTAGGATTAGAAAAATACAATTCTGTGAAGTACTCACCTGTAGAATTGGTATTATACGGTGTATTATATTAATATCCAGAACAAAGTGAAAACCAGGGTGGGAGCAGGACGTGCTGTATGCATATAATACCAATTCTACAGGTGAGTATTTCACAGAATTGTATTATTCTAAGCATACAGCACGTCCTGCTCCATCTATAATACTTACACATGGGACATCCAATAGCAGTGTCCGTAAGGTAGGGTGGGATCCCCAACAGAAAAGGCAACAGCGAGCAGTTTAAACCACTGCCGCCTGCAAAACCTTGCGGCCAAACACAGCATCAGCTGAGGCCCTAACATCAACCTTGTAAAACTTTGTAAAGGTATGAACAGAAGACCAAGTAGCGGCCTTGCAAACTTGTTCAACAGAGGCCTGGTGCTGGAAAGCCCAAGAAGCCCCAACAGCCCGAGTAGAATGGGCAGTAAGACAGAAAGGGGGAGTCTTCCCCTTAGTAGAATAGGCCTGAACCACAGCCTGACGAATCCATTTACTGATGGTAGACTTGGCAGGAGCCAGACCCTTCCTAGGCCCGTGAGGCACAACGAAGAGAGCATCAGTCTTCCTGAAAGCCTTAGTGATAACTAGGTAATACTTGACGCACCTAACCACATCCAAGGAATGCAGAACCCTCTCCTTGGGGTTACTAGGGTTAGGGCACAAAGAAGGAAGTACAATATCTTGATTCAAATGAAACGCAGACACCACTTTAGGCAGAAAGTCTGGCTTGAAGCGGACCACCACCTTATCCTGGTGTCTCTCATAGTAGGGAGGCTGAATAGATAAGGCAGCCAACTCAGACACACGCCTAACAGAAGTGATAGCTACCAGAAAAACGACCTTGAGCGTGAGAACAGCGAGAGCAGCCTCCTGAATAGGCTCAAAGGGAGCACCCTGCAGAGCCGATAAAAACAAGTTTAAATCCCAAACAGGTACCATAGGTTTTCGAGGGGGACGCACATGAGTGACCCCCTGAAAGAAGGTCTTGATCAGGGGATGCTGGGCAAAGGTCTTCTGAAAGAAGATAGACAGGGCCGAAACCTGACCCTTCAGAGTACTAACCTTGAGACCTAAGTCTAGACCATGTTGTAAAAACTCCAGCACCCTAGAGACTAAGAATTCCCGGCAGGGAAGAGACCTGGACTCACACCAGTCAATGTAAGAACGCCATACTCTATAATAGATAGCAGAAGAAGTGTTCTTCCTGGCTTGCACCATAGTAGCCACTACAGACGCAGACAAACCCTTCTCCATCAAGATGGAGGTTTCAATAGCCAAGCCGTCAAAGCCAGAGTTAGTAAATTGGGATGGCGTAGAGACCCCTGAGTTAGAAGATCTGGCAACCTTGGCAGATCGTACTGATCTACTGCCATTTGAACCACGTCCGCGAACCACACTCTTCTTGGCCACTTTGGGGCCACCAGAATCGCGGGTACCCCTTCTAGAGCAATCTTGCGCAGAACTCTGCCCAGAAGGGGAATTGGTGGAAACACATACAGGAGCCAAAACTCCCCCCAAGACATGGACAGGGCCAGAGCCAGAGGATCCTGAGACAGGGATACAAAGCTCGGGAGCTTGTGATTGTGACGGGACGCAAACAGATCCACATCTGGCACACCCCAAAGGTGACACAGGGACTGGAATACCCTGTTGCAGAGGGACCACTCCCCCTGACGGGACGACCCCCTGCGCAGAGCATCTGCCAGCAGGTTCTCCGCCCCCGGAAAGTAGACAGCCGAGATGCATTGGACATTGGCCTCCGCCCATGTTAGAATCAAAGATACTTCCTGGAGAGCCCCCTTGCTCCGGGTCCCCCCCTGATGGTTGATGTAGGCAACCGCCGTTTTGTTGTCTGAGCGTACCTGAACCACCAGACCCCTCAGGTGATGGGTCAATTGTTCCAGCACCAATCTAACCGCCCTGAGTTCCAAGACATTGATGGGTAGATGCGCAGGGACTTCCAGAATCCCCCCCAACCCAACAGACTGGCATCCGTTGTGACTGTCTCCCAGGAGGGGGCCAGGAAGGATCTGCCCCTTGTCAAATTCCTGTGGTCCAGCCACCATGCAAGGGATTGTCTGACCAAGAGGGGGGGGGGGGGGGGAGCACCCATATCTCGTCCAAGGACGCTGGGTTCTTGTTCAAGGTGAAGGTGAAGGTGAACCTGCAGAGTTCTCAGATGGAACTGGGCAAAGGGCACCGCCTCGAAGCTTGCCACCATCAAGCCCACCAACTGCATTCCCTGCCGGATGGAGGGATGAGGGCTCAAAAGCAGGGACCTCACCTGCGTTGTCAGAGCTTCCACCTTCTGTGGAGGAAGGAATATCCTTGACTGAACTGTATCCAGAATCATCCCCAGGAACGGGGCCACCGAGGAGGGGGACAGAAAGGACTTGGGATAATTGATCACCCAGCCGAAGGACTCCAGGGTGGACACTACCAATCGAGTGTCCAGCTCTGCCTGCCGCAGAGACCGAGAGGTGATGAGTATATCGTCCAGGTAGGGCAACACACGTATGTCCCTGAGCCCTAACAGGGACATCACCCCTGCCAGCACCTTGGTGAAAACCCTGGGAGCCGACGTGAGGCCGAATGGCAAGGCCACGTATTGGTAATGCTGATCCAGCAGCACGAATCTGAGAAACCTTTGGTGTCCTGGAAACACCGGAACTTTAAAGGTAAGCATCCTTGATGTCCACAGACTTCAAAGTCCCCTGGGCGCAGCGAGGCGATGGCCGAGCGCAAGGTTTCCATACGAAAATGTTTGTTTCTGACAAATTTGTTGAGGATTTTTAAATCCAGAAGGGGCCTGACTGACCCATTCTTTTTGGGCACTGTGAAAAGGTTGGAATAGAACCCCATGCCCCTGTCTCCTAAGGGGACCTTGCAAATGACCCCTAGATCCAGAAGGCCCTGCACAGCCAACAACAAGACCTGAGCTGAGGCAGGGTCCTGTGGGATCCGGGACCCAACGAACCGGGTAGGGGGCCGTACAGCAAAGTCTATCCACCGGTCTGACATGTGGCGTCTCCAAACCTGCTTGAAGTGCTGTAGACGTCCCCCCACCCTGACGGGCGAGGGCGCCCCTTCATACCTGGGGGGTCTTGGGAGGGGCTTTGGGCTTGGGCCCCCAGGAAGAACCGGGACGGCGTCCTCTGCTCTTGTTCCAGGAATCTGCGCGAGACCCAGCGAAGGACACTCCTCTGCCTTGCTTAGCCCCCACGGTAGGAGGTCGATTGGGAGCTTGGGCCACGAAAGGGCCGAGTCTGACGCTTGCGCTGGGGCAACTTGCCACCCTTGGCGAAGATGTCTAACCTTTCTCCAAACAGGCGCAGTCCCTTAAATGGAAGCCCCGTAAGGGCCTTCTTGGCGGCGTTATCAGTGGCCCACTGGCGCAACCAGACCGCTCGTCGTATGGCTACCACCAGAGCAGAAGATCTAGTGCTCAGCTTAATAGCATCGTCCGATGCCGATAGGATAAAGTTAACAAAAGTTTCACAGGTGGCCAGAGCATTGGCAGCATCAGAGGGCAACTCATCCGCACCTTCTAGAGCATTCCTAACCACAGTCCTGAGCGCCACTGCCGTAATGGCTAAGGCGCAAACCGGGCGGAGCGACGCTCCCCCAAATGCAAAGGCATGACATGCCAGTTGGTCAACACGCCGGTCCTCAGAATCCCGCAGCGTAGCAGTGTCGGGGGAGTGCATAATAGAGGTCTTGGACGCCTCGCCAGTCTAGTGGCCAAATCAGTATGAGAATCCCCACTGGTATTGGGGGTTAGGCTCAGACTTGGGGGAGTAGGTGAAGTGATGCGAGGAGCAGGCCCAGCCTCAGAAGAGGCGGGGAGACCGGCAAGCGCCTGCTGTGCACAAGGAAGGCAGACCCGTGCATTGTCACCGCTGCTAGGTAAGACCCCACAAGCTACACACAGATGGGCTTGTCCCGAAGGAACCCCGTTCACAATATCCTGAGATGCCTCCATATGGTGATTATTATGTACAATAAGCCAGTAGGGATTGACGCTAGAAAGCAACCCTGGATGCCCCAATGACCCGCGGGGAAGTGGGAGTAATATTTGAAAGACAGGACCGGGCGCTACACCGGGCTGGGAGAAGCCACCGAAGTACACGGTCTGAAAGACACAAGGGGAACAAGGATGTCAGAGCCAAGCGAGAAGCAAAAGCTAAAGAAAGGTCGCCCATGAGGGCACTTACAGAACAGCGAGGGGAGGACAGTCTTCACCACGCGCGCGTGAGAAGGAAATGGCGCCAAGCGAACCTCGAAGGGCGGGCAGAGCTGAAGGCGACACGGAACGCGCCAAGCCAGACCACGCCCCCCCCCGGAGAGCGCGAAGCTCGAAGTGAATAGCCAATCAGAAAGTAGTAAGCAAGACCGAGTAAATTACCTCAGAACAATATGACAGGATGAAATAGAAAAGTAAACGCCGAACAGAGCCGCCGTACACGCCGAGTGAAATACAGTAAAGGCGTTGCAGCTATCAATACAACCAAAGTAAAGTGCGGCTCTGACACCCGATAAACCGTTAAGGGCTATAAGCACAATAGTGTAATAGGGCAAGGTTAGGCCATCGTACACACAACCCCTCCCCCCTCTTTTTCCCCCCAATAAAGGGGGGAACTAGAGAGAAAGGTGACCCGATACATGGGGTTCACTGCTATACGGGGCGAGGGGCACTGATGCAGGAGGGGCATCCTCTGAAGGATCACCATTGGCCTTGACAGCATACCCTATGGTGGGGGATTGCGGTGGAGCTTAGCTCCGTAAGCACACACGGTGCTGCCTACTTTCACCCGACCAACGCAGCCCAGGCTGGGAGGCATATTCTTCACAAGGACGACGGGTGGAAATAGTCCCGCAGGGCCTCGGGCTGTAAAGCCCCGCTCGCCTGCGAGAGCGTGATACTTCATGTCTTCGCAGTGAGCACTGCAGAGAAATCTGGGGATTTGTGGGAGGTCCTTCGGTATATGTAGGGCCGGGAGGAGCCTGTTTTTGCATGTCTGCAGTGAACAGCGCCCTCAGGCGGAGGATTACCCATGTGTAAGTATTATAGATGGAGCAGGACGTGCTGTATGCTTAGAATATTGTCCAACAGAAAACCCGAAAGGCACCAAAGCATGAGTAGAATAAGTAGTAAGGCGAAAAGAAGATTCTTCCCCTTAGAGGAACAGGCCTGAGAAACAGCCCGACAAGTCCAAATGCTAACAGTAGGCCCGGCAGAAGCCGAAACCTTTCCTAAGACCATAAGAGACTATCCCATCCAAATAAATGCCAGGCCCAAAGCCGCGCAACCCCTGGAGATCAGACACATACAGGAAGGAGATGGCCATAAACCCAAAAGGGGCATCAGTTCCCCTAAGGGGCACGTGACAATCCAGGAAACACTTCCAACACCAGTTGAAGGAATGTAGAACCCTTTCCTCAGCATCGCTAGGAATAAGGCACAGAAGGAGGAAGAAATATCTTGAATCAATGAACATAAGACACCACCTTAGGCAGAAGGTCCGGCGTAAAGCGGAGCACCACCTTATCCTGGTGCATATCAAGGAACGAGGGCTAGCTAAACAGAGCTGCCCGCTCAGACACACGTCTGACTGAAGTAACAGTCCCAGAAGGACAACTTTGAAGGTGAAAGACAGCCAGACAGCATCCTGAATCGGTCCAAAAGGAACACCCCGCAAGGCAAACAGAATAAAATTCAAATCCCAACAGGGACCATAGAATTAAGTGGGGGACGCAATGAGCAACCCCCGAAAGAATGCTTAGCCAAGGAAAATAAGCAAAAGACCTCTACAGGAAGGCGGACAGGGCAGAACCTGACCCTTCAGAGTACTGAGTTGGAGAGCCAACTCCAAGCCAAGATGTAATAACTCTAGTGCCCTGGGAACAGAGGACGCCCAACAGGGGAGACCTAGACTCACACCAATCCATATGGGTACGCCATACCTCATAAGAGATGGAAGAAGAAGCTTGCTCTTAGACTTCCAATAGTCACGAACACAGAGAAGAGAAGCCTGTCTCCATAAAGATGGAAGATTCAGCAGTCAGGCCGCCTAGGCCAGAGTCTGTAGATTGGGGTGACGTAAAGGAGGCCCTGAGTGAACAGAGCAGCACCCCTAGCAGAACGTACAGATCTACCACCCTCGGTACCACGTCTGCGAATCCACACTCCACTAGGCCACCAGTATCAATGGTCCCCCTACCAGAGCAATTCTGCGCAGAACCCGGCCTAGCAGGGGGAAAAGAGATAAGACCTACAGACCAGAATGTCCTGCCATAACATTACTAAAGCATCATGACCACGGCCAGAGGATCCTGGGACAGGGAAACGTGGGTCGAGAGCTTGAAATAGTGACGGGGCACCAAACAGATCCACACTGGTTGAACCTCATAGTGACACAATGATTAGCACATCCTGTCGAAGAGGGACCTCCACCGGAGCGAATACCACTGATATGCAGGAAACATTATCCTCCACCCAGATCAGGAACATATACCTTCCTGGGGGACCATCCTGCTCCAGGTCCCACACAGATGATTAAGGTAGGCCACAGTCGTCAGACAGACCAAGCGCCGCCAAACAGGCAAGCCGTGAAGAGGAGAAGTCAAGCGAGATAGCGCCAACCTGAAAACTCACTGTTTCAATATTGATAGGTGCATGGACCTCCTAAAGGCCCCACCTCCCCTGGACCCGCATGGGGTTACAGAAAAAAACACCCCCATCAGCCTGATAGGTTGGCATCCATGCTGACCGTCTCTAGGAAGGGCAAGAAGGGAACTGCCCCCAGACAGGTTCCTAGAGTACATCCACTCCAAGAGGGACTCCTAACCAGGGGGGAAAGGCACACATGACCCTGCTCCAGGGATGCTGGGTCCCTGTCCAGTATTAACAATAGAAGTTGCAGAAGGGCCCCAGGTAGAAGAGTATAAGGGACTTCTTCTAAGCAAGTCACCAACGACCCACCAGCTGCATTCCTGCCTGGTGAAGGGACGGGGACAGCAAAGAGGGGCTGAGCCCACACAACCAGATTGTCCACCTCATTGCTGAGGAAGGAAGATTCTCGGCTGAACCGAATCTAGATTCATCCGTAGGAATGGAGTTACCAATCAAGGGGACAATGAGGACTTGAGGTGAATGAACACCCATCCAAATGACTCCCAATGGACACCACCAGCCGAGTAACCAATTCGACCTGACGTAGAGATTGGGAAGCGAAAAAGGACGACCGGGTAGGTCTCACGCGGACGCCCCTTGGTCTCATCAGAGACATAGCCCCAATCAGTACCTTGGTGAGCACTCTGGAAGCAGAAGAGAGGCCAGATAACAAGGCCACAAATGGCCCATCTCAGATTTTCCATGCAGAAACTGCCTGTAATAGTAGAATTGCCGAAAACCTGTGAATCCAGAATGGGCAGACTGACTCATCCTTTTGGGGAAATGTGAAGAGGTTGGTGTAGCGGCCCCTGCCTCTGCCTGTTAAGGGCAAACTGCAAGTGACCCCCAGACCCCGCAGGCCTTGCATGGCCTGCACCAGCACCTGAACAGAGGCAGGGACCAGGAGTACCCTGACAATCTTGGGGGAGGCCGCGCAGCAAAATTTATCCTGTATCCACCAGAATTAGGCAAAATGCCTCCTGATAGGAGCAAGGTGCTGCAGCCATCCCCTCACCCAGGCGGGCGAGGGCGCCCCATCATGCTTGAGGCGGTTTGGTGGAAGATTTAGGCTTAGCCCCGCCGGAGGGCCAGAGCGCTGTCTGCTGCTCGTGGGGCAGGAGTCTGCACGAAGGCTCCGGAAGAACACCCCTGGTTCTTGTTTAACACTATGGTATGGAGGGGGAGGGGTGTCCCTGCCCCAAGGGGGCCGAGACGGCCGCCTGCGTTGGGGTGATTTGCCCTTTTTACCAAACAGGTCCAGACGGGCCCCAAACAGGCGTTGCCTCTAAAGGGAAGCCCAGTCAGAGTCCTTTTAGCAGCATCGTCAGCACCCCACTGTCGGAGCCAGACCAAGCGACGAATAGCCACCACAAGGGCTACAACTGGAGAGTGCATTAAACACCTCCCAGGGAAGGTGACGAGGGTTCTGGCGGCCACTGCAGTGATGGCCGCGGCACAGACCGGGCACAGCGCCGTTCCTGCACAAGAAAAGGCGTGGGAAACCAGCTTATCAATGCGCCGGTCCTCGACATCCTGAAGAGTACTATAAGCAGGGGCTGCAATAAAGGGGGGGTTAGGAACCCCAATGATCGGTGCGTCCACCACAGGGGGCGATGACCAACAATTAACCACCTCAGGGGGAAAAGGGTATTTCCAATCCCAGTCCCCTGGGACCTCTGGAAGTTTACTGGGGAGTTCCCATTCCTCGAGTACAAGAGCATGGAAGTGAGCCTGCTCTAGAAATTCCAAGCGCGGTGTCGCTGGAAACGCTCCCCTCTCGGCTTGGGAGCCGCGCTAGGGAGAGAGATAGACAGGGCCTTAAAGATCCTAATCAACAAACCAATGGCGTCAAACTGGCTCCAGGCTTCATGGCCAGAATCGTCATGACTCCTTGGCCCCTCATCAGATGAGCCTGAGTCAGAGAACAGCCCTCCATCAGAAGGGGTACAGGCACGCGGAGTAGTGAACTCCTCAGATCCCATAGCAAAGGCAGAAACAGGGGGCATCGATGACCGCTTCTTACCAGGGCCCAAGCGCTTTGTCAACCCCGCAATAATCTGGTCAGCCGTAGGCAGTCTGGAAGACACAGCCGGCTACAACTCCCCACTTGTATGCGACTCAGCAGGAGTGAGATTTAAGCCTGGGGAAATAGGAGTATTGAAGCGAGGTGCAGCCACTGGCAATCCTGATTGCAGGGCCAGTACCTGCTCGGCACACGGTGTGCAGACCCGTGCCCTGTCAGCATCAGCGTGGGGATATCCACACGTTATACACAGCCGGTCTTGTCCCAGAGGGACCCCGATCACATAATTCTGAGATGCCTCCATATGGTGATTATCTAGGCACAATATGCCAGCAGGGATTTACGCAATAGGCAACCCTGGATGCCCCAAGACCCGCTAGGAATGTGGGAGAATTTTTTACAAGTTCGCTATAATTTGTGTCAGGCCGAGGGCAGCCACCGGAGTCTTTGACGTCTGAAAGACATAAAGATAATAAGAGCCATGCGCAGCAGGAAAAAAAATTTTAATTTGAAAACACCCGCGAGGGCACTTACAGGCCAAGGGAGGACCGCAACCACACGCGCGCGAAGATCATCAAAATGGCGCCAAGCGAACCTTGAAGGGCGGGCCCGATCTGGGCGTGACGCGGAGCGCGCCAAGCCAGGTCCCCGCCCCCCCCAAAGAGTGCGAAGCTCTGAGGCAGCAGTCAAAACTTGACCAGCAAAGGATAAGATACACTTAATATAAGCCTATGCTAATGGAGACGCCGTAGCGTCTGGCCGCCGCCGCCCAGCGCAGTACACTTTAGTAAAAGAAAAGACACGCGCACGGCGGCAGCCAAAAACTATGAAGAGCAAGCAGCGCGGCTCTGACACCCAGTTACAAGTCAAGGGCAATACTAAGGCCATAAGCGTGACAATACAGTACAGAGACCACCACACGCATACCCCCCCCCCCTTTCTTTTCCCCCGAAATACAGGGGAAACGAGGGAGGATGGCGACCCTTTACACAGGGTCCACCGCTACACGGGCATGGGCAATAATGTGGGAGGGGCATCCACTAGAGGCTTACCATTAGCCTAAACCGCCTACCTTTTGGTGGGGGACTGCGGTGGAGCAAGGCTCCATAAGCACGCATGGTGCTGCCTACCTTCACCCGACCAGCGCAGCCCAGGCTGGGAGGCACATCATAAATACGATGGGTGGGAGTAGTCCAACAGGGCCGCGGGCTGTAATAGCCCCGCTCACCTGCGAGAGAGTGATACTTCATATCTTCGCAGTCAGCACTGCAGAGAAATCTGGGGATTTGTGGGAGGTCCCCGGGTATATGAAGGGCCGGGAGGAGCCTGTTTTTGCATGTCTGCAGTGCACAGCGGCATCTGGCAGAGGATAACCCCAAGTGTAAGTATTATATCTGGAGCAGGACGTACTGTATACTTAGAATAATTGCAGCCATAGCTTTGCAACAGGAGATAATTTAGCAGCAAAACTCCCATGACACAGCAGGTAGGAAGAAATCATCTGTGATGTAAGATATGTTTGCTTCTATTTTACACCTAGCCTGGACAGGTTCCTTTCTATTTTAGATATAAATCACACCTTTATAGAGGAACATCGGGGGATCCATCTTCTAGGTCCCTCTGTTTCCGATGGGCGACGTCATCTTGCATTCCATAAGGCACTCTGCGCGAGCCTCCAATCCTGTGTCTGTGCAGTGCCCATGAACGGGATGCAATGGAGCCACCAGAAATCACACAAGACACTGATGGGCATGAAACTTTGTTAGTGGTTAGTGGTAACTATCCTGTAGAGGGCGATCTTGCAGAGATGACATGAAAAAAAGGAGCCCCTCCTGGCCCATAAATACCTGGGACCTCCCACCATTCCCCAGTATAAGACAGCAGTAAAGGGACCAGGAAGAGCCAAATGTAAACAGCAAAGAAAAAGGTTCACCATATAAAGGATCCCAGACAACCTAAAAAGGGCGGGATGAAGCGGGGTGTGTGACATACTTGTAATAACAGTTTTACAGGTGAGTAATCACAAAATGGTATTATTCCCAGTATGTCACACACCCCGCTTCCGAATATTCATGGCACTTGGGACATCCAATAGCAGTGCCCATAATGGGTGGGGATCCCAAAAAGGCAATAATGCAAACTTAAACCACTGCAGCTTGCAGAACTTTGCGGCCAAAAACAGCATCCGCTGAGGCCCGCACATCGACCTTATAAAACTTGGAAAAAGTATGAAAAGAAGACCACGTAGCAGCCTTACAAACTTGTTCAACAGAAGCCTGTTGCTGAAAAGCCCAAAATGCTCCAACAGCACGAGTAGAATGAGCAGTAACACAAAAAGGGGGAACTTTCCCCTTGGCAGAATAGGCCCCAACAATGGCCTGTCGAATCCATTTACTAATGGAAGACTTAGCGGGCACCAGACCTTCCCTGGGCCCGGAGGGCACCACGAAAAAGGCGTCCGTCTTACGAAAAGGAGAAGTAGCCATCAAATAATATTTCACACATCGAACCACATCCAAAGAATGTAAGGTCCTCTCCTTGTCATTACTAGGCTTAGGATACAAGGAAGGGAGAACTACATCCTGATTGAGGTGGAAAGCCGAAACCACCTTAGGAAGGAAATCCGGCTTAAAAGCGGAAAACGACCTCGTCCAGGTGCCTCTCAAAGCAAGGAGCCTGAATAGACAAGGCCGCCAACTCAGAGACACGCCGAACAGAGGTAATAGCCACCAAAAAGGCAACTTTGAGTGAGCAGAGAAAGAGCAAAATATCATGCACCAGCTCAAAAGGGGGCCCCTGGAGAGCAGACAGAACCAAGTTTAAATCCCAAACCGGCAGCAAGGGCTTCCTAGGAGGCCGCACATGAGTAACCCCCTGGAAAAATGTCTTAACCAGGGGATGAAGGGCAAAAGACCTTTGAAAGAAAACTGCCAGGGCAGAAACCTGCCCTTTCAAAGTACTAAGCTGGAACCCCGAGTCCAGACCATGTTGAAGAAACTCCAGAATTCTGGGAATAGAAAACACCCTACAAGGCAAGGCCCTAGCCTCGCACCAGTTAATATAAGACCTCCAAGTCCTATAGTGGACGTTAGAGGAAGATCTCTTCCTAGCTCTAACAAGAGTCTGAACCACCGCATCAGAAAGACCTTCCTCCTTTAAGATGGAGGTTTCAGCAGCCACGCCATCAAAGCGAGCGTTGGTAAATTGGGGTAGCGTAGCTGACCCTGGGTGATAAGATCCGGAAGAAGAGGCAGATAAAACTGATCTACTGCCAGCCTCACGACGTCTGCGAACCACACTCGTCTTGGCCACCTTGGAGCCACCAGAATTGCTGGTGCCCCTTCTAGAGTCAGCTTGCGCACCACTTTGCCCTCATGGAGAAAGGGGGGGGGGGGAACAGGTACAGAAACCCCAGTTCCCTCCAAGCCAGGGCCATGGCATCCACTGCCAGGGCCAGAGGATCCTGAGACAGAGACACAAAGGCAGGAAGCTTGTGATTGTGACGAGAGGCAAAAAGATCCACCTCCGGAGTCCCCCACTTGTGACAAAGGGACTGGAATACCTTGGAACTGAGAGACCATTCTCCTCGGTGAGAGGATCTCCTGCTCAGGGAATCTGCCTTCGTGTTCTCCACTCCCGGGATGTAAATGGCCGAGATGCATGGGACATTGCTCTCTGCCCAAACAAGGATCAGAGATACCTCCCTGAGGGCACTCCTGCTGCGAGTCCCTCATTGGTGATTGATGTAAGCGACCGCCGTCCGATTGGACTTGAACTGGCAATCCCTGCAATAGAAGAGTCAAGCGAGACAGAACCAACCACATGGACCGTAGCTCCAAAACGTTGATAGGGGTATGAGCCTCCCGAGGCCCCCATAACCCCTGGAACTGATGTTCCCTCCAGAACCCCCCCCCCCCCCCAGCCCGACAGGCTGGCGTCCGTGGTGACCGTTTCCCAACAAGGGGTCAGAAAGACACTAGCCACCACTGGCTAGACTGATCCAATGACAGCGGACACTTGTCCCAAGTCGCTAGAAGATGGAGCTGAAGCGTCCTCATGTGAAACTGGGCCGGACTGGGACTGCCTCAAAGGAAGCCACCATCAGACCTATCAATCTCATCCCTAGCCAGATAGACTGGCGAGAACCAAATCTTGGATCAGAAGAAGGAACACCCTTGCCTGAAAGGCATCCAGAGTCATGCCCAGAAACAAAACCTCCCTGGACGGGGAGAGGGAGGACTTGGAATAGTTGATCACTCAACCGAACCTCTCCAGCGTGGATACCACCACTCTGGTGTCTAGCTCCGCTTGACTGAGAGAGGAAGCCAAAATGAGAAGGTCGTCCAGGTATGGTACAATGCGAATGCCCAGGACTCTGAGGAGGGCCATCACCCCCGCCAATACCTTGGTGATCACCCTAGGAGCCGAGGTAAGCCCGAATGGAAGGGCCACAAACTGAAAATGCTGATCTTCCACCAAGAACCTGAGGAATCTCTGGTGTGCCAGGAAGATAGGTACATGCAGATAAGCATCCCTGATGTCTATGGACGTCATGAAATCCCCCTGACGAAGAGAATCGATGGCTGACAGCAAGGTTTCCATGCGAAACTTCCTGAAGCGGATAAACCGATTGAGGAGCTTCAAATCCAAAATGGGTCGAACGGAGCCATCCTTCTTGGGCACCGTGAATAGATTGGAATAGAATCCCAAGCCCCTTCCCATGAAAGGCACTGGGCAAATGACAGCCATGTCCAGCAGATAACTTACTACCGCCCGGAGCCCCTGTGCAGCCAGTGGATTCGAAGGCACTCGAGACCTAAAGAATCTGGGAGGAGGCCGGATCTCGAATTCCAGTTTGTAACCGGAAGACACCACTTCCAGAATCCATTTGTCTGAGACCTCCTGGTCCCAGACCTGGAAGAAGTGCCGCAGCCGTCCCCCCACCTGCAAGGGTGAGGGCGCCCCCTCATTGCCGAGCTGGCTTAGCAGCGGGCTTGGGTTTGGAACTCCAATTGTGACCTGGACGGGCACGACCTCTGCCTCTACTCCTGGAATCACCTGTAAGGGTAGGGAAGGCCAAAACTCTGCCAGTTCTGGCACCACGAAAGGAAGGGTTAAAGGAGGCTGCCCCCCCGAAAGGGACGACGTTGCCTCTTACGCTGAGGTAACTTCCCTCCTTTCGTGACAGAATCTAATCTTTCTCCAAAGAGCCGCAATCCCACAAAGGGAAGTGCAGTAAGCAACTTCTTGGCGACAAAATCAGCCGCCCACTGGCGCAACCATAACGACCGCCGAATAGCTACAAGCAAGGCTGATGTTCTACCACACATGACCATGGTGTCATCCAAGGCGGCAAATACAAAGGACATGAACAATTCACACCGCTTAAGGGCGGCGAACTCATCACTAGCCGGGTCAAGCCTGGAGGTACTCAACAGGTCTCTAACCACAGACCTGGTAGCCACTGCCAAAAGCGCTGAAGCACAAACAGGCCGCAAGGCTGAACCGACACTAGCAAACGCGTGGCAAGCCATCTGTTCAATGCGTTTATCCTCACCATCTTTGAGAGTGGTGAAGTCAGGAGAATGAAATATTGGATAACCCGAGCACTGGGGCATCCACCTCGGGAGGGGACGACCATCGTTTTACCACGTCCACCAGAAAGGGATACTTTTTATCCCAACCTTGAGGAATACCTGGAAGCCGAGTAGGCTTCTCCCATTCCTTAAGAATAATGCCATCAAAATGCTTTTGATTTGGGAACTCCAGGCGCGGCTTGGAAGTCCCAAAGAATTCCCCTTTTTGAGGAGCGGCCTCCTCAGGAGGAGAAATTGCCAGAACCTCAAAAAGGTGAGCCAAGACCGTTGGGGTATCCACAGCATCCCCCTGCCCTTGCTCAGTATCAGCATCAACAAACTGCTGATTGTCAGAACCCTCAGAATCCTCAAATAATTCCCCCTCTTCTAGCGGGGAATAATCAGACCAGTCAAGGAAATCATAATCATCAAACTCAAAGGCCGGCGCGGCTGGAGACAAATGCTTTCGCTTAGCCGAGACCTTTCTGGCAACAGAGCCAGAAATAAATTTCTCAATATTAGCCAGTCTGGCATATACATCAGATTGCGACTCCCCACCTGTGACAACATCACTACGGGTACAGATAAGGCAGGGTGGGGAAGGAGATGAGGCCGGGACCCCGGACCCAGACGCCTGGGCCCCCGACTGCTGTGTTAAGGCCCGCTAAGCACAAGGTATGCAAACAAGTACATTATCCCCCGCAAGGAATGCCCCACAACCCACACACTGCCGGGGTTGCCCCAAGGGGAGCCCAAGCCCGGTATCCTGAGAAGCCTCCATATGGTGATTTACTCTATTAAGCTATCCGGGATGCCCCTTCAGGTCCCAAGTGGGAGAATTTTTTTTTTTTTTTTGGGAACCCTAAATTAAACTCTGAGGGACCCTAGGACCGGGAGAACTCCCTCTTTAAACTTCAAAAGAAGGGATCCCACCCAGAAGACATGAGAACAGACATAAGTGTCAACATGCACATCACCCACCATATAAGACCGTTAAAAATGGTGAAATAAATAAAATCCACTCACCGCAGCAAAGCAGCGACCGTCAACCCTCACAGCAGCAAGGGAATGAGAGGGAGAGCAGCAAAGCAGGCAGCGAGGCCGGAAAGAGTGCTTGAGAGAAGCCGGCCTCGGGGGGGGGGGGGGGGGTTGGGGGGGGGGGGGTAGACGGGCCACAACGAGCACCTGTTGAAAAGTGAAACCTGCCCAGCAACAACGGCCGCAAAAAATACAATTCTGTGAAATACTCACCTGTAGAATTGGTATTATAGGTATACAGTACGTCCTGCTCCAGATAGATTACTTACACTTGGGTTATCCTCCGCCAGATGGCGCTGCACTGCAGAGACATGTAAAACAGACTCCTCTCGGCCCCTCAAATACCCGGGAACCTCCCACAAATCCCCAGCATTGAAAAGCAGTGAACAAGAAGCCGGGAGAATTTATCCACCCAAAAAATGGTAACTATAACAATGATAACAATCACCATACAGGGGATCCAGAATAATGCAAAAACCAGGGTGGGGTGGAGCAGGACGTACTGTATACCTATAATACCAATTCTACAGGTGAGTATTTCACAGAATTGTATTATTCTTAGTATACAGTACGTCCTGCTCCAGATAGATTACTTACACTTGGGACATCCAATAGCAGTGTCCATAAAGTAGGGTGGGATCCCCAACAAAAAAGGTAGCAGCAGACAGTTTAAACCACTGCCGCCTGCAAAACCTTGCGTCCAAAAACAGCATCAGCTGAGGCCCTAACATCAACCTTGTAAAACTTAGAAAAGGTATGAACAGAAGACCAAGTAGCGGCCATGCAAACTTGTTCAACAGAAGCCTGGTGCTGGAAGGCCCAAGAGGCACCAATATCACGAGTAAAATGAGCAGTAAGGCGGAAGGGAGGACTCTTCCCCTTAGCAGAATAGGCCTGACACACAGCCTGGTGAATCCATTCGCTAATAATAGACTTGGCAGGAGCCAAACCCCTCCTGGGCCCAAATGGACCACTGAAAGAGCATCAGTTTTCCTGAAGGACGCAGTGACTACCAGGTCATACTTAAGACACCTGACCACATCCAAGAAATGCAGAACCCTTTCCTAAGCGTTGCTAGGATTAGAGCACACTGAAGGAAGGACAATATCTTGATTTAAGTGAAAAGCAGACCCACCTTAGGCAGAAGGTCTGGCTTAAGCGGAACACCACCTTGTCCTGGTGTCTCTCATAGTAGGGGGGCTGAATAGACAGAGCCGCCAACTCAAACACAGGCCTGACCGAAGTAATGGCCACCAGAAGACAACCTTGAGGGTAAGAATAGCCAGAGCAGCATCCTGTATAGGTTCAAAGTGAGCACCCTGTCAAGGCAGACAAACCCCAGTTCAATCCCAAACAGGGGCCATAGGTTTACATGGGGGACACACATGGGTAACCCCCTGGAAAAAGGTCTTAACCAAATACTACTGAGCAAAAGATTTCTGAAAGAAAAAACAGACAGGGCAGACACCTGACCCTACAGAGCACTGAGTTGCAGTCCCGACGCCAACCCATGCGGTAAGAACTCCAGAACCCTGGGAACTGACAACACCCGACAGGGAGGAGACCTAGACTCACACCAGTCAAAGTAGGTACGTCATACCCTGTGATAGATGGAAGAAGAGGCTTTCTTCCTAGCCTTCACCATGGTATCAACCACCGAGGCGGATAAGCCTTTCTCCATCAACATGGAGGTTTCAGCAGCTAGGCCGCAAAGCCAGAGTTTGTAAATTGGAATGGCGTAAGGGGCCTTGCGTGAGCAGATCTGGCACCCCTGGCAGAACGTACTGGTCTACTATCATCAGCACCACGTCTATGAACCACACTCTTCTTGGCCACCTGGGGACCACCAGAATCGCTGGTACCCCTTCCAGAGCAATCTTGCGCAGAACCCTGCCCAGTGGGGGGAATGGAGGAAAGACATACAGGAGCCGAAATTCCTGCCATGACATGGACAGAGCATCTGTGGTCCAGGCCAGAGGATCCTAAGACAGGGAGACAAGGGCCGGGAGCTTGTAATTGTGACGGGACGCAAACAGATCCACATCTGGTAAACCCCAACGGTGACACAGGGACTGGAATACCCTGTTGCAGAGGGACCACTCTCCCTGGCGAGAGGTCCCCCTGCTCAGAGAGTCTGCCAGTAGACTCTCTGCCCCCGGGGATGTACACAGGCGAAATGCATTGAACATTGGCCTCCGCCCCCCTGCTCCGGGTCCCTCCCTGATGGCTGATGTATGCAACCGCCGTCCTGTTGTCTGAGTGCACCTGCACAGACAGACCCGCAGGTGGTCGGTCAACGGACCCAGAACCAATCTGATCGTCCGTAGTTCCAAAATGTTGATAGGTAAGTGGGCCTCCTGAGGCCCCCACCTCCCCTGGCACCGCAGGGACTACCAGAAACCCCCCCCCCCGACAGACTTGCATCCATGGTGACCGTCTCCCAGGAGGGGGCCAGAAGGACCTGCCCCCCAGCAAGTTCCTGGAGTCCAGCCACCACGAAAGAGACCGCCAGACCAAGGGAGAGGGAGCACACAGACCTCGTCCAAGGACGTTGGGTCCTTGTCCCAAACTGACAGAAGGTGAAGATCTAGAGGCCTCAAATGGAAGCAAAAGGCACCGCCTCGAAGCACGCCACCATCAGGCCCACCAACTGCATTCCCTGCCAGAGGGAGGGATGGAGACACGACAGCAGGAACCTCACCTACGCAGTTAGAGCTTCCACCTTCTGTTGAGGAAGGAATATCCTTGACTGAACCGTATCCAGAATCAATCCCAGGAAGGGGGTCACCGAGGAAGGGGACAGAGAAGACTTGGGGTGATTGATCACCCAGCCGAAGGACTCCAGGGTGGCCACCACCAGCTGAGTGTCCAACTCTGCCTGCTGTAGAGACCGAGAGGTGATGAGTATGTCGTCCAGGTAGGCCAGCACGCGGATGCGCCTTGGCCTCATCAGAGACATCACCCCCGCCAGCACCTTGGTGAGCACTCTGGGAGCTGAAGAGAGGCCAAATGGCAAGGCCACAAATTGGCAATGTTGATCTTCCAACGCGAATCTGAGGAACCTTGGTGTCCTGAAAACAGGGATGTGAAAAGGGATGTGAAGGTAAGCGCCTTTGATGTCCACAGACATCATGAAACCCCCAGGGCGCAAGGAGCTGATGGCCGAGCGCAGAGTTCCCATGCGAAAACGCCTGTTCTTGACAAATTTGTTGAACATCTTTAAATCCAGAATGGGCCTGACTGACCCATCTTTTTTGGGAACTGTGAAAAGGTTAGAGTAGAGCCCCTTGCCTCTGTCTCTTAAGGGAAATCTGCAAATGACCCCCAGACCCAGCAGGCCTTGCACGGCCTGCGCCAACACCTGAGCTGAGACAGGGTCCTGGAGGATCCGGAACCTGATAAATCTTGGGGGAGGCCGCACAGCAAACTCGATCTTGTAGCCGGAGGACACTACCTCCTGAATCCACCGGTCTGAGGCGTGATGCCTCCAGACTTGAGCAAAGTGCCGCAGCCGTCCCCCCACCCTGCTGGGCGAGGGTGCCCCATCATGCCTGAGGGGGCTTGGGAGAGGATTTGGGCTTAGCTCCCTAGGAGCCAGGATGTTGTCTTCTGCTCCTGTGCCAGGAATCTGCACGAGCCCCCGCGAAGGACACCCCTTTTCCTTGTTTAGCACCGTGGTAGGGGGGTGAAGGTGAGCCCTGGCCCCGAAAGGGCCGAGACTGCCGTCTGCGCTGGGGTAACTTACCTCTCTTAGCAAAAATACCATTTTGTGAGTACTCACCTGAAAAATGGATATTGTTGGTGTGCCACACACCCCGCTTCACCTTTAATATTCTTCACGATTGGGTTAACTCACCGCCAGGTGACGCTGTGCAGAGAGGAAGTCTTGTAACGAGCCCCCTTCCGGCCTATATATACCTGGTATCTCCCATTTATCACCAGTATATTAAAAAGCAGAAAGACAAGGTACCAGTATTTTAACTGTAATAATCAACGGTCAAAATAAATCAATATAAATAAAAGCTTCACCATATAAAGGATTCGGAATACTGAAAAGGGTGGGAGTGAAGCGGGGTGTGTGGCACACCAACAATATCCATTTTTCAGGTGAGTACTCACAAAATGGTATTATTCTTGGTGTGCCACACACCCCGCTTCACCTTTAATATTCTTCACGATTGGGACATCCAAAAGCAGTGTCCACAAGGGATGGGCATCTCAAGGCCAGGTGAAGCATAACTTAAATGACTGCAGTCTGCAGAACTTTGCGGCCAAAAACAGCATCCGCTGAGGCTCGCACATCAACTTTGTAAAACTTAGAAAAAGTATGAACAGAAGACCAAGTGGCGGCCTTACAAACTTGTTCAACAGAAGCTTGGTGCTGAAAAGCCCAAGACGCCCCAATGGCGCGAGTAGAATGAGCAGTGATACGAAAAGGGGGAACTTTCCCCTTAGCAGAATAGGCCGCAGTAACGGCCTGACGTATCCACTTGCTAATGGCAGATTTGGCTGGTGCCAAACCCTTCTTAGGCCCATAGGGCACAACAAAAAAGGAATCCATCTTACGAAAAGGAGACGTGATAATCAAGTAGTACTTAACACAGCGTACTACATCCAAACAATGCAGAACCCTCTCTTTGTCATTCTTAGGATTAGGACACAAGGAGGGAAGAACAATATCCTGATTCAAATGAAAAGCAGAAACAACCTTGGGAAGAAAGTCTGGCTTGAACCGAAAGACCACTTTATCCTGATGCCTCTCAAAGTAGGGCGCCTGGATAGACAAGGCCGCCAACTCCGAGACACGCCGGACCGAAGTGATAGCTACCAAGAAGACAATCTTCAGAGTCAGGGTAGACAAAGCAATGTCTTGCAAAGGCTCAAAAGGAGGAGCCTGAAGAGCAGAAAGAACCAAATTCAAATCCCAGGGAGTACCGGGAGTAATGGTTTCCTGGGAGGCCGCACATGCGTAACCCCCTGGAAAAAAAGTTTTAACTAAAGGCTGAAGCGCAAAACGCTTCTGAAAAAAGATAGATAAGGCAGAAACTTGCCCTTTCCACGTACTTAGCTGAAGACCAGAGTCCAGCCCTGATTGTAAAAACTCCAGAATCCTGGAGACCGAAAAGACCCTACAAGGAAAAGATCTCATCTCACACCAAGTGACGTAGGCTTTCCAAGTCCTATAGTAGATGATAGAAGAAGACCTCTTCCGGGCACTGATCAGAGTCTTGACAACTGAGTCAGAAAGCCCCTCCTCCTTCAAGATGGAGGTTTCAGCAGCCAGGCCGTCAAACCCAGCGCTGGTAAATTGGGGTAACACAACCGACCCTGAGTGAGCAGATCGGGCCGAAGAGGCAGGACGAACTGGTCCACTGCCAGCCGAACGATGTCTGCGAACCACACTCGCCTTGGCCACCTTGGGGCCACGAGAACGGCGGACACCTTTTCCAGAGCCAACTTCCGAAGCACCCTGCCCAGCATGGGTATCGGAGGAAACAGGTATAGAAATCCCAGATCCCCCCAGCTCAGGGACATGGCGTCCACTGCCAGAGCCAGAGGATCCTGGGAGAGCGACACAAAGTTCGGGAGCCTGTGATTGTGACGAGAGGCAAACAGGTCCACCTCTGGTGTCCCCCATCAGAGACACAGTGAGCGAAACACCCGAGGATGGAGAGCCCATTCTCCCAGACAGGGAGAGCCCCTGCTCAACCGGTCCGCTTCCTGGTTCTCCACTCCTGGAATGTATACCGCTGAGAGACAAGGAACATGGGCCTCTGCCCAGGTCAGGATCAGGGACACCTCTCTGAGAGCACTCAGACTGCGAGTCCCTCCCTGATGATTGATGTAAGCAACCGCTGTTCGATTGTCTGAACGCACCTGGACCGGAAGGCCCAGAACGTGCTGAGTCAGGAGAGCAAGCACCCGACGGATGGCTCTCAGTTCCAGAATATTGATGGGTAAGTGGGCCTCTTGAGGTCCCCACTGCCCCTGGAACTGCAGCTCCTTCCAGAATCCACCCCAACCCGACAGACTGGCATCCCCCAAAAAGGGGTCAGGAAAGACCTGCCCTTCACAAGATTGGTCGAGACCAACCACCACTGGAGGGACTGCTGGACCCGGGAGGGCAACTGGAAGGGCTGATCCAGCGACCGAGGCTGCCGGTCCCAGGACGCCAACAGATAAAGCTGGAGCGTCCTCGTGTGAAATTGAGCAAAAGGAACTGCCTCGAAAGAGGCGACCATCAACCCTATCAGCCTCATCCCCAGACAGATGGACGGCCGAGGATCGGAAAGTAGGACCCGAGCCAATTCCTGAATCAGACGAATTTTGGACTGGGGGAGAAACACTCTGTGTTGAAGAGAGTCCAACTGCATCCCCAGAAAGGACACCACCCTGGCCGGAGCGAGGGAGGACTTGGGGAAGTTGATCACCCAACCAAAGCTTTCCAGCGTGGAGACCACCAACCTGGTGTCTGTCTCCGATTGATTGAGCGACGGAGCCATGATGAGAAGGTCGTCCAAATAAGGTACGACACGAATGCCCCGAGATCTGAAAATGGCCATGACCCCTGCCAGCACCTTGGTGAACACTCTTGGAGCTGAGGTAAGGCCAAACGGAAGTGCCACGAATTGATAATGCTGATTTTCCATCACGAATCGAAGAAAACGTTGATGAGCGTGGCAGATGGGAACATGAAGATAAGCATCCTTGATGTCTATGGACGTCATGAAGTCCCCTTGCCGAAGGGAACCGACGGCCGTACGCAAGGTTTCCATGCGAAACTTCCGAACACGGATGAACCTGTTGAGTAATTTCTGGTCCAGGACGGGACGGACTGACCCGTCTTTCTTGGGGACTGCGAAAAGATTGGAATAAAACACGAGGCCCATCTCTAAGCGCGGTACCGTCCGGATGACCGCCATCTCTAACAGATTCTTTACCGACGCCAGGAGCCCCTGTGCGGCCAAAGGATCAATGGGCACCCGAGACCGAAAGAACCGTGAAGGAGGGCGAGAGTCGAATTCCAGTTTGTAACCGGACGACACTACCTCCCGGATCCATCTGTCCGGAATCTCCTGGTCCCAAACCTGGGAGAAGCGTCGTAATCGTCCCCCCACCCGCACGGGTGAGGGCAGCCCCTCATTGCTGAGTGGGTTTACCAGCAGGCTTGGGCTTGGTGCCCTAGGACTGAGCGGGACGGCCACGGCCCCTCCCCCGAGTCCAACCTGCACCTCTGGTAGCGGGAAAGGAAGCCCCCCTACCCGCTCTGAATCCCGGAAATGAAGGCCTACCAGAACTTGCCCCCTTAAAGGGACGATGAGGCCTCTTGCGTTGTGGCATCTTACCACCCTTTGCGACTGAATCAATTTTCTCACCAAACAGACGCAAGCCCAAAAAGGGGAGAGCTGTGAGCACCTTTTTAGAAGCTGAGTCCGCCGACCACTGACGTAGCCATACTGACTGACGAATAGCCACCAGCATTGCAGCTGTCTTGCTACTCATAGCCAGCGCATCGTCCTGAGCGGATAGAACATAGGAAACAAAAGATTCACACTGCTTGAGCGCAATAAACTCTTTACAAGTGGGATCGAGATCCCCATACAGCTCCTGAATTACAGACCTAACCGCCAATAGAAGAAGGGCCGAAGCACACACCGGGAGCATCGTTGACCCAGCATAAATAAAACCATGGCGAGCGTACTGGTCAATCCGACGATCCTCCCCATCTTTAGGGACAGTGGTCTCAGCAGACTGTACCATAGCCGTGCTGGAGAGCCCTAGCACAGGGGTATCGACGTCAGGAGGGACGGACCAAAGCTTCACCAATTCTGGCGGAAAAGGATAACGCTTTTCCCAACTGGAAGGGATTCCAGATAACCGCGTGGGATGTTCCCATTCCTTAAGCACCACCATCTCAAAGTGATGTTGTCTGGGAAAAACCCAACGCGGCTGAAGCTCTTTAAACAACTGGCCCTTTGGCAGGGTGACAGCCTCAGGCGGATCTAAATTCAGAATTTCAAACATTTGAGCCAGAATGGAGGGGGTGTCAAGGGAAACCCCCGCTGACCAATCGCCAATAGCATCAGCCTCAAGCTGATCTGCAGGCTCATCTGACTCCAACAGGATCTCTCCCTCGTCCGGGGAGCCATCGGACCATTCCACAGGCTCACATACCTCATCCTGTGAAGCCGAAGGTATCGGAGTCAGGTGCTTCCGTTTTGCAGTGGCTTTTGACCCTGCTTTAACGGACACTATTTTCCCGAGGCTGGCCAACCGCGCCGCCACCTCGGATTGCGAATCCCCACTCTTGACAGTGTCATGCGGGGTCCGGAACAGGGAGGGAGAGGTAGGAGATGATGGAAGTTGCGACGGGCCAGCAGCCGGAGCGACGGACTGACGCGCAATACTCTGCCTTGCACAAGGAATGCATACAAAGACATCATCAGCTGGGAGCGGAGTCCCACATCCTGCGCACCCCCTAGATGGCCCAGAAGAACCATTTCCGGTAATATCGGAAGCCTCCATATGGTGATTTATGGTATTCGCAATTTTTTGGGGTTTTATGGCATAAGCCACCCGGGATGCCCCCTTATTGTAAATGTCCCGGAAGGGAGGATTTAATTCATAAAGAAGATCCCTTTAATAATATATATATATATATATATATATATATATATATATATATATATATTTTTTTTTTTAATATATCAATATATATATCTATATATATATGTATCTATATATATATATATATATATATATATATATATAAATAAAAATGTCCCAATTTTCCTTTTTTTTTAAAAAAAAAAGACTAGCCAAGTCATATAGAGCCGGGAGGCCGCTTTAATCAGGGATTCCCGGGATCTGTAGGGGAAGAAAAAACCAACAGTCAGATCCCCAAACAAGTAGCAAACATGCAAACATACTTATGCATGGCACCAAGGTGCCTTTAAATAAGCAAAGGAAAAACCCTTGCCCTAAATAATCATGATGCATCCCCTTAACGATCTCTCCCCCCTATGTCTAAAAAACTATAAACATTATAGATTTTAAATGACACTCAACGGCCCCACACAAGGTGGGGCCGCTTACCTGCAGAGAACCGAGAGCGGCCGCAGCAACAGCATGGACGACGCAGCAGCCAGCAGCAGCAATAGCAGTAGGAGCCAGAAAGGTAAATAAACCCATGTGCGGCAGCGAGCCCCCCCCACGTGACTTCCTATAAGCCAGGAAGGAAGGAAGTGAGGCTGGGGCCGGTCGCATGACGCTGCAGCCGGTGCCACGCCCCTGTTTCCACGTCACCGGAGCCCGCCCCCCTCAAGCCCGATCAGTGCGCCAATTCATCAAGGGATTACTACCAGATGAGCCACTACAACAGGACACAACACAAAGGCAGGAGGAGGGGGGAGGAGGAGGGAGGAAGAAAACAGCACAGCCGATGCTGACAATGCCGAGCGGCAAGGAGACCAGCGGGGGAGGGAGGCTGTGCTATAGCAAAGGCTCAGGCAGCAAGCCAGCCTGCCACAGCGCGGCCCGCCCCAGCTGCCCCCTAAAGCTGACCTAAACACTGGCCAAGCCGGCCAGTACTTATCTAAAAGACCTGCCCGAGGAAAGCTCTTTAAGAGGAACAATCAGACCGAGTGCACACTTGCGGTGCAGTCTGCTAAATGCATAAAAGTAAAACACACATGTTACAAAATGTCATACAGTGAAATACACACACAATACACAACCCTCTAACCCCCCCCCCCCATAGTGAAGGGAGAAGGGACCGTAACAGGAGAGTAAGGGGCTAAGTGGACCCTCGGGACAGGGGCATCCCATTTCCGGATCACCATGCCGGATAGCCGCATTGCCCCCAAAAGAGGGGGTCGAGCGGAGGAGATAAGCTCCTAGGCACCTATAGTGCCGTCTACCAATTGCCCAGTGAGCAGCCTAGGCTGGGAGGCTTCCAATCCACCATAAAGGTATAAACAATCAAAACCGGGCAGAAATAGACCAAAAGGGTGTGCCGGGGTAAGACCCCGGCTACCTGTAAGCAGGAGACTTCAATCTTCTGTCTTGTCGTCAAGCAGAGAGAAAAATACTGGTGATAAATGGGAGGTACCAGGTATATATAGGCCAGAAGGGGGCTCGTTACAAGACTTCCTCTCTGCACAGCGTCACCTGGCGGTGAGTTAACCCAATCGTGAAGAATATTAAAGGTGAAGCGGGGTGTGTGGCACACCAAGAATAAGGCCTAGACAAGCCCCAAACAGGCGTAGCCCCTTAAAAGGAAGCCCAGTGAGGGCCTTTTTTGCAGCATTGTCAGCACCCCACTGTCGCAGCCAAACCAAGTGGCGTATAGCTACCACGAGGGCAGAAGTTCTGGCACACATTCTGATAGTGTCATCCAATGCTGATAGGACAAAATTTACAAAAACATCACAACTGGAGAGTGCATTAAACACCTCACAAGGGAGATCATCAGGGGCACTATCAAGCATATTTCTGATAAGGGTTCTAGTGGCCACAGCAGTAATAGAGGCACAGACCGGGTGCAGCGCCGTCCCCGCACATGCAGAGCCGTGGAAGGCCAGCTGGTCAATGCGCCGGTCCTCAGCATCCCGCAGGGTAGTAGAATCAGGGGAATGCATGACAGGGGTGTTAGATAGCCCTAGGATCGAGAAATCCACCTGGGGGGGGGGGGGGGGGAATGACCAACATTTAACCACCTCAGGGGGAAAGGGATACTTCCTATCCCAACTCCTTGGAACCCCGGGAAGTTTACTGGGGCACTCCCATTCCTTGAGCACGAGGGTATGGAAATGTACCTGCTCTAGAAATTCCAAACGTGATTTTGCTGTATGGAAAAGCTCCCATTTTTGCCTGGGAGCCGCACCAGGGAGAGAGATAGATTATTGACCCAGATCTTTGAGGTTCTGTCTGTCAGTATCATCCGGGGCCCAGGGGTCAGAGCCAAAATCGTCATGACCCCTCGGTCTCTCATCAGATGAGCCTGGATCAGAAAAGAGCTCTTCTTCATCAGATGGGGTATAGCCACACAGATTGATAAACTCCTGAGATCCCATAGGGAAAACAGTATCAGGCGTCAAGTGCCGCACCTTACCAGGGCCCTTAAGCGCTAAAGACCTCGCAATAATCTGTTCAGCAGTAGGCAGTCTAGAAGACACATCAGGCTGGGAATCCCCACAAGTATGCAACTCAACAAGAGTGAGATTTAAGCTGGGGGGAGTAGGTGAAGTGAAACGAGGTGCAGCCACTGGCAGGCCAGATTGCAATGCAAGCACCTGCTCAGCACAGGGTATGCAGACCCATGCCTTGTCAGCGTCAGCATGAGGCTGTCCACACGCTACACACAGCCGGTCTTGTCCCAAGGGGACCCCGGTAACACTATCCTGGGATGCCTCCATATGGGAATTATTAGGCACAATGTGCCAGTAGGGATTGACGCTATGAAGCAACCCTGGATGCCCCAATGACCCGCTAGGGAAGTGGGAGTAATTATACAAGGCCCAACTATCAATTACACCGGGCCGGGAGAAGCCAATGGATTCGCCCTCTGAAAGACACAATGAGAAGAAGGGGTGTCAGAACCAAACACATTACAATGAGTATAAAGCCGTCCGCGAGGGTACTTACGGACCGCGGTAAGTAAAACAGTCACACGCGCGCGCGACCTGACAACATGGCGCCGAGAGTCCCTCGAAGGGCGGGCCAGATCGAGCCTTGACGCAGGGCGCGCCAGGCCAGGCCCCGCCGCCCCGAAGAGCGTGAAGTCCATGACAAGCAGCCAATGAGAACGCAGAAGCGTCTGAGGTAACGCCGCAGCTGACACCACATATACAAGTCAAAAGACAGAGAAAACGCCTTATGCGCGAATCACGATACACGCTTACCCACCCCCCCCCCTTCTTTCCCTCCCGAAGGCTACATGGAGAATGAGGGAGGATGGCGGCCCTCTGTACAGGACCCACCGCTACACGGGGCATGGGACAATAATGCAGGAGGGGCATCCCATAAAGGCTCACCATCAGCCTATACCGCCTACCTTTTGGTGGGGGATTGCGGTGGAGCAGGGCTCCTTAAGCACACATGGTGCCTCCTACCTTCACCCGACCAGCGCAGCCCAGGCTGGGAGGCACATCACACGAAGGACGGGTGGGAATAGTCCAATAGGGCCGCAGGCTAATAGCCCCGCTCACCTGCAAGAGAGTGATAATTTCATGTCTTCGCAGTAAGCACTGCAGAGAAATCTGGGGATTTGTGGGAGGTCCCCAAGTATTTGAGGGGCCGGGAGGAGCCTGTTTTACATGTCTCTGCAGTGCAGCGCCATCTGGCGGAGGATAACCGAAGTGTAAGTAATCTATCTGGAGCAGGACGTACTGTATACTATGGATACACATACAAACACACACACACAATCCACACACCTTTTCCCCGAAATAAAGTAAAAACCCACAGGAGAAAAGGCGGGACACAGTAGGGGGGAGAACCCACACCAATAGGTGAAAGGGTAAGAGGGATGGGGCATCCCAAGCTGGGATCACCTACCCAGACACCACCTACCCCTTTGTATGGGGTCTCACGGGGGAGCTAGCTCCCATATACACCACAAGGTGCAGCCTACCATTGCCTGGACCTTCAGCCTAGGCTGGGAGGCATACTGCTATAGTTTAAATTAAAAAAGGTTCAGGAAGCAATAGAAACAAAAGGCCGGGGGGTTACCCCGGTACCTGCAAGGAGGAGACAACCATCTTCTGACTTGCTCGCCGACTGCAGAGACGAAAGACTGGGGAATGGTGGGAGGTCCCAGGTATTTATGGGCCAGGAGGAGCTCCTTTTTTTCATGTCATCTCTGCAAGATCGCCCTCTACAGGACAGTTACCCAAGTGTCATGAGTATTCTGAAGCGGGGTGTGTGACATACTGGGAATATAAGGAGGGAAGCTGGAAAAAGAATGAAATGGTGGGAATGCGGTAAGAAGGGATATGAGAAGGAAGTGGAGGAGAGATATTGAGAAGATTAAATAAAACATTAACATGGAGGAAGCAAAAGAGGAAGATTGGGAAGCAATAGATGATGGGAGGCACAGAAATAAAGGAAACTATACATTTAAAATAAGGAAGGAAGCTGGAAGAATGAGAAGGGGGTGGTAAAAAGGCATATGGGAAGAAGAAGAAGAGGGATAGAGAGAACATTAAAGAAATACAATGGAAGAAGCAGTAATAAAAGCAAGAGGAAGATAAAGATTGATTAAAGTGGACCCAAATGCCTAAAAGTGTCCTTAGAAACATCCCGATTTTGGATGGCCCGCAGCGTGGAAACCCCCAGTTTCCCCATAAACTCATCCCCAGGGGCATAGCTGGGAGGGGGCACGTGCCCCGGGTGCAGCAGGCCAGGGGCGGCGCCATTTGAAATCTTTGCCCCGGGTGCCAGAAAGCCTAGCTACTCCTCTACTCATCCCTGATCACACAGCTGCTGCACCCCACAGCAGCCCCATTCCACCTGGCTGAAAAAGTAAAAGCAGACATAATTACCAAAACATTACAAAGATTATACATAACACCCCCCCCCCCCCCCCCCAACCATCCAGGGACAGATTTGGTGCTTTTAAGTTTTTTGCTGCATAATAGCCACAAATCATATCAACAAGAGCCTAGCTCCAAGACAAACCACTACATAAAAAAACATATACTGTAAATAAAATGTAATTTTACGAAAAATATAATCAAATTTCTGTATTTTGTTTTTATAGACAATGACAGTTGCTTGACACAAAAAGACAACAGGAAATCAACTGTATAAACAGTCACTAGGCTGCACTGGTATAGATAAAAATATATTTTAATAACATGGGGGGAAAATGTATGACATTTTATAAAGCCGTCTTATTCTGCGAACATAAACAGGTAAAAAATATTGCATAGTGCTGAAGGACGTATTACTATACACGTCAGGCTAAGAAGCCTGGGGTTAGAAGAGCACGTTTAGCTGGACATACAAAACATCATGAGCATTTAATCAGGAATGTGTTTTCATTTTAATGGAGATGATGATCCAGTGTAAGTGCAATGTTCTCGTTCTACATCTTCATCCAACACTGCAGGACCCCATTCAAGCATCCACCAGCATTGTAATTACACTCCCCCATGATTCTAACGTGGTTACTACCTCAACACCACAACTTTCCTAATTAGGGGACATAGATATGACAGACACCTATCAAGAAATTAGATGAGTGGATTTAGTTTATCGAAGGAAAATTATTTAACAGTGTGTACAAGTCCTTTATTTCCACTTGGGGTCACAGGCATTAGGGATGCCCCAAAACAGTCGCAAAACATGCGCAGGAAGCAACCGTTAAACAGCTGTAGTCAGCATATTTGGGAGCAAACATGGAAGCCGGTCCATCAACCAGAACTGTTGCTCCTAACACCTTGCAACTAAAGCTCGACACAAGACAGCCAGCCTGGATTGGCCAAATAGCTTTGGCCCCATCTTGCTTCATCCTACTCTCAGAGGGAACATGTACAGAAAGTACACCACTGCCTCAAAACAACCACTTTTTTCACTTTATGATTGAAATGTGTTGTAAACATATCAACATACAGACTTGCCCCATGACCTTAACACTGAAAAATCCCTCTGGCACCAGGGTCCACTACAAATGTCGATGATGGTCATCACATACCTCTACAGAACATTAGGAATGGACATCAAAGTAAAGACCCTGAAATACTTTTGGTGAACTGCGTGATGACACAATGCCCTGACAGCTGGGCCTCGGATATAAACAAGACCTTTACCATATGGCTTCACATATAGCCAAACACTCAGGATAGGGTGAACCCCTCCCCCCGCCCAGATGTCCATCTCTTGCTAAACAGAGAAGCAGCCGTGCCGATGCGCATGGGGTCTGGCCTCAACTATTAATGGCCTAATTGAGTCAGGGTTCTGGAAATAGCATTGGTCAGCCACAATAAAACCCAGGTAATAGAATGGAAGAAAAAGTAAACAGAAAAAGAAAACCTCCAAAGAAAGCTACAGCTGAACAGGATGAAAAGTTTACCAAATGGGGGAATATTAGATCATCAGTGCCTTATCTCCAGCAGGAAAAGTGCCTGTGCAATGCATGTGTACCCAAGTGAATAAAGCCCGAATACTTTATAACCAGGTGTCATTTTAAGTAATCTCTTGCTAAAACAAACCCTAATTTTTATACCTGTACACCAGGCATTTTTTGTGTAGGCAATCAGCAACAGAATTGCTTTAAGCCAAGATGTGGTGGTGACTACCCCTTTACCACTAAACACTCCAGATGAATGTGCAAAACTGAGCAGGAACACTAATGACAAGCATTAAGCCAGCAGAGGTATGGCATGCATATATTACAGGGGAGAAGGTCAGCATTAATCGCAGCAAAGAACTGTAGACAATAAGTGTTTTAAAACCAAACTCTATGCAGCCATGTAAAATCCTTCATCCCAAGAACCTTGCTCCTCCTAACAAATATAGCCATGAGTGCAGCTAAGGGTCTTGCCACTGCTCCCCCATAAGCTTATCTATCAAATTTGTGTTTGCTCTCTACTTCCATGCAACCAGTAAAGTGGCCTACAGTAAGGATGGTTGAGGGCCTTTTTGTAAAAACTTATGGTGGCATTTAACAGCCAGGAGGCAGTGGGGTAGCAGCAGCGTAGGAGGATGCCATTTCATTTATGGAGGAAATTTGCTGGTTTGGCTCAGAGGAAGTTTACATGGTTGCAAATAAAAAGGGATCATAAGTGGAACAGAGGATGGTACACAAGTCCACTCCCCTAAAACTGAGTAACTTGGTTGGACTTGCTCTTTCACATAATCCTTTGTATCAATCCTAGTGCAAGTGACTCCACTTGTATACATAAAGAGGTGACCAAATATGCATTTATGAGAGGTTTCTCACAGATTTAACATCAATTTGATGAAAAAAATCTAATTATTATACACAGCTTGTTATTAACACTTAGCTGTGCACAGGCACAACTGTGGAGATTCTGGGAAATACCTAAAATATACAAAAAAGAATCTGTCAATAAGTTCCCTTTTCAAGGATAGGATAATAAATGCTAGCAATAATCTAAGGATATTTAGCTTGGACCCCGATAGACTATATTACAGATTATCTGAAGAGATATTTATACATATATATATATATAATTGTTTTCAGAGTATAAACATTTTTAAAACTTACAATAGAAGTATTTAATAAAAGTCTGATACACAATTCCCTCTCTTTACATAGAAGTTCAGTAGTATATTCAAGCAAACCCAGTTTAAAAAAAAAACAAAAAAAAAACAAAAAAAAAAAGGCTTGCCGCTCTAGCACAGTACGAAGTTAAGGCCTCTTATCGTATTGGCAGAGAAACAATGGGAAAAAATAGTTATGTCTCTTGAACGGATTATAAAACTGTGTGTGCACTTGCTTTACAGAGGTGAACAGAATATCTGAACAGGGTGCAAAGATGTGAGATGATCTGGAGAGTCTCATGTCAGGTGCACGGCTTTCTTCAGCTTGTCAATCTCAATCTAAAAAGGAGGAAAAAGGACAGTTACTTGATTTTTGAAACGATCATTCAAAGCGTCATTAACTAATAAAGATAACCGATACCTATTAAAATAGAGATACAGTAGGCCAGAAGTTGAAATTCTGCTTTACGTGACTGGGTGGGCAGGAGCGCGTGTGATGCAGAGAACGCCGCTCTGAGCAGCTGGCTGGGACCACCGGGAAGACAGCGACAGACGTTCGGTGCAGCCAACTTTGGGGGCTGGATTCAGGGGTTATTAAGATTTTTTGGAAGGGGCTGGAGTGGCCCTTTAATACTGGGAAAATATAGTCTGGTCAGAGAAGGCAAAAATTGAACTCTTTGGATGCCACAATACACGTTTGGGAGGGCAAAAGACGGCAATGCATATGCCAATGCCATACCAAGAGAGGCATATGGCAGTGGGAACATCATGGTTTGGGGGCTGTTCAGCATATGGCACTGGTACGGGTTATATAACTGAAGGAAGAACGACTAGACAAATGTATCAAGATAATTCTTGCTAAAAATCTGCTGCCATCAACTAGAATGAGGACTATGAAAATACAATTCTGTGAAATACTCACCTGTAGAATTGTTATTATACGCATACAGTACGTCCTGCTCCATATATAATACTTACACGTGGGTAATCCTCCGCCAGAGGGCACTGTTCACTGCAGACATGCAAAAACAGGCTCCTCCCGGCCCTTCATATACCCAGGGACCTCCCACAAATCCCCAGCATTGAAAAGCAGCGAGAAAAGAAGCTGGGAGAAACCAACCTGGTAACAATAGCAATGATAACAATCACCATACAGGGGATCCAGAAAAATGTAAAACCAGGGTGGGGTGGAGCAGGACGTACTGTATGCGTATAATACCAATTCTACAGGTGAGTATTTCACAGAATTGTATTATTCTAAGCATACAGTACATCCTGCGCCATATATAATACTTACACGTGGGACATCCAATAGCAGTGTCCATAAAGTAGGGTGGAATCCCCATCAAAAAAGGCACAGCAGACAGTAAAGGCGCTGTCACCTGCAAACCTTGCTACCAAGTACGACATGAGCACGTCAGTCTCCTAACAAAACCTTTGAAAAGGTATGAACAGAAAACAAGCAGCGGTCTAGCAAACCTGTTTAACAGAAAACCTGGTGCTGAAGGGCCAAAGGTACCCAAGCACAAGTAGAACAGAATAAAAAAAGGAGGAAGATTCTTCCCCTTAAAGGAATAGGCCAGAGTAACTGCCTGTCCAGCCCCAAATGCAACAGGAGCCTCGGCAAAACTTAGAACTCTCCCCAACGGGGAATTGAAACCTGGTCTCCCGCCAGACAGGCGGGGATACTGACCACTACACCAACAAGGATCAGCAAGGAGCCGAAACCTTTACTCAGGACCAGAAAGACAAACCATCCAAGTAAGATCAGTCCAAAGGGCGCATAGCCCCGGGAAGCAAACGAGATCAGGCGCATACGTATGGAGGCGCCCGCAGACCCCAAGGGGCATCAGTCCCCCTAAGGGACAAGAAACAACCAGGAAAACTTCAATACCTGTTGAGGGAACGTAGACCCCCTTACTTCGGCATTACTAAGAAAAAGGCCCATAGGCAGACAAAAGGACTTAAATAACGATCATAAGATACCACCTTGGGCAAAAGGTCTGGCGTAAGGCGGAATGCCACCAAATCATGGTGTGTATATATAATGAACGAAGGCTAACTAAACAGAGCCACCTTCTCAGGCACACGTCTGACTGAAGCAACAGCCCCCGGAAGGGCAACTTGACCTACGAAACAGCTCAGACAGCATCCGGAATAAGTCCCAAGGGAACAACCCGCAAGGCAAACAGAATAAAAAGTGATCCCAACAGGGACCATAGAACTACTTGGGAGGTGCACCTGAGCAATCCCCAAGAGAACGCTTAGCAAGGAAGACTGAGCAAAACTTCTTACTGGAAGGCAGACAGGACAGAACCTGAACCTTCAGAGTACCAAGATGGGGAGCCAGCCCCAACCCATGCTGTAATAACTCTAGAACCCCGGGAACAGATAACGTCCAACAGGGGAGAGACCAAGACTCACGCCAATCAATATGGGTACACCATACCCCATAATAGACTGAGGAAGAAGAAGAAAGGAAGCTTGCTCCTAGCCCCCCATAGACCAAGTCACCCAGAAGATAAACCAGTCTCCAAAAGGGTGAATGAATCAGCTGTCAAGCCCTCAGACTAGAACCTGTAGATTGGGGCGACATAAGAAGGAGCCTGACAAGGGCAGAACCGCACTCCTGAAAGAGCGTACAGGTCCGATGACCTCAGCAGAAACATCTACGAACCACAGTCCACTAGGCCGCCCAGGGGCCATCAATCTCACGGGTCTCTTCATCAGCGCAACCGTGCGCAGAACCCCACCAGGCAGGGTGAATGAAGAGAAGACATATAAAATAGAATGTTCAGACATAAATTTACTAAGCCCCCATGACCAGAGTCAGAATATTCTGGGGCAGTAAAAGGGACACCAGGATAGCACAACCTGCCACTGAAGGACATCCATTGGAGCGAATACCACTGAGATGCAGGGAACGTTGACCCCCACCTAGATCAGGATCAGAAACCTTCCAGGAGAATCATCCTGCTCCAAGTTCCAGACTGATAATAAATACAGGCCACTGTCCTCCGACAGGCCAAGAGATCCCCAAATAGACAGGTCCTGAAGAGGAGTAGTCCAGCAAGATAGAGCCAACTGAAGGCTCACTGTTTTAACAAAATCAGTAGGTAAGATGGACCCTCTGAGGGACCCTACCTAGGAACCACGGGGGATTTTCAGAAGAAAATCCCCCCCCCGTCAACCTGCGAGACTAGGTACCAAAGGTGACCATCCACAGGAAGATACAAGAAAAAGAGGGGGTGCCCCCGGACAGGGTTCTTGAATTTAACCAGACCAAGAGGAACCAACGTACCAAGGGGGAATGAGCACAGACCTAGCTCCAGGGGTGCTGGAACCCCATCCAGGATTGATATCCTACTGTGCCGAAGAGCCCAAGGGCTCTGAATATAAGGGGACATCTCTGATCCGCCACCAACGGGCCCACCAGCTGCAATCCTGCCTGGTGAAGGAAGGAGACAGCAACAAGGGACAGAGTCCATGTAACCAGGAGTCCACTTATTGCCAAGGAGGAAGGTACAAGCCTGAACCAAATCCAAGGAATGGAGATAGCGAATAAGGGACAATGAGGGATTGAGGTGACTGAGCACCCATTCAAATGACTCCCAAAGAACACCGCTAGCCATGTAATCAGCGCGGCCTGACGTAGGGATTGTAAGTAAGAAGGACGACCAGATAGATCCTTGTGCGGATGCCCCCTGGTCTCATCAGAGACCTCACCCCCATCAGTGCCTCAGCGAGCACAGGGAGCAGAAGAGGGGCCCAATAACAAGGCCACAATCAGCAGTGTTGGCTCTCCAACAATAACCTGTAAGAGCCTCGGTGTCCCGGAGACACAGGGGTGCTAAAATAAGCATCTTAGAATTCCACAAACGGCAAGAGGCCCACTGGGTGCAGGGCGCTGGAAGCCCAACTCAGAGATAGCATGCATAGCTGCCTGAGACTATCAATTGCCGAACCCATGGGAGGTCAGAATGGGCCAGACTGCCTCATCCTTAAGGGGAATGTGGAACAAACTGGCGTAGAGGCCCCAGCCTCTGTCTGTTAAGGGCATCCTGCAAATGACCCCAGACCTAGCAAGCCAAGCAAGGCCTGCTCCAACACCTGAAGAAAGACAGGGACCAGAAGCACCCTGACAATCTCGGGACAGGACCGCCCAGCAAACTATCCTGCATCCGGAGGAAACTACCTCCTGAAACCAACAGAATGAGGCAAGACGCCTCCTGATAGGAGCAAGGTGCTGCAGCCATCCCCTCACCAAGGCGGGCGAGGGCGTCCCATCATGCTTGGGGGGGTTTTGGAGAAGGATTTTGACTTAGCCCGGCCGGAGGGCCCAGGACATTGTCTGCCGCTCCTGGGGCAGGAGTCTGCACAAGCCCCCAGAAAGGGCACCCCAGGTTCTTGTTTAACACTATGGTATGGAGGGGGAGGGGTATCCCTGCTCCGAGGGGGCCGAGGCGGCCGCCAGCGATGGGGTGAAATGCCCTTTTTTCCAAAGAGGTCCAGACGGGCCCCCAAACAGGCGTTGCCCTCTAAAGGGAAGCCCAGTCAGAGTTCGTTTAGCAACATCGTCAGCACCCCACTGTCGCAGCCAGAGCAAGCTACGTATAGCCACCACTAGGGCAGAAGTCCTCGCACACATTCTGATGGTGTCATCCAGAGCTAAAAGGATACATTTAACAAAAATATCACAACTGGAGAGTGCATTAAACACCTCCCAGGGTAGATCCTCAGAGTGATGCTCAAGCATCTTTCTTATGAGGGTTCTAGCAGGCCACTGCAGTGATGGCCGCGGCACAGACCGGGCGCAGCACCGTTCCTGCACAAGCAAAGGCGTGTGACGCCAGCCTATCGATGCGCCGGTCCTCGACATCCCGAAGGGTGCTATAAGCCGGGGCAGTAATGAAGGGGGGGTTAGGAACCCCCATGATAGGTGCGTCCACCACGGGGGGCGATGACCAACAATTAACCACCTCAGGGGGAAAAGGGTATTTCCAATCCCAGTCCCCTGGAATCCCTGGAAGCTTAGTGGGGCATTCCCATTCCTTGAGTACAAGAGCATGGAAGTGAGCCTGCTCGAGAAATTCCAAGCGTGCAGTCGCCGTATGGAAACGCTCCCCTCTCTGCTTGGGAACCGCGCCAGGGAGCGAGATAGACAGGGCCTTAAAAATCTTAAGCAACAGACCATCAGTGTCAAACTGGCGCCAGTCATCCTGGCCCGAATCGTCATGACCCCTCGGCCTCTCCTCAGAGGAACCTGGGTCAGAGAACAGTTCTCCATTGTCAAACGGAGTACCATCACGCGGAGAAGTAAACTCCTCCGATCCAATAGCAAAGGCAGAAGCCAGGGGCGTCAAGGGCAGTTTCCTGCCAGGGCCCAAGCGTTCGGACCACCCCGCAACAATCTGGTCAGCCGTAGGCCGTCTAGAAGACACATCAGGCTGTAACTTCCCACTTGTATGCGACTCAGCAGGAGCGAGATCTAGGCAAGGGGAAAGGGGAGTATCGGAGCGAGGTGCAGCCACAGGCGCCACATGCAGGGCCAGTGCTTGCCCGGCACATAGTGCGCAGACCCGTGCTCTGCCAGCAACGGCATGGGGGAGTCCACGCGCTACTCACAGCCGGTCTTGTCCCCGAGGGACCCCGGTCACATAATCCTGAGATGCCTCCATATGGTGATTATCTAGGCACAGTATGCCCGTAGGGACTTACGCAATTGGCAACCCTGGATGCCCCAAAGATCCGCTGATTAATGTGGGAGAATTGTAAGTAGGCCCGCTAAATATCTATATATCTATATATATCTATATATCCGGGAGAAGCCACCAGAGACTAGGCGTCTGAAAGACATAAAGGGAGAAGAGGTGTCAGGGCCACGCGCAGCTGGAAAAACATATAATAAAGAGACACCCTCAGGGCACTTACAGACCAAAAGGAGGAGGGGGACCGTCACCACACGCGCGAAGATCGTCAAAATGGCGCCCAGCGAACCTCGAAGGGCGGGCTCAATGCTCGGCCATGACGCGGAGTGCGCCGCGTCAAGTCCCCGCCCACCCCGAAGAGCACGAAGCTCTGAGGTAGTAGTCAAAAAAGCAAGGATAAAATCACATACGCATTTTGTAAAGAAAGACGCCGTAGCATCTAGACGACGCTGCCGCCCGGCGCAGCAAACTATGCAGTAAAGGAAAGGACACACGTACGGCGGCAGCCAAAACAGAATAAAGTGCAAGCAGCGCGGCTCTGACACCCAGATGTTCATAAAGGGCAATAATAAGGCCATAAGCGTGACATTACAGTGCACTGGGACCGCCACACACATACCCCCCCCCCCTTTCTTTTCCCCCCTAACTACTGGGGGAAATGAGGGAGGGTGGCGACCCTATAAACAGGGTCCACCGCTAATCAGGGAACGGGGCAATAATGCGGGAGGGGAATCCATTAGAGGCTCACCATCGGCCGCAGTCAGCACTGCAGAGAAATCTGGGGATTTGTGGGAGGTCCCTGGGTATATGAAGGGCCGGGAGGAGCCTGTTTTTGCATGTCTGCAGTGAACAGCGCCCTCTGGCGGGGGATTACCCACGTGTAATTATTATATATGGAGCAGGACGTACTGTATGCTTAGAATAGAAGGGTTTCAGCAAGACAATGATCCCAAACATGCAGCCAATGAAGCTCTCAATAGTTATAAGAGAACTATCACCTGATTGGAATCCAAATTAAACTTTATGGAAGGAACTAAAATTGGGAGTTCATAAAAGGAACTCACAGATCCTTCAAGATTTGAAGCGTGTTTACGTGAAAGAATGGGCCAAAATCCAACCAATGCATGCCACCAGTTTATCCTTACAGGAGGCATATTGAAGGCATCACCAACAAAGATTTTCATACGAAGAATATATTATACATTTCAGTAAGCATGGTCAACACCTTTTCCCTATGTCATTTCTCATTATTACACAACTTAATTTATGGTCATCTATGGGCTGATATATTGAAGTGTGTGGATTAGATGGGTTGTTACTGAAATCTGGTAAGAATTTAATGTCAACAGCACCTTTAGAAATGTATATTCATCTACTGGTGACATGTTCAATACTATTTCACCTGCTGTATATGAAACTGGACTTCCTTGCTTAGATTTAAAGTTCCTGAATTATCTCTGAGAATCACTAGTCAGTTGCTAAAATCGCTTCAACTGAATTCCTACTACCCAGATCGGTGAGGAATTTCGTGGGCCATACATCGACAAGGTTTGCTATATATGTTTTGTACAGGTCCACAATTTACCTCCAAACTGGAACGTAGCAGTTTCTCTTCTTCTAGGTCCTTCTTTAATTTATCAATCTCCTTCCTGAAACACAAAAGAAACATTTGACACTAAATAAAAATGAAGAAATCAGCACAGTTCAGTTAGTAAAAGAAGCAATTTAACAATTCCTTACCAGCACCAACTGAGCAATATGCGCTCTACTCGAATATTTGGGATACCTAAAAATCGCTTCAGTGTCAAAAGGTTGTGCATGAGTTTCTAGGCCTAATGCTCACTCAGAAAAAGGTTAGAGCCTAGATGTAGCTAGAAATCTGTTGGGGGGGGGGGGGGGGGATCCAGAAGCGAATGAAGATGTGCAAAGTGGTAAATATTTGCAAAGCATATGAACAGTCAGTTGTGTCTTCACTGAAGATGTAACCCAAAATCTTGAGCAACTGAAATATTTAAATCCCTTAAATTGGTTTAATTGCCCACTAGACCCAATGTTCTTGGAAAGTGTTAAGGATGACCTACCGTATTTTTCGCCCTATAAGACGCACTTAATTTCCCCCAAAAGTGAGGGGAAAATGTCCGTGCGTCTTAACGGGCGAATGTAAAAAAAACACACACAAAAAAAAAAACTTACATTCCGTCGATCCCTGAAGCCTCTGTGGTCGCCGCTGCCTGTCTGCCTCCTCCGGCCCCTGGGTAGGGCATGGCCTGTAACTCCTGCCAGCGTGACGTTGGCAGGAGTCACAGGCCACGCCCACCCGGGGTACGGAATCGGCTCGCTGTCAACATGCGGCTAACTGCCGCTTCCCGCCGTCCCTGTAAGAGTGTAAGAGGCGGTGGGAAGCGGCGGAGGGGAGCGGCAGTCAGCCGTATGTTCACAACGAGCCGGCATGGGGTGGGCGTGGCCTGTGACGCCTGCCAGCGCGTCACGCTGGCAGCAGTCACAGGCCACGCCCACCCCAGCTCGCTGTGAACATACGGCTGACTGCCGCTCCCCACCGCCAGCACACTGCCCTCCTTGGGGATGCCAGCCGCACACTGCCCTCCTTGGGGATGCCAGCCACACACTGCCCTCCTTGGGGATGCCAGCCGCACACTGCCCTCCTTGGGGATGCCAGCCGCACACTGCCCTCCTTGGGGATGCTCGCACACTTCCCCCTTGGGATGCCCGCACACTTCCCCCTTGGGATGCCTGCACACTTCCCCCTTGGGATGCCTGCACACTTCCCTCTTGGGATGCCTGCACACTGCCTGTAATTTGGGATGCCTGCACACTGCCTGTAATTTGGGATGCCTGCACACTGCCTGTAATTTGGGATGCCCCTTCCTGCCTTTAATGTAGAATACTGCTTAATGTGGGGTCTGTAATGGTGTGATCGGGGGGAATTCTGCACACTATTTGGTTTTTTTCTAATTTTTCTCTTTCAAATCCAGGGTGCGTCTTATAGGGCGAAAAATACGGTATTTTGGAGGGACACAGAGGTTTGTGACAAATATAGCGTTATTTGAGAACAACCAAAATTTGTGATTATTCACTTCTTATATCAATCCAGATATACCTGAGAAAGATATAAAATCTTGTGTCCGGGGTACCAAAGGCCAAAAGGAAATAAAAGGGAGATAAAGTCATTCTGCCTTGAATCTCTTTATTCCCAAAATGGGACATTTAAAAGTCAAATGCAATCTGTACACAAGTGGGGAATGTATAAGATGTCTTAATAAAAGAGAAATAAAAATGTATTCCAAAACTTGAAGTCTCAAGCACAAAACCCTCTGGAAAATTAGTTTTCCTAAATCTTCATAATAACCAGTAAAACTGGTTTGTCATTCAACAAGAACGACCAGTACTGGGCTTAATAACAATAGAGGCCGATATAGATACACTATAAAAGGAATACTGTTCTTGAACTATATTAAAAGGACAGTACCATAAAGGGCCCAGAATTGTAGAAAATGTATAATATGTAGCAACTGAATGTTAACCAAAATATTTGTAAGAGGAGCAGGATTGTTCATCAATGCACCTTTTCTCAAACTGTGCAGGGACTAATATGTATAATCTTGCAATTCACTCACACTCTGGGCAGCTATTTGGATAAGCAGACTCCCAACTTGGGATTAGGAGCTTTTTAACAGGTTATACAAATCATTTCCAATAGGCTATTTAGGTTAATACATTCCACAATAGCATTCTGAATTTTGTTCAAAACACCAATTAGAGTTGTTAGCCCTTTAACTGCCAGCCTACCCAGAGATTTTGTCACCCTCTGTTGCCAGACCAGTTTTCACGAATTTTGCACTATACATATTCAACTGTGATTTTTGAAAGAATAGCCCAAGAAAATTACATGAAATGTCTTGTTTGACATTTTTGTAGTGTTCTCAAGATTCTTGGGTGAAAAGTGCAAAAAAAAAAATAATAAAAAAAGTTAGAATTGGTATAAGTATGCAGCACGTCCTGCTCCAGAAATGATTCATAACAGTTGGGATTACCACCGCCAGAGGGTGCTTGACTGCAGAGATGGCAAAAAAGAGGCTCCTCCCGGTCCCATATATACCCGGGACCTCCCACAAATTCCCCAGTATTAAAAAGCAGTAAGGAGAACCAGGAGAAGCCAATGATAAATAACGTTAACAAGGATAACAATCACCATACAGAGGATCCAAGATAATGCAAACAGGGTGGGGTGGAGCAGGACGTGCTGCATACTTATAATACCAATTCTACAAGATTCTTACAAACTTGTTCAACAGAAGCCTGGTGCTGGAAGGCCCAGGAGGCCCCAACAGCACGTGTAGAATGAGCAGTAACACGGAAAGGAGGATCCTTTCCCCTAGCAGAATAGGCCCTAAAAATAGCCTGACAAATCCATTTGCTAATAGTGGACTTAGCAGGAGCCAAACCCTTCTTGGGACCCGAAGGAACCACAAATAAGGCATCAGTCTTTCTGAAAGGTGCAGTAGCCACCAAGTAGAACTTCAAATTCCTGACCAGATCCAGGGAATGTAAGGCCCTCTCCTTGGAATTACCAGGATTAGGGCACAAGGAAGGAAGCACAATGTCCTGATTGAGATGGAAGGCAGAGACAACCTTAGGCAAGAAATCCGGTTTAAAGCGGAAAACCACCTTGTCCTGGTGTCTCTCAAAGTAGGGGGCCTGAATGAAAAGGGACGCCAACTCCGAAACATGCCTGACCGAGGTGATGGCCACCAAAAAGGCAACTTTAAGAGTGAGGATAGACAGAGCAGCCTCATGCGCAGGCTCAAATGGAGGGCCCTGAAGGGCAGACAAAACCAAATTCAAGTCCCAAACCGGCAACAGAGGTTTGCGAGGGGGATGCACATGAGCAACCCCCTGGAAGAAAGTCCTGACCAGAGGATGTTGAGCGAAAGATCTCTGCAAGAAAACAGCCAAGGCAGACACGTGACCCTTGAGTGTGCTGAGCCCACGATCCAGACCATGCCGAAGGAACTCCAGAATCCTAGGAATGGAAAACACCCGACAGGGAAGGACCCTAGACTCACACCAGTCAATGTAGGCCTGCCAGATCCTATAGTAGATGGTAGAAGAAGACTTCTTCCTAGCCCTGAGCAGAGTATTAACCACAGACTCAGAAAGCCCCTCATCCCTTAAGATGGAGGTTTCAGCAGCCAGGCCGTCAAAGCCAGCGTTTGTAAATTGGGATGGCAAAGCTGCCCTTGAGTGAGAACGTCCGGCACCAGAGGCAGAGGGTATTGATCTACTGCCAGCTGAACTATATCTGCAAACCACACCTGTCTTGGCCAACAAGGGATTGCTGGCACCTTTTCCTGAGCCAGCTTGCGCAGAACCCTGCCCAGCAGAGGGAATGGAGGAAAAAGATACAGGAGACGGAAACCCTGCCAGGATAGAGTCAGAGCATCCACCGCAAAGGCCAGGGGATCCTGAGACAAAGAGACAGACTGGGAGCTTGTGATTGTGGCGAGATGCAAACAGGTCCACTTGCGGAACCCTCCAATGGTGACACAGGGATAAGAAGACCTCGCTGTTGAGAGACCATTCCCCCAGGCGAGAGGTCCCCCTGCTCAGAAAATCTGCCTCCAGATTCTCCACCCCCGGAATGTACACCGCAGAAATGCAAGGGACATTGTCCTCCGCTCAGGACAGAATCATGGACACCTCCTTGAAGGCACCCTTGCCCCAAGTCCCTCCCTGATGATTGATGTAAGCAACCGCCGTCTGGTTGTCTGAGCGAACTTGTACCGGCAGGCCCCGCAGGTGAGGAGTCAATTGGGCCAGAACCAACCGAACCGCCCTCAGATCCAGAATGTTGATAGGAGCATGGGTCTCCTGAGGGCCCCACAGCCCCTGGAATTGCAGAGACTTCCAGAAGCCCCCCCCCCCAACCTGACAGGCTGGCATCCGTGGTGACCGTCTCCCAACAGGGGGCCAGGAAGGATCTGCCCCCCAACAGGTTCCTCGAGTCCAGCCACCACAAGAGGGACCGCCGGACCAGAGGGGACAGAACAAAGGCCTGATCCAGAGACAGGGGACTCTTGTCCCAGACTGATAGGAGATGGAGCTGAAAAGGTCTCATGTGGAACTGCATACGGAACCGCCTCGAAGCAGGACACCATCTGCCCCACAAGCTGCATCCCCTGCCGAATGGAGGGATGAGGACAAGACAGCAGGGAGTGAACCAGAGCTTGCAGAGTGTCCACCTTCTGCTGAGGAAGAAAAATCCTGGCCTGAACAGTATCCAGATTCATGCCCAGGAATGAAGTCACCAGAGACGGAAGATTTGGGGTGATTGATCACCCAGCCGAATGACTCCAGAACCGTCACCACCCGCTGGGTATCCAATACCGCCTGCTGGAAGAAGGACTGAGAAGTGATGAGAAGGTCGTCCAGATAGGGCAGAATGCAAATGCCCTGAGGAGAGCCATGACACCCGCCAGCACCTTGGTGAAGACCCTGGGGGCTGAAGTGAGACCGAAGGGCAGTGCCACAAATTGGTAGTGCTGGTTCGCCAGCGCAAACCTGAGGAACCTCTGATGCCCTGGGAAGACTGGAACATGAAGGTAAGCATCTTTGATGTGTATGGAGGTCATGAAATCTCCCGGGCACAACGAACTGATCGCGGTGCGCAGGGTCTCCATGCGCAAGTGCCTGGTCCTGATGAACTTGTTGAGCAACTTTAAGTCCAGAATGGGTCTGACTGACCCATCCCTTTTGGGAACTGTAAACAGATTGGAATAAAAACCCCAACCTCTTTCCACAGGAGGGACCTGACAGATGACCCCCAAGCCCAGTAGGCTTTGCACCACCAAAAACAGCCCATGAGCTGCCGAGGGGTCTTGAGGAATCCGAGAATGGAGAAATCTTGGAGGTGGCAACGCAGCGAAATCTAGCTTGTAGCCGAAGGACACAACCTCCAGAATCCACCTGAGACCCGTTGTCCCCAGACATGAGCGAAGAGCCGCAGCCGTCCCCCCACCCGGATTGGTGAGGGCGCCCCTTCATGGCCGAGGAGGCCTGGCAACAGATTTGGGCTTGGAACCCCAGGAAAAACCGGAGCGGGCACGACCTCTGCCCCTGCCCCAGAAGTCTCCCCTAGAGCCTGCAAAGGAGACCCCTCTTCCGGGCCTGGCTCCGCGGTAATAGGGAACAAAGGCCCCCGAAAGGGGCACAACTGCTTCTTGCGTTGAGGCAACTTACCCCCCTTGGCAAACAGGTCCAAGCGATCACCAAATAAAGCGCAGCCCCTTAAAGGGGAGTCCCGTGAGGCCCTTCTTAGCAGCGTTATCAGCTGCCCACTGGCGCAGCAAAACAGAGTGGCGTATAGCAACCACCAATGCAGAGGTTCTACTACACACCCTGATGGTGTCATCTAAGGCAGAAAGGACATATGTAATGAACATTTCACACTGTGACAAGGCCCTGAGCACGGCACTAGCAGAATCAACAGGAGCGCCTTCCAACAGACCCTTGAGGAGAGACCTGATAGCAACAGCAGTAATAGCAGAAGCACAGACAGGGCACAAGGCAGAACCCACACAGGCATGTGAAGCCAGCTAATCAATGCGCCTGTCCTCACTATCCTTAAGAGTAGTGGAATCAGGTGAATGGAACACAGAAGTGTTGGACAACCACAATACTGGAGCATCCGCCTCTGGAGGGGTTGACCAACATTTAACCACATCAGCGGGGAAAGGGTACCTTTTATCCCAACCCTTGGGGATTCCCGGGAGCCGGCCAGGACGCTCCCATTCTTTAAGAACAAGATTACTGAAATGGGCCCGTTCTGGAAATTCCAGACGTGGTTTAGCAGTACTGAAAAGTTCCCCCTGTAACTTGGGAGCCGCAGCAGGAAGGGAGATGGAAAGCACATCAAAAATCTGAATTAACATTCTATTGGTATCTTCAGCATCCCAATGATCAGAGCCATAGTCAGCACCACTGAAATGCTGATCATCAGACAACTCTGAGTCAGAGAACAATTCCCCCTCCTCTAGCGGGGTATAGTCAGACAAATCAAGAAAATTCTCCATAGGAAAGGCAGACGCACCCGGCGCCACATGCCGCCTTTTAGCCGGGGCCTTACAGGCCGCAGAGCTAACAATCAGCCTCTCAATGTGGGCCAACCTAGAAGACACGTCAGGCTGACACTCCCCACTAGTATTAAGCTCACTGGGAGTCATAAGCAGACGAGGGGGAGTGGGTGAGGACATAGTGGGCGCAGGCCTAGTCACAGATAGCCCAGAATGCAGCGCAAGCGCCTGCTGGGCGCAGGGTAAACAGACCCGCACATCATCATTCACAGGGGATGCCCCACACACTATACACAGCCAGGCTTGTCCCGAGGGGACCCCGAGCACAATATCCTGTGAAGCCTCCATATGGTGATTAAGGTGGCACAACTGGCCAGTAGGAATTACGCCGTATAAGCAACCCGGGATGCCCCAAATGTCTGCAGGGAAATGGGAGGATTTAATACCTCTAATAAAGTTAAGGAAACGAATAGAAGGGCCAGGACCGGGAGAAACCTCTTTAATACAGTGTTATTCCGTCTGAAAGACATAATAAAATGGCACCCATAAGCACAACAGTGATAAAATGGATATCAAATAATAAAGCCCGCAAGGGCACTCACAGACCACGTTAAGGGGGCCCGCAGATGCTCCAGAGGAAGGCAAGATGGCACTGGAGGGACCTCGAGGGGCGGGCCGCATGAGGGGACGATGCGGAATGCGCGCCCGATAGGCCACGCCCCCTCAGCAAGGCGCGCAATTGGCCTGCACAGGCAGCCAATAAGAGGGCCATAAAAAATGATAGTGATGCCGCTGCTGACCGCAGACGCCACAGGGCATGCGTGTCAGCGGCGGCAAATTAAAAAAGAAGACAGGGCGCGGAGCCCTGAAAAAGACAAAGACAAGACCTGTAAAAAACAAAGATTGCGGCCGGAGCCCAGCTCCATAACAGAGCACTACCATCACCCGACCAGCGCAACCAAAGCTGGGAGGCATATGAAAAAGGGGGAACGGGTGGAAATAGTCCTACAAGGCCAAGGGCTGTTAAGCCCGGCTCACCTGCGAGAAGAGAACCCATCTTCCGACCTTCGCAGCCCACTGCAGAGAAGAAACTGGGGAATTTGTGGAAGGTCCCAGGTATATATGGACCGGGAGGGGCCTCTTTTTTGCCATCTCTGCAGTCAAGCGCCCTCTGGCGGAGGTAATCCCAACTGTTATGAATCATTTCTGGAGCAGGACGTGCTGCATACTTAGAATAAAACTACAAAGAAATCATATTGAGAGTCTCCCAGTTACAACGGTACCACATATGTATCGGTAGCCCCCTGTTTCTGCCCAGGAGACCACCCGCACACTGAAAAGAGCACTTTATGCTGGGGGACACCGAAGCTGCTTTATGCATCCAGGTCTACAAGGCATGCATAGCAGGTCCCCAGGCTAGTTGTGCTGGGTAGGAGGAACCTCAAGCTTTTCCTTTTCTAATTTTTAATCGTTGAAAAACCCTAAAAAAATGGCGTTGGGTCCTCCCCACAACCAGCCCGGGGACCTGCTATGCATGGCTTGTAGACCAGGGAACAGAGGCCAGCTTTGGTGGCCTTGGCCATGAAAGCTAAAAGCCTGCATAGGCTTCACGGCCCCGGGCTTTGGGGATGCAGGTAATGGGGGGGCGGGGGGGGATTAATGGCAAGGCAACCGCTAGCCACAGGTGACTTGCCAGACCCCGAGCCCTGGTATAGGAGTCTAATGGCTCACTCACTAGTTCACAAAGGGTTAAATAAAAAGGGTAAAATAAACACACTGAGAAAAATAAATGAATTTATTAAAAAATTGTGGTTTTCTTTACTCACCTCTGATCTTGTCCTACGCCGGAGGGTGGTGTTAGGCAAATGGCGGGTGGAGAGGCAGGGGATCAGAGCCAGGGCCGTCAGAAGCAGTGAGTGGGGCCCTGTTCCTGGCCCTCACCTGAAGCCCGATGGGGAAAGACCTGGCCGGAGGGATCGGGTGAAGAGGTAATTGTCATATTTTTTGTTTATTACAGCCGCACGTTTCAGTGGCCGGGGGGGAGGGAATTACAATCTGGGGGGATTGGCAACAACCTGACTAGGAATAGGTCATTGTTAGCCAAAAAACAAGAGCTGCTTAGTAAATCAATACAACATTTCTCCAGTTAATGTTGTATCACCCATTAACCATGATGGGAGCAGTATCTGGTTCAGAAGTATATGTAGCTGTTAACTATCATTTTACATGCAGTGTGACATACCTATGTTCTTTTCTAAGTGCATCCACAATCATGAGCAGCTCACTCATCTGGGCTCTTAGCTCTTCCACTTCACTTTTCTTTTCATTATGTAGATCAGGCTTTGGTTTGATGTCCACAAGAATAGGACTCATGGGGTTGATACTGGGTTTAGACACAGTTGATGCGGGTGTAAATATAGATGGTGAGGATGTGGTGACTGATGGCTGAAATACATACAAAATCTGTCAGATATATATTTTATTTGCCATGTAAAAAAAAATGTAACCAATTAAATTGCACCAAGAAATGTTTGATTAAACAAAAGAGAATACGTTTTTGAGTTTGAATTTAGCTTGCAGCTATTATATTAGTAGACCTCAAATCAATCACACATCTCCCCTCAAGCACCACGGATCACATAATCCCAAGCCCTACAAGCAACATGCATTGTGCTACGGGCCCTAAATGTATAGATGAATTAGATCAAAAAACCCAGAAAAAAACTACAGCAGCCATTTTTTTCAAGTTGGCATGGTAAGAAGGTACAGTAAATCATGTATTTTTCAGCACCAAAAATAATTGGTTATGGTGTTCGGCCCTAAAGCAAAAGTTTCTAGAAGTCGCTGCCAATTTCTAGTGGGGCATCCTGGTTGGTTGAGCCCCCCCCCTACACATAGCCCTCCAGAAGCCCAAGAAACCAGGCCAAAAACGTGTCCCTTCTGAGGCCAAATACAGACATGAGCAGCAGCACTTTTGCGGCTTTAAAGCGAATCCTGCTTTAAGTTGTATAAAATGACCCTATATAGGCCATAATAGACTCACTGTGGTCCCTAAATATTGCTGTTTAAAAACACGTCACCCAGCCCTTATAATTTAGCTATCGGAGGCTGAAAAACTTACAGACTATGGCCTTGATTCAATAAAGGTAGAAAAAAATTCTCATGGTAGTAAAAGATTCAATTCATGAGAAAAAAGCCTGAGAATATCACCGTTGCTGAAACACCAGATAAGAAAACAATGAAAGTCACTTTTTTACTCCTTTCTACACTGTAGTAAAAGCTGCCATTGACTTGCATCATCTTTTTATCTGGTGATTCAAGAACAGTGACATTCTTTTTTCTCATGAATTGCATTTTTTACTATCATGAGAATTTTTTTCTACCTTTATTGAATTGAGGCCTTAGTCTGATTCTTAGCAAAATGTATTTTATCTAGCAAAATCCGTAATAAATACCTTTTTTATTTCTGGTGTTGATGCTTTGGCACTGTCAAACTCATCCTCAAGATCTAAAAGCAGCTTCTGAGGCTCTGTCTGTTCTTTAATGTTCTACAAGAAAACAACAATGTTGGATTCTATGCCTTCCACTAAGATAATTGTAATATTTAATGCACTGCTGCATATCTTATGCCATATAGGCCAGTCTCTTTCTTAAAGAGGACCAACACCCAGGGGTGATCGGCCCGGAAATCTATAAGATTCCCGGGCCGATCACCCCCCGGGACATCCGAGATCGGGATGTCCCGCGGGGTGAAACCCCCCAGAAACCCCAAAAACACCTTACCTGATCCGCCGCCGCTTCCGCCGCCGCCGCCTCCCGCGCACCCCTCCAGACGTGCGCGCGCCCGCGCCGGCCCTCTGTGAATGGCCGGCGGGGGCGCGCGCGCGCCGAGAGTGACGCGCGGGAGGCGGCGGCGGCGGAAGCGGCCTGGACGTTCCTGATCCCCGCCTGGACGTTGGCGGGGATTGGCTGCGGCGCTCACGTGGGAGCGTTGAGAGGTGAGTTTTTTGGGGTTTCTGGGGGGTTTCACACAGCGGGGCACCCCCGATCGGGGTGCCCCGCCGAAGTGGACCAAAACCCAGGATAGTCAAAATCCTGGGTGTTGGTCCACTTTAAAACAAATTCCACACTAGAAGCTCCCTCCCCCACCACTTTCAAATATTCACCTGGGTGGTAGTTCTGCAGCCAGCCCAGGCTGGGACATCAGCATGCTGGGAATGTGGATTCTCCTGTGAATGTAGAGTGGGGAATCACAGTGAACTGGAGGGGAACCACCTAGCTAGCTGTTTCAAATGTCAGTTTATCTATCAACTCCCATATGGAAAAAAGATCAATAAACTGAGAAACAGGATGTGGCCCTTCAGGTAACCACAGGCATGTCTTGATGTAGAACCATATGTTATACATAGCACTTGATCTTAATACTTACAGAGTTCGAACCATTGAAGCGTCCTGGTGGTCTCTTGCCGATCATTTTTGGTCGGCTGGCAGTGGGGTGAGACAGGTTTTCTGAGGTAGGCAGCAGGTCATCAAAGCTCAGTTCTGAGGGAGCTAGAAAATTAAAAAGCACCATGAAAAACTGAACATGAAAATACATTTCAGGACCTTGAACATATTCTCATTCTGGTCTTGACTGTTAATAGATTTTGTTTAGATCTAGTCTTTAGATACATTCTTTTACATAGAAACTGTGTTTTCTATTACTAGCGAGGAATGAGGATGTGAAGAAAGTCCATAGCTGGGCAAAAAATAAATACAGATACCCACCTCATGTCTCCCACCACAGCTGGTCTCCATACAGGTTTCTTAGAAAAGGCCCCACAGTGTCCTGGCACAGCCCTGCTGCCCTTAGTAGAGCAATAGTGCAAAGCTAGGCACACAGAATGTATCCTCAGATAGTGACAAGGCAGGGGCTGTATCCCATCCAACGTGAATGGTGAACTTGCAAAGAATCCCCAGGTTCCTGCATCTCATAGGATTCAATGGTCAAATCAGCCAAGTGTCAGAACAGGACATTATGTTTTTTTATTTTTGCCCAGGCAGAAGGCTGGATGGAGGACAATCAAAGTAAGCACACGCCTAATTAGCTAGATAAGAGAAATAAGCTCTCATCTACAGGGCAGCATAATTAAACTGCACAGACTTGATCGGCCCCTATGAGTAATTTGTGTTGTTGGGGTACATCAAGAGGAGCATACATTCTCATGACCAGAGCATCATTTTACCTCTCTATAAGTCACTGGTCAGACCCCACATGGAAAATGGTGTACAGTCTTGGGCATCAGTGCATAAGGACATATCTAAATTTGAGCATGTGCAACTAAATTAATAAATTGAATGTTATGTATCTGGGGTCAATACAAAAATCTGCCCCTTTTTACACCCAGGACTGAAATCATAACATGGGGGCATCTACTAAGGTTAGAGGACAGATGCTTCGCACATCAACATAGAAGGAGATCCTCTTTGCCACAGGAGGTGGTGGTCATGAGGAATACACTGAAGTTGCTAAAGTGGCCTGGATTTCTTCCTTGCATAATACCAACTAGACCAATATTAGTAGATTTTATTTCATAGACAGGCCGAACTGGATGAAATAAAAATACAGTTTTGTGAGTACTTACCTTTAAAACGGATATTATAAGTGTGACATACACTCCGCTTCAGCTCTTCATGACACTTGGGTAATCTCCAGTAGAGGGCAAACTTCTGCAGAGATGAATATGCAAGAAAGAAAGCCCCTCTCGGTCCATATATACCTGGGACCTCCCACCAATTCCCCAGTGTAAAAAAACAGTAAGGGGACCAGGAAGAACCAAATATAACCATACTAAAAACAAACAATGGTTCACCATATAAAAGGATCCGGAATACCAAAAAGGGTGGGGTGAAGCGGAGTGTATGTCACACTTATAATATCCGTTTTAAAGGTGAGTACTCACAAAACGGTATTATTCCAAGTGTGACATACACTTCGCTTCAACTCTTCATGACATTTGGGACATCCAATAGCAGGGTCTGTCATGGGTGGGACCATAAACAGTAAAGAATGCACCAACTTAAACCACTGCAGCTTGAAGAACCTTGCGGCCAAAAACGGCATCCGCTGAAGCCCGCACATCAACCTTGTAAAACTTGGAAAAAGTATGAACGAAAGACCAAGTAGCAGCCTTACAAACTTGTTCAACTGAAGCCTGGTGCTGAAAAGCCCAGGATGCACCAACAGCACGAGTAGAATGAGCAGTGATCTGAAAAGGGGGATCCCTCCCCTTGGCAGCATAGGCCCTAATAACGGCCTGACTAATCCATTTACTAATGGTAGACTTGACGGGCGGCAAACCCTTCTTGGGCCGGAGGGCACCACAAAAAAGGCGTCCGTCTTCCGGAATGGTGAAGTAGCCACCAGATAGTACTTTACACATCTAACGACATCCAGAGAGTGCAAGGCCCTCTCCTTGTCGTTGCTAGGCTTAGGACACAAGGAAGGAAACACAATGTCCTGATTGAGGTGAAAAGCAGAAACAACCTTTGGCAGAAAGTCTGGTTTAAAGCGGAAAACCACCTTGTCCTGGTGTCTTTCAAAGTAGGGGGCCTGAATGGACAGAGCCGCCAACTCAGAAACACGTCGAACAGAGATTATGGCCACCAAAAAGGCAACCTTTAAGATGAAAATGGATAGTGCAACATCCTGCACTGGTTCAAAAGGAGGACCCTGAAGGGCAGACAATACCAAATTTAAATCCCAAACCGGCAACATGGGTTTGCGAAGAGGACGCACATGAGTGACCCCCTGGAAAAAGGTCTTAACCAAAGGATGAAGAGCGAAAGACCTCTGAAAGAAAACCGCCAGAGCGGAAACCTGCCCCTTCAGAATGCTAAGCTGAAACCCCCATGTCTAGTCCATGCTGAAGGAACTCCAGAATGCGAGGGATGGAAAAGACCCGACAAGGAAAGGCCCTAGCCACACACCAATCAATGTAGGTCCGCCAGGTCCTGTAGTAGATAGAGGAAGATTTCTTCCTAGCCTGACAAGCGCCTGGACAACCGCTTCAGACAAACCTTTTTCTCTTAGAATGGAGGTTTCAGCCGCCACGCCGCCAAAGCCAGCGTTTGTAAATTGGGGTAACAAAGCTGACCTTGCGTGATCAGATCCGGAACCAGAGACAGCCTGTACTGATCGACAGCCAACCACACCTGTCTTGGCCACCTTGGGGCCACCAGGATTGCTGGCATACCCTCGTGAACCAGCTTGCGTACCACCTTGCCCACCATGGGAAAAGGAGGAAACAGATACAGGAGACCGAGCTCCCGCCAGAACAGAGACACGGCATCCACTGCCAGAGCCAGAGGGTCCTGGGACAGAGACACAAATGCAGGAAGCTTGTGATTATGACGAGAGGCAAACAGATCCACCTCCGGCATCCCCCACCTGCGACAGAGGGAAAGAAAGACCTCGTTGCTGAGGGACCATTCCCCCCCGGTGAGAGGCCCCCCTGCTCAGGGAGTCCGCTTCCAGGTTTTCCACACCTGGAACGTAAACTGCCGAGATGCACGGAACATTGCTCTCGGCCATGCAAGAATCAGAGACACCTCCCGGAGGGCACTCCGGCTGCGAGTCCCTCCTTGGTGATTGATGTAAGCGACCGCAGTCCGATTGTCGGAGCGAACCTGAACCGGTAGGCCCTGGAGGTGATGTGTCAGGTGCGCCAGAACCAACCGAACCGTTCTCAGATCCAGAATATGGATGGGGGTGTGAGCCTCCCGAGGACCCCACAGCCCCTGGAACTGATGGTCTCTCCAGTAGCCCCCCCAGCCCGACAGGCTGGCATCCGTGGTGACAGTCTCCCAGCGGGGCGCCAGAAGGATCTGCCCCCCAGAAGATTCCCTGGGTCCAGCCACCACTGAAAACTGAGCAAATAGCACTGCCTCGAAGCAGGCCACCATCAGCCCCACCAGCCTCATCCCTTGCCGGATGGACGGACGAGGATTGAATAGAAGGAGACGAACCAGCGCTTGGAGAACATCCACCTTCGACTGAGGTAAGAAGATCCTGGCCTGAATGGTATCCAGCGTCATGCCCAGGAAGGAGGCCACCCGTGACGGGGAAAGTGAGGACTTGGGGTAATTGATTACCCACCCAAACCTTTCCAGCGTTGTTACCACCGTCCGGGCGTCCAGTTCCGCCTGGTGGAATGTGGAAGCCATAATGAGAAGGTCCAGATAAGGCAAAATGCGAATGCCCTGGGCTTTGAGAAGGGCCATCACGCCCACCAGCACCTTGGTAAACACCTTGGGCGCCAAAGTCAGCCCGAAGGGAAGAGCCACAAACTGGGTGCTGTTCGCCTACCACAAACCTGAGGAACCACTGGTGTCCCGAGAAGACCGGCACATGTAGGAAAGCAACCCTGATGTCTATCGAAGACATAAAGTCCCCAGGACATAGGGAGTTGACAGCAGAGCGCAGAGTCTCCATGCGGAACTTTCTGGTTTTGATGAACCGGTTGAGAAACTTTAATTCTAAAATGGGTCTTATGGAGCCGGCCTACTTGGGCATCGTAAAGAGGTTGGAATAGTAGCACCGACCTCTCTCTATGGGGGGGACCGGACAAAAGACCCCAGTACTGCCAGAAAATACCATTTTGTGAGTACTCACCTGAAAAATGCGTATTGTCAGTGTGCCACACACCCCGCTTCCCCTTTAATTCTTACGATCGGGTTACTCCACCAGCAGGTGGCGACGTTGCAGGGAGAAGTCTTGAAAACGAGCCCCTTCCGGCCTATATATACCTTGGACCTCCCACTTAACACCAGTGATTTAAAAAGCAGAAAGACAAGGTACCAGGAAATCCAACGGTAACCTCAAAATAAATAAAAGCTTCACCATATAAAGGATCCAGGATACCAAAAAGGGCGGGTGAAGCGGGGTGTGTGGCACACTGACAATACCCATTTTTCAGGTGAGTACTCACAAAATGGTATTATTCTCAGTGTGCCACACACCCTGCTTCCCCTTTAATTCTTACGATCGGGACATCCAAAAGCAGTGTCCACAAGGGATGGGTATCCGAAGGCAAAGTGAAGCATAACTTAAATGACTGCAGTCTGCAGAACTTTGCGGCCAAACACAGCATCCGCTGAGGCCCGCACATCAACCTTGTAAAACTTAGAAAAAGTATGAACAGAAGACCAAGTAGCAGCCTTACAAACTTGTTCAACAGAAGCTTGGTGCTGAAAAGCCCAATACGCTCCAACGGCGCGAGTAGAATGAGCAGTGATACGAAAAGGGGGAACTTTCCCCTTAGCAGAATAGGCCGCAATAATGGCCTGACGTATCCATTTGCTAATGGAAGATTTGGCCGGTGCCAAACCCTTCCTAGGCCCACAGGGCACAACAAAAAGGCATCAGTTTTACGAAAAGGAGAAGTAATAATCAAATAGTACTTAACACAGCGTACTATATCCAAACAATGCAAAACCCTCTCCTTGTCATTCTTAGGCTTAGGACACAGGGAGGGAAGAACAATATCCTGATTCAAATGAAAAGCAGAAACAACCTTAGGAAGAAAGTCCGGTTTGAACCGAAAGACCACTTTGTCCTGATGCCTCTCAAAGTAGGGCACCTGAATAGACAAGGCCGCCAACTCCGAGACACGCCGAACCGAAGTGATAGCTACCAAGAAGACAATCTTCTGAGCCAGGGTAGACAAAGCAATATCTTGCAAAGGCTCAAAGGGAGGAGCCTGAAGAACAGAAAGAACCAAATTCAAGTCCCAAACAGGGAGTAATGGTTTCCTGGGAGGCCGCACATGCATAACCCCCTGGAAAAAAGTTTTAACTAAAGGATGAAGCGCAAAACGCTTCTGAAAAAAGATAGATAAGGCAGAAACCTGCCCTTTCAAAGTACTCAGCTGAAGACCGGAGTCCAGCCCTGATTGTAAAAACTCCAGAATCCTGGAGACCGAAAAGACCCTACAAGGCAAGGACCTAACCTCACACCAAGCGATATAGGCTTTCCAAGTCCTATAGTAGGTGATGGAAGAAGACCTCTTTCGGGCACCGATCAGAGTCTTAATAACCGAGTCAGAAAGACCCTCCTCCAAGATGGAGGTCTCAGCAGCCAAGCTATCAAAACCAGCGTTGGTAAACTGGGGTAAGACAGCCGACCCTGAGTGAGCAGATCGGGCCGAAGAGGCAGAATGAGCTGATTCACTGTCAGCCAAACTATGTCTGCGCACCATACTCGTCTTGGCCATCTTGGGGCCACGAGAATGGCGGACACCCTTTCCAGAACCAGCTTCCGTACCACCCAGCCTAGCATGGGTATCGGAGGAAACAGGTACAGAAACCCCGGGTCCCCCCAGCTCAGGGATATGGCTTCCATCGCCAGAGGATCCTGGGAGAGCGACACAAAGATCGGGAGCCTGCAATTGTGAAGAAAGGGAAACAGGACCACCTCCGGTGTCCCCCACCGGAGTGGACTGCAGACTGCCGAGAGACAAGGAACATGTGCCTTCGCCCAGGTCAGGATCAGAGACACCACTCTGAGGGCACCCAGACTGCAAGTCCCTCCCTGATGACTGATGTAAGCAACCGCTGTTTGATTGTCCGAGCGAAGCTGAACCAGAAGGCCCAGACCCTGATGAGACAAAAGAGCAAGAACCAGACGGAAGGCTCTCAGCTCCAGAACAGACGGCCGAGGGTTGGAAAGAAGGACCCAAGCCAACTTCTGAATCAGACAAATTTTGGACCAAGTGAGAAACACCCTGTGTTGACCGGAATCCGACCGCATTCCCAAAAAGGACACCACCCTGGCCTGAGCAAGGGAGGACCTGGGAAGGTTGAAAAACTTCAGATGCAGGACGGGGCAAGCTGACCCGTCCTTCTTGGGGGCTGCGAAGAGAATGGAGCAAAAACCGAGGCCCACCTCTAAGCGCGGCACCAGCCGGATGCCCGCCATTCCCAGGAAAAACCGTGAAGGAGGGCGAGACTCGAACTCCGGTTTGTAACCGGGCGACACCCCCTCCCAGATCCATGTGTCCGGAATCTCGCGGCCTTAAACCAGGGAGAAGTGTCGCAATCGTCCCCCCACCCTCACGGGTGAGGGCAGCCCCTCATTGCTGAGCGGGCTTAGCAGTAGGTTTGGGCTTGGCGCCCCAGGACTGACGGCCACGACCTCTTCCCCGGGACCAACCTACACCCCCGGTAACGGGAAGGGAAGCCCCTCTGCCCGCTCTGTCTCCTCGAAAGGAGGGACTAAAGGAACTCGCACCCCGAAAGGAGCGACGAGGCTTCTTGAATTGAGGCAACTTACCATCCTTGGTAACAGCATCCAATTTTTCGCCAAAAAGGCGTAAACCTAAGAAAGGTAGCGCTGTAAGCGCCCTTTTAGAGTTAAGGTCCGTCGTCCACTGGCGCAGCCATATAGACCGACGAATAGCCACCAGCAATGCCGCTGTCCTGCTACTCGTCGCAAGAGCATCGTCCTGAGCGGTCAAAAGACAAAAGAAACAAACGACTCACACTGCTTGAGAGAACTAAACATATCACAAGCGGGATCAAGATCTGCGTGCAGACCCCTAATAATGGATCTAACTTCCAGCAGAAGAAGCGCCGAAGCACAAATTGGCCGTAGTGTCGACCCGGCACTGATAAAACCATGGCGAGCCAATTGATCAATACGACGATCCTCACCATCCTTAATGGTAGTGGTGTCAGAAAAGTGCAACGCAGCCGAGCCAGTCAGCCCTAACACAGGGGTATCGACGTCGGGGGGCACTGACCAAAGCTTCACCAAGTCCTCCGGAAAGGGATAACACTTATCCCAATTAGGAGGAGTTCCAACCAGGCGCGCGGGTTGTTCCCATTTCTTAAGGACAACCCTCTCAAAGTGCTGTTGCCTGGGAAACACCAAACGCGGCTGGGGTACGTCAAACAACTCACCCATTGGCAGAGGGACCACCGCAGGCGGATCCAAGGCCAAAACTTTAAACATTTGAGCCAAAATGGAAGGAGTGTCAATGGACACCCCCACAGCCTGATCACCAGCAGTGTCAAACAATAGCTGGTCTGCAGGCTCATCCGACTCCTCAAGGAGTTCCCCCTCCTCATCAGGGGTACAATCGGACCAATCCAAAAATTCAGGTACCTCACCCTCCGAAGCAGGCACTGCCGGAGAAAGGTGCTTCCGCTTTGCCGTAGCCTTCTGAGCCACTGAAGCGGCAATTATTTTCTCGAGGTTGGCTAACCGCGCATGCACCCCGGAATGCGAATCCCCCATTTTTGACAATGTCACACGGGGTCCGGAATAGGTTGGGGGGGATAGGAGATGACGGAAGTTGCGAGGAGCCAGAAGCCGGAGCAACGGACTGGCGCGCAATGTTCTGCCTTGCACATGGAACGCATAATATGATATAATCGCCTGGGAGCGGAGCCCCACAACCCCCACACAGCCTGGATAACCCCGAAGAGCCATTTCCGGTAACTTTGGAAGCCTCCATATGGTGAATTTGTGGTATTCGCAACAACCCAGGGTTTTACGCATTAAGCATCCCGGGATGCCCCTTTGTAATTAAAGTCCCGGTAGTGGGAGGATTTTTTAAGCCTAGGAAAATCCCAATTTAGAGACTAAGACTAGCCAGGTATAACAGACCGGGAGAGCCACTGCAGTGAGGGGATCCCAGAATCTGTGGGGGAAAAGAGACCACAGTCAGTCCCCCAACCAGTATGCACCACATTCATACATAACCGACAAGGCAAACATATATGAATAGTTTAAACATCCTGAATAAAATATACATGACACATGCTATTTCAAGGCAAAGCCAGAGAGTGCATCAATAAAAAATAAGAGTATATACCTGTATAAATATAAAAAAAAAAAAAAAAAAAAAAAAAATTATATATATATATATATATATATATATATATCTCCACACATACACACACACCCAAATACAGGCATTTGACCCATACATAAGCAGAAGTGCCCCAGGAAAAAACGCTATACATGGCAGGCAATAACGAAGTACAAGGACGGCCCCACGTGCGCGATGGTGGGGACCGTTTACCTCAACAACTCAAGCCACCCTGGACGCGTCCTCTTCCCCCACCGGCTGCAGCACACCTGTCTCTAATGAGACAGAGGAAGTGAAGGGCGGGCCCCGGACACAGCGCGCCCCGGCCACGCCCCCTTGATCACCGAGCGAGGCCCCAGAGAGCACGGCCCCGAGTGACACAGCTCGCCCAATGGCGAGATCGCAATCAAAAAAAAAAAAAAAAGAGGGAAATTTGAAAGTGCAACACAAAGGCCCCAGCAGCCCAAGCCACGCGCCGCCACCGCAGCGCTGACCCTGCCAAAGCACTTCCACACACAACATTAAGTAAAGCACCTCATGCAACACGCACCCCCCCCCATTTAGCGAAGGGAGAAGGGACCGAGCGGGAGAAGGTGGCCTAAATGGAACATCGGGAAAGGGGCATCCCAAATCCGGATCACCACGCCAGGTAGCCGCATTGCCCCACAAGCGGGGTCGAGCGGCGGAGATAAGCTCCTAGGCACCTAAAGTGCCATATACCTTTGCCCAGCCAGCAGCCTAGGCTGGGAGGCTTCCGTTTAACTAGGCATCAACAACACAATAGAACTGGGCAGAAATAGACCAAAAGGGGATGCCGGGTTTGACCCCGGCTACCTGCAAGCAGGAGACTTCTTTCTTCTGTCTTGTCGCCTCATGCAGAGAGAAAACACTGGTGTTAAGTGGGAGGTCCCAGGTATATATAGGCCGGAAGGGGCTCGTTTTCAAGACTTCTCCCTGCAACGTCGCCACCTGCTGGTGGAGTAACCCGATCGTAAGAATTAAAGGGGAAGCGGGGTGTGTGGCACACTGACAATACAGTCCCTGCGCTGCCCGTGGGTCCGTAGGAACCCGGGACCTGAGGAATCTGTAAGTAGGCTGGTCTGCAAACTCCAGCTTGTACCCCGAGGAGTAATGGTCTCTCCACCACCTCCAGGATCTATCTGTCTGTAACATGTTGAGCCCAGACCTGAGCGAAGAGCCGCAGCCGTCCCCTCACCCGCAGGGGTGAGAGCGCCCCCTCATTGCTGAGCCGGCTTAGCAGCAGATTTGGATTTGGCACCCCAGGAGGAGCCAGGTCGGGCACAACCTCTGCCCCTACCCCAGGAATTTTCTCTGGGTGCGGCGCCAGATACCCCCTTGCCTGTCCGAGGACCACGAAAGGCAGGGTTGAAGGAACCTGAGCCCCGAAATGGGCGACGCTGCCATTTGCGCTGAGGCAACTTACCGCCTTTAGCCACAGAATCTAGGCGATCACCAAACAGGCGCCGTCCCGAGAAGGAAAGTCCTGCGAGCGCCTTCTATGCAGCACAACCAGACCGAACGGCGTACAGCAACCACCAATGCCGAGGTCCTGCTACACATACGGATAGTATCATCTAGGGATGATAACACAAAGGTGATGAACAACTCCCATTGCGTAAGAGCACTAAACTCCTCGCAAGAGGGATTCAATTGGGATCCATCCAAGAGGCCTCCGATTAAAGTTCTAAAAGCCACGGCCGTGAGTGAGGAAGCACAAACCGGATGAAGCCAGTTGGTCGAGACGATGGTCCTCACTATCTGTCAAGGTAGTGGAATCAGGGGAATGCACAACCAATGTATTTGACAACCCCAGAACGGGAGCGTCGACCTCTGGGGTGTAGACCAACATTCAACCACATCAACAGGGAAGGGATACTTCCTATACCACCCTTGAGGAATACCAGGAAGCCGGCTAGGCTTTTCCTATGCCTTAAGGATCAGATTGTTAAAGTGCTTCTGATCCGGGAACCCCAAACGAGGTTTGGCTGTACCAATCAAGTACCTCAAAACACTGAGTAAGGAGCCTATGGGTATCAACAGTATCCCCACACTCTGTACCAGCATCAGCGCCAAGGCACTGCTGATCATCGGATAAATCAGAGTCTGAAAACAATTCCCCTTCCTCAAGCGGGGAATAATCAGACCATTCAAAAAGATCAGGATCATCATAGTCAAGGGCCGGCGCCGCGGGCGCCAAGTACCGTCTCTTAGCTGGGGCCTTCCTGGCCGCAGAGCTAGCAATCATTTTCTCAATGTTGGCCAGTCTGGCACAGACATCGGATTGCGACTCCCTGCTAGTGACAACGTCACTTGGGGCCATGATCAGGCGTGGGGGTGTAGGAGATGAGGCCAGCGGGGCCGACCCGGCCGCACGGGGCCCGGATTTCCGCGCAATCGCCTGCTGTGCACATGGTACACAAATCTGTACATTGTCACCCACAAGGGATACCCCACATACCACACACTGCCGGGGTTGCCCCGAAAGGATCCCATATGGTGATTTTAAAGGTAGTCGCAATGACCAATGGGAATTACGCTATAAGCTACCCAGGATGCCCCTTAATGTCCGTTAGTGGGAGGATTTTAGTAAGAATAATAATAATAATAATAATAATAATAATAAGGGACCCCAATTTGAACCAGGGACCTAGGACCGGGAGAAAACCCCTAATTGCCTTGGTTGTCCCACCTGGAAAAACACAAAAATAGGGGGGCCCCAGTAAACAACATGCATACAGTGCAAATAAAAGGCATATACACTTCATCCCAGCATAAGAAACTATATATGTATATAAACATAAAAGGAGATATACCTACATATAAACATACACTATCTATAGAGATATATATATTTATATATTATATCCCCAAGATGTATATCGCCCACGGGCACCAATAACGCCCGGCAGCCTGAGATAACAAGTGTACTATATATAAACCAAATACACCCAGTATAAGGAAGCCCCGTATGGGGCACTCACGGGCCGCTGTGATGAAGATGGCGGCAGCTAGGCAGAAAGGATGAAGGAGGCGGGCCAACACGGAGCGCGCCAGGCACATGGCCCCGCCCGACGCAGGAAAAACACACCAAGCCGCGCTCCCAGCTGATAGGGCTGGAAGCCGGCCGACGAAGCCAAGGAGGGGCGGGCAGATACCGGCGCGGAGAGCGCCAGGCCCCGCCCCCTTCACTAAGACAAGCAAGAGGGTCGCGCTCCCTGGCCAATATGGCCGCGGAGCCGACCATGAAGAACCGGCCCGCCGCCGCACGAGAGCATGCATGCGGGCCAAAGTACAGCATCAACCACACGCACAAACACGCACTGGCAGTAGCCAGCGTGCAATAAATAAAAATCAGTCACACACACATAAGACCGAGTATAAAGGCCAGACAGCCCCTCCCGGAGGGAAGTAAGGGACCCAGAAGGGGGGGAACCCTGCCAGAATCCGGCCATAAGCATAGCGGGACAGGGCATCGCACACCAGGATCACCAAAACCTGGATAACTGCCTACCCCATAGTGAGGTCTCACGGTGGAGCAGTGCTCCTTCCGCACCCATAGGGTGCTGCCTACCTTCACCAGGACCCGCAGCCTAAGCTGGGAGGCTCAAATAGGGGCAATTTAGAAAGGGTCCTGGCAGCAATAGGGACAATAAACGGCCGGGTGCGGACCCGGCTTACCTGTAAGTAAAGAAGTCTTCATCTTCTGTCTTGTCGCCTTCCCTGCAGAGAAGGAACTGGGAATTGGTGGGAGGTCCCAGGTATATATGGACCGGGAGGGGCTTTCTTTTTTGCATATTCATCTCTGCAGAAGTTCGCCCTCTACTGGAGATTACCCAAATGTCATGAAGAGTTGAAGCAGAGTGTATGTCACACTTGGAATAGTTCTTTTTTTCAACCTTACATACTATGTAACAGATTCCTATTCCTGTTAGTATAAACTCTCTGTACATAATCAAGTCTGATATATTGCCACACACACAAGCCACAAAAGCACAATCACCATGCAGAACCACCATTTAATCCCCTACCTAGGTTAAGAAGCTCACTCAAACTTTGCTCAAATTACACCATAAAAAAGGAAGCAGAAGCTCACTCTCCACTGGCGGGAGAAACTGCAAGCATTTACAAGTGTAATAAACCCTCTGCTATAGCATATAGGCTAACAGTGCACTGCCATTAAGGGAATATGATCTTACCAAAATGAAGGAGGGTAGGGGAAGTTCCTGACACGAAAGAAGGGATACATGGCAAACAGGAGAGGAAACAAAATCTGGAAAGAAAAGTCAAGGAGAGGAAGGTCTAGAACAGAGAGTTCAAAACTAAATGAATCTTGCAAAATGATAAAGTAAGAAGCAAAGTCATGCTCAGGAAGTTAGTATATAGTGCAGTCACCATTTACCTGAGGCTGGTTACTGGGTGATCCAAATTCTTGTATTAAATTAGCATGCTATACAAGGTGCAAATCAGCACTGCAAATGCTTCCCTATTACTGCATATTTCAAGCACATCTAATCTTCTTATACCAGTCTGGAGGGATATTAAGGTGCATTAAGACTTACGTGTCAGCTGCAAGCAATAAGCCTTTTAATATAGTAAAATGAATTCAGACATTCTTACCCAAGGAAAAATGATGTTCTATAAAGTACTGGTGCCTGATGAGGGCTGTTTGAGAGACTTAGTGGTCTTAAGTATAGGTTATGTTTCTGGTGTACTAGATAATCAGGGTTGTTTTAAGATAACCAAAGGATACGATTTGTGGGATTAACATTCTCCAGTAGTAATAGATTAGATCTACAAATCCTAAAGCAACTCTGTAATTAACGTAGTATTCTATGCACAGTGACAGGTGTCATTTATGTCATTTATCTGTTGTGCATATCAACTTTATTTGTTAAACTTACTAGGTTCTTAGACTGCCCTATTCTTAAAAAGAAACCTGTCGAGAGGAAAAAAGAAAAATGCAACACAAAATGGCTTCTCAAAATAATCAGTAGCTACTGGGAACTGGAGTGGGGATGAGACATTCAAAGCTTTCTAAGTTACTTTTGTTGTCTTGAAAGGCCGATTACTAGTTTTAGAAGGCAGCAGGCCAACAACTTCCCCTATACACTCACCAAGTAGGTTATTTTATAGTTGTGCATTTATCTTGTTTCCATTTGGGTATCCCCCAATTTAAACATGACTGCAGCAGGAGGTAATCCAATATCATCTTGTTATTTTGACCTAGCATGTTTATTGGACGCAGTAGATTGTTTTCATAGGGTTTTGCTTTGTTTTGTTTTTTCTTTGAACTCTGCATACATTCGTTTGTAATTGCACTTTTTGCCCATATTCTCATTTTAAAGAGGAATATCAGAGGCACTGGAGTCTAAAAGACCACCCGAGTTCCACTTCTTGGGGCATCCTGAATTGGGGATGGCCCACTATGTAAAACCCCCAGAAGCCCTGTTTCACTCACCTTGTCCCAGAGCCCTCGACGAGTGTCTGGGCACCTGGCCTTCCCGAATGGGTGGCACGGGCATGTGACAGCTAGGAGGTGAGCTGGGGGAAGCGGCCAGCGTCGCACTCTGCTCCTTAGCTCGCTCACTTTCACTCTGCTCTGCTGACTGCTGATTGGTTGAGCATGCACCTCAGCCAATCATAGCGCTCCCTCTCGCCCGAGTCTGCATCGTGGGAACGTCAGGAAGACGAGTGGCCTAGGGGCATACACACAGCAGGACATCCCAATTCTGGATGCCACCACTGACAGGAACAACAACCCGAATAGTGAAAATTTGGTGTATTGTTTCTCATTAACCCTAAGGTCTCAGACCAGCTATAAACTTCCAACCAACACTTCTATGCATATACTACTAAGGACCAAACCCCTACCTTACATCTTGTGCTCCAGACGTTCTCCCAGCTATTGTTACACACTCTCCATTCCTCAAATAAAATGGCTTAAACCAAGTTTGTTATCTTCCCATCATTCAATTCTGCTCCCGTCTCAAAATTATACGAAAGGCAAGCTGGATTGTTGTCACATTGTCTAGGGCTACACGTTGCACTGTCCCAAACTTCAATCAGTTTCAAATATACCCTGTAGTTATTATTAGAGCATTGCAGATGCAGAGAAAAAAAATGAGGAGAAATTGGGTGTGGCAAAAGCGATGTGATGTACGCACACTGTGTGGTTTACATACATCACACTAAAAAAAAAAAAAAAATAATAAAATGGCTTAAAAAAAACAAAAAAACAATATTCTGTGATTCTCACCTGTAGAATCCGAAGGGCAGAACTGCAAGATAAAAGGTGTGGTACCTCCCTGCCTTTAAATACTACCGGCTGCCCTTCGCAATTCAGTAATTGAAAAGAAGTAGGAACAGAAGATGAAGGCAACCTAAGATCTCACATTTTTCTTTTTTTTCTTATGCCAATTCAGAAAAATATTTACATATATACAAAGCTTTACTAGGACTATGGCATCTAAGGAATGAATAGTAGACTAGCAGATAGGGTTACACCCTGGAGCGGAAGAAGAGTGAAAGCAATTTTACAGATGAGAACCACAATTGTATTTTCTCTCATTATACTCCAGAGCGTCACAGAATCAGATATGATGGGACCTTCCAAAGCAGTGCCCCTATTACAGGTTGAGAATACTGTCTTACAAGCGAAACCACTGGATTCGCACCAAGTGATAAAAATACAATTCTGTGATTACTCACCTGTAGAATTGATTTAATGTGTACAACACGGCCTGTTTCATTTCAATCATTACCTCTGGGTATTCCGCCACAAGGTGGCGCAGTTGACTGCAGAAGACTTGTGGCTCCTCTCGGCCCCATAAAAAGCCAGGAATCACCCATAGACCCCCAGTGTTGAAAAGCAGTTATGCAAGAAGCCGGGAGATAAACCATGATAAAAGAATACACAGCCACAAAAAGTCTAACTTTTAAATCACCATAAAGAGGCAACCAAGGGCAACGATAACAAGGGAGGGATGAAACAGGCCGTGCTGTACACAGTAAAATCAATTCTACAGGTGAGTAATCACAGAATTGTATTTTTCCAAGTGTACAGCACGGCCTGTTTCATTTCAATCATTACTTCTGGGACATCCAATAGTAGTGTCCTTAAAGTAGGGTGGGATCCCCAATGAGTAACGGCAGGCAGTTCAGACCACTACCGCCTGAAGCACCTTGCGGTCAGAAACAGCATCAGCTGAGGCCCCAACATCAATCTTGTAAAACTTAGAAAAGGTATGAACAGAAGACCATGTAGCGGCCTTACAAACTTGTTCAACAGAAGCCTGGTGCTGAAATGCCCAAGAGGCACCAATAGCCCTAGTAGAGTGAGCAGTAACATGGAAGGGAGGTTCCTTCCCTTTGGCAGAATAAGCTCGCACCACCGCCTGTCTAATCCACTTGCTGATAGTAGATTTGGCTGGAGGTCCAGAAGGAAGATCAAAAAGAGAATCAGACTTCCGAAAGGGCTCAGTGGCGACCAAATAATACTTTGCGCCCTGACCATATCCAGAAAATGAAGGTTCCATTCCTTGGAATTAGCAGGGACCGGACAATAGGAAGGTAAGACAATGTCCTCATCGAGATGAAAGGCAGGTACAACCTTGGGCAAAAATTCCAGGTTAGGACGGAACACCACCTTATCCTGATGCCGCTCAAAATAAGGAGGTTTAATGGAAAGCGCCGCCAGCTCAGAGACTCGACGCACCGAAGTAATAGCGACCAAAAAGGCCACCTTAAGAGTCATTATGGACAGCGCAGCATTGTACAAGGGCTCGAAAGGAGGACCAACAAAGAGGTTCAGATGAACCCGCAATATACGACCCTACCAAACAATGTAAAACTTGATAAAAAAAAAAAAAAAGAAAAAATTAACCAATAATGAGGATGCCTGGGGTAACCCAAGAGACCTGAACAGATTGGGCTGGTGTGGTACTGGGCTCAAAGCCTAATGCAGCAACAATAAACGGGGGCTATTGGGTACCCCCCAAAAAAGAAACAGCGACAGAGCTCCGGTTAACTACACCACGCCACTAAAAAAGACTTAAATACAGTGAAATACAATATACCATTCTAATTTATTTATACATACTAAGTAGAAATTTAAGACATCAAAATCCACAATACATAAGAGTGGACACAACAACAACAATATTCATGGTGACACATATGAGAACAACATGTACAGCCAATATAAATATACAAGTAACATACAAATATAAGTAAAACAACAATTAGATCATATTGCAGTGTGTTTAACCCTTCTATTGCCAGCCACGTAAATTTTACGTGGCTGCCTCTCCAACCGTTAAACGCCAGCCACGTAAAATTTACGTGCCTGACTTTCCCCAGTAATAAAATAAAAAGTATAAAAAAATATCACTTACCTGACCCCTTGTTTGATTCATCCGGGTCTCCTCTTCAGCAAGAGGGGCTCCGATCTCCGATTGGGGCTCCTCCGGCTGCAGGGGAGGGCCCGGAATAGGGTGCCCCCCCCCGTTTCAGCAGCCGCCGGCATTTGCCTGCAAAAAAAAAAAATGACAGTTACTCACCTCCGCTCCCGCCGGCTCCCCTCTTCATGGGGGGGGGGGGGGGCTCCGATCACCCCCCCCCGGCTCTTCCGTCTTCTGGAGGAGGGCATAACAGCCCTCCTCCCTTTACCTCTTCCGATGGCGGCCGCCATCTTGGATTCTGGCCCCGCCCCTTCGGGGGCGGGGCCGATGACATCACCGCCGGGTGTCATCGGGGCACCCGGCAGTTCAGCCTTCAGATGCCGGTGACGGCTGGACAGAGGAGGAGGGAGGTAGGCGATCCTCCGATCGCCTGCCTCCCCCCTTCTCTGCCCAGCCGTCACTGACAGCAGATCGCCGCGGGACACAGGAAATGAAGATCGGAGGTGAGTAAAGTAAAAAAAGTTTTTTTTTTAATAAAGTAATTAAAAAAAAAAGTGTCTTGTCTTTTTTTTTTACTTTAACCCTTTGTGAACTGGTAAGGGGTCCATGTGACCCCTTATACCAGTTCACAGGGCTCGGGGGTCTGGCAAGTCACCTGCGCAAGCGGGTGACTTGCCATTAACCCCTGGCCCCCCAAATTACCTGCCTCCCCAAAGCCCAGGGGGGGGCAGAAGAGCCGTGGCCCTAGGCTATGACGGCTTGTAGCCGCAGGGCCAGGGGCCACTAAAGCTGGCCCCTGCGCCCTGTTCTACAAGCCCCCATAGCTGGTCACAGGCTGGTTACGCTGGGTAGGGGGGCCCTCACGCCATTTTTTTTTTTGGATTTTTAAGGGTTTTAACCCTTAAAAATCCCCCCAAAAAATGGGGTCCCCCTCCCTTCAAGGGGGGACCCTATGTCATTTTTTTTTTAATTAACCCTTTCTTACTTGTAACCCAGTAGGTATAAAAGGCTTCCAGCAGCAGCAGGAGAGCAGAAGCCTAAGTGATCAGCGTGGGAAACATGGATGGATCGGAGGTAAGTATTAAAAAAAAATATTAAAAAACATTTATTTTTTTTTAATAAAGATTTTTTTTTTTAAAGTGTGTCTGTTTTTTTTAACTTTTAACCCTTTGTGAACTGGTAAGGGGTCCATGTGACCCCTATACCAGTTCATAGGGCTCGGGGGTCTGGCAAGTCACCTGCGGCTAGTGGGTGACTCGCCATTAACCCAGAGACCCCCCATTACCTGCCTCCCAAAAAAAAACTTAAAATTCCCCCAAGAAATGGTGGACCCCCCCCCCCCCGTGAAGGGGGACCCCACACCATTTTTTTTTTATTTAACCCTTTATTATGTGGATAGTAGTTGTATTTTATTTGTAAATGTTATAAAGTGCTCTTTTCAGTTTATGGGATCACCTGGACAGGAACGGGGGGCTACCGATACATATGTGGTATCATTGTAATCGGGAGAAATGGGGCTTTCACATGCAATATGGTTTTCTTTAATAAAATAAATGTTTTTGTTTAAAATAAAGGAGACAATTTAAAAAATATATATTTTTTTTATTTTTTTATTTATTTAAAAATATTTAAAAAAGTAGAAAAAATACAAACAAGACATTTCATGTTAAAGCCTAAACTCTGCCACAAAAAGAAAATATGCCATTTTCTTGGAAATTCCTGCAAAAATCACAGTTAAACATCACGCAAAATGGTGAAAAATATCCTGTCAGGAGAGGGTGACAAAATCTCAAGTAGACTGGCAGTCAAAAGGTTACAGGTACCTATGCATGTTGGGTATTGTTCTGCTCGGGGGACCTTGCGCTTTCAGATTTAGCTTGTTTTTTCTTATTTGCATATTGATATTTTAAGAAAAGGTGTTTTTTATTCTGCTTTTTTATACATTTTTTTGTAAAACCCTGTGCAACCTAAGAATTCTTCGAGATATTACTTCCAGAAAGATGAGCCCACTACAACAAGCTGGGTATGCTTAGAAAGCTTAACATGTGTACTTTCAGGGAATATATGGTTTATGGGGGATATTCCAAATGTAAAGGGTTGTTTTGGTAGAAAAAGCACAAGGTGCGCACTTTGTCTGCAGAGCTGAAAATCTGAAGTAAAACTACCGCTATGCGCATGCTTTACTTTGGTGTGTTTGGCAACTCTTTCCTTGACAGAACCTATGCATGTTGGGTATCGTTCTGTTCAGGGGATGTTGCTTTTTCAGATTTTCAGTTTTTTCTGGTTTGCATATAGGTTTTTTTTAGGAAAATGTGGTTTTGATTCTGCTTTTTTATTCATTTTTAGGGAAACCCTGTGCAACCAAAGAATACATTGAGGGATTACTTCCAGAAAACTGCACCCATGTCAACAAGCCTGGTACGCCTAGAAAGCTTGAGGTGTGTACTTCTAGGGAATATATAGTTTGTGGGGGGTATTTCAAATGTAAAGGGTTGTTTTTCTTGAAAAACTGCAAGGTGCGCATATTGCATAGCATAGTTGTATTTTATCTGAAAATCCCCTAAAGCGTTGTTTCAATTTGGGGGAGTCTCCTGGGCAGGAAAGGGTGTCTACCTATACATATGTGGTACCGCTGTAACCGGGAGAAATTGGGGTTTCACACGCAATTAGATTTTATTGACAAACTTACACTTTTTATTACAAAAAAACACTACAAATTGTAAAAAATAGTTTTTTTTTTATTTTTTTGCACAATTTTCACCCAAAAATATTGAGAATACACTTAGAAAATGACAAACAAGACATTTCATGTTAAAGCCCAGGCTCCGCTGAAAAAAACAATATATCACTTTCCTGGGAAATCCCTGGAAATCCCTTCAAAAATCACAGTTGAACATGGGGAGCGCAAAATAGGGCAAAATAATCTGGCAACAAAGGGTGACAAAATCTCAAGGTAGGCTGGCAGTTAAAGGGTTAATCCATGACCATAAAGGCTCTGGGTGGACTAGTTTCGCCTGCATCCCAGGCTTCTTCAGCGCCCCTTTGTTTGCTCTATTTCAATATTATATCATAGAAAATAAACCAGAAGAAAAAAGAAAAAAAAAATAATTTTTTTTTAAAATAAAAAATCATAACATCTAAAGCCACATCGCAAACATACAATAAACATAAGGTCCAAGTGAATAAAACCAATACCTTGGAGTCCTTTCTCAATGCTCCAAGGTATTGGTTTTATTCATTTGTTTGACATTAGGCTGTGTATATTACATTTTAACATTTCTCTTAAGAAGTTGTGCTTTATATATATATATAAAAAAGATCATGCTCCTAAACAAATAAAAACTGTTGTATAACATTTGTTAGATATTTACTGTTATTTACTTTGGGCTCCCTTTTTTCCTTGCTCAGTGCCACAGATTGTCCCAATATTGTGTTTGATTTTTTCTGATCTTTTCTGATTTTCCGCGGTCTATCCTAATTCCATTTTATATTTAACTCTGCCTAGACCGGTTTTACGTGGTGTGCCTTTAGTTGAATATTTCTAGTCCTTGAGCAACCATTGATACATCTTGACCCAAAAGTCGGTTTCCCAAGCCAGGATCTATGTGTGTTTTCTTGGAACAGGTATTGTGCCTTAAATAATGATCATCCATATGGATTGATGCTTTTTGATATTGGATTTGATATATTTTCTGACTTTCCTTATGTTTATTGTATGTTTGCGATGTGGCTTTAGATGTTATAATTTTTTATTTAAAAAATTTTTTTTTTTTCTTTTTTCTTCTTGTTTATTTTCTATGATATAATATTGAAATAGAGCGAACAAAGGGGCGCTGAAGAAGCCTGGGATGCAGGCGAAACTAGTCCGCCCAGAGCCTTTATGGATTAAACACACTGCAATATGATCGAATTGTTGTTTTACTTATATTTGTATGTTACTTGTATATTTATATTGTCTGTACATGTTGTTCTCATATGTGTCACCATGAATATTGTTGTTGTGTCCACTCCTATGTATTGTGGATTTTGATGTCTTAAATTTCTACTTAGTATATATAAATAAATTAGAATGGTATATTACATTTCACTGTATTTAAGTCTTTTTTAGTGGCGTGGTGTAGTTAACCGGAGCTCTGTCGCTGTTTCTTTTTTGGGGGGTACCCAATAACCCCCGTTTATTGTTGCTCAAAAGGAGGACCCTGTAGAGCAGACAACACCAAGTTTAAGTCCCAAACCGGTAGCAGAGGCTTACGCGGCGGACGCACATGAGTAACTCCCTGGAAGAAGGTATTAACAAGCCTGTGACTGGCAAAGGATCTTTAGAAAAAAGTTACCAGAGCCGAAACCTGTCCTTTGAGAGTACCAAGTTGAAGGCACGAATCCAGACCATGCTGTAAAAACTCTAGAATCCTGGGAATGGAAAATTCCAGACAAAAAAAAGAGACTTGGACTCGCACCAAGCAATGTAAGCATGCCAGACCCTGTAGTAGATTAAAGACGAGGATTTCTTCCGAGCCTAAATCAAGGTATCGACAACAGAGGCCGGCAAACCCTTGCCCATCAAAATGGAGGTTTCAGCAGCCAAGCCGTTAAAACCAGCGTTTGTAAATTGGGATGGCGCAGCTGTCCCTGCGTGAGCAGCTCTGGATCGTCGGGCAGGCCGAACCGCTCTACTGCCATCTGTACGACGTCCGCGAACCAAACCCTCCTCGGCCGGCGGGGGGCCACCAGAATGGCCGGTACCCCCTCCTGGTCTACCTTGCGCAGCACCCGACCCAGCAGAGGAAAGGGAGGAAATACATAGAGAAGCCGGAACTCTGTCCAGGGAATTGCTAGCGCATCCGTGGCGAAGGCCAGAGGGTCCCTTGACAGGGAGAAATCTTGGAAGCTTGTGAATGTGACGGGACGCAAACAGGTCCACGTCCGGCTGACCCCAGCGGCGACACAGGGCGTGAAAGATCTTGTTGCTGAGGGACCATTCCCCCAGGCAAGACATCCCCCTGCTCAGGGAGTCCGCCTCCTGATTCTCCACCCCTGGGATGTAAACTGCCAAGAGGCAGAAAACGGTCTCCTCCACCCAAGACAAAATCAGGGACACTTCCTTGAGGGCACGCTTGCTCCGAGTCCCTCCATGATGATTGATGTAGACAACCACCGTCTGATTGTCCAAGCGGACCTGTAAAGCACCATCCCGAAGGTGGGGAGTCAACTGGGAGAGAACCAACCTGATCGCCCGCAGCTCTAGAATATTGATGGGCGCGTGGGCCTCCTGGGGACCCCACTGACCCTGGAACTTCAGAAACTGTCAAACTCCCCCCCAGCTGGTCAGACTGGCATCCGTAGTGACAATCTCCCAGCGCGGAGGCAGAAAGGACCTGCCCACTAGAAGATTCCTTGAGTCCAGCCACCAGGAGAGGGACTGCCTGACCGGAGGGGACAGAACAAACTCCTGATCCAGGGACTCCTGATTTCGGTCCCAAACCGACAAGAGGAATAACTGAATGGGTCTCATGTGAAACTGAGCAAAGGCAACCGCCTCGAAGCTGGACACCATGAGACCCACCAACTGCATCCCCTGACGGATGGAGGGGTGAGGGCACGCCAGCAGAGACCGCGCCTGCTTCTGAAGGCCCTCCACTTTCTGCTGAGGGAGAAAAACCTTGACCTGAGAAGTATCCAGCGTCATGCCCAGGAAGGACCTCACCAAAGACGGAGATAGTGAAAACTTGGGATAATTGATCACCCAGCCGAAGGACTCGAGAGTGGACGTCACCACCTGAGTATCCCTCTCGGCCTGATGAAGAGACTGAGCAGCAATCAGAATGTCTTCCAGGTAAGGAAGGATGCGAATGCCCTGGTTCCTCAGGAGAGCCATGACGCCAGCCAGCACCTTGGTGAAAACCCGAGGAGCCGAGGGGATACCGAACCGCAAGGCCACAAACTGGTAGTGTTGATCCCCCAGAGCGAACCTCAGGAACCTCTGGTGACCTGGGAAGATCAGCACGTGAAGGTAGGCATCCTTGATGTCCACCGTGGTCATGAAGTCGTCCGGCCGAAGGGAACTCATGGCCGAACGCAATGTCTCCATGCGAAAGTGCTTGAACCTGACAAACTTGTTGAGGCCCTTTAAGTCCAGGATAGGCGTCAGGGAACCATCCTTCTTGGGCACCGTGAACAGGTTGGAGTAGTACCCCCGACCCTGTCCTGAAGAGGTACCTGACAAATTACTCCGGACGCCAGAAGACGTTGAACGGCCAGACGCAATCCCTGAGCCGACACAGGGTTTAGAGATATCCGGGATCGGAGAAATCTTGGGGGCGGCCAGGCTGCAAACTCTATCTTGTATCCGGAGGACACCACCTCCTGAATCCACCGATCTGAGACGCGAAGCCTCCAGACGTGAGCAAAAAGCCGAAGCCGTCCCCCCACCCGGTCGGGTGAGGGCGCCTCCTCATGCCTAAGGGGCCTTGGGAGGGGGTTTGGACTTGGTTACCCAGGAGAGACCAGGGCGACCGTGGGATTTGCCTCGGCCCCAAGAGTCTCTGCAACTACCTGAGAAAGGGGGGCCACGACCTCCCCTTGAAGGACGAAAGAGAGGATCCTCGAAAGGGCCGAGCCGGCTTTCTACGCTGGGGGAGCCTACCATCCTTGGTCAGAACATCCAGACGCTCACCAAAAAGACGGAGTCCCGTGAAAGGAAGCCCAGTGAGAGACTTCTTAGCGACGCATAGCGACCAACAGGGCCGAGGCCCTATAGCCAAGCCGGACGGCATCGTCCATGGCAGTCAGCACAAATGCAATAAAGTGAGAGCAAAGCAAAAAGGTCCTTATAATCCTCCCTTTTCTTCCCAGACCGGGCAGCCTTAGCAAGGCACCCAACCTTCTTATTAATGGCAATGGCCACGGCGCAGACTGGGCGCAAATTGGCCCCTACAAAGGTGAAGGCACGACAAGCCAGCTGATCCATACGCCGGTCCGCACTATCACACAGCGTGGTAGTGTCGGGGGACGGAAAGACCAAAGTGTTAGCCAGCCCCAGAACCGGAGCGTCCACCTCAGGAGGACACGACCAGCGTTTAACCAAATCAGCCGAGAAGGCATACCTTCTATCTAACCCCTTGGGCACCGAGGGTAACCTATTAGGGCGTTCTCACTCCTTAAGAACCATATTTGAGAAATGGCCCTGCTCCGGGAACTCCAAGCGTTGCTTGTCAGGGCGGAAGAGCTTGCTCTGCTTCTTCTTCGCCGCCTTAGGGGGGGGCAATGTGTAATGTATCAAAAACCGCCGACAAGAGCCTAGCGGTATCATCCGGGAGCCAGCTATCCCCATCAGAGGAGGACCCTAGGTCACTATTGTAGCCACCCTGGTGATCCCGAGTAGTCTGAGTCACGAAAAAGCTCCCCCTCCTCCAGGGAGTCACAGCTGCCATTACACATCAAGGCCCTCAACCTCCTCGGCAAGTAAGAACAACGCGGCGTCAAGGTGCCGCTTCTTGTTAGATGCCTTGCCCGACGCCGGTCGGGCCAACTGCAGCTCAATGCTGGCCACACGCAGCGCCAGATCTGATTGCGACCCCCTGCTTGTATCCCCCTCGCTGGGAGCCAAGCGCAGGCACGGAGAAGTAGGGGATGCTGTAGGGAGTGCAGGACTGGCAAGAGAAGCGCCCAGCCTGATCCACAATAATACTTTGGGCGCACGGCACACAAACCGCGCCACCACCACTCAAAGGGGATGCCCCACACATGACACACAGCCGAGGCTGCCCCGAGGGGCCCCCAAGCTCGCTATCCCCAGACGCCTCCATATGGTGATTATCAAAAAAGGGCACAGTATGCCCACCTGGAATAATGGCTAAATCAGAGCCCACCCGGGATGCCCCACCGCGCAGGGAAAAGTGGCGGGGGGGGGGGGCGGGGGGGGGGAGTATTGGACCGGGAGAAACCACAATGCTGTTATCACGTCTGCAAGACATAAGCAAGACAATCATGAGCACCCCACAGAACATGCACCGAAATACAACCCCTGATCCCCTGGTCTGATCAACTCACTGATGATGATTCAATGATTGAAATGAAACAGGCAGTGCTGTACACTTGGAAAAAAAAAAAAAAACTCTGTGATAAATTCTTGATGAAGTCTGCTTTTGGGCTCGAATAATTGTTCAGATGACTCTGGCAGATAAGCCTCTCTGCCAGGATAGAGGTTTCAAAAGCCAGGCCGTCAAAGCCAGAACTTGTAAATTGGGGTGCCGCAGAGGCCCTGGGTGAGGAGATCTGGATCATGGGGCAGCCACCAGTGGTCGCCTTCATACATCCTTACTATGTCTAAAAAAACTATTTATCCTTGGCCAACAGGGCACTACCAGGTTGGCTGGGATCCCCTCACGAGCTACTTTCTTTAGTACTCTACTCAGGAGTGGAAATGGAGGGAATGCATAGAAAAGCCTGAATGTTGACCAAGGAAGGGTCAAGGCATCTACTGCTACAGCAAGAGGGTCCTTGAACCAGGGAAACAAACCTCAAAACAAACTTTCCGATTGTGGCGGGACACGAAGAGGTTTATGTCTGGGAGCCCCCAGTGGATACAATGGGGTCAAAAGATCCCCCCCCCCCCCCCCCCCCCCCCGACTGAGGGACCATTCTCCCTGATCCAAGGTTGCCCTGCTTAGATGACCGGTGACCGGGTGGCATGTTGTCTACTTCTGGTATGTGGATCGTCTAGATGCATGCCAAATTATTCTCGGGACAAAGCTAGATCCGGCTCACCTCTGAGAGCTCACCTGCTTCTAGTGCCCCCTGGTGGTTGACGGCCACCGCCGTCATGCTGTCCGCTTTAACCCTGACAGGATGACCCCTAAGATTGGAGGTCCAATGTGCGAGTGACAGCAGAATGGCTCTCTGCACCAGAATGTTTATAGGAATTCTGATCTGCATGCAAAGGGGTGATCCGGGGTCTCTGTGGTTCGATCCCAAATCGACAGCAATTCCGACTGCAGGGGGTCTTGTGTGGGACTGTGCAATTGGCACTGCATCAAAGCAAGAAACCATCAAGGCCAACAGACGCATTCCTTTGCGGATCATCGGGTGAGGGCCAGTCCAAGAGGGTCGATATCCTGTCCTGAAGCGAGAGTCTCTTCTGCTCCGGGAGAAAGATCTTGGCCTAACGGTGTCTAAAGTCATTCCCAGAATGGAGATAACACCTGCGAGAATAATATGGGACTTTGGATAGTTGACTGTCCAGCCAAAGTCTTCTAGAGTCGATGAGAGCTACAGAAACCATCTTAAGGCCCCCTGAAAAGATGGGGCTCTGATCAGAATATTGTCTAAGTATGGGGTTATTTGTATCCCCTGGTGCCTTAAAACAGCCAGGAGGCCTGACAGAACCTTAGTAAAAACATGGAGCAGAGTACAGGCTAAAAGGCAGAGACACATTTAGGCCATCTATGGCCCGGGAAGATAGGGATATGCAGGTAGGTGTCCTTTATGTACACTGTGGCCATATAATCCTCCAGCTCAAGTGCATTTGTGGATTTTAATGACTCCATGTAAAATCTGCGAAGTCGGTTGAAACTCTTGAGGTCCTTGAGGTCCTGAATTGGGCACAATGAGCTGTCTTGGGGATTCCGAACAAATTTGAGTAAAAACCGTAACCTCTATCTGGAAGGGGTACAGTACAGATTACTCCGAGCTGTAATAGATGAGCTACAGCAGATCTCAATGCTTCTGCTTTTTCCGGATTCCGGGACACCCTTGGACAAAAAAACCTCAGAAGAAGTCTGACCCCCAACTCGATCTTGTAACCTGAAGAAATTATTTTTGCATGCATTCGCTATATGGAGCCTCCAAAAGGAGACCAAAATGCAGAAGCTGTCCGGCCCCCAACCCAAGAGGGTGAGTGCGTTCCTTCATATCTGGGAGAGCTTAGAATGGGGTTTAGCTTTGTTTCACCAGAAGCATCTAGCCTCGTTCTGGGTTTTAGGTTTATTCCAGAACTCCTTGCGGTGTCTAGAGGAAAAGGAACCTCTGCCGCCACGAAATGGCCGAGTATTGGAAGACCTATGAAAAGGAGGATTAGACCTCCTCCTTTGCAGAAATCTAGTAGACTTGCCCCCTGTGGCTCTCTTCACAATATCCAAACGTTCCCCAAAAAGATAACCTCCTGTAAAAGGAAGTCCCACCAGAGTAATCTTGGAAGTTGAGTTGGCCGACCATTGCTTAAAGCATAGAGAATGCCTTTGAGCCACAGGACTAATCCCTAGCCATTTAGTCTAACAATATCATCCATACATTCAGAACAGATGGGGCTGTACTCTTCCAGAGGCCTCTGCAGGCACAGTAATTGGACTACCAGTGATTACTCTGAGATACTAAGGGTGGACTACAAACCAATATCCCTTATCACAAAATCTAAAAGCAAGAAATAGAAAATATACACATAAATAAAAAGATTATAACAGATTCCATAGAGAAGGGCAGTGCAAGTGCAGCAGCGGGAGAGCCCCGGCCTGACAGCGAACTTACCGAGGAGGCTGGAGGAGTTGCAGGCATATACACTGTGGCCATATAATCCTTCAGCTGAAGGAGTTGCAGGCAGGTGCAGATGGAGAAGCAACGGCAAGGAGTGGCCAACGAGGTGCTGCCAGCAGCCCGAGACGCCAGGAAGAGCAGGTAAAAACCCGAAGAGCTGCGGGCGGAGTGCCGATGCAGGCAGAGGCCCGAGGAGGAGCGACCAGAGGCCCGTGGTCCGGTCAACAGCGGCAGCAGATCCCACTGCCAGAAGTCAGATGCCCTTAAGTTTACAATTCACCACTTCTCAACCCTTCAAATGTGCCCTCAAAACCCCTCCTAATCTATCAAGTTCACAACCCTGCCACCTTGCTTAGTACATAGTATTTATGGCCATCCTTTCATCTCCACCCCCCCCTTAACTGTGTGAATATAACCTTTTTACAGAAAAGGTCAATCAAGAGCATTATTGCCACTACAGATGGAAAAATGTGGCCGGTTCCTTATTGCACCACCAGTATACTATATATGGCTTATTCTAGTCAGCTGTTATATAGACCCTCAGCATACATTTACAGTTAAAGTGGACCAACACCCAGGATTTTCACTATCCTGGGTGTTGGTCCACTTCAGCGGGGCATCCGACATCAGGATGCCCGCTGTGTGAAACCCCCCCAAAAAACGTACCTTTTCGGCGACGGACAAGCCGCCGCCTCCTGGGCGTCCCTCTTACAGTGCCCGCGCCGGCCGTTTGTGAATGGCCGGCGCGGGCACTGCTAGAGGGGCGCGCAGGAGGCGGCTGATCCGTCACCGATAAGGTAAGGTTTTTTGGGGCTTTTGGGGGGGGGTTTCACCCCGCGAGACATCCCGATCCCGGATGCCCCGCAGTGAGGGAGGTGATCGGCCCGGGAATCTTATAGATTCCCGGTCCGATCACCCCTGGGTGTTGGTCCACTTTAAATCATTTCTGATGTGGTGTCTGGATTACCATTTTTTAACTGTCATACGTGGTCCCAATCCCTGTTATTCAGTGTGCAATGTAGGTCTGCTTCCCACTTTTCTACAGGTCATCTGACAGGTCTGCCAAACCTGTAAACATTTACAATTTACAAGTACTGGAAGCACCCATGCAAAATATATATACCAACTGGTAAACAACCCTCTAATAGACAGAGCCTATGTAAAGGTGAAGATGCAGAAATAGTTTTTTCACTTGCCATGTATAGTGCTTGGTAGATTCCGTGCTCAGAGCATCATGGGGCTCCTGCTAGGCGCTGAAGCACAGCCGCACAGATCTGAAGTTAGTTTATTGAAGTACAACCAAGTATGCTTTCTTAAATTGTTATAAAATCCGACACATTTCTACTATACCTTGAACTCAGGATAATTCTGCTCCAACCCCTTTACAAAAAATGTGCATAAACGGTCATTACCAAAAGTGGTAAGAATGATTTTGTTTCTGTACGTGTGTTTTTTTGTTCTGGACAAGAGGACCTAATTTTTATAACTCCACACCAGACACAATTTTATGGTGATTTTCAGACACTTCCAGTACAGCTTTACTCACCTGTTTCTTTGGGGCTTTTCACCACACTTGGCTCAACCTCTTGAGATTTAGGTCGGCTTAGAATCTGCTCTAGATCCATTTTCGTTTTACTAAATGGGTCAAATTCTGTCTTTGGTCGAGGTGACTCCCCATTTGGTCTAAAATACAGTGAGAACAGCAAGTTAGTGCACTGCAATAAACAGAAAAGCACAGTGCAACAGATCATATCTTAAAAATTCATGATGCATGAATGTAATCTAAAAAGGATCCCCGGGACGGCAGCTAGCTTGCCCCCGAGAGCATCATATAACAGGAAACCCCTCTATGTAAAACCCAGGGGTTACCCGCCCGGCTGCGATCGCCGGCTTCCTTGTAGCTGTGCACGCGCCAGGGATGCAGCCAGTGGCAGAACCTCATCACACCTTTCTCCAAAGTGCCACAGGATGTGGCTTCGGCAGGGGGAAACCCCTGGTTTAATTTGAAAACCGTGCTACCGCTGAGCCAACAGCCACACCTGAGGTACTGAGGTGGGGAGGGTTTTGCTCCGTTTTAAAGCAGTAGTCCAGCCTCTGCTCCTGGTGCTCAAGGACCAAGGGATTTCATCTCACCCATGCACGGGTCCCGCCATAGCAGGTAATGTCGGGAGCACTATGTCCTGGGACTTGTTAAGCGACTTAGCAATCTTTGCCAAAAATAAAGGATCGGGTATGGCCTTATCTGGAAGAATTGTGCAGTAGGGCTCCTTCATCAATAGAGCTTGCAGCACACTTGGCTGATGTGATAGCCAGCCAAAAACAATTTCAAACACAACCACTTTTTTGATCTTCCTCCAATGGTTAAAATGGAGGTTCCAGTAACCCTTTCAACATGATGGTTAAGTTCCACGTCGGGAAAACCCATAAAAGGCCAGCAGGTTTTAAAGAACTGATTAATAAGTTGATTCTGTCTCAACTGGTAGTCTAGAAAAATGGATAATGCTGAAGTCTTTAGCGTACTTACTGCTAGCCCCTTCTCAAACCCTTCGTGTAGAAATTCGAGGACTGCGGGTAAATAATTTTCCTTCAGTTTGTTGGTCATAAATAAAAATATTTCCAAACCTTTGCATAGATGCATTGGTGGTCAGTTTAAGGCTCTCCAGGAAAGTTCTAATCACTCTGCCTGAACAGCCCTTCTCTAAAATGGCCCCTTCATGACCCCTGCTTTCAGTTGAAGCTTTGCTGGCCTCTTAATGCAGAAAGGAACCCTGATGAAACAAATTCAGAATATTTGGTAGGTGCCATGGTCCCTTCTTCACTATTCTTTACAGTTCTGAAAACCAGGATCTACTTGGCCAAAATGTAGCTATGAAGATAACACTGACCTCTTCTCACGCAATCTTCCAGATCACTTGCAGCAGTAATGTGAAAAGAGGGAAGGCATAAGTTAGGTGAAAGTTCCAGGGATGAACCAGGGCATCCAATGCTAGGGCACCATCTTCCCTCATCAGTGAGTAAAAAATCTTGTATTTTGAATTGTTTTCACTGGAAAAGACGTCTGTCTGGGGTAAACCCCAAAGGGTTACAATCTGGAGGAAAACTTCCTGGTTTAGACACCACTCGGTCTGTTGTACTCTGACCAGACTTAGAAAATCTGCAACAGTGTTCCGGGTAACCTTTAAATGAACAGCCCATATTGACAGGACCTGTTTCTGTGGCTGAAACGGAATGGGATTTGAGAGATTTATTAGGGACCCTGGTTCCGCCCTGATGATTTAGGAATGCTACTGTGGAAGCACTGTTGGGTCGCATCTGGACATCTCTGCCTGAGATTACTGAAAAATTATTCAATGCCAGCTTGATCTTCTTGCTAAGTATGGCAGCCATTTTCCCTCGACATTCAAATTGTCCAGATGGGTTCCCCAAATTAGCAATTTATCTGACATATTCAGCAAGAGTAAATCGCTCTAATTCCCTCATGTCTGAGGTGCGACGTAGTCCTGCCAATATCTTTGTAAAGATTCATGGGGCGGACGATAGGCCAAATGGTAAAGCCCTGTACTGGTAGTGATAAAGCCCCTGGTCTGTTTGCATGGTAAATCTCAGAGATTTGCAATGTAAAGACAGAATTATAATTTGCAGGTAAGCATCCTGCAGGTCTAAATTGATCATAAGAGCCTGCTCTATGAGGATCCATGTTCCTTACTGAATAAATAGATTCCATTCTGAACTTTTTGTATCTGATGAGATGATTTCATCTTTTCAGATTCAGAATCAACTTTCCGATGGCTTTTTGACGAGGAAAATGTGAGAATAGTACTTGTAATACTAGCGGAAAGGCTTCCCTCTTTCTGGTCCCTTGGTAATTTGTCACTAGAAAGAAATACTGGCTAGTCTTTGTCAGGACTGAGACTTCTACGGGTCCTCTACAGGATTGCAGAGCAGACTACCCTTTCTCTGCGGCCTTGTCTGTTTCCATCTTTTATTCTGCTCATCTTATGGATGTTTTGCCCTTAGTATTAGTACGGTTTTGAAACTTCCTTTTCTTATTTGGAAAGGTCTTACCTGCTTCATTAGAACGAGTCATAATTGTATCTAAGTCTTCTCTGAAAAGGAGATTATCATGAAATGGAATGCCACACAACTTAGCTTTAGAAACCAAGGCTCTTGACCATGTTTTAGGCCAAAGTGCCCTTCTGGCGCAGGCTAATGGTTTTCTGATGGTCTCCTCTGAGGCATTAGTTAGAAAGAAACTGCAATGGGGGGGGGGGGGGGGGGGGGGAGGTACATTAGGTACTGTACTGGATAAAATATGGAAAAAAACTAATATGTGAAATAAAATTTGTGTTTTATTTTTATATACATGACTGTACGCCTATCTATATACACCAGCCTCCAATCCAAAAAGTTCTCCATAGTATAGGTATAGTACCTAGTGTACCTTCCCAAAGACTCCCAACAGGTATTATTCAAGGGGCACTGAGCTATTGTAACAGTTCCCCGCCCCCCAAATATAGAAAGAAACTGCTCTGAAGAGAGTAGGTAAGGTCTCCTCAGAAGTTTCAATATCCAAATAACCCTTCAGGTTGTTGAACCATGTTTCCATACTTCTGATGACACCATCAACTGCCAGGGCAGGTCTGAATGTGAAGGATGCAGAATCCCAAGCTCTGTCTGGGATACCTTCTGTCCTGCGATTCATTGGATCAGGCATTGCCCCTATATCCTGGAAACTTAAGTCTGCCAGCTCTGGATATCTGAAGCGGTGCATCTAATTTTGGACATTTAGTCCAAGGCTCCATGTCCTGTTCCTGAAAGGGTGATTTTGGTTTGGTTGAGCCTGGTATAAAAAAATGAGTCGCCACTGCGCTGCTGCCTCCTTTCTCCATCCGGAATCCCTTCTAGTCTGGCTATATTTCTGGGTCGCCCCACATGTAGAGACCGCGTCAGGAAGTGACGTCCAAGCACAGAGACAGCAGAAGTCTTCTTCCCCCCTTCCTCGTCCCTGGGGCGAAGAAAAGGAAAAATACTGAGGCTGACGACGTCTACCAGAGGCTCCGGTAAGCCAGCCCAGGGTCCCCCAGGCAAATGCAGTAGCACCCGTTGCGGCTACCAGCCGGGATTTAAAGGGGACAGTGCACAAGCTGTGTACTGTCTGACTATGGGGGAATGCCCTGGCCGCACCCGAAGATAAGTGGTCCAGGGCTCAGAGGGCTTCTCCACTGGCTCTTGAAGCTGAAAAAAACTAAAATAAAAAAAAAAAAATCTGTCCAGTAGTTTCCTTAGATGGGAAACCCAAAGAACTGAGGTAGAGAGGAAGGAGAGGGGTGGGGTTTAAACCTCTGTTCAGTTTGCGTTTCCTCCCAGGGAGTGGGACTGCTCTCTCCACGGGTCGTCCTGAAGGACAAAGGGAGATAAATCTATAAAAGCATGGAAGCCTTTTCAGTAGTACAGATCTATGAAGAGAGAGTTGTATAAGCAACTCTAGAGCTCGCCAGCTGCACCTCTTGTCAACAGAAGATACATAAAAAGACACTACTCGTGAAAACACAGTGACACAGTGATAAGCAGGACTTTGGAGCCTTTCAGTGTTCCTGGACTTAGCAATGCTAATGTTAGTAATGCTAATGTTGAGACTGGGCTGGTAAATGTGGAGAACACTACAAGCATAGCAAGAACCTAGTGGTGCACAAATTTAAGTTCAAGTTAACAGCAGAGATTGAAAATAGCACTCCACTCTGGGGTATCTTTATGTTCTACTCCATGCTCTACTACTACAGTCAGTGTTCTGTGGATACAACACTATAATAAATACAATAAACTATAAGTCATAGTCAACATAATCACTGATATTGTAAAATAGACCCGATTATGCAGTTCTAGGTTTTCCTTTTCTAAAAATGAGGTACCCGAGCCTCTAAAATCTTACCTCAAAGTTTTCAATTAAGTCTACATTATTTCCTGAGCAGTGGGCGCGTCTGTTCGTCTGGAAATTCATTCTCGGCCATTTTTCATATGCATAGGTGCAGTCTGCAAGACCCTGACATGCATGGACAGGGGGAGCCGATGACTCCCTCAATTAGCAAATTGAGATGGATAGAGCCATGGGCCAGTATTGGAATGCTGGAGGCCTCCAATAAGAAAAAAAAAAGTTGGGGGGGGGGGGGGGGGGGGGAGGAGGAATTCGTGTTATTTTCTCTTCCTGATGGTGCCATGTCATAGCACACAAAGGTTCTGATGTAGCTTAAGGCAAGCTGCATAAGAATTATTTTATACCCTAAGGCTGGCCAATGCCCAATTTAAATCTTACAGGTCTTACCCTTCACATCACCCCAACCTGCAGCTAAAGTAGAAAATGTATCTAAAAGCAATCAGTTCACCTTCTGAACCCCTTTAAAGCTACAAGCCTCACTGAGAAGGTACATGGAACAAAATGAAAAGCATTCAAAAAAAGTAATATTTACAGAAGAAATTAAGTAAAAAAACAGAGCATTTGTATGTAGTGAATATGCAGATTTAAAGTGGATGACCAGTCTCTTTATGACCCGCCTCTCCACCACCCTGCCTCCTAGTAGCCATCTCTGAGAGGTTCGGTGAGAAGGAGCACAAACTGGGGGGAAGGAAGCCTGGCAAAGTTGTATATAAAGTGGCTGGACCGGTTTAACAACATTTTTTATTAGTGAAAAAAAAATTCCAAAAAAAAATACAATTCTGTGATTACTCACATGTAGAATTGGTATTATACGTATACAGCGCATCCTGCTCCAAAGATAATTCCTTACGTTTGGGTTATACATCCAGAAGATGGCGCTGGACTGCACAGACAGCAAAAAAGTGGCTCCTCTCGGCCCCTTATATACCAGGGACCTCCCACAAATTCCCCAGTATTGAAAAGCAGTTAGCAAGAAACCGGGAGAATTAAACCCATAATCAACAATTTTAACCATGAAACATGATAATCACAAAGAATAATGATAACAAGGGTGGGGTGGAGCAAGACGTGCTGTATACGTATAATACCAATTCTACAGGTGAGTAATCACAGAATTGTATTATTGTAAGTATACAGCACGTCCTGCTCCAAAGATAATTCCTTACGTTTGGGACATCCAATAGTGTCCGTAAGGTAGGGTGGGATTCGCAAAAAGCAACAACGGGCAGTTTAAACCACTGCCGCCTGCAGAACCTTGCGGCCAAAGGCAGCATCAGCTGAAGCCCGAACATCAACCTTGTAAAACTTAGAAAAGGTATGAACAGAAGACCAAGTAGCAGCCTTGCAAACTTGTTCAACAGAAGCCTGGAGCTGGAAAGCCCAAGAGGCACCAATAGCAGGAGTTGAATGAACAGTAAGGCAGAAGGGAGGATTCTTCCCCTTAGCAGAATAGGCCTGAATCACAGCCTGACGGATCCACTTGCTGATAGTAGACTTAGCTGGAGCCAGGCCCTTCTTAGGAACAGAAGGGACCACAAAAAGAGCATCAGTCTTCCTGAAGGGTGCCGTAGCCACCAAATAGAACTTCAGATTCCTGACCACATCCAAAGAATGTAAAACCCTCTCCTTAGGGTTACTAGGATTGGGACACAAAAGGCAGAACAATGTCCTGATTGAGATGAAAGGCAGAAACAACTTTAGGCAGAAAAATACCATGTCACACACCCCGATTCCACTATTCATGACATATGGGTTATGGTCCAGTAGAGGGCGAACTTCTGCAGAGATGAAAGCAAAAAAGAAGCACCTCCCGGTCCATAAATACCAGGGACCTCTCACACATTCCCCAGTATATGACAGCAGTAAGGGGACCAGGAAGAGCTAATAAAACATTCTTAACCATAAAAAGGTTCCAGAATACAAAAAGGGCGGGATGAAGCGGGGTGTGTGACATACTTATAATACCCATTTTAAAGGTGAGTAATCACAAAATGGTTTTATTCCAAGTATGTCACACACCCCGCTTCCACTATTCATGACATATGGGACATCCAATAGCAGTGTCCATCATGGGTGGGGATCCCAATATGGAAAAAATGCCCAAATTTTAAACCACTGCAGCTTGCAGAACCTTGCGACCAAAAATAGCATCAGCTGAGGCCCGCACATCAACCTTATAAAACTTGGAAAAAGTATGAACGGAAGACCAAGTAGCAGCCTTACAAACTTGTTCAACAGAAGCCTGGTGCTGAAAGGTCCAGGATGCCCCAACAGCACGAGTAGAATGAGCAGTGATCTTAAAAGGAAGAACCCTCCCCGCGTATCCATTTACTAATGGTAGATTTGGCGGGCGCCAAACCTTTTCTGGGCCCAGAAGGCACCACGAACAAGGTGTCCGTCTTACGAAAAGGAGAAGTAGCAACCAAAAAGTACTTCACACAACGAACCACATCCAAAGAGTGCAAAACCCTCTCCTTGTCATTGCTAGGCCTAGGACACAAGGAACGGAGAACTACATCCTGATTAAGATGGAAGGCAGAAACCACCTTAGGAAGGAAATCTGGTTTAAAGCGAAAAACCACCTTATCCTGGTGTCTCTCAAAATCAGGGGCCTGAATAGACAGAGCCGCCAACTCAGAGACACGCCGAACAGAGGTAATAGCCACCAAAAAGGCAACCTTTTGAGTGAGCACAGAAAGAGCCACATCCTGCATCGGTTCAAAGGGAGGCCCCTGGAGGGCCGACAAAACCAAATTTAAGTCCCAAATGGGAACCAAAGGCTTCCTAGGGCGCCAAACATGAGTGACCCCTTGGAAAAAAGTCTTGACCAGAGGATGCAAAGTATAAGACCTTTGAAAAAAGACAGTCAGGGCAGAAACCTGACCCTTCAAAGTACTGAGCTGGAACCCCAGATCCAGACCGTGTTGTAGAAACTCCAAAATCCTAGGAATCGAAAACACCCTGCAAGGTAAGGCCCTAGCCTCACACCAGTCAATATAGGACCGCCAAGTCCTATAGTAAATGGTAGAGGAAGACCTCTTCCGAGCTCTAATCAAGGTTTGAATAACCACCTCAGACAAACCTCTCTCACTCAGGATGAAGGTTTCAGCAGCCACGCCGTCAAGCAAGCGTTTGTAAATTGGGGTAACACAGTTGACCCTGAGAGATCAGATCCGGAGACAGGGGCAGCCTGTACTGATCTACCGCCAATCTTACGACATCTGCGAACCAAACCTGTCTTGGCCACCTTGGGGTCACCAGAATTGCTGGTGCCCCCTCTAGAGCCAGCTTGCGCACTACCTTACCCACCATGGAGAAGGGGGAAAACAGGTACAGAAAACCCAGATCCCTCCAGGCAAGGGACAAGGCATCCACTGCCAGGGCCAGAGGATCCTGAGGCAGAGATACAAAGGTTGGGAGCTTGTGATTGTGCCGAGAGGCAAAGAGATCCAACTCCGGAGTCCCCCACTTGTGACACAGGGACCGAAATACCCTGCGGTTGAGAGACCATTCCCCTCGGCGAGAGAATCCCCTGCTCAGGGAGTCCGCCTCCGTGTTCTCCACTCCCAGAATGTATACTGCCCAGATGCATGGAACATTGCTCTCCTCCCATGTCAGAATCAGAGAGACTTCCCTGAGGGCACTCCTGCTGCGAGTCCCTCCTTGGTGAATGATGTAAGCTACCGCAGTACACTTGTCTGATCGAACCTGAACCGGTAAACCCTGTAGGTGAAGTGTCAGACGCGACAGAACCAAGCGGATAGCCCTGATCTCCAAAACAACCTGAGGACCCCACAACCCCTGGAACGGATGATCCTTCCAGAAACCTCCCCAGCCCGACAGGCTGGCATCCGTGGTAACCGTCTCCCAACGAGGGGACAGGAACGATCTGCCCCTCATCAGATTGCTTGATTCCAGCCACCACTGAAGGGATTGCCGAACCCTGGGAGACATCAGAAAAGACTGATCCAAGGACTGTGGACATCTGTCCCATTTCAGCAATAGATGGAGTTGTAGCGACCTCATGTGGAATTGAGCAAAGGGGACTGCCTCGAAGGAGGCCACCATCAAACCCACCAGAGTCATCCCTAGCCGAATGGAAGGGCGAGGGTTGGTCAGGAGAACACGTATCAGATCCTGAACCCTCTGCACCTTTTGCTGAGGTAGGAACACTCTGGCCTGAATGGTATCCAGAATCATGCCCAGAAAGGAAATCTCCCTTGATGGGGAGAGAGAAGACTTGGGGTGGCTGATCACCCATCCGAACCTCTCCAGCGTCGTCACTCCGCCTGGCAGAGGGAGGAAGCTGAAATGAGTAGGTCGTACAAATACGGCACAATGTGAATGCCCTGGGCTCTGAGCAGGGCCATTATGCCCGCCAGAACCTTGGTAAACACCCTCAGTGCCGAGGTCAGCCCGAATGGGAGGGCCACAAACTATAAATGCTGATCTCCCACCACAAACCTGAGAAATCTCTGATGTGCTGGGAAAATTGGTACATGAAGGTAAGCATCCTTGATGTCTATGGACGTCATGAAATCCCCCTGACGAAGGGAACCGATGGCTGAGCGCAGAGTCTCCATGCGGAACTTCTTGGTTCTGTTGAACCGGTTGAGAAGCTTCAAATCCAGGATGGGTCTTATGGAGCCATCCTTTTTGGGAACCGTGAAGAGGTTGGAATAATAGCCCCGGCCTCTCTCTGAAAGAGGCACCGGACATATGACCGCCATGTCCAGGAGATTATTTACAGCCAACAGGAGTCCCTGTGCCGCCCGAAGATCCGATGGCACCCGAGATCTTAGGAATCTGGGAGGAGGCCGGGACTCGAACTCCAGTTTGTACCCAGACGAGACCACTTCCAATATCCACTTGTCTGTGACCTCCAGACCTGGAAGAAGAGCCGCAGCCGCCCCCCCCACCCGTAAGGGTGAGGGCGCCTCCTCATTGCTGAGCTGGCTTGGGAGCGGGCTTGGCCCTGGAACCCCAGGTAGAGGCTGGACGGGCACGTCCTCTACCTCTGTTCCAGGAATCATCTCTAAAGCCAGAGTAGGCAAGACCTCTTCCCCCTCTGGCACCGCGAAACGAAGGATTAAAGGAGGCTGCCCCCCGAAAGGAGCGACGCAGCTTCTTACGCTGAGGCAGCCTCCCACCCCTCGCCACAGAATCCAATTTGTCTCCAAACAGCCGCGTTACCAAAAAGGGCAAAGCTGTAAGTGACTTCTTGGCCGCAATGTCAGCCGCCCACTCGGCGCATGGCCAGCAACAGGGCCGAAGTTCTACTACACATGGTAATAATGTCGTCCATAGCCAACAAAACAAAATTCATGAACAATTCACACCTCTTAAGGGTTGTGAATTCAACGCTGTCCGTGTTGAGCTGGGACCCATTTAACATGTCCCTGATCTCCGACCTGGTAGCCACAGCCACTAGTGCCGATACACGGACAGGCCGCAAGGCAGAAAAAGGCATGACATGCCATCTGATCAATGCGCTTGTCCTCGCCATCCTTAAGGGTAGTGGCATTAGGAGTATGTACAACGGAGGTGTTTGACAATCCCAAAATGGGCGCGTTAACCTCAGGAGGGGAAGACCAGCGCTTCACCGCGTCCACCGGAAAGGGATACTTCCTATCCCATCCCTGAGGAACACCGTGAAGGCGACTCGGCTTCTCCCATTCTCTAAGAATCATGCTGTCAAAATGATCCTGATTTGGAAACTCCAAGCGGGGCTTAGAGAACCCAAAGAATTCCCCCTTCTTCGAAGGGGCCTCCGCCGGTGGGGAAATATCCAGGACCTCTAACAGATGGGTCAGGACCCTGGGGGTATCAGCAGCATCCCCCGGCGCCTGCCCGGCATCAGAATCAAAGAACTGCAATTCCTCAGTCTCAGATTCCTCAAACAATTCCCCCCTCCTCAAGCGGGGAATAATCAGCCCAATCAGGGGAGTCATAATCATCAAGATGCCTTTTCTTAGCAGTGGCCTTTCTGCCCACTGAGCTAGAAATACATTTCTCAAGGTTGGCCAGCCTGGCACATACATCCGAGTGCGACTCCCCACTAATGACCGTGTCATTTGGGGTACGGATGATGCGGGGTGGGGTAGGTGAGGCAGGCGGCACTGACCCAGACGCCTGGGGTCCCGACTGCCGCGTTATTGCCTGTTGCGCACATGGTATGCAAATAAGTACATTCTCCCCCGTAAGGGATACTCCACCACCCACACATAGCTGGGATTGTCCCAAAGGGAGCCCGAGCCCAGTATCCTGCGGAGCCTCCATATGGTGATTTTAAGGTAGTCGCAATGACCCAAGGGAATTACGCTGGTAAGCAACCCGGGATGCCCCTTAAGTCCCAAGTGGGAGGATTTATAAGTGCCCCAAATTTCTGCTAGGGACCCTAGGACCGGGAGGACCCCCTTTTAAGCAAGGCACAGGGAGTCCTACTGAAAGACACAAAAGAGTGGCCATAAGCACATACACACACACACATATATATATCATATTGTTTATACCATATAAATAAGGGAAAAACGTGACAAGGCACTAGCGCTGTCCCCTGACACAAAGGGGCACATGGGTGAGTAAAGCACATAAAAAAAAGGGGGAGCCCAGAAGGGCACTCACATGTCTTGCAATATGGCTGCCACTGCTCATCATGTCAGATAAAAAGAGGGAGAAAGGAGAAGGGGCAGGCCAGCGCTCCGCGCCTGGCCCCGCCCCCCTACTCTCACAACCAGCAGCGCGGTTCCCAGCCGTGGTGCTGGGCTCCGCAATTGGCTCCAACCGAAGGGGGAGGGCAGGCCGTGGCAATGCGCGTAGCGCCCGGCCCCGCCCCCTTAATACCGCAGCCTGACGGGAAGAAGCTCCCCTCAGGAGAAAGCAAAAAACGGCGATCAGCCAGTATGTAAGGCACCAAGCACACCTACACACACATTCTGAAATAAAAGGAAAAGTCCGCCCACCCCCCCCACCCCCCCACTGGAGGGTTAACAGAGTATGGTACACCAAGTATGGTGTAAGGGATATATATATATATATATATATATATATATATATATATATATATATACACACACAATTAGGGACAGGGCATCCCAAACCGGGATAACCAACCCAAATTCCGCCTACCCCCTTATATGGGGTCTCACGGAGGAGCATGGCTCCCTAAACACCTATTAAGGCGATTCCTATCCTCACCTGGACCTACAGCCAAGGCTGGGAGGCTAATATTGGGCTTAATGTATAAAGGTCCGGGCAGAAATAGGGCAAGGGAGAGAAACAGACATCTTCTGACTTGCTCGCCGTCCTGCAGAGAAGGAACTGGGGAATGTGTAGGAGGTCCCAGGTATTTATGGACTGGGAGGGGCTTCTTTTTTGCTTTCATCTCTGCAGAAGTTCGCCCTCTACTCGACCATAACCCATATGTCATGAATAGTGGAAGCGGGGTGTGTGACATACTTGGAATATCTGGTTTAAAACTAAACACCACCTTGTCCTGGTGTCTCTCAGAAAGTAAGGGAGCTGGATGGAAAGCGCCGCCAACTCAGAAACACGCCTAACAGAAGTGATAGCCACCAAAAACACTACCTTAAAGTGGACCAACACCCACGGGTGATCGGCCCGGGAATGATTCCCGGGCCGATCACCCCCCACCCCGCGGGACATCCGAGATCGGGATGTCCCGCGGGGTGAAACCCCCCCCAAACACCCCAACTCACCTACCTTATCTTCGGCGCGCCCCTGTAGGCGTGCGCGCCTCCGCGCCGGCCGTCTGCGAATGGCCGGCGCGGGGGCGCGCGCGTCAAAAGTGACGCGAGGGAGGGGGCGGCGGCGGCCGCCGCTTAGACGTTCCAGACCTTCTCTTGTACGTCGGCGCTGGGAGCGGGGAGAGGTGAGTTTTTCGGGGGGTTAGGGGGGGTTTCACACAGCGGGGCACCCCGATCGGGGGTGCCCCACCGAAGTGGACCAAGACCCAGGATAGTCAAAATCCTGGGTGTTGGTCCACTTTAAGAGTAAGAATGGACAAAGCAGCGTCTTGCACAGGCTCAAAAGGAGACCCCTGCAAGGCAGATAGGACCGAGTTCAAGTCCCAGACTGGCAACATAGGCTTACGTGGGGGACGCACATGAGTCACCCCATGGAAGAAGGTCTTGACCAGATAATGCTGAGCAAAAGATCTCTGGAAGAAAACAGCTAAAGCAGAAACATGACTTTTCAGAGTGCTGAGTTGAAGCCCCAGATCCAAACCATGTTGAAGAAATTCCAGAATCCTAGGAATAGAGAACACCCGACAGGGAAGAGATTTAGACTCACACCAGTCAATGTAGGTACACCAAACCCTATAGTAGATAGTACTACTATATAGAAGAAGAGGACTTCTTTCTAGCCCTGATCATGGTGTTAACAATAGAGGCAGGCAGCCCCTTTTCCATTAAGATGGAGGTTTCAGCAGCCAGCCGTCAATGCCAGCGTTTGTAAATTGGGGTGGCGTAGCAGATCTGGATCCTTAGGCAGGGCGTACTGATCTACCGCCAGCTGCACGATGTCTGCGAACCACACTTGTCTTGGCCAACAGGGGGCCACCAGAATTGCTGGCACCCCTTCCTGAGCTATTTTGAGCAGAACCCTGCCCAATAGGGGAAACGGGGGAAATACATACAGAAGCTGAAACCCCTTCCAGGGCAGTGTTAGAGCATCCATGGCTAAGGCCAGAGGATCCTGGGACAGAGACAAAGACAGGAAGCTTGTGATTGTGACGGGACGCAAACAGGTCCACATCTGGCTCACCGCAATGGTGACACAGGGAGTGAAACACTCTGTTGCTGAGGGACCATTCCCCCAGGCGAGAAGACCCCCTGCCTCCAGATACTCCACCCCCGGAATGTACACGGCTGAGATGCAGGGAACATTGTCCTCCGCCCAGGACAGGATCAGAGACACTTCCTTGAGGGCCCCCTTGCTCCAGGTCCCTCCCTGATTGATGTAGGCAACCGCCGTCTGGTTGTCCGAGCGTACCTGAACAGTCCGACCCCGAAGGTGTGGGGTCAAGCGGGCTAGAACCAACCTGATCGCCCTCAGTTCCAGAATGTTGTCGGGGTGTGGGCCTCCTGAGGGTCCCTGGAATTTTAGAGAGTTCCAGAAGCCCCCCAACCCGTCAGACTGGCATCCGTGGTCTCCCAGCAAGGGGCCAGAAAAGATCTGCCCGCCAACAGGTTCCTTGAGTCCAGCCACCACGAGAGGGACCGCCTGACTAGGGGGGACAGAGCAAACTCCTGATCCAGGGACACAGGGTCCTTGTCCCATACTGACAGGAGGTGGAGTTGAAGAGGTCTCATGTGAAACTGGGCATAAGGCACCGCCTCGAAGCAAGACACATCAGGCCGACTAGCTGCATGCCCTGCCTGATGGAAGGATGAGGGCAAGACAGAAGGAACTGAGCTTGCATTTGCAGACTGTCCACCTTCTTCTGCTGAGGAAGAAAAATCCTGGCCTGAGCTGTATCCAGATTCATGCCCAGAAATGACGTCACCAAGGAGGGAGACAGGGAAGATTTGGCGTGGTTGATCACCCAGCCGAATGACTCCAGTGTGGCCACTACCCTCTGAGTATCCAGCTCTGCCTGTTGGAAGGACTGAGAAGTGATGAGAATGTCGTCCATATAGGGAAGAATGCGAATGCCCTGAGATCTCAGCAGAGCCATCACTCCCGCCAGCACCTTGGTGAATTCCCTGGGAGCCGAAGTGAGGCCGAAAGGCAATGCCACAAATTGATAGTGCCGATCCTCCAGAGCGAACCTGAGGAATCTCTGATGACCTGGAAAGATTGGAATATGAAGGTAAGCATCCTTGATGTCCACAGAGGTCATGAAGTCCCCTGGGTGTAATGAAGTCACAGCTGAGCGCAGAGTCTCCATGTGAAAGTGCCTGAAATTGCCTGAAGCTTTAAATCCAGGATGGGTCTGACGGACCCATCTCTTTTGGGAACAGTGAAAAGGTTGGAATAATAGCATTCGCCCCTTTCCCTGAAGGGCACCTGGCAGATGACACCCAGCTCCAGAAGGTTTTGCACAGTGAGAATCAGACCCTGAGCTGACAGGGGGTTTTGAGCCCTCCAGGATCTGATGAATTTTGGGGGCGGCCAGGCTGCAAACTATCTTGTAACCGGAGGACACTACCTCCTGAGTCCACCGGTCTGAGACATGACGCCTCCAGACGTGAGCAAAGAGCCGAAGCCGCCCCCCCCCCCCCCCACCCGGATGGGTGAGGGCGCCCCTTCATGCCTGAGGGCTTAGGGGAATACTTTGTCTTGGAACCCCAGGAGGGGCCGGGGCGTCCACATCCTCTACCCCTGCCCCAGAAATCTCCACGGGCCCATGCAAATGAGGCTCCCCTTCCCATTCTGGACCCACGGTAGGGGGGCTAGACTGTCTTTTGCGCTGGGGTAACTTGCCTCCCTTAGCAAACAGGTCCAGGCAGTCCCCAAATAGGCGCAGTTCTTTAAAGGGAAACCCAGTGAGAGCCTTCTTAGCAGCGTTTTCAGCTGCCCACTGGCGCAGCCAAACCGAGCGGCGTATAGCCACCACCCAGGCAGAAGCCCTGCCACAATTCTAATGGTATCATTCAAGGCAGAGAGGACATATGTAACAAATTCCTCACAACGTATAAGAGCTCTATACTCATCACTAGCAGCATCAGGAGCCCCATCTAAAATGTTTTTTGATTTTGATCTTAATAGCCACAGCTGTAATGGCAGAGGCACAAAAGTTTCCACACAGGCAAAGGCATGAGAAGCCAGCTGGTCAATGCGCCGGTCCTCACCGTCCTTCAGCGTAGTAGAGTCAGGGGAACGCATGACAGAAGTGTTAGACAACCCCAAAATTGGTGCATCCACTTCAGGAGGGGATGACCATCGTTTAACCACTTCAGCAGGAAAAGGATACCTCCTATCCCAACTCTTAGGCACCCCAGGGAGCCTGCTAGGATGCTCCCATTCTTTAAGCACGAGGTTATTAAAGTGAGTTTGCTCAGGAAACTCCAAACGTGGCTTAGCAGTGTGAAACAACTCCCCCTGATGCCGAGGCAGGAGGGGAGATAGATACTTCAAATATATGAGCCAGAAGCCTGTCAGTATCATCTGGAGCCCATGGGTCAGAGCCAGAATCAGCATAACCTTTAGGCTGCTCATCAGATGATTCTGAAAACAATTCCCCCTCTTCCAGGGGCGTATAACCAGCCAGGTCAAAAAATTCCTCAGCCTCCATAGGAAATATGTTAACACCAGGCGCCAAATCCCGCCTCTTAGAAGAGGCCTTACGTGGCGTAGAGCCAGCAATCAGCTTCTCAATGCTAGCCACTCTAGTAGACAAATCAGGTTGAGACTCCCCACTGGTATTCACATCACTGGGAGTCAGATGCAAACATGGGGGGGTAGGTGAGCCCATGGGCGCAGGCCCAGTCACAGGTAACCCCGATATCAGTGCAAGCGCCTGCCAGGTGCAGGGTGCACAGACCCCGACATAGTCACTCAGAGGGGCCGCCCCACACGCAGTACACAGGCGGGCTTGTCCCGAAGGAACCCCAAGTACATTATCCTGTGAAGCCTCCATATGGTGATTATTGTGGCCCAACAGGCCGATCGGGATTGACGCTTAATAAGCTACCCGGGATGCCCCAATGACCGGCTAGGAAAGTGGGAGGAAATAGCACAATAGGCCTCAATAAAGTTTTGAACTAAATAGAAGGGATAGGACTGGGAGAAACCACCATTAAGTTTGACCCGCCTGCAAGACATATATAGAAAGACCCCGTAAGCGGCATGCATACAAAATATCAAAAGATAAATCAGCCCGCATGGGCAACTCACGGACCGCGGTATGTAGACGCCAGCCACGCAACAGAATGAAGCTAAATGGCGCCGAGTATACCTCGAGCGGCGGGCAGCGGATGCAGAACGCGCCATCCGCAGGGCCCGCCCCCCCGAACAGCGCGAAGCCACCCACGTGACCTACCTAACCAATGATGGCGCAGCAGCGCCTGAGGTAATGTTGCAGCCGCCCGCGGAACGCCGGCATTTTTAAAAGCAAACCGTGCGGTGACAGAAAAGCGAGCAACCAAGCATACCATACAACAAGGGAATGTATAAATACACACACACACCTAACAGGGGCCCACCGATGGACAGGGGCGATAGTGCGGGAGGGGCATCCCATAAAGGCTCACCATGTGCCTAAACCGCCTACCCTTTGGTGGGGGATTGCGGTGGAGCAGCGCTCCTAAGCACCTGTAGCGGTGCTGCCTATCATCACCCGAACCAGCACAGCCAAGGCTGGGAGGCAAATTAAAAATGGAACAGGTGGGAATAGTCCAACAGGGCCGCAGGCTAATAAGCCCCGCTCACCTGCGAGTAGAGAGAGCCATCTTCTTGTCATCGCAGCCAGACTGCAGAGAAGATCTGGGGAATTTGTGGGATGTCCCTGGTATATAAGGGGCCGGGAGGAGCCACTTTTAGGAATTATCGTTAGGAATTATCTTTGGAGCAGGACGTGCTGTATACTTAGAATAAACTAAAGGAAGTTTAAATGGAAAATAAAGTAGGACATGCTGCAGACAGGTGAAAGAGACTTACTTAGATGGAATTGGTAGTGCTGGCTTTTCAGGTCGTTTAGGAGGGATGGTTGCTGGCTTGATTAGATTATTGTTCCTATTTACAAGACTGGGTTTCTTGGGAGGTACCAGTGGAGCTGGTTTAGAAGGCTTGGGCTCCACAGATGGCTTAGGTTCAACAGATGGTTTTTCATCTACAATGATAAATATAAAACTAATGTTAATAAAATTAAAGCATGTAATAAAGAACAGACCACTGAACCTAATGACCCAAGCATGCAGCAGCCGTTGACAGGAAAAAGCAGGGTCTGCTAGTGGAATGTAAGCAATAGCATGTTGTACCACGTTAGCCTCGAAAGCTGTAGGAAGTAAAACACTGAAGAGGAACTAGGATAAGACGGAGGGACGTTAGCGGATCCGAGCACGCCGATTGGATGAGCGGCCGTGCATGCACCCTAGGACCGGGGTTTTGCCGACCTAGGGGTTTCACACAGCGGGGCACCCCCGCTCAGGGTGCTCCGGGGGCAAGGACCAGAACCCAGGATAGTCAAAATCCACTTTGGTCCCCTTTAAGGTAGAACATAGGTGGTAATCACATGTGCTTATTCCAGGACACAGCAAATTCGTAATGTGTTGGCATGAGGACACTGAACTATGCCACCTCTGTATTTAGAGGAGATGTATTGTTTGAATGGCTTATGTGGGCATCGACAAAGAGCCGTCTGCCAAATTATGTGAGTTCAGTGGATGGCTCTCATTGAACAGAGCCTGCGCATGTGCCATTGGACCAGGGAAATGGGAGCGTGTATGAGCGCCCTGGGGCTTCCTGAATTGGGATGCCCCTGGGGAAAGCCCGCAGCCGACCCTGCAATCTTTTAAATTCCATGCCGGCCACTGGTGGGCTTTGTTCTGCTTTAAAAGAGGGGGCAGGGGCACCTGGACAATGTGCAGAACAATTATACATCTAACCTTTATTTTAGAAACTACTGCTCAGGGTGCTGTGTAGGATAAGAAGCCAGTATTTGTTATTTCAGCCTGGACAGTGGCTTCAATACATAGGGCATGCGTCTGACTGTCTAGATCAGCGGTACTCAACTGGCGGCGGGGGTCCAAATGCGGACCTTGACACCAGATTTCCGGACCCCCGCCGTCATAGCCCTGCACTCAGTTGCTTCTGTGTTGCAGTGCTCAGAGCTGCCCCCTTGATTGGCGATGTAGTGCTTTGCCTCCTTGCCAGTGTCATGGCTCCCTTGCACCTCCTGTGTTTCTCAGTGGCCAATAGAATTTTTGAGGTGAGGTGGGCTAATTTCTAACTGTCCCACCCCCGCAACAGCCCTTCGCCCGGATCTCCACCTCTCATTGGATGCTTTTAAATGGACCTTTACAAAAAATACCATTTTGTGATTACTCACCTGTAAAATGGGTATTATAAGTATGTCACACACCCCGCTTCCAATATTCATGACATGTGGGTTATGGCCAGTAGAGGGCGAACTTTGCAGAGATGACAAGAAAAAAAGGAGCCCCTCCCGGTCCATAAATACCTGGGACCTCCCACACATTACCCAGTATAGGAAAGCAGTAAGGGGACCAGGAAGAGCCAATTATAAAAATCTTAACAATAAAAGGATCCAAAATACCAAAAAGGGCGGGATGAAGCGGGGTGTGTGACATACTTATAATACCCATTTTACAGGTGAGTAATCACAAAATGGTATTATTCCAAGTATGTCACACAACCCCGCTTCCAATATTCATGACATGTGGGACATCCAATAGCAGTGTCCATCATGGTTGGGGATCCCAATACGGCAAAAATGCACAAATTTAAACCACTGCAGCTTGCAGAACCTTGCGGCCAAAAACAGCATCCGCTGAGGCCAGCACATTAACCTTATAAAACTTGGAAAAGGTATGAACGGAAGACCAAGTAGCAGCCTTACAAACTTGTTCAACAGAAGCCTGGTGCTGAAAAGCCCAAGAAGCCCCAACAGCACGAGTAGAATGAGCAGTGATCTGAAAAGGGGGAACCTTCCCCTTGGCAGAATAGGCCCCAACAATGGCCTGGCGTATCCATTTACTGATGGTAGACTTGGCAGGCGCCAAACCTTTCCTGGGCCTGGAGGGCACCACGAACAAAGCGTCCATCTTACGAAAGGGAGAAGTAGCCACCAAATAGTACTTCACACAACAAACCACATCCAAAAGAGTGCAAGACCCTCTCCTTGTCATTGCTAGGCTTAGGACACAAGGAAAGGAGAACTACATCCTGATTGAGATGGAAGGCAGAAACCACCTTAGGAAGGAAATCTGCTTAAAGCAAAAAAACCTTGTCCTGGTGTCTCTCAAAGTAAGGGGCCTAAATAGACAGAGCCACCACCTCAGAAAACACGCGAACAGAGGTAATAGCCACCAAAAAGGTAACCTTTTGAGTGAGCATAGAGTGCAACATCCTGCACCGGCTCAAAAGGAGGCCCCTGGAGGGCCAACAGAACCAAATTCAAATCCCAAACAGGCAACAAAGGCTTTCTAGGGGGCCGCACATGAGTAACCCCCTGGAAAAAAAAGTCTTAACCAGAGGATGTAGAGCAAAAGACCTTTGAAAGAAGTCCGCCAGAGCAGAGACCTGCCCTTTCAAGGTACTAAGCTGGAACCCCAGGTCCAGACCGTGTTGAAGAAACTCCAAAATCCTAGGAATCGAAAACACCCTGCAAGGCAAGGCCCTAGCCTCACACCAGTCAATATAGGACCTCCAAGTCCTGTAGTAGATGTTAGAAGAAGATCTCTTCCTAACTCTAACAAGAGTCTGAATCACAGCATCAGACAAACCTTCCTCCTTTAAGATGGAGGTTTCAGCAGCCACGCCGTCAAAGCCAGCGTTTGTAAATTGGGGTAACGTAGTTGACCTTGAGTGATCAGATCCGGAAACAGGGGCAACCTGTACTGATCCACCGCCAGCCGTATGACGTCTGCGAACCAAACCTGTCTTGGCCACCTTGGGGCCACCAGAATTGCTGGCGCACCCTCTTGAGCCAGCTTGCGCTCCACCCTGCCTACCATGGAGAAGGGGGGAAACAGGTACAGAAACCCCAAATCCCTCCAGGCAAGAGACAAGGCGTCCCCTGCCAGGGCCAGAGGATCCTGAGACACAAAGACCGGAAGCTTGTGATTGTGACGTAAGGCAAAGAGATCCACCTCCGGAATCCCCCACTTGTGACAAAGGGAACGGAATACCTTGTGGTTGAGAGACCATTCCCCTCGTCGAGAGAATCCCCTGCTCACGGAGTCCGCCTCCATGTTTTCCACTCCCGGAATGTACACAGCTGAGATGCATGGGACATTCCTCTTTGCCCATGCAAGAATCAGAGAAACTTCCCTGAGGGCACCCCTGCTGCGAGTCCCTCCTTGGTGATTGATGTAAGCAACCGCAGTCCGATTGTCCGATCGAACCTGAACCGGTAAGCCCTGGAGATGACGCGTCAAGCATGACAGAACCAACCGAACAGCTCTCAGCTCCAGGACATTGATGGGGGTGTGAGCCTCCTGAGGACCCCACAGCCCCCAGAACGGATATTCCTTCCAGAAACCCCCCCAGCCCGACAGGCTGGCATCCGTGGTAACCGTCCCCCAACAAGGGGTCAGAAAAGATCTGCCCCTCATCAGATTGCTTGGTTCCAGCCACCACTGAAGAGACTGCCGAACGCGGGGAGACATCAGAAATGACTGATCCAATGACAGCGAACATCTGTCCCAGGCTAACAATAGATGGAGCTGGAGTGGCCTCATGTGGAAATGAGCAAAAGGAACTGCCTCGAAGGAAGTCACCATCAATCCTACCAGTCTCATCCCTAGCCGGATAGACTGGCGAGGGTTGGATAGGAGAAGGCGTATCAGATCTTGAACCATCTGCACCTTGGACTGAGGTAGGAAAACCCTGGTCTGAATGGTATCCAGATTCATGCCCAGAAACGAAATCTCCCTTGACGGGGAGAGAGAAAACTTGGGATGGTTTATCACCCAGCCGAACCTCTCCAGCGTCGCCACCACCGCCCTGGTGTCTAGCTCCGCCTGTCAGAGAGGATGCCGTAATGAGGAGGACGTCCAGATACGGCACAATGTGAATGCCCTGGGCTCTGAGGAGGGCCATGATGCCCGCCAGCACCTTGTTGAACACCCTTGGTGCCGAGGTCAGCCCGAAAGGGAGGGCCACAAACTGAAAATGCTGATCCCCCACCACAAACCTGAGAAAACTCTGGTGCGCTGGGAAGATTGGTACATGAAGGTAAGCATCCTTGATGTGTATGGACGCAATGAAGTCCCCCTGACGAAGAGAAAGGATGGCTGAGCGCAACATCTCCATGCGGAACTTCTTGGTTCGAATGAACCTGTTGAGAAGCTTCAGATCCAGAATGGGTCTTATGGATCCATCCTTTTTGCGAACCGTGAAGAGGTTGGAATAATAGCCCCGGCCTCCGAGAAAGGCACCGGGCATATGACCTCCATGTCCAGAAGATTTTTTACTGCCCACAGGAGCCCCTGCGCAGCCCCGGGCTCCGAGGGCACCCGAGATCTGAGAAATCTGTGAGGAGGCCAGTACTCAAACTCCAGTTTGTACCCGGAAGAGACCACTTCCAAAATCCATTTTTCTGTGACCTCCAGGGCCCAGACCTGGAAGAAGTGCCGCAGCTGTCCCCCCACTTGCAAGGGTGAGGGCGCCCCATCATTGCTGAGCTGGCTTGGCAGCGGGCTTGGAACCCCAGGCAGGTCCAGGACGAGCACGTCCTCAGCCTCTATTCCAGGAATCACCTCAAAAGTAGAGTAGGCAATACCTCTGCCTGCTCTGGCACCGGGAAAGGAAGATTAAAGGTGCCTGCCCCCCCGAAAGGAGCGACGCTGCTTCTTACATTGTGGCAACTTCCCCCCTTTGCCACTGAATCCAATTTTCTCCAAACAGCCGCATACCCAAGAAGGGTAGCCTTGTAAGTGATTTCTTAGACGCAATGTCAGCCGCCCATTGGCGCAACCAGACCGATCGGCGAATAGCCACTAGCAATGCCGAGGTTCTACTACACATGCATATTGTGTCATCCAAGGTGGATAAAACAAAAGACATGAACAATTCACAAGGCTTAAGGGCTGTGAATTCATCACTGGCCGGGTTAAGCTGGGAACCACTCGACCTGGTAGCCACAGCCACGAGCGCAGGCGCACAAACAGGCCGCAAGGCTGAACCCACACTAGCGAAGGCATGGCAGGCCATTTGATCAATACGCTTGTCCTCACCATCTTTAAGAGTGGTGGCGTCTGGAGAATGTACAACAGAGGTGTTGGACAATCCCAGAACGGGCGCATCGACTTCGGGAGGGGACGACCAGCGCATTACCACGTCCACCGGAAAGGGATACTTCCTATCCCATCCCTGAGGAACACCGGGGAGCCGACTGGGTCTCTCCCATTCCTTAAGAATCATACTTTCGAAATGATTCTGATTTGGGAACTCCAAGCGAGGCTTAGCGGTCCCAAAGAATTCCCCCTTCTGCGGAGGGAAATCCTCGGGTGGAGAAATAGCCAGTACCGCAAATAAGTGGGCCAGGACTTGGGGGGTATCCACGGCATCCCCCAGCACCTGCCCAGCATCAGTTTCAAAAAACTGCTGATCCTCAGCATCAGATTCCTCAAACAATTCCCCCTCCTCAAGTGGGGAATAATCCGACCAATCAAGGGAATCATAGCCATCAAAATCCAGTACCGGCACGGCCGGAGACAGATGCCGTCTCTTAGCTGGGGCCTTTCTGGCCGCAGAGCTAGAAATCAATTTCTCGATGTTGGCCAATCTAGCACATACATCAGATTGCGACTCACCGCTAATGACAGTGTCACTTGGGGTAAGGATAAGGCGGGGTGGAGTAGGTGAAGAGACCGGCGGCACGGACCCAGACGCCTGGGACCCCGACTGCCGCGTTATGGCCTGCTGAGCACATGGTACGCAAACCAGTACATTATCCCCCGTAAGAGATACCCCACAACCCACACACTGCCGGGATTGCCCCGAAGGGAGCCCGAGCCCGGTATCCTGGGGAGCCTCCATATGGTGATTTTAAGGTAGTCGCAATGACCAGAGGGAATTACGCTACTTAAGCTACCCGGGATGCCCCTTTAAGTCCCAGGTGGGAGGATTTTTGTGTACCCCAATTTAACTCCAAGGGACCCTAGGACCGGTAGAACCCCCTTTTAATACAATTGATAGGGAGTCCTCCTGAAATACACAAGAAGGGACCATAAGAAGGCATACATTCAAACACACAACTTATAATATATATATATATATATATATATATATATATATATATATATATATATATATATATATTACCATTTTGTGAGATACTCACCTGTAAAATGGTTATTACGAGTATGTCACACCCCCCACTTCCCAATATTCATGACACTTGGGAACCCGGCCTGTAGAGGGCGATCTTGCAGAGATGACATGGAAAAAAGGAGCCCCTCCTGGTCCATAAGTACTGGGTTCCTCCCACTATTCCTCAGTCTTTTTAAACAGCAGTGAAGAACCAGGAAGAGCCAATAATATTCAATAATTGTAAAATATGAGAATAATAATAATACCAAATAAAGGATCCCTTAGAACAAAAAGAGCCAATTATATTCAATAATTGTAAAATTATTTGAAATAATAATACCAAATAAAGGATCCCTTAGAACAAAAAGAGCCAATTATATTCAATAATTGTAAAATTATTTGAAATAATAATAATAATAATCACCATATAAAGGATCCCTCGAACAAAAAAGGGCGGGGGAAGTGGGGGGGGTGACATACTCGCAATAACCATTTTACAGGTGAGTATCTCACAAAATGGTATTATTCCTAGTATGTCACACCACCCACTTCCCGATATTCATGACACTTGGGGCATCCAATAGCATTGTCTATAATGGGTGGGGATCCCAAAGGAATAATGCATAACTTAAATTACTGCAGCTTGCAGAACTTTGCGGCCAAAAACAGCATCCGCTGAGGCACGCACATCAACCTTGTAAAACTTAGAAAAAGTATGCACAGAAGACCAAGTCGCAGCCTTGCAGACTTGTTCAACAGAAGCTTGGTGCTGAAAAGCCCAAGAGGCTCCAATAGCACGAGAATGAGCGGTGACACGAAAAGGGGGAACCTTCCCCTTAGCCATATAGGCCCCAATGATAGCCTGACGTATCCACTTACTAAGGGAAGATTTGGCAGGAGCAAAACCCTTCTTGGGCCCAGAAGGCACAACAAAAAGGCATCCCGTCTTGCGGAAGGCCGAGGTAGTAACTAAATAATACTTAACACAACGAACTACATCCAAAGAATGTAAGACCCTTTCCTTCTCATTACTAGGTTTAGGACACAAGGAAGGAAGAACTATATCCTGATTTAAGTGGAAAGCAGACACCACCTTAGGAAGGAAATCCGGTTTAAAACGGAACACAACCTTATCTTGATGCCTCTCAAAATAAGGGGCTTGAATAGACAAAGCCGCCAGTTCAGAAACTCGGCAGACAGAAGTAATAGCAACCAAAAAGGCAACCTTCTGAGTAAGAATGGGAAGAGGAATATCCTGCAATGGCTCAAAGGGAGCAGCTTGCATAACCGAAAGCACCAAATTAAGATCCCAAACAGGAAGTAAAGGCTTTCTGGGAGGCCGCACATGCGCGACTCCTTGGAAAAAGATCTTAACCAAAGGATGAAGAGCAAACGATCTTTGAAAGAAAATTGCCAAGGCAGAGACTAATAATCTGTAATCCCATATCCAAACCTCGTTGCAGATATTCCAGAATTCTAGGAATAGAAAATACTCTACAGGGCAAAGCCCTGGATTCACACCAATCAATATAGGACCTCCAAGTCCTGTAATAAATGACAGAGGAAGACTTCTTCCTAGCTCTAATAAGAGTCTGAATAACCACATCAGAAAGACCTTCTTCTTTCAAGATGGAGACTTCAGCAGCCATGCCGTCAAAGCCAGCGTTTGTAAATTGGGGTAACAAAGTTGACCCTGAGTGATGACATCTGGAAGAAGAGGCAGATGGACAAGATCCACTGCCAGCCTTACGACGTCTGCGTACCACAGACGTCTTGGCCACCTTGGCGCCACCAGAATTGCTGGCACCTCCTCCAGTGCTAGCTTGCGCACCACCTTGCTGTTCATGGAGAATGGGGGAAACAGATATAGGAACCCCAGATCCCTCCAGGCTAGAGACATGGCATCTGCTGCCACTGCCAGAGGATCCTGGGATAGAGACACAAAAGCTGGCAGCTTGTGATTGTGACAAGAAGCAAACAGGTCCAACAGTGGAGTCCCCCACTTGTGACAGAGGAACTGAAAGACCCTTGGATTGAGAGACCATTCTCCCTGGCGAGAACATCCCCTGCTCAGGAAGTCTGCCTTCACATTCTCTATCCCCGGAATGTAAACTGCTGATATGCAGGGAACATTGATCTCTGCCCACTGAAGGATCAGAGACACTTCCCGGAGGGCACCCCAACTGCAAGTCCCTCCCTGGTGATTGATGTATGCAACAGCTGTTCGGTTGTCTGACCGAATCTGAACTGGCAGACCCTGTAAGAAATGGGTCAGTCGAAGTAGAACAAGACATATGGCCCGAAGCTCTAATACATTGAATGGAAAATGAGCCTCCTGAGGCCCCCACAATCCTTGGAACGGATGCTTCTTCCAGAAGCCCCCCCAGCCCACCAGGCTGGCATCCGTGGTAACCAGTTCCCAACGCGGAGTCAGAAACGACTTGCCCTTCTGGAGGTTGTGCGATATTAACCACCACTGAAGGGACTGCAAAACTTGGGGAGACCATAGACAAGTCTGATTCAATGATAGTGGGCACCTGTCCCACTTTGCCAACAGGAAGAGCTGAAGCGTCCTTATATGAAACTGGGCAAACGGGACTGCCTCGAATGCAGCTACCATCAATCCCACTAGTCTCATCCCTAGACGGATAGACTGACAAGGGTTGGACAAGAATAGACGAATCAAGTCCTGAATCAGAACCATTCCAGAATCAGGCCCAGGAAGGGAATTTCCCTGGATGGACAGAGGATTTGGGGTAACTTATTACCCATCCAAACCTCTCTAGCGTAGAGACCACCATCCTGGTGTCCAACTCTGATTGTTCGAGGGAGGAGGCCGCGATAAGAAGATCGTCCAGAAAAGGCACAATGCGGATGCCCTGGACCCTGAATATAGCCATCACTCCTGCCAGCATCTTGGTAAAGACTCTTGGGGCCAAGGTAAGGCCAAATGGCAGGGCCACAAATTGATAATGCTGGTCTTCTATCGAGAACCTGAGAAATCTCTGGTGACCCGGAAAAAATACAATTATGTGAAATACTCACCTGTAGAATTGGCATTATACGCATATAGTACGTCCTGCTCCAATATAATACTTACACGTGGGTAATCCTCCGCCAGAGGGCGCTGTTCACTGCAGACATGCAAAAACAGGCTCCTCCCGGCCCTTCATATACCCAGGGACCTCCCACAAATCCCCAGTATTGAAAAGCAGTGAGAAAAGAAGCCGGGAGAAACCAACCACCAAACTGGTAACAATAGCAATGATAACAATCAATGATAACAATCACCATACAGGGGATCCAGAAAATGTAAAACCAGGGTGGGGTGGAGCAGGACGTACTGTATGCGTATAATACCAATTCTACAGGTGATTATTTCACAGAATTGTATTATTCTAAGCATACAGTACGTCCTGCTCCAATATAATACTTACACGTGGGACATCCAATAGCAGTGCCCATAAAGTAGGGTGGGATCCCCAACAAAAAAAGGCACAGCAGACAGTAAAGGCGCTGTCACCTGCAAACCTTGCTACCAAGTACGACATGAGCAAAGGCTCTAACGTCAATCTCATAACAAAACCTTTGAAAAGGTATGAACAGAAAACAAGCAGCGGTCTAGCAAACCTGTTTAACAGAAAACCTGGTGCTGAAGGGCCAAAGGTACCCAAACACAAGTAGAACAGAATAAAAAGAGAGGGAGATTCTTCCCCCTTAAAGGAATAGGCCAGAGTAACGGCCTAACCAGCCCAAATGCAACAGGAGCCTCGGTAAAACTTAGAACTCTCCCCAACGGGGAATTGAAAACTGGTCTCCCGCAAGACAGGCGGGGATACTGAACCCTTCACTAACAAGGATCAGCAAGAAGCCGAAACCTTTACTCAGGACCAGGAAGGCAAACCATCCAAGTAAGATCAGTCCAAAGGGCGCATAGGCCCTGGAAGCAAACAAGATCAGGCGCATACCCATGGAGGCGCCCGCAGACCCCAAAGGGCATCAGTCCCCCTAAGGGACAAGAAACCACCAGGAAAACTTCAACACCTGTTGAGGGAATGTAGACCCCTTACTTCAGCATTACTAAGAATAAGGCCCATAGGCAGACTAAAAGGACTTAAATAATGATCATAAACCACCACCTTGGACAAAAGGGTCCGGCGTAAGGCGGAATACCTTCTCAGGCACACGTCTGACTGAAGCAACAGCCCCCGGAGGGGCGACTTGAACTACAAAACAGCTCAGACAGCATCCAGAATAAGTCCCAAGGGAACAATCCGCAGGGCAAACAGAATGAAAATTGATCCCAACAGGGACCATAGAACTACTTGGGAGATGCACGTGAGCAATCCCCAAGAGAAGCTTAACAAAGAAGACTGAACAAGACTTCTTACTGGAGGGCAGACAGGATAGAACCTGAGCATTCAGAGTACCAAAATGGGGAGCCAACCCCAACCCATGCTGTAATAACTCTAGAACCCTGGGAACAGAAAGCGTCCACCAGGGGAGAGACCAAGACTCACGCCAATCAATATGGGTACGCCATACCCTATAATAGACGGAGAACGGAGAAGAAGCTTGCTCCTAGCCTCCCATAGACAAAGTCACCCAGAAGATAACCCGTCTCCGAAAGGGTGAATGAATCAACTGTCAAGCCATCAGACTAGAGCCTGTAGATTGAGGCGACATAATAAGGAGCTTGAAAAAGGGCAGAACCGCACTCCTGAGAGAGCGTACAGGTCCGCTGTCCTCAGCAGAAACATTTGCGAACCCCAGTCCACTAGGTCACCCAGGGGCCATCAGTAGCACGGGTCCCCTTATCAGCGCAATCTTGCGCAGAACACCACAAGGCAAGGTGAATGAAGAGAAGACATATAAAATAGAATGTCCAGACATAAAATTACTAAGCCCCCATGACCAGAGTCAGAATAATCTGGGGCAGTAAAAAACAAGGGCAGAGCCCCTGTGATATTAACGGAACCCAACAGAGCCACCCTAGCTGGCTCTTAGAGGGACACCAGGATAGCACAACCTGCCACTGAAGGACATCCATTGGAGCGGATACCACTGAGGTGCAGGGAACGTAGACCCCCACCTAGATCAGGATCAGAACCTTCCAGGAGAATCATCCTGCTTCAAGGTCCAGACCAATAAAAAATTACATACCACTGTCCTCCGACAGGCCAAGAGTCCCCAAATAGACAGGTCCTGAAGAGGAGTAGTCCAGCCAAATAGAGCCAACTGAAGGCTCACTGTTTTAACAAAATCAGTAGGTAAGATGGACCCTACCCAGGAACCGCGGGGTTTTTTTGGGAAGAAAATCGACCCCCCCCCCCCCCCCCCCGCCAACCTGTGAGACTTGGCACCCAAGGTGACCATTCACAGGAAGATGCAAGCAAGAAGGTGCCCCTTGACAGGGTCCTTGAATATAACCAGCTCAAGAGGAACCACCGTACCAAGGGGGGATGAGCACAGACCTAGCTCCAGGGGTGCTGAAACCCCATCTAGGATCAATAACCTACTGTGCCGAAGAGCCCAAGGGCTCTGTATATAAGGGACATCATCTGATACGCCACCAAAGGGCCCACCAGCTGCAATCCTGCCTGGTGAAAGTAAGATGTCAGCAAAGAGGGACAGAGCCCCTGTAACCCGGAGTCCACTTGTTGCCAAGGAAGAAGGCTCAAGCCTGAACCGAATCCAAGGAATGGAGATAGCGAATAAGGGACCATGAGGGATTGAGGTGACTGGGCACCCATCCAAATAACTCCCAGAGGACACCGCCGGCCGACTAACCTACTCGGCCTGACGTAGAGATTGGGAAGTAAGGAAAGACGATCCGGTAGGTCCTAGTGTGGACGCCCCACAGGCATGTCAGAGACATAACCCCCATTCGCACCTTGGCGAGCAGCCTGGGAGCAGAAGAGAGGCCAAAAACAAGGCCCCAATCCGCAGGGTTGGTCCTTCAACACTGACTAGTAAAGGTCTTGGTGTCCAGAAGACACAGGGGGAAGTAAAAAGGATCTAGATCTCCACAGGAGGCCAGAAGCCCCTCTTGCACAGGGTGCCCGTGTCCCAAGACAGAGATATCATGCAGGGACTACCTGTGGGTGTAGAATTGCCAAGCCTACCATAGGCCAGCATGGCCCAGACTGCCTCTTCATTTTGAGGGAAAGAGGAAGGTTAACATAGAGGCCATAGCCCCATTCTGTTAAGGGCAACCTGCAAGTAAGCCCAGACTCTGCAGGCCAAGTACGGCCTGCACCAACTCCTGAGGGGGAAACAGGGGCTAGAAGCACCCTGGCAACCTCTGAGAGGGACCGCCCAGCAAATTCTATCCTGTGTCCAGGGGAACTACCTCCTGGAATCACCAGAAGGAGAAGATAGACTCCCAGATAGGAGTCAGGTGCTGTGGCAGTCCCCTCGCCCAGAAGGGCGAGGGCAACCCTTCATGCTTGGGAAGTCTTGGCAGATTTGGACTTAGCCCTGCCAGAGGGCCCAGGGCGTTGCCTGCCCACCCTGTGGTGGTTGGAAGCACACCTCAGGTTCGTGTTTGACACTAACGTAGGGAGGGGTGTCCCTGCCCCGAGGAGGCCGAGACGGCCTTCTGCGTAGGGGTGCCTTACCCTTTTTTCCAAAAAATAGACGCCGTCCTCTGAAAGGAAGGCCAGTGAGAGCCTTTTTTGTATCATCGTCAGCACCCCACTGTCGCAGCCAGACCAGGCGGCGAATAGCTACCACAAGGGCAGAGGTTCTAGCACACATCTTAATGGTGTCATCCAGAGCTGAGAGGATAAACCTCACAAACACATCACAATCTGAGAATGCATTAAAGACGTCCCAGGGGAGGTCCTCAGGTCGGTGATCAAGTAGTTTTCTAATGAGAGTCCTGGCGGCCACCGCAGTGATGGCCGCGGCACAGACCAGGCGCAGAGCCGTCCCTGCACGTGAAAAGATGTGGGAAGCCAGTCTGTCAATGTGCCGGTCCTCAGCATCCTGAAGGGTACGGTAATGGGGAGCAGTCATGAAAGGGAGGTTAGTAACCCCTATAATCTGTGCATCCACCACAGGAGGTGCTGACCAAAATTTAACCACATCAGGAGGGAAAGGGTACTTCCCATCCCAGACCCCTGGGACCCCTTTAAGTTTACAAGGCGATTCCCATTCTTTGGATATAAGATTCATGGAAATGCTCCTGTTCCAGGAATTCCAAGCGCAGCGGCGCTGTGTGGAAACTCTCCTTCTTAGGCTTGGGAGCCTCTCCAGGAGGGGAGATTGACAAAACCTCAAAGATCTTAATAAGTAGTTCATCTGTGTCACACAGGCCCCAAGAACCGGGCCATGAATCATCACGGCTCCAGGGCATCTCATCCGAGGAGCCCGAATCGGAGAATAGCTCACCTTCATCAGAAGGGTCAAGGTCCTGCATAGCAGCAGATTCATCAGTATCATTAGGAACCGGAGAACCAGGAGGCGTCAGGGACCGCTTCTTTCCAGGGCCCAAGCGCTCCGCCAAACTAGACAGCACCTGCTCAGCCGTAGGCAGCCTGCGCGGCACGACTTGCTGGTCATCCCCGCTCGAGTAAGACTCATCAGGAGTGAGATTTAGGTCCGGGGAGACGGGTGTATTGAAGTGAGGTGCAGCCACTGGCAAACCTGATTGCAGGGTCAGTGCCTGTTCAGCACACGGTCCGCAGACCCGTGCTTTGTCAGCATCAGCATGGGGCTGACCACACACTGTACACAGCCGGTCTTGTCCCCGAGGGACCCCGGATACATAATTCTGAGATGCCTCCATATGGTGATTATCTGAGCAGTATGCCTGCAGGGATTTACGCAATAGGCAACCCTGGATGCCCCAAGACCCGCTAGGAATGTGGGAGAATTTTGTATGTGAACCCGCTATAATGTATATCAGGCCGGGAGAAGCCACTGAAATCTTGGCGTCTGAAAGACAAAGGGGATAAGAGGGGGGTGTCAGTGCCATGCGCAGCTGAATAAAAAATAATAGGAACAAAAGCCGCCCAGGAGGGCACTTACATGACCAAGGGAGGAGGCGGATCGCAACTACGCGCGAAGATCGTCAAAATGGCGCCAAGCAAACCTCGAGGGGCGGGCCTGATCTGGCCGTGACGCGGGGCGCGTCATGCCAAGTCCCCACCTCCCCCAAAGAGCGCGAAGCTCTAACCAGCGCAACGTCAATGACAGCAGTGGATAAGACACACATACAGAATGTAATTAAGGAGATTGCTCTCAACACTAGAGAACGATGCTGCCGCCCAGGCTGCACACTTCTTGTAATGAAAGGACACACACGCGCACAACCAGACAAGGTTTATGTGGAGCAAGGAGCGCGGCACTGACACCCAAGTTTAAATAAAAAGGCAACGGCCATAAACGTGTCTAACATTACGCTGGGACCGTCACACACATAACCCCCCCCCCCTTCTTTTCCCCCCGAGCTATGGCAGGAAGCGAGGGAGAAGCGAACCTGCACCCAGGGTTCATCGCTATGAGGGGCACGGGCAACAATGCGGGAGGGGCATCTAAAGGAGGCTCACCATCGGCCTAAACCGCTTACCCTATGGTGGGGGATTGCGGTGGAGCGTAGCTCCGTGAGCACACGAGGTGCTGCCTACCTTCACCCGACCAGCGCAGCCCAGGCTGGGAGGCACATCCTTATCAAAGAGGACGGGTGGTAATAGTCCTGCAGGGCCGCAGGCTGTAAATGCCCCGCTCACCTGCGAGAGAGTGATACTTCATGTCTTCGCAGTCAGCACTGCAGAGAAATCTGGGGATTTGTGGGAGTCCCTGGGTATATGAAGGGCCGGGAGGAGCCTGTTTTTGCATGTCTGCAGTGAACAGCGCCCTCTGGCGGAGGATTACCCACGTGTAAGTATTATATTGGAGCAGGACGTACTGTATGCTTAGAATATAGGAATGTGTAAATAAGCATCCCTGATGTCTATGGATGTCATGAAGTCCCCCTGACGGAGAACATCGATCGCTGATCGCAGAGACTCCATGCGGAATTTTCTGAAATGGATAAATTGATTGAGTCTCCTTAGACCTAGGATAGGCCGAGCAGAGCCGTCCTTTTTGGGTACCATGAATAGGTTGGAATAAAACCCCAAACCCCTTTCCGCTGGAGGCACTAGGCAGATGACAGCCATGTTTAACAGATACGCTACTGCTGCCCGCAGTCCCTGCGCAATTGCCAGATCTGACGGCATCCGGGACATGAAAAATCTGGGAGGAGGCCGGGACTCGAATTCCAGTTTGTAACCGGAAGAGACTACTTCCAGAACCCAATTGTCTGATACCTCCTGAACCCAGACCTGGAAGAACAACCGCAGCCGTCCCCCCACCCATAAGGGTGAGGGCGTCCCCTCATTGTTGAGCAGGCTTAGTGGCAGATTTGGTTTTGGACCCCCAATTCTGACTTGGACGGCCACGTCCCTTTCCTCTATTCCTATTCCATGCATTCCCTCTAGGGGCTGAAAAGGCTGATCCTCTACTGGATCTAGACCCCCGAAAGGAAGGGTTAAAAGAGGCCATTCCACGAAAGGAACGACATTGTTTCTTACGCTGAGGTAATTTACCTCCCTTAGTCACAGAATCCAATCTTTCTCCAAAGAGGCGCAATCCCACAAAAGGGAGCGCTATAAGTGATTTCTTGGCTACAATATCAGCTGCCCACTGCCGCAACCACACCGACCACCGAATGGCGACTAACAAGGCAGAGGTTCTGCTGCACATGACCAGAGTGTCATCTAAGGCAGAAAGTACAAAGGATGAAAACATCTCACATCGCTTAAGAGCGGCGTACTCATCAGAGGCTGGATCAAGCCCTGAGTAATTTATTAGGTCTCTCACAACAGACCTAATAGCCACTGTCATGAGCGCTGAGGCACCAACAGGCAGCAAGGCCGAGCCCACACTGGAAAAAGCTTAGCACGCCATCAATACTCTTATCCTCTCCATCTTTAAGTGTAGTGGAGTCAGGAGAATGTGAAAGAACATGGAAGGGCCACTCTGGTATGTCCCATACATGCACCAAGAATTATCCGCACTCACCCAAAATAAATAGTGCAAAGCAATCAACTATAAAAAGTTGTCACTAATTTTATTGTTCAACAATGGATCAGCAAAGAACCAAAGTGGACATTACACAGTTAAAAAACACATACACAAGACAATATAAAAAGGAAGGTGGGGGGAAACTTTGGGCAAGGCAAGGCCCAAAGTTTCCCCCCACCTTCCCGTGGGTGTTGGTCCACTTTAAGAATAATATAAAAAAAATGCTTTTGATCTGGGATTTCTAAACGAGGTTTAGAGGCTCCAAAGAATTCCCCTTTTTGAGGAGTAATAACCAAAACCTCAAATAACTGAGCAAGAGCTTTTGGGGTATCCACAACACTTGCTTCACCCTGCTCAATCTTTCAAGATGTGCCAATCTGGCACATAAATCAGCATGCGACTCACCACCCATGACAATATCATTGGGGGTACGGACAAGACATGGCGAAGTAGGAGATGAGGCATTAGCCGCAGGCCCTGAAGCCTGGGCCTCAGTTTGCTGCATAATAGTTAATTGTGCACAAGGGACGCAAAGAATTGCGTTATCCCCAACAAGGGATGCCCCACATCCAAAACATTGCCGAGTCTGTGCAGAGGGAATTGCATGTCCGTTATCCTGGGATGCCTCCATATGGTGTTTAGTATTATACTATAATTGATTATAGTCGCCAAGTATATATGGGATTTACGCAATTGCTACCCGGGAAACCCCTTTAAATAGTCCCAAGTGGGAGGATTGAAACACAAATGGACCCCCAAATAAGGCTTAAGGGCTTTTTTTTTTTTTTTTTTTTTATAAGGACCAGGAGAAACCCCTTTTTAAATAAGGAGTTTCCACCTACAGAGAAAACAAAAAAAAAAAAAAAAAAGTCATCAAATGCACACAATATAAATAAAAATGACAGAAAAAAAACTCCCTTCAGCCAAGCTGAAGGGTACTCACAGCCCATGCAATAAGCTCACATCATGAGGTAAGGCCACAGGGAAACAGGAGGTCAAACAGAGCATACCAGGCGCTCTCTGAATAAAAGCATGCTTAAGCCCCGCCCACTTCCAGGATCACATGGCCAAAAATGGAGGGAAAATTCAAATCTGAACACAGCCAGAAACAAAGAGCTTTAATAGGTAAGCAAAAAGATAGCAAAAAGAGATAGGAAAATCTAAATAAAACATTTCCTATTAAATAGTATAGTAAAACATACATAATAAAAATAAGAAATAAAGACATTTTATATATCTCTTTTTTTTTTGTGTGTGCATGGTGACAAAGCCCAGATAACGCCCCCCCTTCCCCCCTCCTTTTTACCCAGCAGGGTTAAAGGAGAACTAAGGGGAGAGGATAGAAATGCACCCATAAGGCACAAGGGGATTATAAAGGGACAGGGGCATCCCATGCCGGGAACACCAACCCGGAAGCCGCCTACCCACATTTGGGTCTCACGGAGGAGTAATACTCCTGTATACACCAGAAGGTATATGTATCAACCTTTGCCTGAACCACACAGCCAGGGCTGGGAGGCATACAATATAACCAAACAGGTTTAAAGAGTTTCAGACAGAAATAGAGAAAAAAAGGGGCCGGGAGCAAGCCCGGCTACCTGCAGCTTGAAAGAGAGTCATCTTCTGAATGCTTCGCCGACTGCAGAGACGAAAAGATTGAGGAATAGTGCGAGGAACCCAGTACTTATGGACCAGGAGGGGCTCCTTTTTTCCATGTCATCTCTGCAAGATCGCCCTCTACAAGCCGGGTTCCCAAGTGACATGAATATTGGGAAGTGGGGGGTGTGACATACTAGGAATATATATTAAGTAGGGAAGGAGCAAGACTGCCCCAACGCGCAGGAATGGGGCCCGCAGCGCAATAAAGAAACGGGGGCCCAGCGGGGCACTCACATTCGAATTCCTATGTGTGCGCAAGCATAAAATGGCCATCTATGCATTAAAAAAAAAATTAATGGCGTCCAGCCAGCAGGAGCTCCAGGAGAGAGAGGGAGAAGAAGGGCGGGCCAGCGCGGCCCCTCCAGAAGTGAAGACGCGGTTCCCAGCAAGTGGCTGGGAACCGTGATGGCGCCAAGATGGGGAGGCAGGCCGCAGGGAGAGCACCAAGCGTGCGGCCCCGCCCCCTGATCGAGCAGACCTGAGGGAAGAAGCTCCCCCAGCAACAAGTCCACAGCATGCGGCCAGTGCGGTAGAAGTGAAAATACAATTCTGTGAAACACTCACCTGTAGAATTGGTATTATATGCATAGAGCACGTCCTGCTCCATCTATAATACTTACACATGGGTAATCCTCCGCCTGAGGGCGCTCCTCCCGGCCCTACATATACCGAAGGACCTCCCACAAATCCCCAGCATTGAAAAGCAGTGAGAAGGAGAAGCCAGGAGCAACCAACCACCCAGGAACTGGCAATAATAACAATGATAACAATCACCATACAGGGGATCCAGAACAAAGTGAAAACCAGGGTGGGTTGGAGCAGGAAGTGCTGTATGCATATAATACCAATTCTACAGGTGAGTATTTCACAGAATTGTATTATTCTAAGCATACAGCACGTCCTGCTCCATCTATAATACTTACACATGGGACATCCAATAGCAGTGTCCGTAAGGTAGGGTGGGATCCCCAACAGAAAAGGCAACAGCGAGCAGTTTAAACCACTGCCGCCTGCAAAACCTTGCGGCCAAACACAGCATCAGCTGAGGCCCTAACATCAACCTTGTAAAACTTTGTAAAGGTATGAACAGAAGACCAAGTAGCGGCCTTGCAAACTTGTTCAACAGAGGCCTGGTGCTGGAAAGCCCAAGAAGCCCCAACAGCCCGAGTAGAATGGGCAGTAAGACGGAAAGGGGGAGTCTTCCCCTTAGTAGAATAGGCCTGAACCACAGCCTGACGAATCAATTTACTGATGATAGACTTGGCAGGAGCCAGACCCTTCCTAGGCCCGTGAGGCACAACAAAGAGAACATCAGTCTTCCTGAAAGCCTTAGTGATAACTAGGTAATACTTGACGCACCTAACCACAACCAAGGAATGCAGAACCCTCTCCTTGGGGTTACTAGGGTTAGGGCACAAAGAAGGAAGTACAATATCTTGATTCAAATGAAACGCAGACACCACTTTAGGCAGAAAGTCTGGCTTGAAGCGGAACACCACCTTATCCTGGTGTCTCTCATAGTAGGGAGGCTGGATAAGGCAGCCAACTCAGACACATGCCTAACAGAAGTGATAGCTACCAGAAAAACGACCTTGAGCGTGAGAACAGCGAGAGCAGCCTCCTGAATAGGCACAAAGGGTCTTGAAGGTCTTGATCAGGGGATGCTGGGCAAAGGTCTTCTGAAAGAAGATAGACAGGGCCGAAACCTGACCCTTCAGAGTACTAAGCTTGAGACCTACCGAATTTTTCGCCCTATAAGACGCACTTATTTTTCCCCAAAAGTGGGGGAAAAATGTCAGTGCGCCTTATCGGGCGAATGTAAAAAAAAAAAAAAAAAAAACTCACCCGTCCCCGGCGCTCCCGCGTTGTCTGGCACACTGCGAAAGGCCAGAGGAGCGGCGGGGGCTCTGTCCCGGCCCCGCCGCTGCGATTGCTGTCTTTTCAGGCAGCGATGACAGCGGCGGGGCCAGAGACAGAGCCCCTACCGCTCCTCCATCTGCTGCCGGGCTCAGAGCACACGCGAGCACGAAGGTCCCGGCAGTGGGTGGGCGTGGCCTGCACCGGCGCAGGCCACGCCCACCCGTTGCCCAGACCTTCTTGCTCGCATGTGGAGAAGCAGATGGAGGAGCGGCGGGGGGCTCTGTCTCTGGCCCCGTCGCTGTCATCGCTGCCTGAAAAGACAGCGATCGCAGCGGCGGGACCGGGACAGAGCCAGCTCGTGAATGGGGTGGGCGTGGCCTGCGTCGACGCTGAAGCGCAGGCCACGCCCACCCCATTCACGGAGCCGGCCGCTCAGAGCAGCGGTGTCAGCGGACAGGTGAGTTTAACTTTTTTTTTTAATATGGCGCCTGTCTATACTAATGGGGAGAGGGGGGTGGGAATGGGGGGAGAGGGGCCACACAGCCTATTCTAATGGGAGGAGAGGGGCCACACAGCCTTTGGGAATGGGGGGGAGGGGCATGCCACGCAGCCTTTGGGAATGGGGGGAGGGGGATGCCACACAGCCTATGGGAATGGGGGGAGGGGGATGCCACACAGCCTATGGGAATGGGGGGAGGGGGATGCCACACAGCCTATGGGAATGGGGGGAGGGGGATGCCACACAGCCTATGGGGATGGGGATGCCACACAGCCTATGGGAATGGGGGGATGGGGATGCCACACAGCCTATGGGAATGGGGAGAGGGTGATGCCACACAACCTATGGGAATGGGGGGATGGGGATGCCACACAGCCTATGGGAATGGGGGGGAGAGGGATGCCACATTGCCAATGGGAATGGGGAGAGGGGGATGCCACACAGCCTATGGGAATGGGGATGCCACACAGCCTATGGGAATGGGGGGATGGGGATGCCACACAGCCTATGGGAATGGGTGGATGGGGATGCCACACAGCCTATGGGAATGGGGGGATGGGGATGCCACACAGCCTATGGGAATGGGGGGATGGGGATGCCACACAGCCTATGGGAATGGGGGGAGGGGTATGCCACACAGCCTATGGGAATGGGGGGAGGGGTATGCCACACAGCCTATGGGAATGGGGGGAGGGGTATGCCACACAGCCTATGGGAATGGGGGGATGCCACACAGCCTATGGGAATGGGGGGATGCCACACAGCCTATGGGAATGGGGGAGGGGGATGCCACACAGCCTATGGGAATGGGGGATGCCACACAGCCTATGGGAATGGGGGGGATGGGGATGCCACACAGCCTTTGGGAATGGGGGGAGGGGTATGCCACACAGCCTATGGGAATGGGGGGAGGGGTATGCCACACAGCCTATGGGAATGGGGGGATGGAGATGCCACACAGCCTGGGGGGAGGGGGATGTCACACAGCCTATGGGAATGGGGGATGCCACACAGCCTATGGGAATGGGGAGAGGGGGATGCCACACAGCCTATGGGAATGGGGGGAGAGGTGGATGCCACACAGCCTATGGGAATGTGGGGAGAGGGATGCCACACAGCCTATACTAATGGGGGGAGAGGGGGATGCCACACAGCCAATGGGTATATGGGGAATGGGGGGGGGGGATGCCACACTGGATATACGGGGAATGGGATGGGGGCATGCTACACTGTCTATGGAATGGGGGCATCCCACACTGCCTATGGGAATTGGATAGGGGAATGCCACACTGTCTGTAATGGTGCGTTTTTGGTTTAAAATTTTTTTTCCTTATTTTCTTCCCCCAAATCCTAGGTGCATCTTATGGGCAGGTGCGTCTTATAGGGCGAAAAATACGGTAAGTCTAGACCATGTTGTAAAAACTCCAGCACCCTAGAGACTAAGAATTCCCGGCAGGGAAGCGATCTGGACTCACATCAGTCAATGTAAGAACGCCATACTCTATAATAGATCTTCTTCTTCCTGGCTTGCACCATAGTAGCCACTACAGACGCAGACAAACCCTTCTCCATCAAGATGGAGGTTTCAATAGCCAAGCCGTCAAAGCCAGAGTTAGTAAATTGGGATGGCGTAGAGACCCCTGAGTTAGAAGATCTGGCAACCTTGGCAGATCGTACTGATCTACTGCCATTTGAACCAGGTCCGCGACCCACACTCTTCTTGGCCACTTTGGGGCCACCAGAATCGCGGGTACTCCTTCTAGAGCAATCTTGCGCAGAACTCTGCCCAGAAGGGGAATTGGTGGAAACACATACAGGAGCCGAAACTCCCTCCAAGACATGGACAGGGCATCCGTGGCCAGAGCCAGAGGATCCTGGGACAGGGACACAAAGCTCGGGAGCTTGTGACGGGACGCAAACAGATCCACATCTGGCACACCCCAACGGTGACACAGGGACTGGAATACCCTGTAGCAGAGGGACCACTCCCCCTGACAGGACGACCCCCCTGCTCAGAGCATCTGCCAGCAGGTTCTCCGCCCCCGGAATGTAGACAGCCGAGATGCATTGGACATTGGCCTCCGTCCATGTTAGAATCAGAGATACTTCCTGGAGAGCCCCCTGGCTCCGGGTCCCCCCCGATGGTTGATGTAGGCAATCGCCGTTTTGTTGTTTGAGCATACCTGAACCGCCAGACCCCTCAGGTGATGGGCCAATTGTTCCAGCACCAATCTGACCGCCCTGAGTTCCAAGACATTGATGGGTAGATGGGCCTCCTGAGGACCCCACCTCCCCTGGAAGCGCAGGGACTTCCAGAATCCCCCCCAACCCAACAGACTGGCATCCGTTGTGACCGTCTTCCAGGAGGGGGCCAGGAAGGATCTGCCCCTTGTCAAATTCCTGTGGTCCAGCCACCATGCAAGGGATTGTCTGACCGAGGGGGGGAGCACCCATATCTCATCCAAGGACGCTGGGTTCTTGTTCCAAACTGACAGAAGGTGAAGCTGCAGAGTTCTCAGATGGAACTGGGCAAAGCCCACCAACTGCATTCCCTGCCGGATGGAGGGATGAGGGCTCGAAAGCAGGGACCTCACCTGCGTTGTCAGAGCTTCCACCTTCTGTGGAGGAAGGAATATCCCTGACTGAACTGTATCCAGAATCATCCCCAGGAACGGGGCCACCGAGGAGGGGGACAGAGAGGACTTGGGATAATTGATCACCCAGCCAAAGGACTCCAGGGTGGACACTACCAATCGAGTGTCCAGCTCTGCCTGCCGCAGAGACCGAGAGGTGATGAGTATATCGTCCAGGTAGGGCAACACACGTATGCCCCTGAGCCTTAACAGGGACATCACCCCTGCCAGCACCTTGGTGAAAACCCTGGGAGCCGACGTGAGGCCGAATGGCAAGGCCACGAATTGGTAATGCTGATCCAGCAGCGCAAATCTGAGAAACCTTTGGTGTCCTGGAAACACCGGAACGTGAAGGTAAGCATCCTTGATGTCCACGGACATCAAAGTCCCCTGGGTGCAGCGAGGCGATGGCCGAGTGCAAGGTTTCCATACGAAAATGTTGGTTTCTGACAAATTTGTTGAGGATTTTTAAATCCAGAATGGGCCTGACTGACCCATTCTTTTTGGGCACTGTGAAAAGGTTGGAATAGAACCCCATGCCCCTGTCTCCTAAGGGGACCTTGCAAATGACCCCTAGGATCCAGAAGGTCCTGCACGGCCAGCAACAAGATCTGAGCTGAGGCAGGGTCCTGTGGGATCCGGGACCCAACGAACCGGGTAGGGGGCCGTACAGCAAAGTCTATCTTGTAACCGGAGGACACTACCTCCGGTCTGAGACGTGGCGTCTCCAAACCTGCTTGAAGTGCTGTAGACGTCCCCCCACCCTGACGGGCGAGGGCGCCCCTTCATACCTGGGGGGTCTTGGGAGGGGCTTTGGGCTTGGGCCCCCAGGAAGAACCGGGACAGCGTCCTCTATTCTTGTTCCAGGAATCTGCGCGAGACCCAGCGAAGGACACTCCTCTGCCTTGCTTAGCCCCACGGTAGGGGGTCAAATGGGAGCTTGGGCCACGAAAGGGCCGAGTCTGACGCTTGCGCTGGGGGAACTTGCCACCCTTGGCGAAGATGTCTAACCTTTCTCCAAACAGGCGCAGTCCCTTAAATGGAAGCCCCGTAAGGGCCTTCTTGGCGGCGTTATCAGCGGCCCACTGGCGCAACCAGACCGCTCGGCATATGGCTACCACCAGAGCAGAAGATCTAGCGCTCAGCTTAATAGCATCGTCCGTTGCCAATAGGATAAAGTTAACAAAAGTTTCACAGGTGGCCAGAGCATTGGCAGCATCAGAGGGCAAGTCATCCGCACCTTCTAGAGCATTCCTAACCACAGTCCTGAGCGCCACCGCCGTAATGGCTAAGGCGCAAACTGGGCAGAGCGACGCTCCCCCAAATGCAAAGGCATGACACACCAGTTGGTCAACACGCCGGTCCTCAGAATCCCGCAGCGTAGTAGTGTCGGGGGAGTGCATAATAGAGGTGTTGGACAGACTTAAAATTGGGGCATCGACCTCGGGCGGCGATGTCCAGCACTTGACCAGGTCAGCAGGAAATGGATATTTCTTACCCACACTTTTAGGAACCCCATGAATTTTGCTGGGGTGTTCCCATTCTTTCAGCACAAGGCTATTAAAATGGGTTTGTTCAGGAAATTCCAACGGCGCCCTAGCGGTGTGAAACAGATCACCCCTTTGCCGGGGAGCCGCGGCAGGGGGAGAGAGGGACAATACATCAAAGATCTGGGCCAACAGTCTATCAATGTCATCCGAGGACCAATGTTCAGAACCAGACTCGTCGTCGTATGACCCCGAGTCAGAAAACAGCTCCCCTTCGTCTGAGGGGGGATGTGCATAAGAAAGCAGTAAATCATCAGACTCTATAGGAAAAATAGTCGAATCAGGATTCAAATGCCGCCTCTTGGCAGTGGCCTTACGCGCTAAGGAGCCAGCTATCAAGTTTTCAACACTAGCCAGTCTAGTGGCCAAATCAGTATGAGAATCCCCACTGGTATTGGGGGTTAGGCTCAGACTTGGGGGAGTAGGTGAAGTAATGCGAGGAGCAGGCCCAGCCTCAGAAGAGGCTGGGAGACCGGCAAGCGCCTGCTGTGCACAAGGAATGCAGACCCGTGCATTGTCACCGCTGCTAGGTAAGACCCCACAAGCTACACAGACGGGCTTGTCCCAAAGGAACCCCGTTCACAATATCCTGAGATGCCTCCATATGGTGATTATTATGTACAATAAGCCAGTAGGGATAGACGCTAGAAAGCAACCCTGGATGCCCCAATGACCCGTGGGGAAGTGGGAGTAATATTTGAAAGACAGGACCGGGCGCTACATCGGGCAGGGAGAAGTACACGGTCTGAAAGACACAAGGGGAACAAGGATGGAGCCAAGCGAGAAGCAAAAGCTAAAGAAAGATCGCCCATGAGGGCACTTACAGAACAGCGAGGGGAGGACAGTCTTCACCACGCGCGCGGAGAGCGCGAAGCTCGAAGTGAATAGCTAATCAGAAAGTAGTAAGCAACATCTGAAACAGACCAAGTAAATTACCTCAGAACAATATGACAGGATGAAATAGAAAAGTAGACGCCGTATCGTCCGCGAACAGAGCCGCCGTACACGCCAAGTGAAATACAGTAAAGGCGTTGTAGCTATCAATACAACCAAAGAAAATTGCGGCTCTGACACCCGATAAACCGTTAAGGGCTATAAGCACAATAGTGTAATAGGGCAAGGTTAGGCCATCGTACACACAACCCCCCCCCCCTCTTTTTCCTCCCAATAAAAGGGGGAACTAGGGAGGAAGGTGACCCGATACATGGGGTTCACCGCTATACGGGGCGAGGGGCACTGATGCGGGAGGGGCATCCTCTGAAGGCTCACCATTGGCCTTGACCGCCTACCCTATGGTGGGGGATTCCGGTGGAGCTTAGCTCCGTAAGCACACACGGTGCTGCCTACTTTCACCCGACCAACGCAGCCCAGGCTGGGGGGCATATTCTTCACAAGGAGGACGGGTGGAAATAGTCCCGCAGGGCCTCGGGCTGTAAAGCCCCGCTCGCCTGCGAGAGCGTGATACTTCATGTCTTCGCAGTGAGCACTGCAGAGAAATCTGGGGATTTGTTGGAGGTCCTTCGGTATATGTAGGGCCGGGAGGAGCCTGTTTTTGCATGTCTGCAGTGAACAGCGCCCTCAGGCGGAGGATTACCCATGTGTAAGTATTATAGATGGAGCAGGACGTGCTGTATGCTTAGAATAACCACACTACAACACACACACACACACACACCTGCTGAATAAAAGAAGTTTGCTTTAGGAGAAAGACAGCGCCCCCCCCCCCCCCCCCGTCCCCAGGGAGGGAAACCGGGGGACCCGGAAGGGGGGACAATCCCGCACACGGAGGTGGGAGGAATAATGTAGGGACGGGGCATCCCAAACCGGGATCACCAACCCAGATACCGCCTACCCCGTAATATGGGGTCTCACGGTGGGGTCTCACAGCCATCTTCTGACTTGCTCGCCATCCTGCAGAGACGAATACTGGGTAATGTGTGGGAGGTCCCAGGTATTTATGGACTGGGAGGGGCCCCTTATTTCTTGTCATCTCTGCAAAGTTCGCCCTCTACTGGCCATAACCCACATGTCATGATTATTAGAAGCGGGGTGTGTGACATACTTGGAATAATAGTTGAGTACCCCTGGTCTAGATAATCGCAGGTTTGTAAATTAATATAGGAAGGCTTGGTCGCCATTTACCTTTTTCTTTTTCTTCTGATTTAGTGGGAATGAACTTGTTGTCTCCAAGACGAAGCTCTGGCTTTGGCACTGTTGAAATAAAAAGGAACAAAAAACACTGAAGGCTAAAACCAAGATCCACACACCTTTTGAATTCAATATATTAAAAAGTACAGGTAACAAGATATTTAGATTTTGGATTGTGTGCCATTTGTAATGAATTAAAAAAAATAGAAGCTTAGTTTGTGACTGCCTTGGTTGTTGCGGCAGCACCAGTTCATATGTACAGCCAAGATCCCATGGGCCAATAATGGCTTAGATGTGATTATAATGCAGTGTAAATTATCTACTGCCCTGCAGCTACTTTTTGATTTGAGCAGAGTATTACAAAACACTATAAAAAGGTAGGTTAGAATTGTGCAAAAATCAAAAGCAGTGTCTGCAATTTTGCAGGCAAAAAATAGTTCGACAACTTGGGCATTCAGCAGTTTTCCAGTATTATAGAGGAACCAGTACATTCCACATTGATGCCTGTAGCAGAGCACAGAACTTGTATCCCATTTAAGTGCATCTGAGAGTTTTTGCATTTGGTTTTATGCCCATGTCTTGAAAGCCTAGTTAGTGTTAAAGTGGACCAACACCCAGGATTTTCACTATCCCACTTCCGCGGGGCACCACGATCTGGAGTGCCCCGCTGTGTGAAACCCCCCAGAAATCCCCAAAAAAAACTCACCTCACCGCCGACGGAGAAGCTGAGGCGGCCTCTTGCGCGTCCCTTTTACAGGGAGCGCGCCCGCACCGGCCATTCACAAACGCCCGATGCACGCCCTGCTAGAGGGACGCGCAAGAGGCGGCGGCCCGCGCATGCGTCGTTGAAACGGGGAGAAGGTAAGGTTTGGGGGCGTCCGGGGGGGGGGTTCACACAGCGGGGCATCCCGATTTTGGATGCCCCGCAGGGAGGGAGCTGATCGGCCCGGGAATCTTATAGATTCCCGGGCCGATCAGCGGTGGGTGTTGGTCCACTTTAAAGGCCACACACCTGACCAAAAATATCCACCTCTTGCTTTTGTTCCAAAAAACTTGTTTTAAAGCTTGCTGTAACCCATGTAACTAGGGCATCCCATTCAAGCGCATCAGAGATTTTGCATTTGGTTTTATGCCCAGGTCCATCAGAATGGCTTTAGCCAGAATGCGCTGCTCAATGAAGTCTCGCAGGATTTTGGTTGGCTCAATTGCATCCTATTCATCAGCACTGCGCAGGCGCGAGATGGGGGGGCCTGCGCAGTGCCTTATAGGATACAAGATGGCACCGCCCATCAGAAGATTGGCAGAAGCCAATGAAAGCCAGAAGCAGAAAAATGCTCAAAAGGTAAAACCGGAGGGGGGGCAGCAGATCGGTGAGGCTTGGAGGAGTTTTAGGCCTCAGATGTTCCTCTTTAACAGAACATATGGGTGTTAAAGAAACAATACGACAACGCAATCACTTAGGCCACTCCCTAACTTTCAGCTCAAGGAAATAGTTTGGTCTGAATGATCAAATTGTTAAACAATCATAAAAAAGGAGGTGCATTTAGGGTAACAAACCCAGTACATAAGACTATTACAGATGATTAGGTAAATGAACGAGTAGATAACGCCCTGGGGGTGGCACTGCTCTCACTTCTGTCCCCGGTGTTTTCCCTTACCTCTATCCTCTTTCCAGGCACTGCTGTATAACATGGGCTGCGGCAGGGGCTCACTCATGGGGGCAACCATCTTACTGGAGCCCCTGCCATAGATCATTCTGGGAGCTGAAATACCGGCTAAAAATTACCTCCACATAAAGGTCCCCATTGAAAATGGCTCTGCCGGTAAGTCAGGCCAGGCCAGGTGGCAACCTTAGTTCCAGCCAGGGGCCCTCTAGAGACCTGGGGGCCCCAGGCAGCTGCCTGGTTTGACTGCCCTGCAGTTACATTCTGGAGTCCTCTTAAGTGTTTCCGGCTGCTAAGTCACGTGACCGATTTGGGTATGGTCTCGGCGAGGTGGTAAGGGCACACCTAAGCTGGGTTTTTGGAGGGATGAGTGTATGTGTGGAAACTTCCCCAAACTGCAGTTAAAGACCCACCCCTGAGAGAGCTCTGCCAGCTTAAACTGAAAATAAAGCAAAAATCACTAGTCTTTACTGCTGGCAGTCATGTTAGTACCTTGCTCCTGTGCTGCAATCGCATGTTTGGCCAGCTAATTCCTTTGGCCTCTGATCTTCACACACAGGAATACAGACTTGTATTATTTCCAAATAGTTTTTCTTTTTAAACTGGAGTATTCCAAATATGGATGCAATGCCGCAGGACAAGAGGTGAGAAGACCTCAAGTCTTTTTTTTTTTTTTTTAATTAAAGGTCAGCTTCATGTAAACAGGTGTCATAACAAAAAGACTAAACAGCAGACATCACAGATTAATCCAAGTATGATGGACTATATAACAAAAGGGCACTCACCGTTTGTCCCCCATAGCCGACTGTTCCTACTCCAGCAATCAACTCAGTGGATCACATCCTGTGCTGGCAGTGCACCGAACTCCAGTCCCCCACACTCCTGTGTTGGATGTGTTGCAGTGAATGGAAAGGGCGTATGATGGTGGAAGGGTGAAATCCTGACATGAAGTGTCGGAGACTGGAGTTCCAGCGATTGGGTTGTTGTTGCTGCAGAGAAGGAATGATTAGCTACAGGGGACAAAAGGTAAGTAACCTTTTTATTTTATATGGATGGCCGATCCCTTTAAGTAAATAATACAATCTTGAAACAGTCAATGCTTTTCAATGGCTTCTGTGCTCTGAGCTATAAATATCTCAAGACTTTAAGGATTGCTATATCTGTACATACCCGCACTTTTCATAGGAGGTGGAGGCTTCTTTGGCTTCTGTAAGATGAAAGGCAATACACACCAATCATGTACATGAAGGAGACCAAGACGTACATTTCCTGATAGCTACAATGTGCTAACATAATTAAAGCCATTTGTGCAAGCCAGAAGATTCATGCATAAAGGGTTGCTAGAGAAGTTAGAAACAATTTATGTGCTGCCAATCCTGGTTATCTAGTATTATGCTCTAGGTACGTCACTTTATGTTTTATTATCAGAGATTGTTGCCAGGGGAACTGCTTAATGCGTCCCCGAAATGCATCAGACAGAAAGAGCTAAAAGAAAGTAAATGACCCCCGTACCCCAGGTACATCTGTTTTGAGAGAAGACACTTGTGTACTGTTACCACACAAAACACTTGCTACACCCAGTTATGATTCTACAATGAAGTAACTTTGTGTCATGACATGTATAGAGATCACCTTCTGCTAACTTATCTGGGTTGGTGTTTTTATACTCATCCACAATAGGGATCACGTGCTGCCATATCCCTGGGCTCTACAGAGATAGGCTGCGTGTGCACAGCCGGGGATGCAATAGTGCGCACTCCCCATGGATTAGCATGAGAGTTGCCTGCAGAATGATGTTATAGCAGACAACTCGCATTGGATGAGAGCCCACGCGTGCATTGGAGAGTGGCAAGGCGAGTTTTTTTGGGCTTCCTAGAATGTTTGACTCAGCATGGCATCCCTCTTTGGGATGCCTCGGGGGCACAGAACAAAACCCCGGAACATCAAGTTCCGCTTTAACACGATAATATTGTACTGTAGTTTAAAGCGAAATAAAACCCAACTAGGTCGGCCCTGGAATTTAAAAAGACTCCAGGTCCGACCACTGGCCTTTCTCTGGAGCAGCCTAAATTGGGATGCGCCGCTGTGTAACCCCACACACATACACTGTGTCACAAAACTTACCTTTGCCCCGGCTCCCTCAGCCATATAAACATTGGTGGCCACATCTCCTACATTTCTGGGCTAAGGCATGCTCTGGGCCCAGCCATTTAAATAGTCTGGGAGTCAGGAGTGTCTGCACTTGGGAATGAGGCCGCTTTTGCTCCTGGTGCCATGCACCAAGACATTTGCCAAGCATTAGTATACATTACAAATGGCTCTGATTGGCCAAAGCGTGCTCATGAGCCATAGGACTGGTGGAAGGTGAGATTTTCCCAAATCCTCCGCTGTGTGTATCCCCCAAGGTCACAAAATTCACTCACCTTCCTGTCGTTCCCACGGCACAGAAGCCCAGTGCTCCACTGGCCGCATCCCCCGCTCAGTTTCTAGAGGTGTCATGCCTGCGTCGCCCACTCAGGGTGCGCGCACAGCTAGGTGTTGAGAGAGAGGATGCGGCTGAGATGCATTAAGGGCTCCAGGAGAGGGTGAGTAGAACGGAGGATCGGGGGGGGGGGGGGGGGATAGATTGCACTGGGTGTGGCCTTGACCTCAGTATACAATAACTCCAGCATGAGCCTAGAGATCTGACTGCTTGATAGTGTCATAAAATACCATTTTGTGATTACTCACCTTTAAAATGGGTATTATAAGTATGTCACACACCTCGCTTCCAGATTAATAACATTCGGGTTATGTCCAGTAGAGGGCTAACTTCTGCAGAGATGACTAGAAAAAAAAGGAGCCCCTCCCGGTCCATAAATACCTGGGACCTCCCACACATTACCCAGTATAGGAAAGCAGTAAGGGGACCAGGAAGAGCCAATAAAAAAAAAACACTAATTAACCAAACAAGGTTCACCATATAGAGGATCCAGAAAACAAATCAGGGCGGGATGAAGCGGGGTGTGTGACATACTTATAATACCCATTTTAAAGGTGAGTAATCACAAAATGGTATTATTCCAAGTATGTCACACACCCCGCTTCCAGATAAATAACAACCCTCCCCTTGGCAGTATAGGCCCCAACAATGGCCTGACGTATCCATTTACTAATGGTAGACTTGACGGGCGCCAAACCTTTCCTGGGCCCAGACGGCACCACAAACAAGGCGTCCGTCTTACGAAAGGGAGAAGTAGCCACCAAATAGTACTTCACACAACGAACAACATCCAAAGAGTGCAGAACCCTCTCCTTGTCATTGCTAGGCTTAGGACAAAAGGAAGGGAGAACCACATCCTGATTGAGATGGAAGGCAGAGACCACCTTAGGTAGGAAATCTGGCTTAAAGCCAAAGACCACCTTGTCCTGGTGTCTTTCAAAGTAGGGGGCCTGAATAGACAACTCAGAAACACGCTGAACAGAGGTAATAGCCACCAAAAAGGCAACCTTTTGTGTGAGAATAGAAAGTGCAACATCCTGCACCGGCTCAAAAGGAGGCCCCTGGAAGGCCGACAAACCAAATTCAAGTCCCAAACAGGCAACAACGGCTTTCGAGGGGGCCGCACATGAGTGACCCCCTGGAAAAACGTCTTAACCAAAGGATGAAGAGCAAAAGACCTTTGAAAGAAGACAGCCAGGGCAGAGACCTGCCCTTTCAAGGTACTAAGCTGGAAACCCAGGTCCAGACCGTGTTGAAGAACACACACACACACACACACACACACACACACACGGCTGACAAGGGGAAAGAAAAGGCTAAGGAGGAAGGCAGCCCCCCCCTCGTTGCGGGATCAGGCAGAAACGACAGGGGGTAATCCCAAACTACCTGGTAGTGAAGGGGAATGAGGACAGGGCATCCCAAACCAGGATCACCAAACCTGGTAACCGCCTACCCCCTTATATGGGGACTCACAGAGGAGCATGGCTCCTATTAGTACACCTGCTAAGGTGTAACCTACCCTCGCCCGGACCTTCAGCCAAGGCTGGGAGGCATAGGTTTAAAACGAAATCAGGTCCGGGCAGAAATAGGGAATAAAATGGCCGGGTGTAAACCCGGCTTACCTGCAAGGAAGAAACAGCCATCTTCTGACTTGCTCGCCGTCCTGCAGAGACGATTACTGGGTAATGTGTGGAGGTCCCAGGTATTTATGGACCTGGAGGGGCTCCTTTTTTTCTAGTCATCTCTGCAGAAGTTCGCCCTCTACTGGACATAACCCGAATGTTATTAATCTGGAAGCGGGGTGTGTGACATACTTGGAATAAATGGTTTTCAGAGAGACAGTGGGCCTCAAAGTAGGACTGTCCCACCGAAAGGGGGTCTAGTGGTCAGTTTAGAAAAGGCAGAATTATGCCCATTTACACAGAGCAATTATCAAGCAAGAAATTGCTAAAGCAGCCATAATTTAGCGATAACCGTCCGGTAGAAACAATCAAGCGATAAACAAGAATTGGTTAATCGGACAGCCGTCGTAACGTTTTGGCAGACCAAAAATTTCATATCCATCGCTTGCTGGCTCGAGTGAGTAAACAGAAGGAGCATCATCATCTTCAAGCTAATGGCTGACCAACAAATCTTCGGCGTGTGAACAGTCGCTCAATCGCAGAAGATTTGTATGGAAGGTCTCTAGCCGATTGTTCTGCTTGTGTAAACCTAGCATTAGACATGCACAGAACCTCATTAGACAGCAATCCTGTCGTGTTCTGTGAATGTCCTTGCAAACTACTGAAATGATTTGCATTTGAATATTAGGTGTGTATTTTGGAGAGCAGCACTTTGACCTAAGGTGACTATTTCTGTGGTATCTAATCCTAGTGTTTATAGAGAAACTTAGGGGGAACCATTCAAGTTCCACTCCTTGGGGAATCCCAATTCAGGCCTCGATTCACTCACTTTCTCCCAGAGCCCTCCCCACATCTCGGCACCGCGCCCAGCAGTGGTGCAGCTTGGCTACAGAGCCATTGATTGGCTGAGCACACCTCTCAGGCAATCAGCGTATTTGCTCGTGCCCAAGTCTGCGCGTGGGAGCAAAGGGAAGGCGAATGTATGGGGTTACATAGGGGATACACACAGCAAGGCATCGCAATTCGGAATGCCCCCCCCCCCCCCCCCCCGAGACGAACGACACAAAGGAAAGTACAATTCTTGTGTCTTCCTCTTTATGTTACTGTAAAGTGAGAAAAACTGCACAACTAATCGTTTTTCAACCCATATGCTGGCAAATATTTATACTACTGGCCATAGAAAAGACTCATTTATCTGCATGATAACGGACTAATGCAATGACAAACAGCCCAAGCCTAACACCTAATAGCCAATGCATTTCCAAAGCCAACATCATATAGGTTTACTTACTTCCTTTTCAGACTCGAGAATGATAATGGCAAAGTTGTCGGGAAAAACTCCTTCTTTGCCATTAAGTTCTCCTTTCCACCAACCAGGATCTCCAGTATCCTGTGAGTAACAAGCAAAACCATCATTGCTGTGTAAAAGGACGGCCCTCAAGACTGTCGTTACCATTGTAAAATACCTTACCTTACTAATTAGGTGGATGATATCGCCTTCTTTAAAACTGAGCTCATCGTCGTTGACGCCATCATATGGATATAAAGCTCTGCACATCTCTTTGGCTGTATAAAAAAAAAAAAAAAATACAGGAAATCAATCGCACTCACATTAGTCCCGACATCACCAGATGTTTAATTTGCCAAAGGGGGGAAGGAACATAGGTGGCGCCCAGAATGGAACACCGCTATCCCAGAGACCGAGTGCAGCTTCACCCAATTAAACATAGCTTTTATTTAGCATTGTATGCATATCACATACCATGACCAATACACCTTTGTCTTTATAGTGACAGTCATGGAAAACTGAGTAGATTTAGGGCCAGTGAAACTACCTTTGGGTTTGCTGTCAGTTTCCGTCCTTGGCTGATCTGAGCTTGTAGTGCGAGATACTTTTGATGCTGGTGGTGGGGTTAGTGAAGGCTGGAAAAAGATACAACAGTCAGTATAGCGTTTGACAGTTTTCCAGCAAGGGTTTTCCACTGGTAGCCCCCTCCGTTTCTAGCCAAGCATTCACTTTAAACATTATGTTTGACCACAGATATGTTTCACTCACCTTTTCAGGCTTTTTGATTTCAGACTCAGCAACTGGAGCCCTGGGCTTGAGCTTCACGCCGTCTTTAAAAATATCCCTCAAGTCAATCCCTATGACTTTCTTTGGCTGGACGGCACTTATAGGCGATACCTCTGAGGTATTAGCTGGTGATAATACAGGAGAAGCAGGGGCGGCAGCGGGCTCCACTGTGGAGAAAAAGCAAGACACAAACTGAATTTTAGGGTCATGTTCTGTATGGATGCTGAAAAGTGGTGTGGAAAATGTGACAGCAAATTCATGGGGACCTAAGATTGGAGTTCAGAGTAAAAATACTAGCACTTATGACAAACATTGTCAAACAGTAAGGAGTGGAAACCCCATTAGCATTAAAGCAAACCTAAACCCTGCATGGCACCTGTGCTAGATAGCATTCACTAGGAAAAAAAATACCATTTTGTGATTAGTCACCTGTAAAATGGGTATTGTAAGTATGTCACACACCCCGCTTCAGAATAGTCATTACACTTGGGTTATACCTGTAGAGGGCGATCTTGCAGAGATGTCATGAAAAAAAGGGAGCCCCTCCCGGTCCATAAATACCTGGGACCTCCCACTCATTCCCCAGTATTAAGACAGCAGAAAAGGGACCAGGAAGAGCCAAAATAACCAGTAACAGTAAAAAGGTTCACCATAGAAAGGATCCAGAATACCAAAGGGCGGGGTGAAGCGGGGTGTGTGACATACTTACAATACCCATTTTACAGGTGAGTAATCACAAAATGGTATTATTCTAAGTATGTCACACACCCCGCTTCAGATAGTCATTACACTTGGGACATCCAATAGCAGTGTCCATAAAGGGCGGGGATCCAAAACAAGGCAATAATGCACAAAGTCAAACCACTGGAAAAAGTGTGCACGGAAGACCAAGTAGCAGCCTTACAACAGAGGCCTGATGCTGGAAGGCCCATGACGCCCCAACGGCACGAGTAGAATGAGCAGTAACACGAAAAGGGGGAACCTTCCTCTTGGCAGAATAGGCCCCAACAATGGGGCACCACAAAAAGGGCGTCAGTCCTACGAAAAGAAGAAGTAGCCACCAAATAGTACTTCACACAGCGAACCACATCCAGAGAATGCAAGACCCTCTCCTTGTCATTGCTGGGCTTAGGACACAAGGAGGGTAGAACAATGTCCCGATTAAGATGAAAGGCAGAAACCACCTTAGGAAGGAAATCTGTCTTGAAGCGGAAAACAACCTTGTCCTGATGCCTCTCAAAGTATGGGGCCTTAATGGACAAAGCCGCCAACTCCGATACACGCCAAACGGAAGTGATGGCGACCAAAAACGCAACCTTCTGAGTAAGCATGGAAAGAGCAATATCCTGCAAAGGTTCAAAAGGAGGACCCTGAAAAGCAGAAAGAACCAAATTCAAATCCCAAACTGGGAGCAAAGGCTTCCTAGGAGGCCGCACATGTGTAACCCCCTGGAAAAAGGTCTTAACCAGAGGATGAAGAGCAAAAGACCTTTGGAAGAAAACCGCCAGGGCAGAAACGTGCCCTTTCAACGTACTAAGCTGCAAACCCAGGTCCAGACCATGTTGCAGAAATTCCAAAACCCTAGGGATAGAAAACACCCTGTAAGGCAAGGCCCGGACCTCACACCAATCAATATAAGACCTCCAAATCCTATAGTAGATGGCAGAGGAAGACTTCTTCCTAGCCCTAACCAGAGTCTGAATAACAGCATCAAAGACTTTCTTCCTTCAAGATGGAGGTTTCAGCAGCCACGCCGTCAAAGCCAGCGTTGGTAAATTGGGGTAGAGCAGTTGACCAGATCCGGCAGAAGGGGCAGATCTAACTGATCCGCTGCCAACCTTACCACGTCTGCGAACCAAACCTGTCTTGGCCATCTTGGAGCAACCAAGATTGCTGACGCACCCTCTAGGGCCAGCTTGCGCACCACCTTGCCCACCATGGGAAACGAAGGGAACAGGTACAGAAACCCCAGATCCCTCCAGTTCAGAGACATTGCATCCACTGCCAGAGCCAGCGGATTCCGCGAGAGAGACACAAATGCCGGAAGTTTGTGACTGATGAGAGGCAAAGAGGTCCACCTCTGGAGTCCCCCACCGGTGGCAAAGCGACCGAAACACCTTGGGGCTGAGAGACCATTCCCCCCGGCGAGATGAGCACCTGCTCAGGGAGTCCGCCTCTGTGTTCTCCACTCCCGGAATGTACACCGCCGAGATGCATGGGACATTGCTCTCCGCCCAAGCCAGGATCAAGGACACTTCCCTGAGGGCACGCCTGCTGCGAGTCCCTCCCTGGTGATTGATGTAGGCGACCGCCGTCCGATTGTCCGACCGAACTTGAACCGGCAAACCCTGTAACTGATGAGTCAAGCGACCCAGAACCAACCTGATGGCTCTCAGCTGCAGAACATTGATGGGATTGTGAGCCTCCTGAGGCCCCCACAGTCCCCGAAACTGAAGATCCTTCCATCCTTCCTGTGGGCTCCAGGAGAGGCGAGTTAGCTCGGCATTCTTGGGGGGTTTCAACACAGCGGGGGGGGGTTGGATCACTTTTGGTCCACTTTAAGTTTGTGAGAGGTAAAGACAGGGACCAAGTATCAAGGGAACTGCATAGTTGTAATATGGACAAGGTACCAGTTAAAAGACCACCACGTACTGGCTACTCTTCCCACTTCCGGGTTCCACCACTTCTGTTAATCTGGGATGGGCTTCTTTGCACTGGTGTAGAAGTGGTTTTAGCCTATTCTCGGAATCCAATTTCGTATTTTGCAAATCGGAGATCTGTTGCCTGTCCCTGGCGCATCCTTTAGCAGAAAAGGCACGTTTTTATGACAATCCCAGGGGATTTCAACCTGGAGGGACCCCCAAATCAGCATCCTCAGGGGAAGAGGGGGTTGGCTGGCCCTAGAGGCTAGTAGGCTCCAGGGCAAAGCAAACAGGGTTTTGGTCCACTTCAAATACACTCCTTTCTAGTGCCTCTGCCAAATACCCCCCCCCCCCCCAACAAGGAAATCCCAGTATTTTTACCTTGCCCGCAATTCTACGGCACATGTGCAAGGAGAACGCAACCGGAAGCATGATGGAGAAGGTGAGAGATATATGGCGAACCTGGGGATTCACATCATTGGAGCATCCCTATTGGAGAGGGCGACCAATGCCCCTAGAGCCTTATATACCTTTAACACTACTCAGGTGATACTTTCTGATTTGAAAAGATTAACAGGCATTTGGAAAAACGAAAAATGTTGCCATAGTTACGTGTATACAGACAGGAAATGCCTCCCATATCAAAGGCTGCATTTAGATTTGGACTGCCCTGGATTATTTAACCCAGGACTATTTTAGGTCAGCCACAGATATTTCAAGGTGGAAGGAAAAGGTTTAAACCCTTGTGTTTGTCCCACAGCAAGAGAGGGTTAAATGTGAAGGAAAAATACAATTCTGTGAAATACTCACCTGTAGAATTGATATTATTTGTATACAGTACGTCCTGCTCCAGATATAATACTTACACTTGGGTTTTCCTCCGCCAGATGGCGCTGCACTGCAGAGACATGAAAAAACAGGCTCCTCCCGGCCCTTCAAATACCCAGGGACCTCCCACAAATCCCCAGCATTGAAAAGCAGTGAACAAGAAGCCGGGAGAATTAAACCACCCAGAACAACTGGTAATGATAACAATGATAACAATCACCATACAGGGGATCCAAAATAATGCAAAAACCAAGGTGGGGTGGAGCAGGACGTACTGTATACAAATAATATCAATTCTACAGGTGAGTATTTCACAGAATTGTATTATTCTTAGTATACAGTACGTCCTGCTCCAGATATAATAGATAAAAAGTAGGGTGGGATCCCCAACAAAAAACGACAACAGCAGACAGTTTAAAACCACCTGCAGAACCATACGGCCAAGACAGCATGAGCTGAAGCCCTAACATCAATCTTGTAAAACTTTGCAAAAGGTATGAGCAGAAGGCCAATGGTAGCGGCCTAGCCAACCAGTTCAACAGAAGCCCGGTGCTGAAAGGCCCAAGAGGCATCAAGCATGAGTAGAAAAAGAATCAAGGCGACAAGGGAGATTCTTCCCCTTGCTGGAATAGGCCTGAGTAACAGCCTAACGAATCCAATCGCTACAGTAGACTTGGCAGAAGCCAAAAGTCCGAACAAAGCACCAGGAGTAACGTCCATTAAGGTAATAACCAGGACCAAGCCGCCCAACTCCCGAGAGCAGACTAGATCGGGCACATTCAGGATGTGATGACCACAAGCCCCAAGGAACCTCAGTTCCCCTAAAGGACCCAGTGACTGCCAAGGAAAACTTCCAACACCTGTATAAGGAATGCAGAATCCTTTCCTCAGCGTTGCTAGGAAAAGGGCACAGCCGTGGATAACAATATCTCAAATCAATGAACATAAGACACCTCCAGATGCAGAGAGGCCGGCTTCTGGCGGAACTCCACCTTATCCTGGTGTATCTCAAGGAATGGGGGCTAGGTAGACAGAGCCGTCCGCTAACACACGCCTGACCAAGGTAACAGTCACCAGAAGGACAACCTTGAGGGTAAGGACAGCCAGACAGCATCCTGAATAGGACCAAGGGCCAAAATCCTGCAAGCAGACAGAATAAAATTCAGATTCAATCCCAACAGGGACCATAGGATTACATGGAGGACGCACATGAGCACCCCCTGAAGGAAGTCTTAACCAAGGAAGACTGAACCAGAGACTACTACGGCAAGGTGTACAGGGCAGAACCTGACCCATCAGAGTACTGAGTTGGGGAACCAACTCCAATTCATGCTGAAAACAACACTAGAACCCTGGGAACCGAGAACGCCCAACAGGTAAGAGAGCTAGACTCACCCCAATCAATGTGGGTATGCCATACCCTACAATAGATAGAAGAAGACGAGGAAGAAGCTTACTCCTAGTCTTCCCATAGTCTCAAACACCGAGACAGATAAGCCTGTCTCCATCAAGATGTATGTTTCAGCAGTCAGGCCGACTAGGCCAGGGACTGTAGATTGGAGTGACGTAAAGGGGGCCCTGAGTGATCAAGCTGGCACTCCTGGCAAGGTACAGAAAACTACTGACCTCAGTACCATGTCTGTAAACCACACTCTACTAGGGCACCTGGGGGCCACCAGAGTCACTGGTCCCCTTACCAGAGCAATCTTACGCAGAACCCTGCCTAGCAGAGGGAATGGAGAAGGACATACAGAACCGAACGTCCTGTCAAGACGGTACTAAAGGCATCCGGACCACTGACATAGGATCCTGGCACAGGGAAACAAAGGCCGATAGCCTGTGAAGGTGACGGAACCCAACAGATCCACGACTGGTTGGACTCCATAGAGACACGGGGATTAGCACATCCTGTCGCAGAGGGGCTCCGCCGGAGCTAATATCACTAACATGTAGGGAGCATTGTCTCCACCCAGAAAAGGAACATAAACACTTCCTGGAGGGTCCACCAGCTCCAGGCCCCTTCCAATGATTAATGTAGGACCATCTGTCGTCAGACAGACCGAGCACCCCCAAACTGGAAAGCCCAGAAGGGAAGTGGTCAAGCGAGATAGAGCCAACTGAAAAACGCTCACTGTTTAGAAAATCAATAGGCGTAAGGACCTTCTAAGGACCCCACCGCCCCCAGAATCGCAGGGAGTTTCAGAAGAAAACCTCCCCCTTCAACCTGATAGGTTGCCATCCATGGTGACCATTTCCAGGAAGGGGCAAGAAGGAACTTACCCCCAGACAGGTCCCTTGAGTTCATCCACTTCCAAGAGAAAAACTTTCTTACAGGTGGGAAGGCCCACAGACCCTGCTCCAGGGGTGCTGGATCCCTGTCCTGTGTTACCAATAGAAGTCGCAGAAGGGCTCAAGGGGAACTGAGCATAAGGGACCTCTTCCGAGCAAGTTACCAACGGCCCACCAGTTGCATCCCGGCCTGGTGTTAAGAGACCGGGACAGCAATGAGGGACTGAGCCCATGTGACCAGATTGTCCACCTAATTGCCGAGAAGGGGAGAATCTGGTTTGAACCTAATCCAGAATCATTCCAATTAATGGAGTTACCACTTAAGGGGACAGTGAGGACTCGGGGTGATTGATCACCCATCCAATGTCTCCCAATGGACCCACCAGCCGGGTATCCAGGGTATCCAACTTAGCCTGACGCAGAGACAGGGAAGTGAGAAAGGGCGTCCAGGTAGTCATCGCGCGGGCGCCCCTTGGTCTCATCAGAGACATCACCATCGTCAGCACCTGAGTGAACACTCTGGGAGTTGGAGAGGCCAGATAACAAGGCCACAATTAACAGTGTTGGACTTCCAACACGAACCTGAAGAGCCTCAGAGACCTGAGGGCACAGGGATGTAAACATAAGCATTTTAGAGTTCCCCAGACGGCAAGAAGCCCACTGGGCGCAAGGTGCTGATGGCCCAAGAGTTTCCATGCAGGACAACTGCCTGTAATTAGAGAATTGCTGTGAATCCAGAATGGGCCAACCCGACCCATCCTTTGGGGGACTGTGGAAAAGGTTGGTATAGCGGCCCCTGCCTCTGCCTATTACGGGCAATCTGCAAGAGACCCTCAGACCTTGCAGGCCTAGCATGGCCTGCACCAGCAACTGAACAGCGGCAGGGACCAGGAGTACCTGGGACCTGATAAAAACTGGGGAAGGCCGTGCAGCAAACTCTATCCTGTATCTGGAGGACACAACCTCCTGAATCCACCAGAATGAGGCGAGATGCCTCCTGATAAGAGCAAGGTGCTGCAGCCATCCCCTCACCCAGACGGGCGAGGGCGCCCCATCATGCTTGAGGGGGTTTGATGGAAGATTTGGGCTTAGCCCTGCCGGAGGGGTCAGGGGGTTGTCTGCTGCTCGTGGGGCAGGAGTCTGCACGAAAAATCCGGAAGGACACCCCTGGTTCCTGTTTAACACTAAGGTAGGGGGGAGGAGGGGTGCCCCTGCCCCGAGGGGGCCGAGACGGCAGTCTGCGAAGGGGTGATTTGCCCTTTTTACCGAACAGGTCTAGATGGGCCCCAAATAGGCGTTGCCCTCTAAAGGGAAGCACAGTAAGAGTCTTTTTAGTAGCATCGTCAGCACCCCACTGTCGCAGCCAGACCAAGCGACGTATAGCCACCGCAAGGGCAGAGGTTCTTGCACACATTCTAATAGCGTCATCCAGCGCTAATAGAATAATATTTTACAAATACATCACAATTGGAGAGTGCATTAAACACCTCCCAGGAGAGATCCTCGGGGTGATGATCAAGCAACATTCTGATGAGGGTTCTAGCGGCCACTGCAGTAATAGCTGCGGCACAGACTGGGCGCAGCGCCATCCCAGCACAAGAAAAGGCACGGGAGGCCAGCAGCTCAATGGGCCGGTCCTCAGCATCCCGAAGGGTACTATAAGCAGGGGTTGTAATAAAGGGGGGATTAGGGACCCCTATGATCGGCACATCCACCACGGGGGGTGATGACCAACAATTTACCACCTCAGGGGGGAAAAGGGTATTACCTATCCCAGTCCCCTGGAAGTTTACTGGGGCATTCCCATTCCTTGAGCACAAGGGCATGGAAATGAGCCTGTTCTAGAAATTCCAAACGTGCAGTTGCAGTATGGAAAACGCTCCCCTCTAGGCTTGGGGACCTGACCGGGGAGAGAGATAGACTGTGCCTTAAAGACCTTAATCAACAAGTCTTCAGTGTCACACTGGCCCCAATATTCAGGGCCAGAATCGTCATTACTCCTCGGCCTCTCATCAGATGAGCCCGAGTCAGAGAACTCCCCTCATGAGAAGGGGTATACTCACCCGGAGTAGTAAACTCCTCGATTCTCATAGAACATACAGAAACATGAGGCGACAGGTGCCGCTTCCTACCAGGGCCCATTCGCTCTGACAACCTAGCAATAATCTGTTCAGCCGTAGGCAGTCTGGAAGGCCCAGCAGGCTGCAATTCCCCACTTGTAGGCGACTCAGCAGGAGAGAGATTTAAGCCTGGGGAGATAGGTGAATTGAAGCTAGGTGTAGCCACTGGCCGACCTGATTGCAGGGCCAGGGCTTGCTCGGCACAGGGTACGCAGACCCGTGCCCTGTCAGCATCAGCATGGGGTTGTCCACACACTATACACCGCCGGTCTTGTCCCAGAGGGACCCCGGTCACATAATTCTGAGATGCCTCCATATGGTGATTATTCAAGGCACAATATGCCAGTAGGGATTTACACAATAAGTAACCCTGGATGCCCCAAAGACCCGCTAGGGAAGTGGGAGAATACTACAAGGCCCGCTATAATTTTACACCGGGCCGGGAGAAGCCAATGGTGTTCACCAGTCGGAAAGACATAAAGGGAATAAAGGGGTGTCAGAACCAAGCGCAGTAATCAAGGATCATGAAAATCGCCCGCGAGGGCACTTACAGACCAAGGGAGGAGGAGGACCGCTATCACACGTGCGTGCGACCAGCATCAAAATTGCGCCTAGCGAACCTCGAAGGGCGGGCCAGAGCGGGCTGTGACGCGGAGCGCGCCAAAACGGGTCCCCGCCCCCCCCCGAAGAGCGCGAAGCTCTGAGAAAGTTTCAATGTCATGAGGAGCGAAGTGTATGACACACTTAGAAAAGGAATTGCCAATGAAGGTGCCGCCGCCCGGTAGCACATCCAGTAAAGGAAGAGGTGCGCGCGGCAGTGACAAATACACAGTAAAATGCAAACAGCGCGGCTCTGACACCAGGAATACCAGTCCGGGGCAAGACTAAGGCCATACGCGTGTAAACATACACTAAGACCCCCCCCCCCCCCCCGGGCTACGGGGGGAACGAGGGAGGATGGCGACCCTTTGTACAGGGCCCACCGCTACACGGGGCATGGGGCAATAGTGCGGGAGGGGCATCCCCTAGAGGCTCACCATCAGCCTAAACCGCCTAGCCTTTGGTGGGGGACTGCGGTGGAGCATGGCTCCGTCAAGCACGCATGGTGCCGCCTACCTTCACCCGACCAGCGCAGCCCAGGCTGGGAGGCACATCACAGGGAGGACGGGTGGGAATAGTCCAACAGGGCCGCAGGCTTTGATAGCCAGGCTCACCTGCGAGAGAGTGATACTTCATGTCTTCGCAGTCAGCACTGCAGAGAAATCTGGGGATTTGTGGGAGGTCCCTGGGTATTTGAAGGGCCGGGAGGAGCCTGTTTTTCCATGTCTCTGCAGTGCAGCGCCATCTGGCGGAGGATAACCCAAGTGTAAGTATTATATCTGGAGCAGGACGTACTGTATACTAAGAATAATTCCTGTGTATGCAATATACAATGGTCATAAATGTAAAAAAGTTTGGGAAGTCCAGACCTAAAGTACAACCTTATCACCCAAACCATCTTCAAAACAAGGTGGCCAACTATTTTATGCCTAGAAAGCGGGCCAAAACCAACTGTGGAGTCTATGAGACTCCAGGACAGGCATACTCGCTCCCCCCAGGGCGCCTGAAAACTCACCTTCGTTCACGGTCCAAGAGCCCATGCGCGAGCAGCGGCAGCATCCCCGTTATCCCTTTAGCAGGGTGCGTGCCCGTGCTTCCCCGTTAGAGGGTAGCGTTGGATGCAGACGTCACAGTGTTCAAAACCGCGCACATTAGACAAGCTCCTGGTCGAAGGGGCTCGAGCCGATTAGAGCGCGGCGAGTGGCAGCGCATGCGCCATAAGACCGGGAAGAGACAAGTTCGTTCTGGCGAGGCGTCCTGGGGGGTTTCACACAGCAATCAGGGTGCCCCGGGGGAAAGAACCAAAACTCAGGATAGTCAAAATACTGGATTTTGGTCCACAGTAAAGCAAAAGTGGATACATTCAGTCTGAATAGACACAAAACCATTAAAGAACTGTAAGTAAATATTAAAATAAGTAAACCTTTCCAGTAGCTGGCCAGACCCCATGAAACAAGCCGTGTCATAGTAGTGGAGCTCCTGCCAGCAGCTGGACATACCCTCAGGCCAGCATAATAAAGTCCTCATAAAACAATGAAAAGTTAATGAATAATCTAGGAGCAGCTTATGAACTAGATGGCAGTGTGAGCCCTTCAGCAAATATTTGCCAACAGTAAGCTTCCAGCAAGATTCAAAACAGATGTAATGACTCCATACTTATTTCCGGCCACATGCCCTGAGGTAGCTGCAGTCTATATTCCCTTCCATCATCCATGGATTTCTACTGTGTGCCTCCATCACAGCCTGAAGAAAACACATACACTGCTGTGTACACAGATCTTCACACTATCACAAACATTACATAGAGAAACAAGACCTAGGGCAACAGTCTCATTTATATGGGTGTAGCTTTTCACTGTAGCACAGCTGTCACCTCAGTTTGTGTGGCTATGATGCTGCGGTCTTTTTTCCTTCAAAACGTAAGTCCAATGTTGATAACTCCCTGTGCTGCCACCCTCTCGGCTGGTGCTGAGAAAGGCGAAGGGGTTACAAAGGGAAAAACCCTTACCTTGCCCATGGTCCAGCGTTGTCCTATTGAGGCTCGGGGTCCTGGGTGCCACCATCTTGAGTCAGACAGGCAGACAGGAACGTGCATATAGCGGGAGATGCTGCTTGCACCTTCTGCGCAACAGCTGATTTGGAATGCTCTGCTATGTGAATCCCTTAGGGATCACCTTAAAAACTCACCTCTCTGGCAATCCCATGCCAATTAGCACTCATTTAAGCTTTACTAGCCACCCCGAAATCAGGGAGGTGTGGTGATACCGCTGCACCCCCCCCCCCCCTCCCAATTTAGAAATGTGTGCTCAGGTAGGCTTATCAGCCAGGGATCTGGCGCATGTCCAATGGGATCATTGCGGAGATGAGTATACTGGATGATTTGGAGGGGGGGGTCACAAATTAAGGCATCCCAAATCAGCCTGGCCAAAGCACTGATAGTTCCCCTTTAACGGTACTTTGAATACTATAGCCCTTACATACAGTAAGCTTGAACATGTCCTAAACTAGCAGAACATTAGGCTGACTGTAGCATTTGTAGTGCACCACTTTAAAGTAGAAGTCCATCGTCATTGAAACCCCTCCCCTTACAAAAAAATACCATACATTGTCCAGAATCCAGAGCAGTCAGCCCTGACTTTCTGGTTATGGCCGCAGTGTTGGCCATAGGTGCAGTGGCGAGTATGGTAATTTGGCCTTAGGCTTTGATTCAAAACTAACAATACCTGTATCCTCGGAACTCTCTTGGCTGTCAGCATCGTCTGACAGTTCCAACTCCTTCACAAAGTTTGATGGAAACAGTCCTGAACGCCCGCAGCACGTCCCACTCCACCATCCTTCTTCTACCTTAAAGAGAAAGCAATGGATCAGCAAATTATTAAGCAATGGATCAGCAATTATTATTTTACAAACATTTGTAGTGATGGATATGAAAGGGTCATTACATCGCTCCCAGCATTGGGAGACCTCACACACATACAAGGTCTACATTTACCTACACATTGGTAGATTCAGTGGGAAGCTTATATTTTAGTAATAAAGGATTGCCCCAGAGCCCTGACTCTATGCCTGGGAGGGTTCTGATTCACTGGGACACAAAACTACCTCTCGTCACAATGAGGGGAGGACACCACACAGTGCGAGCAGAAGGCACAATCCCTCTACTCTAACAGCAGCACCGCTGCTATACAAAATTGGTGAGAGATAAGGATTTAAAGTCCTTTTGTCCAGGCAAAGGGTTAAAGCAGAAAAACCTCAGCCCTAGAATCTACAATTTCAGCCCCTCCCCCCATAGGAAGCCACAGAACTCACCTGCTTCCTGGCGCCCTCAGCGATATAAACACCCGACAAGCACATTCCTGCATCTTAAGGCTGGGTGGGCGCTCCCGCCTCCAGCCATTAAGATAGGCTTGGGGAGGGAGTGCGTATGCTGCTGGGAGCTGCATGTAAACAGAGCTGTTTTCAGAGTCCCACATATGTATGGCAAACTGCTCAGATTGGATAAGAGAACACACAAGTGCCATAGGATCAGGAAGAGGCAAATTGTTCCGGGGGTTTCACAAAGCGGGGCATCCCAATGCCGGATTTTGTCCCGCTTTAACTAAGTGTGTTAACGTGTTATCTCAGGTTTGTGTTAGGGTCTGTGTTTATAATCAATAACTGTTTGAGGTTTCCTTTTATTCAGTGAACTCTTTCCTGACCACGCTGTGCATGGGGACGCTGAACGACCAAAACCCACATTTTTAAACTATCATCCCCTGAATTGCTCCCGTTTGCCAATTTTCCCTGCTCCTGCTTCACTCTAATCCCTGATAATGCAGCATGTTTTAGATGTAAAGCTCCGCCTTCTCCATTCACTGCCACCGTTGTGTGTGGCAATGATGTCATTGCCACAACTATGCAATGACTGATTGTCTGCCATCTTAGAGATCAACAGCAAAGAAATCAGTGTTCCAGGACAGTTCAAAAAGCGAAAATACTCATTTCTAGTTCTACAACCTAAGATAGGCAGAGCCTTTGGCCAAATGTATTTCACAAGTTCAGTCGGTTTTGGTCCACTTTAAGACAAAAGCATTTCATTGAAGGAGCAGTGTCAGTCAGAAAATGGCAGACAATGATTGATTATAAACACAGGCCCCTGACAAACATGAGATAGCACATGATAGCACCCTTAGTCATCACTTTGCCTGGAATGTCCCTTTAATGCTTTGTACATAAAAACTCTGCTCTGCTGGTGGCTTTATCAAAACGGTCAGCATTTAAAACAGATGAAAACCCCCTAGGGCCAGGCCCTGGAATCTAAAAGATTCCAGCCCTGGCTGCTAGCCTACCCTCCGGGGCATCCTACACCAGATGTCCCTCTGTGCAAACACCCTCCACGGATGCCGGTGATTTTACATGATCCTGACGGGCCCTGCAACGCAATCTCCACCGGCAGCCTGCAAACAGGAAGTCTTTTGACTGTGTCGCTCTGCATTATGGGATTGCTGTCCTTTTCCTGACCCCAGCTCTGCTCTGTTTGTGGGTCTATAACCCCACCCCCTGTACTTTATCCCGCTCTCCTCTCCTCAGTATGTGTGATGCTTCAGAGTCAAGACGGAGGAGCCCATATCCTAGAGTCCTGAAAAGAGTTGCAGCCCGATGGGGGAAAGAATAAGTGACTAAAAACTTAAAATATATTAATTTTAGATGCTGGGGAATCGTTTAAGGGTTTGGACTTTTCATTAAATCATGCTGAAGGTCCGGTTTAATAGCTGGTTCATTGGATGGCCTATAAAAATGTTTCATTACCAAGGGGTCACACAAAAAACCTCATGTTGGGTGAAAGCAGTGAGCTCTCTTAAGACCTTTGCAACCTTATTGTTGAAAACATTCTTTAAAGCATTGGTTACAGAGGGATTTCTGAACTACTGGATTATGGCTATGTTGGGGCCATAATCCAGAAGTAGAAAGAACATAATTTCATAATAAAGTGCTTCCCACAATATTTCAGACAGAGTAGTGAAAAGAATTATCAGAAGAGTTGTCTAAGAGCAAAGGACCACATGTCGAGAGCTAGAGAAAGACTTGGAATCAGCAGGTACAATTGTTTCAACAACATGTAATGCTCTCAGGCTCCATGGCCAGTATTCATGCTCATCACGCAAGACTCCATTGCTGAAGAAATGGCATGCTGAAGTGCATTTAAAGTTTGCTCAACAGCCCCATTACAAGCCAAGGAAACACTGGAAAGGTATCGGGTCTGACCAGACAAGACCAAACTGACTCTTTGGATGCCTTAATACACACAGCGGCAAACTGTGGCACTGAATATAACCCCCCCCCCCAAAAAAAAAGTAGAAACAGTGAAGTTTGGAGGTGGGATCATCAAGATGTGGGGCCGTTTTTCAGCATATGGTACTGGCATACTTCATATAATATAATTGAAAGAAGGATGAATAGACAAATGTACCAAGACATTCTTGATGAAAATCTGCTGCCATTGACCAGGATGATGAAGATGAAAAAAAGAGTGGACATTTCAGAGAGACAATTATCCCAAACACAAAGTAAAGAAAACTCAACTGGCTTCAGAGAAAGAAAATAGGGCTGATAGAATGGCCCAGGCAATTATCTGACCTGAATCCAATTGAAAAATCTATGGAAGGAACTAAAGCTTAGGGTTCATAGAAGGAGTCCATGTTACTTTCAGGATTTGGAGTTTTTGTGGTGAAAATTGGCCACACAACAATGTATGCGAAGAGTACATCCTTGATGCGGCAAGTTCAACAAGTTCAAAGTATCAAATACATTTTAGCAAGAGTGTCCATTACTTTTACCTGTGTCATTTCTCATTATTAGTATAACTGAATCCCGAATTGGGATGCCCTGCTATGTAAAAATAAAATTCTGTGAAATACTCACCTGTAGAATTGGTATTATACGTATACAGTACGTCCTGCTCCAGATATAATACTTACACTTGGGTTATCCCCCGCCAGACATGCAAAAAACAGGCTCCTCCCGGCCCTTCATACACCCAGGGACCTCCCACAAATCCCCAGCATTGAAAAGCAGTGAACCAGAAGCCGGGAGAATTCAACCACCAAAAACAACTGGTAATAACAACAATCACCATACAGGGGATCCAGAATAATGCAAAATAAACAGGGTGGAATGGAGCAGGACGTACTGTATACGTATAATACCAATTCTACAGGTGAGCATTTCACAGAATTGTATTATTCTAAGTATACAGTACGTCCTGCTCCAGATATATTACTTACACTTGGGACATCCAATAGCAGTGTCCATAGAACAGGGTGGGATCCCCAACAAAAAAGGCAACAGCAGACAGTTGAAAGCACCTGCAATACCTCGCTACGAAAGCGACACGAGCGAAAGCTCTAACGTCAACATTAAAACAACCCTTGAAAGGGTACGAACAAGAAAACAAGTAGCGTTCAAGCAAACCTGTTCAACAAGACCTGGTGCTGAAAGGCCCAAAGATACCAAAGCACCAGTGTAATCAGAATAGAGTGAGAAGAACTCTTCCCCTAATAAGAGCAAAAGTAGCGCAGGAAGAAGCCAAGCCTTCCCCAGGACCAGAAGGGACATCTTATCCAAGTAAAGGCTAGGCCCAAGGCCGCCCAACTCCTAGAGGCAGACGAGATCAGGCACATCCAGATGTAGGTGCCCACAACCCCAAGGAGCATCAGTCCCCTAAGGCAGTGGTCCCCAACCCTGTCCTCAAGGCCCATCAACAGGCCAGGTTTTGCAGATCTCCACAAAGATGCACAGGTGGAGTAATTAGTGCAGCTGCAGAGCAATAGAGCTGTCTATTTGGAGATCCAAAAAAACATGACATGTTGGTGGGCCTTGAGGACAGGGTTGAGGACCACTGCCCTAAGGGACAAGAGACAATCCAGGAAAAAAATACCAGCCCCTATTGAGGGAAAATAGATTCCCTTGCCTCAGCATTACAAGGAATGAATCCCAGAAGAAGGATAATGTCTAAATACCTGAGCCTAAGGCACCACCTTAGGCAGAAGAACCGGCGTAAGGCGGAACACCGCCTCATCTCGGTGAATATACAGTAAAGAACGAGGGCTAGCTAAACAGATCCCCCCACTCAGGCACAAGGCCGACTGAGGTAACAGCCCCAGAAGGGCAACCTTATGGATAAGAACAGTCAGACAGCATCCGGATTAGAGCCAAGGCAAACCGAATAGAAATCAATCCCAACAGTGACCCTAGAACTACGTGGGGGATGTCAACCCAGGCAAGGAACTGAGTAAAGACTTCTGCAGAAGACGGACAGGGCAGAGCCTGAACCACCAGGGCACCGAGTAGGAGAGCCAACTCCAACCCATGCTGTAATAACTCTATAACCCTGGGAGCAGAGCGCGCCCACAGGGGAGAGACCAAAACTCACCCCAATCAATATGGGTAAACAATACCCCACAATAGACGGAAGAAGAGGCGGAAGAAGCCCACTCCTAGGCTTCCAGAAGTCACAGACACCCATCAAGGTGGATGAATCAACGGTCAGACCAGCCAGAGTCTGCAGATAGGGGTGAAATAGAAAAAAGGGGGGCCTGAGTGAGCAGGCCAGCACTCCTGACAGGACGTACAGGTCCGCTGTCCACAGAACCACACCTGCAAACCAAACGCCACCCAAGGGCCGCCAGTATCACTGGTTCCCCCTTCCAGAGCAAACTTGCACAGAAACCTGTCAAGCAGGGTGAATGAAGATAAGACATATAGAACAGAATGTCCAGCATAAAGTTACGAAGCCTCATGACCAAGGTCAGAACAGTCAGACAGGGAAACAAGGGCCTGGGCCCCATGATGGTGACGGGCCCAGAAAGATCCACACTAGACGGATCACATGGAGACACAAGAATAAGCACATCCTGTCGCAGAAGGACATCCCCGGAGTGAATATCGCAGAAATGCAGGGAACGCTGTTCTGCACCCAGATCAGTATCAGATACCTTCCTGGGGGATCATCCTGCTTCCGAGTCCACACAGATAATCAATACAGGCCACTGTCGCCAGACAGACCAAGGGGCCCCCAAATAGCCTGATCCCGCAAGGGAGAAGTCCAGCGAGATAGAGCCAACCTGAATGCCTACCGCTTCAAAATTAGACAGGTGGATGGACCCCTAAAGGTCCCACCTCCCCCGGAACCACAGGGGAATTTAGGAGAGAAAAGTCCCCCCTCCGTCGACCTGATAGATTTGGTATCCAACTGCAGGAAGATGCAAGGAAGGGGGCGCCTTACTAGGGAACCCCTAGTACAACAGTCTCAGGGGTAACCACCATACCAAGGTGTAAGGGTACACAGACCCAGCTCCAGGGAAGCTGGAACCCAGTCCAGCATTTACAATATGAGTAGCAGAAGAGCCCAAGGGCTCTGAGCATAAGGGACAACCTTTGAACAGCCACCAACAGGCCCACCAGATGCAATCCAGCCTGGTGAAGAGACGGGAACAGCAAGAGGGACCAAGCCCATGCAAACAGATTGTCCATTTACAGTCAAGGAAGCAGGTTCCCGTCTGAACCGAATCCAAGTTCAACCCTAGGAATGGAGATACCACTAAGGGGAAAAAGAGGAATTGAGGTGATTGAGCACCCATCCAAAGACTCTCAAAGGACACCACCAACCGAGTAACAAACTCGGCCTGATGCAGGGATTGGGAAGCAAAGAGGGACGACCAGGCAGTTCCTCGCACGGACACCCCCTTGATCTCAGTAGAGATATCACCCCCGTTATCGCCTAGGTGATAACTCAGGGAGCAGAACCAAGGCCAGATAACAAGGCCACAATCAGCAGTGTTGGAGTGTCAACACTAACCTGTAAGGTCCTTGGTGCCCGGAAGGCACAATGGCAATGAAATAAGTGTCTTAGGTCCCCACAGCCGGAAAGAGGTCCCTGGACACAGGGCACTGGCGGCCCAACTCAGAGAAACCATGCAGAAAAAACGCCTGTGAATGTAAATTGCCTCTCATCCTTTTGGAGGAATGTGGAAAGGTTGGTGTAGAGGCCCCTGCCTCTGTGTTAAGGGCAACCAGCAGGTGACCCCAGACCTCGCAGGCCGTGCATGGCCTGCGCCAACACCAGAAGAGAGGCAGGGACCAGAAGCATCCTGAATATCTCGGGAAGGGGCCGCCCAGCAGACACTATTCTGCATCCAAAACTTCCTCCTGACTCCATCAGAACGAGGCATGACGCCTCCTGATAGGGGCAAGGTGCTGCGGCCATCCCCTCGCCCAAGCGGGCGAGGGCGCCCCATCATGCTTGGGGGGTTTTGGTAAAAGGTTTGGACTTAGTCCTGCCTGAGGGACCAGGGCGTTTTCTGCCACTCCTGGGGCAGGGATCTATACCAAAAAGCTGGAAAGACACCCCTGGTTCGGGTTTGACGCTAACATAGGGGGGTGGAGGGGTGCCCCTGCCCCAAGAAGGCCGAGACCGCCTTCTGTAAAGGGGTGTTTTGCCCTTTTTTCCAAACAGGTCCAGACGTGCCCCAAATAGGCGTCGCCCTCTAAAGGGAAGCCCAGGAAGAATCTTTTTTGTAGCATCGTCAACACCCCACTGTCGCAGCCAGACCAGTCAGCGTATAGCTACCGCAAGGGCGGAAGTTCTTGCGCACATGCCGATAGTGTCATCCAGCGCCAAAAGGATAAATCTTACAAATACATCACAACTGGAGAGTGCATTAAACACCTACCAGGGGAGATCCTCAGTTTGATGATCAATCATCTTTCTGATGAGGGTCCTAGTGGCCACTGCAGCGATGGCCGCGGCACAGACCGGGCGCAGAGTCGTCCCTGCACAAGAAAAGGCGTGGGAAGCCATCCTATCAATGCGCCGGTCCTCAGCATCCCGAAGGGTACGATAAGTAGGGGCCGCAATAAAGGGGGGGGTTAAGAACCCCAATGATCGGTGCATCCACCACGGGAGGTGATGACCAGCAGTTAACCACATCAGGGGGAAAAGGTTATTTCCAATCCCAGTCCCCTGGAAGTTTACTAGGGCATTGCCATTCTTGGAGCCTGGAAGTGATCCTGCTCCAGAAACTCCAAACGCGGCGGCGCTGTATGGAAACTCTCCCTTCTAGGCCTGGAAGCCTCACCAGGGAGAGAAATAGACAAGACCTCGAAGAGCTTTATCAGTAATTCGTCGGTGTCACACAGGCCCCAAGAACCGGGGCCCGGATCATCATGACTCCTCAGCCCCTCGTCCGATGAGCCCGAGTCAGAGAATAGCCGACCTTCATCAGAAAGAGCAAAACCCTGCTCAGCAGTGAACTCTTCAGATTCAGAAGGAATGGGCGAAACCGGAGGCGTCAGGGACCGCTTCTTACCAGGGCCCAAGCGCTCTGCCAACCTCGAAATCACCTGATCGGCCGTAGCCAGTCTGCGCGGCACGACTTGCTGTTCATTCCCGCTCGAGTGCGACTCATCAGGAGTGAAATTTAAGCACTGGGAGAGAGGTGTATTGAAACGAGGCGCAGCCACTGGCAACCCTGACTGCAGGGCCAGTACTTGTTCAGCACAGGGTCCGCAGACCCGTGCTCTGTCCGAATCAGCATGGGGCAGTCCACAAGCTGTACACAGCCGGTCTTGTCCCGGAGGGACCCCGGTCAAATAATTCTGAGATGCCTCCATATGGTGATTATTAATGTAATATATACCCGTAGGGATTTACGCAATAGGCCACCCTGGATGTCCCAAAGACCCGCTAGGAATGTGGGAGGATTTTGTAAGCCCGCTACAATATATGTTAGACCGGGAGAAGCCACCGGATTCTTCGACGCATGAAAGACAGAAGGGGAATAAGGGGTGTCAGGGCCATGCGCAAAGGAAAGAATACTAATGATGAAAACGCCCGCGAGGGCACTCACCGACCTGGGGAGGAGACGGACCGCAAACACGCGCGCAGAGCAGCAAAATGGCGGCAACCGCACCTCGAAGGGCGGGCTCAATCTGGGCGTGACGCGGAGCGCGCCACGCTCGGTCCCCGCCTCCCCCAAAGAGCACGAAGCTCTGAGTTAGCCGTCCGGGCCTGACAAGCAAGCATAGGATATGCCAGTTAAAGGCATCTGCTAGGGGATACTAGTAGTCTGATGACGCTGCCACCCAGCCAGTAAATTTTTTAATGAAAAAGTGGGAAGGCCAGACGGTGGCGGCCAAATAAAAGGCAAGCAGTGCAGCTCTGACACCCGGTTGCCGCCAAGGGCAAAACTACGGTCATAAGCGTGACAATACAGTACACTGAGACCGCACACACACCCCCCCTTCTTTTCCCCCGAATACGGGGGTAAACGAGGGAGGATGGCGACCCTTTACACAGGGCCCACCACTACACGGGGCGTGGGGCAAGAATGCACGAAGGGACATCCACTAGAGGCTCACCACCAGCCTAAACCGCCTACCCTTTGGTGGGGGACTGCGGTGGAGCATGGCTCCGTTAAGCACACATGGTGCTGCCTACCTTCACCCGACCAGCGCAGCCCAGGCTGGGAGGCACATCACAAGGAGGACGGGTGGGAATAGTCCAGGGCCGCAGGCTGTAATAGCCCCGCTCACCTGCGAGAGAGTGATACTTCATGTCTTCGCAGTCAGCACTGCAGAGAAATCTGGGGATTTGTGGGAGGTCCCTGGGTATATGAAGGGCCGGGAGGAGCCTGTTTTTTGCATGTCTGCAGTGCACCGCTGTCTGCAGTGCACCCTCTGGCGGAGGATAACCCAAGTGTAAGAGTGTAAGTATTATATCTGGAGCAGGACGTACTGTATACTTAGAATATCCCCCAAGAATGCTGAATCGAAAAGATTAATCTGAATCGAGGGGCCCGCTGTGTGAAGCCGCCCATGGCGCACATACACACAAACCTTTCCCCATTCGAATGGCGCATACGTGGGCTCTCTTCTAATGTATCATGTCATGTCATTCGCAAATGGCTCTCCTTGACTAGAATAGGGAGAACGTGCCCCTGCATCCCCAGCAGCATGCATGCTCCCACCCCCCAGTCTATCTGAATGGCAGAGGCGGGAACCCAGCAGTGCATGCTCCTTGTTGAAAACGATGAGAGCCGTTTGCGAAATGACATGGCCACAACAGACGAAGGCCCTCGCAGAGCTGGACGAGAGCCTTCGCATTGGAGTCGGGAAGGGTGCGCGTTTACGGGTATCCCAATTCGGACAAATCTCTTCGATTCCAGCCCAAGTGGGTTTTGTTCAGTTTTAAAGTGGATTAAAACCCAGGATTTTGACTATTCTGTGTTTTGGTCCTTTCCCCCCTATGTGGACCCCCCCCACCAACTCAGCTCTTCACGGTTCTACAGCGCATACGTGGCCACTCGTCCAATCAGCACGCTCGGATCCACTGACGTCACGTTGTCTAAGCCTTCGTCTCGTAGCTAGCGGCTACGAGTGCGCTGACTGCCACATCCCCCGCTACCCTCTAACAGGGAGCTGTTGGTGCGGGAAATAAGGTAAGTGTATGGGCGACCTGAGGGGGATTCACAAAGCGGGAAATACCGATTTTGGATGCCCCAGGAGAAGGGAATCGACTTGGGTTTTGATCCACTTTAACATACAGCGCTGTGGATTTTATTTGCTGTCTGGAAAATACGGATTCTTATTTTACATGAATCAAATAATGCTAAGTTTTATAGCTGGAACTTTTTTCTATTTCTCACTATTACGCATAATTTATAGGCATCTATAGTTTGATTTCTTTTCATATGTGGATTGGATGGGTTGTTACCAACATCTGGTTGTGTCCATAGCAAGCCACACACAGCCTTGCTACAAAGCTGCTAATGGTAGCAGCCAGCAGAAAACTTACAATGCACACTGCTGAGAGATTGGGGTGTGGAAAGCTGGCCCTTTGGGGGTCCCGGACAGGGAGCTTTTTAATGACGTTTAATCTTTTCGCTAGACTTTCTAATATACAGATAGCCACTTACAACACAGAATTTTTTTTGTTCCTGGCACTCATGATTGTGTGAGAACTTCCGTGTACTTATTCGAGCGCTATACAAATAAGTAAAACAAATAAGCCAGGAAAGGGGCAAAAGTTTAAGAGACGACACACAATGGATTTTGCACCATGGGTCCTACAATTCATGTGCTGCCAAGTTCAGGGGACAAGCATGTAAAAACAGGTTTTATTTAACCTAGCACATACCTCTTGGGTGATATCCAGGACGTCTCCCACTTTAAGTTCCAGTTCATCTTCATTCTGTGGAATGTAGTCGAATAGCACTTTGCATTGCCTCTTTTTGGACTCTAAAATTAAGCACAATAGTATTCATATAGGATGCAAGTTACAACAGTGATTTAAAGGTAAATTTGCAAATATAGAATCTTAGATTTCCAGTCACACCTACATTTACCATACATTTTGGCAGCAGTACAGCTCAGTACATAGAAGCCATAATACAATTCTGTAATTACTCACCTGTAGAATTGATTTTATTGGTATCCTGCTCGGGTCGCTTCATCTTCATTCTTCATGATTGGGACATCCAAAAGCAGTGTCCAAAAAGAATGGTGGGATCCCCAGTGAGCAACAGCGCGTAGTTCATGACACTACCGCCTGAAGCACTTTGCGACCAAAAACAGCATCCGCTGAGGCCCTAACGTCAACCTTGTAAAACGTAGAAAACGTATGAACTGAAGACCAAGTAGCGGCCTTACAAACCTGTTCAACTGAAGCCTGGAGCTGAAAAGCTCAAGAGGCACCAATAGCTCTAGTGGAGTGAGCTGTAACACGGAAAGGGGGTTCCTTCCCCTTGGCAGAATACGCTTGCACCACCGCCTGTCTGATCCACTTGCTGATAGTGGATTTGGCTGGAGGCAAGCCCTTCCTAGGTCCGTCAGGAGGGACAGAGTCCGACTTCCGAAAGGATTCCGTAGCGACCAAATAGTACTTAAGCACCCTGACCACGTCCAGGGAATGGAGGGTCTGTTCCTTAGAATTAGAAGGCGCAGGACACAAGGAAGGCAAGACAATGTCCTCATTGAGATGAAAGGCAGAGATAACTTTGGACAAAAATTCCAGTTTAAGACGGAAAACCATCTTATCCTGATGCCGCTCAAAATAAGGAAGATTCATAGAAAGCGCCACCTTCAGAGTCAGAATGGACAGAGCAGCATCGCACAAGGGCTCAAAGGGGGGACCCTGGAGAGCAGAAAGCACCAAGTTCAAATCCCACACCAGGAGGCAAAGGCTTATGCGGCGGACGTACATGGGTAACTCCTTGGAAAAAAGTCTTGATAAGCCTAAGATTGACGAAGGATCTTTGGGAAAAAATTGCCAACGCCGAAACCTGTCCCTTGAGGGTACTCAGTTGTAGGCCCGACTCCAAGCCATGTTGTAGGAATTCCAAAATACTGGGAAGGGAAAAAGTGCGACAAGGAAACGACTTAGACTCACACCAGGCAATATAAGCGTGCCAGACCCTGTAATAAATCACGGAAGATTTCTTCCGAGCCTGAATCATGGTACTGAGGACCGAGTCCGGCAGCCCATCGGGATGTAGGTTTCAGTAGACAAGCCGTCAAGCCAGCGTTTGTAAATTGGGATGACGCAGCAATCCCTGAGTGAGGAGCCCTGGATCGTCGGGCATGACGAAGTGATCAACTGACATCTGGACTATGTCCGCGAACCAGATACTTCTCGGCCAGTGGGGGGCCACCAGGATGGTCGGTACCCCTTCCTGGGCTATCTTGCGCAGCACACGACACAGCAGAGGAAAAGGAGGAAAGGCATAAAGGAGTCGAAATTCCGTCCAAGGAATTGCTAGAGCGTCCGTGGCGAGGGCCAGAGGATCTCTTGACAGAGACGAATCTTGGGAGATTATGATTGTGACGGGACGCAAACAGGTCCATGTCCGGCTGACCCCAGCGGCGACACAGGGCGTGAAAGATCTTGTCGCTGAGAAACCATTCCCCCAGATGAGACGTCCCCTTGCTCAGGGAGTCCGCATCCTGGTTCTCCACCCCTGGGAAGTAAACCGCCGAGATGCAGGGAACATTCTCCTCCGTCCAGGACAAGATCAGGGACACTGCCTTGAGGGCTCGTTTGCTCCGAGTCCTGCTCTGATGATTGATGTAGGCGACCGCTGTCTGATTGTCCGAGCGGACCTGGACCGCACCACCACGTAGGTGGGGAGTCAACTGGAAGAGAACCAACCTGATCGCTCTCAGCTCCAGGAGATGAATAGGCACATGGGCCTCCAGAGGGCCCCACTGGCCCTGGAAATTCAGCGATTGCCAAAACCCACCCCAACCGGTCAGACTGGCGTCCGTGGTGACAATCTCCCAGCACGGAGGCAGAAAAGACCTGCCCGCTAGAAGATTTCTCGAGTCCAACCACCACAAGAGCGACTGTCTGGCCAGAGGGGACAGAGCAAATTCCTGCTCCAGGGACTCCTGTGTCCGATCCCAAACGGACAAGAGATTCAACTGAAGAGGTCTCATGTGGAAATGGGAAAAGGGTACAGCCTTGAAGCAAGACACCATGAGACCCACCAACTGCATCCCCAGACGGATGGAGGGGTGGGGGCATGACAGCAAGGCCGCGCCTGAAGACCCTCCACCTTCTGCTGAGGGAGGAACACCTTGACATGAGAAGTGTCCAAAGTCATGCCCAGGACGACCTTACCAATGACGGAGTGAAGACTTGGGATTATTGATCATCCAACCGGAAGCCTCGAGAGTGGACAACACCTGAGTGTCGCTCTCGGCCTGCTGAAGAGATTGAGCAGTAATCAACAAGTCGTCCAGGTAAGGAAGAATGCGAATGCCCTGGCTCCTCAGTAGGGCCATGACACCCGCCAGCACCTTGGTGAACACCCGAGTGGCCGAAGAAATTCCAAACGGCAGTGCCACAAACTGGTAGTGTTGATCCTCCAAGGCGACCCTCAGGAACTTCTGATGTCCCCGGAAAATAGGAACGTGCAGATAGGCATCACTGATGTCTACTGTGGTCATGAAGTCGCCGGGCCGAAGGGAACTCACCGCTGAGCGTAAGGTCTCCATGTGTTTGAACCTGACAATCTGTTGAGACTCTTCAGGTCCAGGATAGGTCTCAGAGAGCCGTCGTTCTTGGGCACTGTGAAGAGATTGGAATAGAACCCCTGACCCCGTTCCTGAAGAGGCACAGGACAAATCACTCCTGACGACAGAAGCTGTTGGACAGCCAACCACAGGCCCTGCGCCGACAAGTGATTCCGTGAAATCCGGGACCGAAGAAATCTTGGGGGCCGCCAAGCTGCCAGCTCTATCTTGTAGCCGGAGGGAACCACCTCCTGAATCCACCGGTCCGAGACATGCTGTCTCCAGACGAGAGCATAAAGCAGAAGCCACCCCCCCCCCCCCCCACCCCGATGGGTGAGGGAGTCTCCTCAAGTCTGAGGGGCCTTGGGCCCGGACCGAGATGACCGCGGGATCTACCTCGTCCCCAGGAGTCCCTGCGACCATCAGGGAAGGAAGAACCTCATCCCCCTCGGAAGGGACGAAAGGAAGAAGAGCCCCGAAAAGGCCGTGCTTGCTTCCGGCGCTGAGGGAGCCAGCCATCCTTGGCCAAAAGATCAAGACGCTCCCCAAAGAGACAAAAGCCCAAGAAGGGAATCCCCGTGAGAGATTTCTTGGCGGCAGCATCGGCCACCCACTGCCGCATTCCAGATAGAGCAACCAGCAGGGCCGAAGCCCTACCGCCAAGCCGGACAGCATAGTCCATGGCTGAGAGCACAAAGACAATAAAGTCAGTGCAAGCCAAAAGTTCCTTATACTCGATCACTCGCTTGCGGGAACGGGCCGTCTCAACAAGGCGCCTTACCTTCTTTTTAATGTCAATGGAGACAATGGCCGCGGCACAAACAGGACGCAGACCAGCCCCCACAAAAGTGTAAGCGTGGCAAGCAAGCCAAGTTCGCTATCCCCAGAAGCCTCCATTATGGTGATAAATAGGCAAAAATAAGGGGTTAAGGGCACTAAGGGCCCACCCCAGACAATCCCCAAAAAATAGCCCCCAGGCCCAGAAAAAAAAAAAGGAGGGGGGGGTGGATGGACCGGGAGGAACCAAAAAAGGCAATATGGGACCAGCCTGCGAGACATAAAAAGAAACCCACATAAGCATCCCACGGTGCAGGCACTCAAAATATAAGCACAGTATGAATAAGAAACGGACTCACGGACCACACAGCAGCGACAGCCCAGGCCGAGGAGGGGAGACTCTAGGCGCAGGGGATGTAGCAGCCAGCAGCAGACCCGGAGAGGACCCCGCAGCGTTTGAAAAAAACTCCGGGCGCCCGTGCAGGGAAGATGGCCCCCCTCCCCCTTCCCCCCGCCCAGGAGCACGGGCGGTGCCCGCAGCAGGCAGGGAGCACACTAAAGAGTAGGGCCCACACTAAACACAAAGTGCCTTGTCGGGGCGGTGTGGCTTCCACATGTATCTGCAGATATATGCGACCAAATCTCTGTCTTTCCACATAGCTAGACATGTTTGGTGCTTAATACTTAGATGATGAGAGGGTTAAACTGGGCGGTAAATTGGTTCCCAGGCACTGAATAATAATAATTTTGTATAAATAATAGCGATGGAGCTACTCTCACCCCCTTTCCCCCCAGTTAGCCCGTAATAACCTTCCCACATTACAACGACACATGCGTGGGGTCTCGACCAATGAGAGTCTCTGTCATGTGAGTTTTGGAACAGCCGGTGGATCCAGTCCTGGAGGAGATGAGTTATTAGAGCCCGAGATTGTGGGCATCGCCAGCCCAATGTCCCCCGACCCCCCCCCCCCCCAAATACAAGCAGTGGCGCCACTCCACCCAGCCAAGTGGACATTAGTACTCAAGGGCGTAGATGTCCTGTGTTTCTTCTAGTCACTAGTTACTACTATAGATGCGACTGAATTTTCTGCACAGCATTATGGAGTCCAGAACAGGTGGATCTCCGTAATGGCTCTGGACTATTTTCTGCTTAGCAATTGGTATTCGTGGGAGTTCCAAACATTTAGCCAGCACAACCTATATTTTTATCAGCTGATTTTGAAGGCTTTGGTCATAGCATAGCAAAAATATGACAAGAACAGAGGTTTTTCTGACTATTTTTGCACATGTCACTGTCACGCTCAGAGAAGGAAGCACACACAGTAGCTTCTGATCTACTGGCCAGAATCACTCCTATTCCTACATAATATAACTGAGTTTTAGGTTCATTGGTCCTCTGATCTGAAACCTGTTTGTTCTAGGTTTACTATCAAAGACCAAGTACTCCCAATTACTTTTATCAGCCTATCAGACATGAATCAAAGGACACAATGGCATTAAAGCGGACCAAAACCCACAGAACTTGTGAAATACATTCGGACAAAGCCCCTGCTCTAGCCCCTGCACTAGAAATGGATATTTTGGGCTGTCCCAGTCGGTAAGATGGCAGACGATCAGATATTGCTTAGATGTGGCAATGACATCATTGCCACACACACACACACACACACACACACACACACACACACACACACCAGTGGCAATAAATAGAGGAGGCGGAGCTTTACAGCTAAAACATGCGGCATTATCCTGGATGGAGTGAAGTAGAAGTGAGCAATGGGGGGGGGCAATTCAGGGAATGCTAGTTAAAAATGTGGGTTTTTGTCGGCTTAAAGCAGACCAAACCCAAATTTTTGACTTGCGCCCTGTGAATTGCTCCCCCCATGAGCAATGCCTTTTGCTAGTTTTCGCTGCTCCTGCATCACCCTAATCCCAGATATCTTTACTTGTGTTGTGTAGTTGTAAAGCTCTGCCTCCACCATTCATTGCCACTGTTTGTGGCAGTGATGTCATTGCCACACCGATGCAATGACTAAATACCTGTCAATAAAATAGCTTGTGGTGGACTTCAAGCAGAGCAAAACCCATTGAACTTGTAAAATGCATTTGGCCAAAACCCCTGCCGATACACTTTTTAGGGTGTAGAAATAGAAAATGATATTTTCACTTTTCAAATTGCCCAGGAACACTGATATTTTTTGCTGTCCCTAGGGACAGCAAAAAATATCAGTGTTCCTGGGCAATTTGAAAAGTGAAAATATCATTTTCTATTTCTACACCCTAAAAAGTGTATCGGCAGGGGTTTTGGCCAAATGCATTTTACAAGTTCAATGGGTTTTGCTCTGCTTTAAGTCCACCACAAGCTATTTTATTGCTGGCCTGCAGTAGGACAGGCAGGCTCGATTCCAGCACCCTTATGCTCGTCATAGGAAGATGGCCAGCTAGTTATGCCATAGCTTTTGTTGTAAATTAACAGCGGGTCACAGAGCCACATGGAGCAGAGCGACACAGAGTGCGCCGATTAGCTGAGCAGTCCGCATCTGCGCCAAGGTAACATGTGAAATGTGAGCATTCTGGGCAAGCCATGGTGGGACACATCCCAAATCAGGATTTGCACCAGAATGGCACTGCTGCAGTCCGTCCTGACCTATTAAAGTCCAGGTTTCTTTTACATCTGCACTGCAGAGCTAGTTACCTACTTTTCTTAAAGGACTTGTTCTGAGGAAGAGGTCCAAGTGCTGGAATCCCAATCACACTCATCCGCTGCACCAGATTAGCCACATTTGAGCCCTTTTCTTTTTTTGGAATACTTTCTTCCTTTGGTTCTGCGTCCTTCTTAATTTCCTGTGGAGAAACAAAGCAACAAATGGCATCAGTATCAACAATAGTTTCCAATCAAACAGTAAAATCGGTAGACTACTATAACAGGTATTCAGCTAAAGAAAGTTGCGGGGCGGGGGTGGGAGTAGAGCACAAAAGCACTAGCAGATATCAAACAGCCCCTTCAGCTTGTTACAACAGCACTCAGACAGGCTTGTTCACTATCCAGTCCACCAAGACGCAATCTGTGTAGGACGGTTTTCTAGATTTTGCATGCCAATACTGTCCTTTATTTAGGCTCTACATGCCGGCTTTTTTTCTAGACTTCTATCCACAAACCTACTGAAAACCTGCTTTTCTACTGACCTTGTCAGGTCAAAAATTCCTTGATTGTCTCATACAAACAAGTACAGATAGAAAATGCTGCACAGCTAAGGTAGACAACACGGAAACCCTGGCTGCCGTCTTATAATACTGCTGGAAGAGATCTTTCAGGATGCTGCACTGCTTTTCAATGGAGCAAGGGTTTTACAAAGGAATGGCAGTAATGCGGAAGAAGAGACCACTACAGGCTTCAACAGGTCCCCCTCTATGGCTACCCTCACAACTCGAGGAAGGTTTTCACAAACCAAGAAGAAACACTAAATCCATCATGTTAAACTAACTTTGTACAGAAAGGGATTTCAGCGCACTGTGCGCTTGCCTTTTGTTTCACTGCAATTTAGACTCCAATAATAAATTCCTGATATTACGATAAAAATACAATTCTGTGATTACTCACCTGTAGAATTGATATTATGAGTATACAGTACGTCCTGCTCCAGATAAGAATCATTACACTTGGGTATTACTCCGCCAGAGGGTGCTGGACTGCAGAGACCGCGAAATTGGCTCCTCCCGGCCCCTCAAATACCCGGGACCTCCCACAAATCCCCAGCATTGAAAAGCAGTTAACGAGAAGCCGGGAGAAAGATAACAGAACCAACCAGTAACTATAACAATGATAATCACCATACAGGGGATCCAAGGATAATGCAAACCAAGGGTGGGGTGGAGCAGGACGTACTGTATACTCATAATATCCATTCTACAGGTGAGTAATCACAGAATTGTATTATTCTTAGTATACAGTACGTCCTGCTCCAGATAAGAATCATTACACTTGGGACATCCAATAGCAGTGTCCATAAAGTAGGGTGGGATCCCCAAAGGTAACAGACAGGTCAGACCACTGCCACCTGCAGAACCTTGCGGCCAAAAGCAGCATCAGCTGAGGCCCAAACATCAACCTTGTAAAACTTTGAAAAGATATGAACAGAAGACCAAGTAGCGGCCTTGCAAACTTGTTCAACAGAAGCCTGGTGCCGAAAGGCCCAAGAGGCACCAATAGCACAAGTGGAATGAGTGGAATGAGCAGTAAGGCGGAAGGGAGGATTCTTCCCCTTAGCAGAATAGGCCTGAATCACAGCCTGACGGATCCATTTGCTGATAGTAGCTTTGGCAGGAGCCAACCCCTTCCTAGGACCAGAAGGGACCACAAAAAGAGCATCAGTCTTTCTGAAAGGTGCAGTAGCCACCAGATAGTACTTCAGGCACCTAACCACATCCAATGAATGCAAAACCCTCTCATTAGCGTTACTAGGATTAGGGCACAAGGAAGGAAGAACAATGTCCTGATTCAGATGAAAGGCAGACACAACCTTAGGCAGAAAATCTGGCTTGAAGCGAACCACCACCTTGTCCTGGTCTCTCAAAGTAGGGGGGCTGGATGAAAAGCGCCGCCAACTCAGAAATATGCCTAACAGAAGTGATAGCCACCAAAAACACAACCTTGCGAGTAAGAACAGCCAGGGCAGCATCCTGCACAGGTTCAAAGGGAGCACCCTGCAAGGCAGACAAGACCAAATTCAAATCCCAAACAGGCAACATAGGCTTACGTGGGGGACGCACTTGAGTAACCCCCTGGAAAAAAGTCCTGATCAGAGAATACTGGGCAAAGGAACTCTGGAAGAAAACCGCCAGGGCAGAGACATGACCCTTCAGAGTACTGAGTTGGAGCCCCAGCACCAATCCATGCTGCAGGAACTCCAGGATCCTGGGAATAGGGAACACACGACAGGGAAGAGACCTAGCCTCACACCAGTCAATGTAGGCACGCCAAACCCTATAGTAAATGGAGGAAGAAGACTTCTTTCTAGCCTTTATCACGGTGTCAACAACAGAGGCAGACAGCCCTTTTTCCATCAAGATGGAGGTTTCAGCAGCCAGGCCGTCAAAGCCAGAGTTTGTAAATTTGGATGGCGTAAGTGACCCTGAGTGAGCAGGTCTGGGCAGAGCGTACTGATCTACTGCCAGCTGCACCACGTCTGCGAACCACACTCTTCTTGGCCAACTGGGAGCCACCAGGATAGCTGGCACCCCCTCCTGAGCTATCTTGCGCAGAACTCTGCCCAACAGGGGGAATGGGGGAAAGACATACAGGAGCTGAAAGTCCTGCCATGACATTGCCAGAGCATCTGTTGCCAAGGCCAGAGGGTCCTGGGACAGGGAGACAAAGGCCGGGAGCTTGCGGTTGTGACGGGACGCAAACAGATCCACATCTGGTTGGCCCCAACGGTGACACAGAGAGTGAAACACCCTGTCGCAAAAGGGACCCTCCCTGGCGAGAGGTCCCCCTGCTCAGGGAGTCTGCCTGCAGATTCTCCACCCCCGGAATGTACACAGCAGATAAGCAGGGAACATTGTTCTCCACCCAGGACAGGATCAGAGACACTTCTTTGAGGGCCCCCTTGCTCCGGGTTCCCCCCTGATGTTTGATGTAGGCCACCGCTGTCTGGTTGTCCGAGCGTACTTGAACAGGCCGGCCCCGAAGGTGATGGGTCAGGTGAGCCAGCACCAATCTGATCGCCCTTAGTTCCAGAATGTTGATGCGTGTGTGGGCCTCCTGAGGGCCCCACCGCCCTTGGAACTGCAGGGACTTCCAGAAACCCCTCAACCTGTCAGACTGGCATCCTTGGTGACTGTCTCTCAGCAGGGGGCCAGAAAGGATCTGCCCACCAACAGGTTCCTGGAGTCCAGCCACCACGAGAGGGACCGCCTGGCTAGGGGGGAGAGGACAAGGACCTGGTCCAGGGATGCAGGATCCTTGTTCCATACTGACAAGAGGTGGAGTTGCAGAGGCCTCATGTGAAACTGTGCATAAGGAACCGCCTCAAAGCACGACACCATCAGGCCTACCAGCTGCATTGCCTGCCTGAAGGAGGGAAGAGGGCGAGAGCAGGGACTGAACCTGCACCAGTAGACTGTCCACCTTCTGCGGAGGAAGAAAAATCCTTGCCTGAACTGTATCCAGATTCATTTCCAGGAAGGGTGTCACCAAGGAGGGAGACAGGGAAGACTTGGGATGGTTGATCACCCAGCCAAATGACTCCAATGTGGACACTACTCACCGAGTATCTAGCTCTGCCTGTTGGAGGGACTGAGAAGTGATGAGAATGTCGTCCATATAGGGCAGAATCTGAATGCCTTGAGACCTGAGCAGAGCCACCACTCCTGCCAGCACCTTGGTGAACACTCTGGGAGCTGAAGTGAGACTGAAGGGCAATGCCATAAATTGGTAGTGCTGATCCTCCAGAGCGAACCTGAGGAATCTTTGATGACCTGGAAAAACAGGAAAATGAAGGTAAGCACCCTTGATGTCTACAGAAGTCATGAAATCCGCTGGACGCAGGGAACTGATAGAGCGCAAAGTTTCCATGCGAAAGCGCCTGCACCTGACAAATTTGTTGAGGATCTTCAAGTCCAGGATGGGCCTGACTGACCCATCTCTTTTGCAAACAATTCCCCCTGCAGCCTAGGGGCCTCAACCGGGTGACAGACAGCACCTCAAAAATCTGAGCCAACAGCCTATCTGTGTCATCTGGGGCCCAGGGATCAGAGCCAGAATCATCATGACCCCTGGGCCTATCATCAGATGACTCCGAATCAGAGAATAACTCCCCTTCTTCCAAGGGGGTATAACCTGACAGCTCCAAGAACTCATCAGCCTCCATAGGGAAAAGAGTGACATCAGGCGTCAAGTGGCGCTTCTTAGCAGAGGCCTTACGCGCCAAGGTATTAGCAAGCAACTTCTCAACACTAGCCAGTCTGGAAGACACATCAGGCAGAGAATCCCCACTGGTATGCAACTAGCAAGGAGTCAAATTTAAGCTGGGGGGTTGAGTAGGTGAAGCCATACGTGGCGCAGGCCCAGCTACTGGTAAACCAGGCTGCAGTGCAAGCACCTACTGGGCGCAAGGTACACAGACCCGCACATTGTCAGCACTAGTAGGGGACACCCCACAAGCTACACACAGCCGGGCTTGTCCCGAAGGAACCCCAAGCACATTATCCTGAGACGCCTCCATATGGTGATTATAGCGGCACAATAGGCCGATAGGGATTCACGCTATAAAAGCAACCCGGGATGCCACAATAACCCGCTAGGGAAGTGGGAGTAATTTACACACTAGGCCTCACAAGTTTAATAACTAAATAGAGGGAGTGGGGCCGGGAGAAACCAATAGAGTTCGACCCGCCTGAAAGACATAAGCGAAGAGAGTGACATGTATAATGACATAGGGCAAATAAAGCCGCCCGCGAGGGCACTCACGGACCACGGTAGGTAGATGCCAGCCACGCAGCAGCCGAATCCAGAGACAAAATGGCGCCGGGTATACCTCGAGGGGCGGGCCGCGGAGACAGTGACGCGGAACGCGCCAACCGCGGGCCCCGCCCCCCCCGAAGCAGCACACGTGACGAGCAGCCAATGACCGCGCATCAGCGCCCGAGGTAATGCCGTGCGGAACACAGTGAAAGTGTGTGTGGCGCCATTATTAAAAAACGCAACCAGTGCAACCAAGTCAGCGCAACCAAGTCAGCGCGGAGACTGACACCAACGACAAGGGAGAGCGAGGGAGGGCAGCGGCCACTTTACAGAGGGCCCACCGAAAGACAGGGGCAAGGGGCAATAGTGCGGGAGGGGCATCCCATAGAGGCTCACCATATGCCTATACCGCCTACCCTTTGGTGGGGGATTGCGGTGGAGCAGCACTCCTAAGCACTTGACAGCGGTGCTGCCTACCATCACCCGAACCAGCGCAGCCAAGGCTGGGAGGCACATTTAAAAATGGAACGGGTGGGAATAGTCCTACAGGTTTCTTGTTTGCATTTTGTTTCGTGTTATTTTTTGTGGCCCTTTGAAGTGACCCAATTGCTGATGTGGTCCTCAGTGAAAATAAGATTGACACACCTGGTCTAGTGTGATGCTTTTTCTTTATTAGTTCTGCTTTATTATTGAAAAATGTTTCATCATTTCCTGGTCCATAAGGGTTATATGGCTTCCACAATCTGGTTACATGGATTGTGGCTCCAGACCATCAGGTAGTGCTAAATGCGTCTCTCTCGGTAAGAAAGATTGGGGACTCCTGTGTTAAATGTACACCAGAACAAACTGCATTCTTGAAGACACAAGCTTAAATCGGATCAAATTTTCTTACCCCCGCCCAAGCACCTGGGGTGATGCTACTGGCTCAAAGGGTTGTTCCCCCATCAAAGCCACGCCCTTTGCCGATTGGCTGATCTCAAGGTTATCCTGTGGAGTGGGCACTCTAAAGATACGGATGCGCTGCTGGCGTACACATAGTTGCGGAAGCCACCAGTAAAGGCGAGATTACTGGCAACCTAGGAGCCCGGATCAGGGGTCTTTTAGATTCTGGGCTGGCTCGGTTGGGTTTTTAGTCGCTTTAATCATGGGCTTTAAAGGGCAAGTCCAATTTGGTGGATTTTCATCAGACCCCCAAATCAAAACTGTAGCTGCTCAACTCAGGACCACACATCACCATGAGCTCCCTGGATTTCTGGCTTTAGGTCACAAGGTGTATGAGCATAGACCGGGGTTCCCTTTAGGGGCACCTCAGCCTGAACCTGTACTCCATTGCGCATGTTTGGTGAGACACAAAGGGATGTCGGGCACTCAGGCACATGCGAGATGTTGTGAAGGCAGCTGCAGGTAACCAGGGGAACTTTGGGCAGTTTAATTTGATGGAAAAGTTCAGAAAAGTTAAAGTTCCCTTTAAAGGTTGACCAAAACCCAGGACTTTTACTATCCCCAGGTTTTGGTCTTTCCCCCCAGGGGGATGCCCTGTTGTGTGCAACCACCAAGATCACCACCATCCCTTGAGCCCACAGCGCAGATGCAGCTCCCTACCAAGAGATATATGCACTAGGCTGTGCATATAGAAGTGTAGCTGGAGAAGCTGAATTAAATTCTATCCTTTGCATGATTGGCACAGCACCACTCGCATCCTTCCTCTCTAGACAGCCACGCACAGCCATTCAGTTACAGTGAGAGCGGCCTTGCACAGCCGGAAAGGGATGCAAGTGATGCTACTGCTGGCAGGCTACAGAAGCGGTTTTGATCCACTGTAAGCATATCTTGGGTTTCTGTGCAGTGAACCTTGAAGTCTCCAGGACCATTTTTGGTCTGCTTTAACTATAGCCTGGGTTTCTGTGCAGTGAACCTTGAAGTGAAAGTTTGCTTACTGTAAGACTGAAACCACAGAGCAACAACATATTCCAGGGAGCAGATCACGGGTTTTACTTTATGCACATAAATCAATTTCATCATAGATTTTATATCATTACTGCTATGTAGAAAGACTGGCTGTGGTGCAATTAGTGAGTCTAATGATGTCGCTTAAAGATTTTATGGATGCTACACACCCTTTTCAAGGGATAGCTGGAAATGTGAGATCTAACAAAGTAGCCTGCCCAAGAAGTAACAAGAGCCAGAATCATTCTTTAAACCGGACCTTCACCCTGAATAAGAATCTATCTTTTATGTTTTCCTCACCCTGTACATACAGATTGCCCACATTAAAAAATCACCCTACCTAACCCTGCTGCTTTTTCTGGCTTTTGAACATTCAAGATGGTGGCCCATGGGGTCTCAGGCTGAGTGAAGACAGGAAGTGTCTTCTGACTATGCCGTTCTGCATTGTGGGATTGCTGTGTCTTTCCTAATGCCAGCTCTGCTCCGTCTATGCAAAGCACAGCTATTACCCGCTCTCCTGTACTTTTAACCCCCCTTTCCTCAGTATGTGATGCTTCTCAGTCAAGATGGCGGCGCCTGTACCCTAGAGTCCTGGACAGAGTTGCAGCCCAATGGGGGAAAGAATAAAAAGTAAGCAACTAAAAACGTAAAATATATTAAAATTTTAAATGCTGGGGAATAGTTTTTAAGGGTTTGGGCTTTTCATTAAATGATGCTGAAGGTCCGGGTTTAAAAGCAAACTAGTGATCATTTAACCATTCCCACAAAAGGGAATACAAGCTTGCCCTCTCTTTGTAAAGTCACTGCCATCTTTGTCATTTATTTTTCAAGGTTTGTTATGGTATAGCTCACGGCTCAATTTGCCTCCCTGGTCTTCCTGTGCCCTGTCTAGATCCTGCACTCCAAACAATACTACAAAGTACTGAAAAAAAAAATACTACCAAATGGAATATCTCTCTCAACCAAGCCATAAACTGCTAACATGACCAACACAGGGTGGCTCTTCACATTCTGCCAATACAGCCAGGTATTAAAAGCAAAGATGGCAATCTAGTGGGACCGGATGGCTGCTTCCCTGAGCAAACTGACCCATAGAGAAGGATTAAGCCGGACCAACGCCTGGCACAGTTCGAAAAGAAAGGTAGCAGCCATTTTGGAGCTTCCTCTACCAGCATCCCATACTGCTGCCTGGATTCAACTGACAATGCAAAGTAATAGGAAGACGAGCAGCACTTCCTGTTTGCAGGTGGGCTGCAGATGCATGAGCTGCCATTTTGTTTTTAAAATTTACTACAGCAGGTAAATGAATGTTGTCTAAATTGCCCTGGGGAGGGAAGCATATGAGCACTGTTTGCACTGTAGGGTCTGGTTAAAACCACTCTTGACTCTTGGTCCGCTTTAAATGAACCCGCAGTGTTGCCAACAGCATAGAAGAAGATCTGAGGTTCTCAGGGTTACTGCTCATGAGGAAGGATACATGCCCCAAAAGCAGGGAGCACGATCATAAAAAAAGGTCTAGTTCTAGGAATCCAAATAAATATACACAAGAAAAATAATTCCAGCCAAGTTCATCTGTTTCTTTTACTGGAAGAAAGAAGAATTTGGACCGGTCCTTGGAGCCAGTCTGTGCTGGAATCACAACTGTTTTCTGTTGCAAATCTTCTGATGTGTGTGAATGCCTTTAACCATCATGCATTGCTTTAAGGCTGCCGTACAGGACAGGGGAAGCTGCTACTGGGAGCATTGTCAGCCATAAGTAGGAAGTGATGCTGCAATGCTTCTGGGTGGCATAGTTAGGAGTGTTCCTATAGCAGTAGCATTAGGAACCAATCAATGTTAAATGTCCATCTAATTCTTACATTTATACTAGCCCAAATGAATGCACACTTGCCCGCCTCATCTATTCATCCTCCTGCTTTACCTCTGTTGCTCCTCTCTGTCAATCACTCCATTGGCTTTCACCATCTGAAGTAATTCAGTTCAAACTCCTAACCCGAACCTAAAAGGCTCTCCACAGCCAAAACCCTGTTACACTTTATCACTGGTCCAAAGATGTCAACCCAGTCTCCGCTCTCTTCTCTTCCTGCCCTCAACTTTGATCACCTCCTCTCACTTGCGGGTCTAGCACTTCACGGTGGCCTGAATTTAGATCAGGGACCTCAAACCTGTAGCTACAGGGGCTGCATGCGTAACCCACGGACCCCTGCTGTGGGGCAAAGTGTTATCTAGTATAGGTCACCAAATATCTGTGGCATGGGAAGTCCTAATTGCAGCATGTGGCCACTAACCCCAGCCTGAACTAAACAAAAATGATATGTTGCCTTAACTTAAAAGAACTTCAGAAGGATATTGTCACAACTTTTTTTATTCATTAAATGTATTTATAACAATCAGGATCATTTCAGTGCCATTAAAGCCTCTTAAAATTATTGCTGACAACTTTCAACTAGACCCAAAAAGCTTGTGAAGATCTGGGGCACTGAAGAGGCTAGGGGTTACATTGCTGCACTCTGCTCCCCAGCCTCACATGGTGTCCACGTTACTACCATGTAGTCTATTTGGAGGTGGGGTATATCCCCATTTGAGGGTGGGATTAATTTTTTGGGGACCACCGGAACTTTTACTTATTTTGCTTATTCATTTTTAAAGCAGAACAAAACTCAGCCACTGGCCTTCCCCCTGGGGAATCCCAAATTATGATCCTCTGCTCTGTGAAAACCCCTCTGGGCACCACAAAACTCGCCTGCTTCCTGGCTCGCCTGCTGCTGTGAATGGTCAGCTGCATCCCCAGCATCTTTGGGCTGTGAGTGCATTCCCACCCCAGCCATTCAGATAGGTAAACAGAGCCGCTTGCCGAACATTATGCACGGCAAACAGCTCTGATTGGACAAGAGCCCATTCATGCATGCAGGACCAGGAGAAGAGGAGCTTTACTGGACAATCTAGGGGGTTTCATGCAGAGGGGAATCCTAGGAACAAAACCTGGGGCAGTCAAAATCTTAGGATTTGTTCCACTATAATACGGAACAAAACCCTTGTGGCACAGCCCTGAAATTCACAGCCGCTGGCATTCCCCCGGGGCGTCCTAGATCGGGATGCCCCGCTATGTGAATCCCCCCAAGATGGCGCAACATTCACATGCTTCTGGGGCTTCCTTGCTGATATAAACAAACAGTCAAATAGGATGAGGGTGGGAGGGCCGTTTGCGGTTTGCCAAAAATGGAGTATGCACAGCAAACAGCTATGAGTGAACAAGAGCACACGCATGAGCCATAGGACCAGGTAAAAGGAGAGCTTTTCTGGGCAATCTGGGGGGGTTCACATGCAGTGGGGCATCCCAAATAAGGATGCCCTCTGAGCAGGAAACAAAATCCTGTGTTTTGTTCTGCTTTAAGGGGTATGCACACTAAGCAGTCAAGTTTCCAGTGATTCACTGCATTGTTATCTGGAGGAGTTTCCTGTTCTAGAAGGACTATTTGTGTTGTATACGGCTCTTGCTCAACCATCCCTCAGTCCTAAAAGTAAATCCCATAGTAAAAAAGTTGGGGTTTAAGATTATTATTGTTTATTTATATAGCGCCATCATCTTCCGTAGAGCTTTACAAAGTAGATGGACTTTGTGTCTGGACATGAAGCAATGCCAAACCAGACAAAGTTCCACAAACCAACATGCCTAGATTAAATAGAATAATATATATATATATATATATATATATATATATATATATATATATATATATATATATTTCAGAGTTAAAACGGCAATGCTGCTCTTTGAACCCATCACTCAGTCTATAAAACACGCCCGGCCACCATAAGGAAGCCAGTGATATCCATGACGAGAGCCTAAGACATAGACTGCAGGACACCATTTCCCTTCCATCCAGGAATCCTATAAAACCCATCAGCAGCCATTAGGCTCAGCTATTAATGTTTATATATCAGAGAGGGAAGAGAGCTTACTCACCGGCTCCATAGGCATAGCTGTGTGAGCGTACACACCCAGCCGTGCTAGCTGCCAGAGGGAGGGCCCAGCACTCGTGTACAAACATGACGAGGCTGCAGGTAACTTCCAGGGACGCCTGCTCACCTGACCCGACAGACGTCAGGTCTGGCAAATCAAGTCAGGAATATGGTTTCTTGCAAGATAAGGTAAAAAAAAAAAAAAAAAAAAAAAAAAGGTGGGGGCGAGGAAAGAGCTTTCCACATAACCCCTGGCAGTCATGTTGTGGTTGGGGGAGCCAATTTTAGGCTACACAATGAACCTCCTCCTAGACTTGGGTCCACAACAGTGCGGATATGGTGCACCCCTGATGCGCCTGTGAAAAGCTGACCATAGTATGGACATTTTCACATATGCTTTGGGGGTTTGCAGATTGCTCCGAGCGCACCACACAAGCAATTTCATTCCACTGAGTGGAGAATGCAAACGTTAACTCCCTCTAGACAGAAGCTGAACACAGATTTCTGGGCACAAGCCCGAAAGCACCCCACAATTGCACTGGTGTGAAACCAGCCTTAGTGCCTTGTGCCAAATAGGGAGTTGTTTGCAGGAAGGGCTGGGTGAGGCTACCAACCCTGAGGTTTAACCTCCTATTCCTCAGGAACAATGGCACAGGAAGGTGGGGTAGAGATAGCTACACAAAAAAGCCTGTTCCCTTTCACTTTAAGAATCCTAAAATTCTGCTTTGAAACTTGGATAGTGAAAATCCCAGGTTTTTCTCTCTTCCCTGGGGCATCTCATTTTGTGATGCCCTGCTTTGAGAGACCCCATAGTTGAAGGAAATCCAGGGATGCTGCCATAGACTGTGCATGTGCCAGGGGATTTCACACCTTATGGCATGCCACATCAGGATTCCCCAAGTGTAGAGCATTGTCCAGCCCCTTCATTAAAGTGAACCAAAACCCAGGATTTTGACTATTCTGGGTTTTAGTTCTTGCCCCAGAGCACCCCGATCGGGGATGCCCTGCTGTGTGAAATTCCCCAGGGCACCGAAACAAACTCACCTCTTCCCTGTCTTACGGCACATGCACGGCTGCTCGTCCAATCAGCGCGCTCAGATCCGCTGACATCCTTTCATCTAAGGTGAGTGGCTCTCGGCGTGCTGGCAGCCACATCCCCAACTACCCTCTAACAGGGACTGTGCCTTCGCCCACCATTCTCAAATGTCTGGTGTTGGCACGTGCCCTGCTAGAGGGATATCGGGGATGCGGCCGCGGCTCACGCATGCACCACGACTGGATAAGAAGGTAAGTGCATGGGCAACCTGGGGAGGGGTTCACAACGTGGGGCATGCCGATTTTGAATGCTCCAAGGGGAGGGAATCAGTCATCCCGGGAATCTTATTGATTCCCGAGCCAATCGCCGGGGGTTTTGGTCCACTTTAAAAACACTCATTAAAAAAGTTTGAAAAGAGGAGCAACTATCGCCCTATGGTCGATTAGGCTCTAGGACTGGTGGTCTACCTCTGGAGACTTTTACCCGTAAATTAATCCAGATTGCCCATAAACTCACCTCAATTATGTTTCCACAGGTGATGTCACACAGCATGGCATCCCAAAAACCTGGGATAATGAAAATCCCAGGTTTTGTTCCTCTAAAATGGAGTGGTGTCCCTCTGCATTTGGAAGCACTGAGGGTTGGATGGCCTGCATACAGACCTGGAAAGCCCGATCCCCCTACCACAATACTCACCTACTACTGCATTTTGTAAAACAATAACTTTATTGACTGCCAGCGGCTTTGATGAAGGAGCAGGGATGGGAAGCCCTCACTGCTGCCATTTAAGAGGAACCAGCTGTAGGTCCCCTATTAAACCGTCCAGGGCAAAAAAAAAATGTAAGCAACTTCCAGAATGAACTGCGCCACCAAAGGGGCATGCCCAATCCATTCCTTGCAATGGAGGGGATGTGTCAGGAGTCCAGATACTCCCTCCATTGCAGTACATAGCTCCATTGCGGCAACAGTAGCAACTTTAACGACAGCAATTCATCCCAGAGTTCGCTGGTGGATAGGCTGCACTGTTTCAGCGTTTTGGGGTGATTGCACTTGCGATCACACACAAAAGAATGGCAATTACAAGAGAACACTGGTAAATTGCTTGCAAAAACGCTGGACAACAGAAAATCACCATTGCAAACGCAATGCTCCTGTATGAAAGGAGACCATGTTTTTTTTCTTTCCCATGCAGTACGCCCCGGCCAGTTCATACGCGACCGGCAGGCCCCAGACCAGGCCCCAGACCAACAGCAGGTGCAGCTGCTCGTTGTTGGTCGTGGAGCAGGCAGCGCTGCATCCCCCCTCCATGCTACTTCATGGACACGTCACAGGAGAGAAAGTAAGTGCTGTTTTATGTTTTGGGTTTAGTAACCTTTTAAAAACAGGTAAGGTGAGCAGGAAGTAGTGAGAGGGGGAATGCAGTACAAAATGGAAGCCAGTGTTTGGGACTGGCCTTAGGTAAAGCAGAGATCATCAAGACAATTAGCTCAGTGCAGTTCGTTGAAGATACTCACAAGCTTCAGGCTGGCTTAGATGCTTTGTCTGGGCATCTACTTGGCAAATGAAGTTCAATGTGGAGAGATTTCATTTAAAGCGGCCCAAAACCCACATTTTTTAACTATCATCCCCTGAATTGCTCACCGCATGAATAATACCATTTTGAGATTACTCACCTGTAAAATGGGTATTATAAGTATGTCTCACACCCTGCTTCGGAAGTATTAATTACACGTGGGTTTTGGTCCAGTAGAGGGCGAACTTCTGCAGAGATGACTAGAAAAAGAAGCCCCTCCCGGTCCATAAATACCTGGGCAGTAAGGGGACCAGGAAGAGCCAATAAAATCTATGAGAAAAAAGTTTCACCATATAGGGTATCCAAGATGCAACTCAGGGTGGGGGACGAAGCAGGGTGTGAGACATACTTATAATACCCATTTTACAGGTAAGTAATCACAAAATGGTATTATTCTAAGTATGTCTCACACCCTGCTTTTACACGTGGGACATCCAATAGCAAAAAGGGTGTGGATCCCAACAGGCAATAGTGCACAAATTAAACCACTGCAGCTTGCAGAACTTTGCGGCCAAAAACAGCATCCGCCGAGGCCCGCACATCAACCTTATAAAACTTGGAAAAAGTATGAACAGAAGACCAAGTAGCAGCCTTACAAACTTGTTCAACAGAGGCTTGGCGCTGAAACGCCCCGGAAAGCCCCAACAGCACAAGTAGAATGAGCAGTGATCTGGAAAGGGGGATCCCTCCCCTTAGCAGAATAGGCCCTAATAACAGCCTGACGAATCAATTTACTAATGGTAGACTTGACGGGCGCCAAACCCTTCTTGGGCCCAGAGGGCACCACAAAAAAGGCTTCCGTCTTCCGGAATGGTGAAGTAGCCTCCAGATAGTACTTTACACATCTAACGACGTCCAGAGAGTGCAAAGGCCCTCTCCTTGTCATTGCTAGGTTTAGGACACCATGAAGGAAGCACAATGTCCTGATTGAGGTGAAAGGCAGAGACAACCTTTGGCAAGAAGTCTGGTTTAAAACAGAAAACCACCTATTATTCAAATCACTGAGCATTGATGCAAAGATTAAAGGAATCCCGATAGGCCCTTGGGAGATAAAATACTACATATGCAGATGATATTCTCCTAACACTGCAAGATCCACTAATATCCATCCCCAGATCTCTACGTATAATAGAAGAATTCGGGCAACAATCAAACTTCCAACTGAACTACCAGAAATCAACTATACTGCCTTTTGCACTCTCAAAAGAGGAATGTGACAAAATTGACCTCAATCACAATTTACTATGGGAAACTTCACATCTTAAATACTTAGGTATTAATATACCCAAATCCTTAGACCTACTATTTAAATTAAATTTTAACCCACTAGAAAGACTATTGGAAAACACGAAATGGAAGTACTTTCATTTAAACATACTTGGTAGAATCGCTGCAATTAAGATGTTTTTTTCTCCCACAATATCTATACTTAACACAAAACATGCCACTAAGAATACTGCCGAGCTTTCTAATCCAGTTAGATAGACAACTTGCAGCCTTCTACTGGAACCACGCCCATCACAGGATTGCATACAAAACACTAATTAGACCACTCAAACTCGGAGGCATGGCAGCTCCAGATTTAAAGACATATCACATAGCAGCTCAGCTTAAAAGACTAGATGAATGGACAATAGCAAATAATTCCACCAACTGGCCATGTATTGAACTTTTCCCGACAACAACGGAAGAAATCTCTGCTTGTGATTATAAAGACTTTAAAATTTTAAGCAAAAACAGAAACCTCTCCAACCCAATTGTCAGCACTATATGTGCCACATTAGTCAACATCATGAAAAACAAAGCTCTATTCCCGTTCCCAGATATGCTGCGCTCCCTGACTACAAACCATGAATTTCCACAGGGAAGAAGAAGTAAAAGTCTAGCTAAATACCAAAAAGCCAACCACACCAGAATAATCCACATATGGTCACCAACAACAGGTCTATTACTATCTGAAAACACACAGAAATTTACACTGATCCGGCATCAAATCTGTAGCTACATCAAAACCTTATTCCTACATCAAAACGAACTGGCACTGTCAACATGTGCTAAATATACTGAACTATTAAATAGTCTCCCAACTACGATACAGAATCCCCATACCAAACTAAACCAAGAACAGTTAAATTAAAATGGGAGGGGGAGGGGGAGGGAGGAGGGGGGGAAAAAAAATTAAATATATTAAAAACCACGGTGTTGATATAAATACGCTTAAGAGCAAGAAATATATAGAAAGGTATAAGGGTGTATATTTATCTATACAAAGATATTCATAGATTTATAAGCAAATTTTACATCCCACAATGACGAAAAAAGTACCTCCTCCGGATAGTGTCATGATCTGACACAAAGACGATATCTGAAATCAACAATGTGTGCAAGGAGACACAATATCTGAGTGGGGGAAAAAAAAAAAAAAAAAAAAAAAAAGATTGTTAAAGTGCTTCTGATCTGGGAACTCCAAACGAGGTTTGGCGGTCCCAAAAAATCCCCCCCGTTGCGGAGGGGCCTCCACAGGAGGGGAAATGGCAAGTACCTCAAAAATTTGAGTAAGGAGCCTATGGGTGTCGACAGTATCCCTGCGCTCTGAGCCAGCATCAGCTCCAGGGTACTGCCGATCCTCAGAAGTGTCAGAGTCTGGGAACAGTTCCCCTTCCTCGAGCGGGGAACAATCAGACCAGTCAAAAGGTTCAAAATCAGCATAATCAAAGGCCGGCGCCGTGGGCGCCAAGTGCCGTCGCTTAGCTGGGGCCTTCCTGGCCGCAGAGCTAGCAATCAGTCTCTCAATGTTGGCCAGTCTTGCGCATACATCAGATTGCGACTCCCCACTGGTGACAACGTCACTTGGGGTCATACCCAGGCGTGGGGGTGTAGGCGATGAGGCCAGCGGGGCTGAACCGTCCGCACGGGGCCCGGCTTGCCGCACAAGCGCTTGTTGTGCACATGGTATACAAATTTGCACATTATCTCCCAAAAGGGATGCCCCACATATCACACACGACCGGGGTTGTCCCGAAGGGACCCCAAGTCCAATATCCTGGGTAGCCTCCATATGGTGATTTTTTGATAGTCGCAAAAATACCATTTTGTGATTACTCACCTTTAAAATGGGTATTATAAGTATGTCACACACCCCGCTTCCAAGATTAATAACATTCGGGTTATGTCCAATAGAGGGCGAACTTCTGCAGAGATGACTAGAAGAAAAGGAGCCCCTCCTGGTCCATAAATACCTGGGACCTCCCACACATTACCCAGTATAGGAAAGCAGTAAGGGGACCAGGAAGAGCCAATAAAAAACTAATTACCCAAACAAGGTTCACCATATAGAGGATCCAGAATACAAAACAGGCCGGGATGAAGCGGGGTGTGTGACATACTTATAATACCCATTTTAAAGGTGAGTAATCACAAAATGGTATTATTCCAAGTATGTCCAAGATTAATAACATTTGGGACATCCAGTAGCAGTGTCCAACATGGGCGGGGATCCCAAAAAGGCAATAATGCAAAATTTAACCACTGCAGCTTGCAGAACTTTGCGGCCAAAAACAGCATCTGCTGAGGCCCGCACATCAACCTTATAAAACTTGGAAAAGGTATGAACAGAAGACCAAGTAGCAGCCTTACAAACTTGTTCAACAGAAGCCTGGTGCTGAAAAGCCCAGGAAGCCCCAACAGCACGAGTAGAATGAGCAGTGATCTGAAAAGGGGGATCCCTTCCCTTGGCAGTATAGGCCCCAACAATGGCCAGACGTATCCATTTACTAATGGTAGACTTGACAGGCGCCAAACCCTTCTTGGGCCCAGGGGGCACCACAAACAAGGCGTCCGTCCTACGGAAAGAAGAAGTAGCCACCAAATAGTACTTCACACAACGAACATCCAAAGAGTGCAGGGCCCTCTCCTTGTCATTGCTAGGCTTAGGACACAAGGAAGCGAGAACCACATCCTTGAGATGGAAGGCAGAGACCACTTTAGGTAGGAAATCTGGCTTAAAACGGAAGACCACCTTGTACTGATGTCTTTCAAAGTAAGGGGCCTGGAAAGTCGCCAACTCAGAAACACGTCGAACAGAGGTAATAGCCACCAAAAAGGCAACCTTTTGAGTGAGCATAGAAAGTGCAACATCCTGCACCGGCTCAAAAGGAGGCCCCTGGAGAGCTGACAGAACCAAATTCAAGTCCCAAAGAGGCAACAAAGGCTTTCGAGGGGGCCGCACATGAGTGACCCCCTGGAAAAAAAAGTCTTAACCAAAGGATGGAGAGCAAAAGACCTTTGAAAGAAAACCGCCAGGGCGGAGACCTGCCCTTTCAAGGTACTAAGCTGAAAACCCAGGTCCAAACCATGTTGAAGAAACTCTAAAATCCTGGGAATCGAAAACACCCTACAAGGCAAGGCCCTAGCCGCACACCAATCAATATAGGACCGCCAAGTCCTATAGACGACGTTAGAGGAAGATTTCTTCCTAGGCCTAACCAGCGTCTTGATCAAAGCATCAGACAAACCTTCATCCTTTAGGACGGAGGTTTCAGCAGCCACGCCGTCAAAGCCAGCGTTTGTAAATTGGGGTAACAAAGCTGACCTTGAGTGACCAGATCCGGAAACAGAGGCAACCGGTACTGATCTACCGCCAGCCGTGCGCACCAGCCGTGTGCTGGCACATCCTCTTGGACGAGCCTGCGCACCACACTGCCTACCATGGAAAAGGGGGGAAACAGATACAGGAGACCCAGACCCCGCCAGGAAATGGACATGGCATCCACTGCCAGCGCCAGAGGATCCTGAGACAGAGACATTGATGGGGGTGTGTGCCTCCTGAGGACACCACAGCCCGTGGAACTGATGTTCCTTCCAGAAACTCCCCCAGCCCGACAGACTGGCATCCGTGGTGACCATCTCCCAGCAAGGGGCCAGAAAGGATCTGCCCCGCAGAAGATTCCTCGGTTCCAGCCACCACCGAAGAGACTGCCGGACCAGGGGAGACATTACAAATGACTGATCCAAGGACAGAGGGCATCTGTCCCAAGCCGATAACAGATGGAGTTGAAGAGGCCTCACGTGAAACTGAGCAAAAGGAGCTGCCTCGAAGGAGGCCACCATCAATCCCACCAGTCTCATCCCTTGCCGTATAGACGGGTGAGGGTTGGACAGAAGAAGACGTATCAGATCTTGAACCATCAGCACCTTCGACTGGGATAGGAACACCCTGGTCTGAATGGTATCCAGATTCATGCCCAGAAAGGAAACCTCCCTCGACGGGGAGAGGGAAGACTTGGGGTAGTTGATCACCCAACCGAACCTCTCCAGCGTTGTCACCACCAACCTGGTGTCCAGCTCCGCTTGACTGAGAGAGGATGCCATGATGAGAAGGTCATCCAGATACGGCACAATGCGAATGCCCTGGGCTCTGAGAAGGGCCATTACACACGCCAACACCTTGGTGACCACCCTTGGTGCCGAGGTCAGCCCGAAAGGAAGGGCCACAAACTGAAAGTGCTGATCTCCCACCACAAACCTGAGAAACCGCTGGTGTGCTGGGAAGATCGGCACATGAAGGTAAGCGTCCTTGATGTCTATGGACGTCATAAATTCCCCTGGACGAAGCGAGTTGATGGCCGAGCGCAGAGTCTCCATGCAAAATTTCTTGATTCTGATGAATCTGTTGAGAAGCTTTAGATCCAGAATGGGTCTTATGGAGCCATCCTTTTTGGGCACTGTAAAAAGGTTGGAGTAATAGCCCTGGCCTCTCTCTGAAGAGGGCACCGGACAGATGACCCCCATGTCCAAAATGTTTTGTACGGCCAATAAAAGCCCCTGCGCGGCCCGGGGGTCCGAAGGAACCCGAGACCTGAGGAATCTGGGAGGAGGCCAGTACTCGAACTCCAGCTTGTACCCAGAAGAGAGCACCTCCCGGATCCAGTTGTCTGTGACCTTCCGGGTCCAGACCTGGGCGAAGAGCCGTAGCCGTCCCCCCACCCTCAAGGGTGAGGGCGCCCCCTCTTTGCTGAGAGGGTTTGGCAGTGGCCTTGGGTTTGGTACCCCAGGCAGTTCCGTGACAGGCACGTCCTCTGCCCCTACTCCAGGAATCACCTCTGAACGCAGGAGTAAGCAACTCCCCTGCTTGCTTGAGAGCCACGAAAGGAAGGATTAAAAGGCGCCTGCACCCCGAAAAGGCCTACGCTGCTTTTTGCATTGTGGCAACATCCCTCCTTTCGCCACCGAGTCCAATTTATCTCCAAACAGGCGCATACCCAAGAAGGGAAGCGCTGTAAGCGCCTTCTTAGCCGCCATGTCAGCCGCCCATTGGCGCAACCAAACCGATCGGCGTATAGCCACCAGCAAGGTCGAGGTTCTACTATACATGCATATTGTATCGTCCAAGGCTGATAAGACAAAAGGTCAAACAAATCACACCGCGAAAGTGCTGCAAATTCATCACTAGCAGGGTTAAAGTGGACCAACACCCAGGATTTTGACTATCCTGGGTATTGGTCCACTTCCCCGGGGCACCCCGATCGGGGGTGCCCCGCTGTGTGAAACCCCCCAGAAAGCCCCCAAAACTCACCTCTCCCCGCTCCCACGTGGCCGCGCCGTCCGTACAAGCAGCTTGCCCGTCGGCGCCTCCCGCGCGTCACTCTTGACGTGTGCGCGCCCGCGCCGGCCATTCAGAGACGGCCGGCGCGGGCACGTCTAGAGGAGCGCGAGTGAGGCGGCGGCGGCGGAAGCAGCGGCTGGAGAGGTAAGGTTTTTCGGGGTGTTTGGGGGGTTTACACCCCGCGGGACATCCCGATCTCGGATGTCCCGCGGTGTGTGAGGTGATCGGCCCGGGAATCTTATAGATTCCCGGGCCGATCACCTCAGGGTGTTGGTCCACTTTAAGATGGGGACCATTCAACAGGCCCCTAATCAAAGATCTGGTAGCCACGGCCGTGAGGGCTGAAGCACAAACCGGACGCTAGGTCGAACCCACACAGGCAAAGTCATGTGACGCCATCTGATCAAGGCGTCGATCCTCACCATCCTTCAGCGTGGTGGAGTCAGGTAGGTGAGTGCACAATCGACGTGTTGGACAAGCCCAGAATCGGAGCGTCGACCTCTGGGGGCGACGACCTGCGCTTCACCGTGTCCACAGGAAAAGGATACTTCCTATCCCACCCCTGAGGGGTACCAGGAAGCCGGCTGGGCTTTTCCCATTCCTTAAGAATCAATTTGTCAAAATGTTTCTGATCCGGAAACTCCAAGCGCGGCTTAGTGGCCCCAAAAAATTCCCCCTTTTGCGCAGGGGTATCCGCAGGAGGGGAAATAGAAAGCACCTCAAAAATATGGGACAGAATTCTGGGGGTATCCACAGTATCCCCACGCTCCTGCCCAACATCAGCATCCAGGAACTGCTGATCATCAGAGCAAATCAGATTCCAAAAACAATTCCCCTTCTTCCAGCGGGGAATAATCAGACCAGACAAAGGTGTCATATTCCTCATAGTCAAGACCCGGTGCAGCCGGTGACAAATGTCTTCTCTTAGCTGGGGCCTTCCTGGCAGCAGAGCTAGCAATCATTTTTTCAATGTTGGCCAATCTAGCACAGACATCCGAATGCGACTCCCCACTAATGACAACATCACTTGGGGTCAAAACCAGGCGTGGGGGTGTAGGAGATGAGGCCGTCGGCGCTGACCCAGAGGCCTGGGACCCAGATTGCCGCGTAATGGCCTGCTGTGCACATGGTATGCAAATAAGCACATTATCCCGCACAAGGGATACCCCACAAACCACGCACTGCCAGGGTTGCCCCGAAGGGAGCCCGAGCCCAGTATCCTGGGAAGCCTCCATATGGTTAATTTTAATGGTAGTCGCAAAGACCAGTGGGAATTACGCTATTAAGCCACCCGGGATGCCCCTTAACATCTGTTAGTGGGAGGATTTTTCAATGACACCCCAATTTGATCAAGGGACCTAAGGACCGGGAGAACCCCCTTTCTTAAAATCAAGGCCAGGAGGTCCCCCTGAAAGACAATAAAAGGGGGGAGGGGGCATTAAGACAAGGAATCATGCATCCTTCATACATAATATATATCTATATCATATATATATATATCTATATCTATACACAACGTCAACTGATACACACTACAATAGCCCATCAGCGCTAAGGGCTATAGATAGGGTCAAACATAGCAAGGCCTGAACACGTAAACAAAAAAAGGGGGCGCAGAAGGCCACTCACAGCTCCCGCAATGGCGTCCAGCAGCAGCTGCACAAGACTCAGGAGGAAGGGCAGGCCAGCGCGGTTCGCGCGCCGCGCCCCCTCCCTGCCCGGGAAAAAGGCAGCTCTCAGCCAAGGGCTGAGACCGCAGACAGGGCGCCGGAGGAGAGGGGCGGGCCGCGCCACACACAGAGCGCACAGCCCCACCCTCTCCCCTGACTGAACAAGGAGGCCGAGCTCCCACAAGCTGCGGAGCCGGCCATAAAAAAAAAAAACCCGACCCGCCGCCATGACACCTCCGGCGTGCGGGCAGGCCGAATGCAGTCAACGCTCACACAACATACAGACAAAAAAAAGCCAAAATCGAGGGAACGTTGGTGGGACGAGGCCGGACACCCCCCCCCTACTATCCGGGAACGGGGAGAATCCCAGGGCTACCTAGATAAGTAGCATGGGCCGCACGGACAAGGCATCCCACACCAGGATCACCACAACCTGGTAGCCGCCTACCCCTTGGAGGGGGTCTCACGGAGGAGCATGGCTCCTATACATTACACCTCTAAGGTGTACCCTACCCTCGTCCGGACCCACAGCCAAGGCTGGGAGGCATAGGGGTGTTACAAAAAAAAAAAAAAAAAAAAAACAGGTCCGGTCGGAAATAGGAAATAAATTGCCGGGTGGACACCCGGCTTACCTGCAAGGAAGGAGACAGCAATCTTCTGTACTTGCTCGCAGTCTGCAGAGACGATTACTGGGTAATGTGTGGGAGGTCCCAGGTATTTATGGAGCGGGAGGGGCTCCTTTTTTTCTAGTCATCTCTGCAGAAGTTCGCCCTCTACTGGACATAACCCGAATGTTATTAATCTTAAGGGGTGTGTGACATACTTGGAATAATCAATGGAAATTACGCTATGAAGCTATCCGGGATGCCCCTTAGCGTCCGTTAGTGGGAGGATTTAATAATGACCAAAGGGAACCCCAATTTGAACAAGGGACCTAAGGACCGGGAGACCCCACTTTTTTATTAAAGGCTTGATAGTCCCACCTGAAAGACACAATAAGGGACCCCATAAGAATCACATATGCACACAGAAAACCAAGCACCAACATATGCAGCATAAGGCATTAAATGCAGTAATTAAGTCAGTATCCCCAGGCCCCCAGGCGCTGTGATAACATATAAATATGACAATAATAAAAACCAAGGCCCCGAAGGGCACTCACAGTATCCAGCAGACAGGAATGACATTTATTAGCCAGGAGATCCTCAGGAAAAAGGACGGGCAGCGCGGATCGCGCGTGGCCCCGCCCCCTCCCGGCTTCTTTTTCTAGTCATCTCTGCAGAAGTTCGCCCTCTACCCACGTGTAATTAACCCTTCTATTGCCAGCCACGTAAATTTTACGTGGCTGCCTCTCCAACCGTTAAACGCCAGCCACGTAAAATTTACGTGCCTGACTTTCCCCATTAATAAAATAAAAAGTATAAAAAAAATATCACTTACCTGACCCCTTGTTTGATTCATCCGGGTCTCCTCTTCAGCCAGAGGGGCTCCGATCGGCGATTGGGGGTCCTCCGGCTGCAGGGGAGGGCCCGGAATAGGGTGCCCCCCCCCCGTTTCAGCAGCCGCCGGCATTTGCCTGCAAAAAAAAAAAAAAAAATGACATTTACTCACCTCCGCTCCCGCCGGCTCCCGCCGCCTCTCCTCTTCATGGGGGGGGGGCTCCGATCACCCCCCCCGGGTCTTCCGTCTTCTGGAGGAGGGCATAACAGCCCTCCTCCCTTTACCTCCTCCGATGGCGGCCGCCATCTTGGATTCTGGCCCCGCCCCTCCAGGGGCGGGGCCGATGACGTCACCGCCGGGTGTCATCGGGGCACCCGGCAGTTCAGCCTTCAGATGCCGGTGACGGCTGGACAGAGGAGGAGGGAGGTAGGCGATCCTCCGATCGCCTGCCTCCCCCCTCCTCTGCCCAGCCGTCACTGACAGCAGATCGCCGCGGGACACAGGAAATGAAGATCGGAGGTAAGTAAAAAAAGTTTTTTTTTTTTTAATAAAGTGTTTAAAAAAAAAAGTGTCTTGTCTTTTTTTTTTACTTTAACCCTTTGTGAACTGGTAAGGGGTCCATGTGACCCCTTATACCAGTTCACAGGGCTCGGGGGTCTGGCAAGTCACCTGCGCAAGCGGGTGACTTGCCATTAACCCCTGGCCCCCCAAATTACCTGCCTCCCCAAAGCCCAGGGGGGGGCAGAAGAGCCGTGGCCGTGGCGGCTTGTAGCCGCAGGGCCAGGGGCCACTAAAGCTGGCCCCTGCGCCCTGTTCTACAAGCCCCCATAGCTGGTCACAGGCTGGTTACGCTGGGTAGGGGGGACCTCACGCCATTTTTTTTTTGATTTTTAAGGGTTTTAACCCTTAAAAATCCAAAAAAAAAATGGGGTCCCCCTCCCTTCGAGGGGGGACCCTATGTCATTTTTTTTTTAAATTAACCCTTTCTTACCTGTAACCCAGTAGGTATAAAAGGCTTCCAGCAGCAGCAGGAGAGCAGAAGCCTAAGTGATCAGCGTGGGACACATGGATGGATCGGAGGTAAGTATTAAAAAAAAATATTAAAAAACATTTTTTTTTTTTTAATAAAAATATTTTTAAATAAGTGTCTGTGTGTTTTTTTTACTTTTAACCCTTTGTGAACTGGAAGGGGTCCATGTGCCCCCTTATACCAGTTCACAGGGCTCGGGGGTCTGGCAAGTCACCTGCGCTAGCGGGTGGCTTGCCATTAACCCCTGGCCCCCCAAATTACCTGCCTCCCCAAAGCCCAGGGGGGGGGCAGAAGAGCCGTGGCCCTAGGCTATGACGGCTTGTAGCCGCAGGGCCAGGGGCCACTAAAGCTGGCCCCTGGCCCTGCGGCTACAAGCCGCCATAGCCTAGGGCCACAGGCTGGTTACGCTGGGTAGGGGGGACCTCACGCCATTTTTTTTTTTGGATTTTTAAGGGTTTTAACCCTTAAAAATCCAAAAATAAAATGGGGTCCCCCTCCCTTCGAGGGGGGACCCTATGTCATTTTTTTTTTTAATTAACCCTTTCTTACCTGTAACCCAGTAGGTATAAAAGGCTTCCAGCAGCAGCAGGAGAGCAGAAGCCTAATGATCAGCGTGGGACACAGGGATGGATGGGAGGTAAGTATTAAAAAAAATATTAAAAAACATTTTTTTTTTAAATAAAGATATTATTTAAAAAGTGTGTCTGTGTGTTTGTTTTTACTTTTAACCCTTTGTGAACTGGTAAGGGGTCCACCAATTTTTTTTTTATTTAACCCTTTATTATGTGTGCTCTTTTCAGTTTATGGGATCACCTGGACAGGAACGGGGGGCTACCGATACATATGTGGTATCATTGTAATCGGGAGAAATGGGGCTTTCACATGCAATATGGTTTTCTTTAATAAAATAAATGTTTTTGTTTAAAATAAAGGAGACAATTTAAAAAATATATATTTTTTAATTTTTTAATTTTTTAAAAAATATTTAAAAAAGTAGAAAAAATACAAACAAGACATTTCATGTTAAAGCCTAAACTCTGCCACAAAAAGAAAATATGCCATTTTCTTGGAAATTCCTGCAAAAATCACAGTTAAACATCACGCAAAATGGTGAAAAATATCCTGTCAGGAGAGGGTGACAAAATCTCAAGTAGACTGGCAGTCAAAAGGTTACAGGTACCTATGCATGTTGGGTATTGTTCTGCTCAGGGGACTTTGCGCTTTCAGATTTAGCTTGTTTTTTCTTATTTGCATATTGATATTTTAAGAAAAGGTGTTTTTTATTCTGCTTTTTTATACATTTTTTTGTAAAACCCTGTGCAACCTAAGAATTCTTCGAGATATTACTTCCAGAAAGATGAGCCCACTACAACAAGCTGGGTACGCTTAGAAAGCTTAACATGTGTACTTTCAGGGAATATATGGTTTATGGGGGATATTCCAAATGTAAAGGGTTGTTTTGGTAGAAAAAGCACAAGGTGCGCACTTTGTCTGCAGAGCTGAAAATCTGAAGTAAAACTACCGCTATGCGCATGCTTTACTTTGGGGTGTTTGGCAACTCTTTCCTTGACAGAACCTATGCATGTTGGGTATCGTTCTGTTCAGGGGATGTTGCTTGTTCAGATTTTCTGTTTTTTTCTGGTTTGCATATAGGTTTTTTTAGGAAAATGTGGTTTTGATTCTGCTTTTTTATTCATTTTTAGGGAAACCATGTGCAACCTAAGAATTCTTCGAGATATTACTTCCAGAAAGATGAGCCCACTACAACAAGCTGGGTACGCTTAGAAAGCTTAACATGTGTACTTTCAGGGAATATATGGTTTATGGGGGATATTCCAAATGTAAAGGGTTGTTTTGGTAGAAAAAGCACAAGGTGTGCACTTTGTCTGCAGAGCTGAAAATCTGAAGTAAAACTACCGCTATGCGCATGCTTTACTTTGGGGTGTTTGGCAAGTCTTTCCTTGACAGAACCCATGCATGTTGGGTATCGTTCTGTTCAGGGGATGTTGCTTTTTCAGATTTTCTGTTTTTTTCTGGTTTGCATATAGGTTTTTTTTAGGAAAATGTGGCTTTGATTCTGCTTTTTTATCCTTTTTTTAGGGAAACTCTTTGCAACCAAAGAATCCACTGAGGGATTACTTTCAGAAAACTATGGCCACATCAACAAGCCTGGTACGCCTAGAAAGCCTGAGGTGTGTACTTCCAGAGAATATATAGTTTGTTGGGGGTATTTCAAATGTAAAGGGTTGTTTTTCTTGAAAAACTGCAAGGTGCGCATATTGCATAGCATAGTTGTATTTTATCTGAAAATCCCCTAAAGCGTTGTTTCAATTTGGGGGAGTCTCCTGGGCAGGAAAGGGTGTCTACCTATACATATGTGGTACCGCTGTAACCGGGAGAAATTGGGGTTTCACACGCAATAAGATTTTATTGACAAACTTACATTTTTTATTACAAAAAAACACTACAAATTGTAAAAAATAGTTTTTTTTTATTTTTTTGCACAATTTTCACCCAAAAATATTGAGAATACACTTAGAAAATGACAAACAAGACATTTCATGTTAAAGCCTATGCTCCGCTGAAAAAAACAATATATCACTTTCCTGGGAAATCCCTGGAAATCCCTTCAAAAATCACAGTTGAACATGGGGAGCGCAAAATAGGGCAAAATAATCTGGCAACAAAGGGTGACAAAATCTCAAGGTAGGCTGGCAGTTAAAGGGTTAATACTGTGAGACATACTTGGAATAGTAACTTATGCCTATTTTTAATGCTTTTATTTCACTCCAATCCCAGATAATGGCGCCTGTTTTAGCTGTAAAGCTCCGCCTCCTCCATTAATTTCCACTGCTGCGTGTGATAATGATGTCAATACCACACTTATGCAATGACTAATCACCTGCCATCTTACAGAGAGTGAGAACAAAAAAAAACTGTTTCAGGGTGATTTGATAAGCGAAAATATTCATTTCTAGTCTTACAACCTAAAAAGAAAGTATCGGCTGGGGCTTTGGTCAAATGTATTTCACAAGTTCAATGGGTTTTGGACCGCTATATAACTATACATATGGAATAGCTTCCCACAAAAGCTTGTTAAAGCATCAACAGCTGACAGTTACTATTAGCCGTTATCTGTAACTAATAACTTTCCCCAACCCCATGTCTTGGTTGAAGTTAATGTGGAACTTCTGAGGCCCTGAACTCCATGGCCATCTGTGTTCCACTCATTAGGGTATCCCAAATTCGGGTGCTCCTTGTGTAAAACCCCCCAGAATCCCTGTTACACTCCCCTTGTATCGGCTCACCTATAGTCATGTGCATTTTCCTGAATGGGCAGCACAGGCCTGTCACAGCTACAAGGTGGGCGGGAGCGGCATTTCCTCGCCTGCTCGACGAGTGTCCTACAGCGCATGCACAAGCTTTCTTCCAAAAAAATACAAAATAAAAATAAAGGTCTGTCTGCCTACATACATACATCTACAGCTTACCTTTCATCGAATGACTGGAACGCTGCGATTCCTCCTCAGCCTGTTTCCTTAGTGAGAAAATCACTTCCTCATTTAGCTTTCAGTTTCCACCCTGCTAACCTAGACCTTCAGTGGACCAAGAACTAAACCACCCCCCACTCCCCCAGACGTCCTGATAGGCTGCCTCTTTCTGCAGCTATGAAACCCCACCCTCCTCTGTGGTCACACTTTGTGCTGACAGGCTTTAGACGCTCAGCCTGCAGCATCTCTCACCCCCTTTTTCTGATCACACTATGTGCTGGCAGTAAGCATTAGAGGCACAACAAAGCACTTATTTTTTACCATTATATATGTAAAGCACACAGTGTGCTTACATCACATAGCTGTTGCCAAACCCACCGTTTCTGATTTTTTTCTCTGCATCACCAATGCTCTAATAGTTTTACAAATAACTTATGAACTACGTGGTCTTTTTGAACACAGATTGAGTTTGGGTGCAATGCGCAGCCAGAGACAATGGGACAACAATCAAGTGCTTGCCTTTAGTATAACTTTAATGTTTGGCAAATAACTCCGGTCCACATCCTTATCATCGGGCGCTCTCCCACCCGCAGCCTATCTGAGTGACCCAGCCCAGAGATACAGGGGAAGCAGTAGCTCTGCATTGTCTACAGTACAGAGGGAGCTGTCAAAAGACGAGGCATGCAGGCCAACATATTTATACGAGTTAAGACCACTTTAAAAACTGGTTTACTCAATATTGCCTCCGAAAAGGGATTTTTGTTTCTTACCCCGCAGTGTGACACCCCCCAGGTCACCTGTAAAAGCTTACCTTTCCTAGATTTAATGTCGCATGTGCAGACTCTCATCCAATTGGAGGCCTTTGCTGGGCATATTACCTTCACCATGAATAAGAGCATATCTTATATGTTTCCCACACCCTGTACATACGGATTGCTCACATTAAAAATCATCCTACCTGTATCTACTGCATGTTATGAGCCTTTAAACATCCAAGATGGCGGCTCATGGGGCTTCAGGAAGCCTGCAAACAGGAAGTGTCTTCTGACTGTCGTTCTGCATTCTGGGGTCTTTTCCCTGATCCCAGCTCTGCTCTGTCTGTGCAAAGCACAGATATAACCCACCCCCCTGCACTTTATCCCACTCTCCTCTTCTCAGTAAGTGTTAGTCTGAGGCAAGATGGCGGCGCCCATATCCTAGAATCCTGAACAGAGTTGCAGCCCGGTGGGGAAAGAATAAAAACTAAGTGACTAAGAACTTAAAATGCTGGGGAATATTTTTAAGGGTTTGGGCTATTAAATCATGCTGAAGGTCCGGTTTAATGGTCAGCGGGATAGTGGGCGCACTCCCACCCCCAGTCTTTCTGAATGGCTCGGCAGCGAAAGCCCACATCAGCCCAGAGACGCTGGGCATGCCAAGACAGGGCAAAGGTGAATTTTGCAGTGACCCATTTGGGTTTCACACAGTTGGGCATTTCGATTTGAGATTTGTCAGGAAGGAAAGGTCAGCACTGGAATCTTTTGGATTCCACCGCCAGCCTGCTTGGGTATTGTTCCACTTTAACTAGATGCCCTTTCTTATCCTTACACCATCTAACAGGAAACAGATGGAGACATGTGGATACAGTACTGCAGTGTGAAGCCATTTCCTGGTCCCCCATATAAGCTCCAAAAATACCATTTAGTGAATACTCACCTGTAAAATGGATATTATAAGTATGTCACACACCCCGCTTCAAGACATTCATTACATGTGGGTATACTGACCTGTAGATGGCGATCTTGCAGAGATGATACATTTTTTTTTTATAAGACCCTCCCGGCCCATAAATACCTGGGACCTCCCACTCATTACCCAGTATAAGGATAGCAGTAAGATCAAGGGACCAGGAAAGCCAGTTACAACTAACAAAGGTTCATCATATAAACGATCCAGAATACAAAAGGGCAGGGTGAAGCGGGGTGTGTGACATACTTATAATACCCATTTTACAGGTGAGTATTCACAAAATGGTATTATTCTAAGTATGTCACACACCCCGCTTCAAGACATTCATTACATGTGGGACATCCAATAGCAGTGTCCATAAAGGGCGGGGATCCAAAAAACAAGGCACAAACTTAAACCACTGCAGCTTGCAGAACTTTGCGGCCAAAAACAGCATCTGCTGAGGCCCGCACATCAACCTTGTAAAACTTGGAAAAAGTGTGAACCGAAGACCAAGTAGCAGCCTTACAAACCTGCTCAAAAGAAGCCTGGTGCTGGAAGGCCCAGGACGCCCCAACAGCACGAGTAGGATGAGCAGTAACACGAAAAGGGGGAAACCTTCCCCTTGGCAGAATAGGCCCCAACAATGGCCTGGCGAATCCATTTACTAATGGAAGACTTGGCAGGAGCCAAACCCTTCCTAGACCCAGAGGGCACCACAAAAAGGGCGTCAGTCCTACGAAAAGGAGAAGTAGCCACCAAATAGTACTTCACACAGCGAACCACATCCAAAGAATGCAAAACCCTCTCCTTGTCATTTCTGGGCTTAGGACACAAGGAAGGAAGAACAATATCCTGATTAAGATGAAAAGCAGAGACCACCTTAGGAAGGAAATCTGGCTTGAAGCGGAAAACAACCTTGTCCTGATGCCTCTCAAAGTAAGGAGCCTTAATAGACAAGGCTGCCAACTCTGAAACACGCCGAACAGAAGTGATGGCAACCAGAAAAAAAACCTGAGTAAGCGTAGAAAGTGCAATATCCTTCAAAGGTTCAAAAGTGGGACCCTGCAAGGCAGACAAAGCCAAAATTCAAATCCCAAACTGGGAGCAAAGGCTTCCTAGGAGGCCGCACATGCGTAACCCCCTGGAAAAAGGTCTTAACCAGAGGATGAAGAGCAAAAGACTTTTGAAAGAAAACCGCCAGCGTACTAAGCTGCAAACCTTGGTCCAGACCATGTTGCAGAAATTCCAAAGACCCTAGGGATAGAAAACGCCCTGCAAGGCAAGGCCCTGGCCTCACACCAATCAATATAAGACCTCCAAGTCCTATAATAGATGGCAGAGGAAGACTGCTTCCTAGCCCTAACCAGAGTCTGAATGACAGCATCAGAAAGACCTTCCTCCCTCAAAATGGAGGTTTCAGCAACCACGCCGTCAAACCCAGCGTTGGTAAATTGGGGTAGAGCAGTGGCCCCCGAGTGAGCAGATCCGGCAGAAGGGGCAGGTCTAACTGATCCTCCGCCAACCTTACCACGTCTGCGAACCAAACCTGTCTTGGCCACCTTGGAGCCACCAGGATTGCTGACGCGCCCTCCAGGGCCAGCTTGTGCACCACTCTGCCAACCATGGGAAACGGAGGGAACAGGTACAGAAACCCCAGATCCCTCCAGTTCAGAGACATGGCATCCGCTGCCAGAGCCAGTGGATCCCGCAAGAGAGACACAAATGCCGGAAGCTTGTGATTGTGACGAGAGGCAAAGAGATCCACCTCCGAAGCCCCCCACCGGTGGCAAAGCGACCGAAACACCTTGGGGCTGAGCGACCATTCCCCCCGGCGAGATGACCCCCTGCTCACTCCCAGAATGTACACTGCCGAGATGCATGGGACATTGCTCTCTGCCCAATCAAGGACACTTCCCTGAGGGCACTCCTGCTGCGAGTCCCTCCCTGGTGATTGATGTAGGCGACCGCCGTCCGATTGTCCGACCGAACTTGAACCGGTAGGCCCCGCAACTGATGAGTCAAGTGAGCCAGAACCAGTCTGATGGCTCTCAACTCCAGAACATTGATGGGATTGTGAGCCTCCAGAGGTCTCCACAGTCCCTGAAACTGTAGATCCTTCCAAAATCCCCCCCAACCAGACAGGCTGGCATCCGTGGTGACCGTCTCCCAACGAGGGGTCAGAAAGGATCTGCCCTTCGTCACATTGCTTGGTTTTAGCCACCACCGAAGGGAACGCCGCACCCGGGGGGAAATCAGAAAGGACTGATCCAATGACAGCGGGGACCAGTCCCAGGCCGGCAAGAGATGTAGCTGGAGCGTCCTTGTGTGAAACTGGGCAAAGGGAACCGCCTCGAACGATGCCACCATCGATCCCACGTGTCGCATCCCTAGCCGGATGGACAGGCGGGGAATGGATAGAAGACGCCGAGTCAATTCCTGAATCAGAAGAACCTTGGCTCAGGGGAGAAACACCCTGGCCTGAGAAGTATCGAGAGACATTCCCAGCAACTCCACCACCCTGGAGGGAATGAGACAGGACTTGGGATAGTTGATCACCCAACCGAAACTCTCCAGAGTGGACTCCACTGTCCTGGTATCCAGCTGCGCCTGACTGAGAGAAGACGCCATGATGAGAAGATCGTCCAGATAGGGCATGATGCAGATACCCCTGGCTCTGTGGATGGCCATCACTCCTGCCAACACCCTTGGAGCTGAGGTAAGGCCAAACGGAAGAGCCACAAACTGAAAATGTTGATTGTCCACGACAAACCTGAGGAATCTCTGGTGTGCCGGAAATATTGGAATATGCAGGTAAGCATCCTTGATGTCTATGGACGTCATGAAGTCCCCCTGACGAAGTGAATGGATGGCTGAGCGCAGAGTTTCCATATGGAACTTCCGGGGACGGACAAACCTGTTGAGCAACTTCAGATCCAGAATGGGACAAACGGAACCGTCCTTCTTGGGCACCGTGAACAAATTGGAATAGAAGCCCAGGCCCCGGTCTTGAGAGGGGCACCAGACAGATGACAGCCATGTCCACGAGACTTGCTAATGCCGCCCGAAGACCCTGGGCGGCCAGAGGATCTGATGGCACCCGAGATCTGAAGAATCTGGGAGGGGGCTGGAACTCTAACTCCAGCTTGTAACCAGAAGACACCACTTCCTGAATCCACCTGTCCGAGACCTCTTGGACCCAGACCTGGGAGAAGAGTTGCAACCGTCCCCCCACCCGCAAGGGTGAGGGTGCCCCCTCATTGCTGAGCCGGCTTGGCAGCGGCTCTAGGCTTAGAGCCCCAACTGTGTCCTGGACGGGCCTGACCCCTGCCCCTAGGCCAGGAATTACCTCTGGACGAAGGGAAGGCCGAACCCTTCCAACTCTAGCCCCACGAAAGGACTGAGAGAAGGAAGCCGCCCCCCGAAAGGGGCGACGCTGCTTCTTACACTGACTTAACTTACCTCCCTTTGCCACCGAATCAAATTTTTCTCCAAAGAGCCGCAATCCCACAAAGGGAAGGGCCGTGAGCAACTTTTTGGACACAAAATCAGCCGCCCACTGGCGTAACCAAACCGACCAGCGGATAGCCACAAGCAGGGCCGCAGCTCTGCTACACATCACCAATGTGTCATCCAGGGTGGACAGCACGCAGGACAAAAATAACTCCCAGCGCTTAAGGTCGGCAAATTCCCCACTAGACGGGTCAAGCCCGGAAGAGGTCAACAATCCCCTAACAACCGACCTGGCAGCTACCAATACAAGCGCAGAAGCACAAACCGGCCGCAAGGCCGATCCAACACTGGCAAAACCATGACAAGCCATCTGGTCAATGCGTTTATCCTCACCATCCTTGAGGGTAGTGTACTCCGGAGAATGGAGGACTGAGGAACTGGACAACCCCAAAACAGGAGCATCCACCTCGGGGGGAGACTACGAGTGCTTCACTGCATCCGCCGGAAAGGGATATTTCTTGTCCCAACCCGGTGGGACACCCGGAAGCCGCGTCGGCCTCTCCCATTCCTTGCGAACGATACCATCAAAATGCTTTTGATAAGGAAATTCCAAGCGCGGCTTGGTGACTTCAAAGAACTCCCCCTTCAGCAGAGGAGCCGCCTCGGGGGGAGAAATAGCCAGGACCTCAAACATATGAGCCAGGACCCTAGGGGTATCCGAGGAATCCCCCTGGCCCTGCTCGGTATCGGCGCCCACAAACTGCTGATCGTCCGAGTCATCAGACTCCTCATACAGCTCCCCTTCCTCACGCGGGGAACAATCAGACCAATCCAGGGAGTCAAAATCCTCCCTATCAAAGGCCTGCGCAGCCGTATACAAATGTTTTCTCTTTGCCGGGGCCTTTTTTGCGACGGCACTGGAAAACAATTTTTCAAGATTGGCCAATCTGGCACACACCTCAGATTGCAACTCCCCGCTAATGACCACATCACAAGCACGTGTCAAGCAAGGGGGAGACGGGGAGGAGACTGGCAGAGCAGAACCAGACGCCTGAGATCCGTTCTGCCACATAATAGACCGCTGCGCACAGGGTACACATAGAAATACATCATCCCCCAAAAGGGATACCCCACACCCCAAACACAGCCTGGATTGCCCCGAGGGGGGCACAAGCCCAGTATCCGGGGAAGCCTCCATATGGTGATTTAATATATTTATATAAATATATGTGTACAATGCGCCGAGGGAATTACGCAATTATGCAACCCGGGATGCCCCTTTAAGTCCCGAGTGGGAGGATTTTAAGTCAGCTAAATTTTAACCAGGGACCCTGGACCGGGAGAACCCCCCTTTAATATGAGCAATGGTCCACCTGGAACACAAAGAAACACAAGCACACGCTCAGACCATGCTAGGATGCATAACTAGTGAATAACAGATGAAACAGATAGCTATCAGGCCACTCACCCGACCTACGGTACCACAAGTGGAGGACGCCTGTGCAGCAGGAGGAGGGAGGGAGGGCCGGCGCGGTTCGCGCCCGGCCCAGCCCCTCCCCCGTCTCTCCCGGCCAGAAGCCGGAACATGAAAAAAAGCGCCCATAGCACGGGGGTGGGCCGTAGGCTCGCGAACGCCCGGCCCCGCCCCCCCCTTGACCAGAGGAGACGAATCCCTCATGGGCGCTTCACCGCCGCCATGCAGCACGCCAGAGGCCGGCGCCGCGGGATCGCCGGCGCCAGGCAAACAGTGGAAAACGCACACACAGTCAAAGCACACACATACACTATAAAGAGAGGAATCCATAATGGACCGGCCCCCCCCCCCCTCTAAGGGTATCCGGGAGAGGGGGAATCCATGCGAGGGTAGGAGCAAGGGACGGGGCATCCCAAACCATCTACAGGTCAGTATACCCACATGTAATGAATGTCTTGAAGCGGGGTGTGTGACATACTTAGAATAAGAAAATCCAAATTAGGGGTACCCAGGCAGCTGGAATAGACATGTTCGGGTCCTTCGACCAGGAGTTGCCAGAAGGGTTTACATCTGCTTTAACAGATACCGCTATCGTACCTGTATCCCTCATACGCCAGTCAACACCCTTTGCCACATGCTTAACTGCAAGATTTAGAGGGAATGTAAAGGCAGGAATGTTTCCATATTTATCTGTTTATTTCAGATATGCGGAGCTCTTCCTGTGTGTGAAGGCCCATCTTGCATCGCAGATCACATTACACCCAGGGAGGATTCCAGCCAGAGCACATCCATCTAACAGCGAGCCAGGTAAAGAGGCATGTTCATGCTTACATCATCATCATTTACAACATACATATCACCTCTAGAGGTGCACAACTTTTCTTGGTTTAAACCAGACCTTCACCCTGAATAACAAGCCTGTCCTGTATGTTCCCCCCCCCCCTGTACATACAGATTGTACCACATTAAAAGTTATCCTACCTGCACCTAGTGCGTTTGCTGAGCCCTTAAACATCCAAGATGGCCTGTGGAGTCTCAGGCTGCCTAAAGAAAGGAAGTGTCTTCGGGACTAGGTCGCTCTGCATTCTGGGATTGCAGTCCTTTTCCTGAACCCAGTTCTACTCGGTCTGTGCAGAGCAAAGCTATAATCTGCACCCCCTCTCCTCTACTTTGCACATGATGCTGGGAAGGAACAAGGAGTAGCAAGATGGTGGCGCCCCCTTCCTGGAGTCCTGAACAGAGTTGCAGCCCAGTGGGTGTAAAGAATAATAAATAAGCGACTAAAAACTTAAAGTGGTTTAAAACCCTCGTGGCCGGGCACTGAAATATAAAAGATTCCAGGCCGCTAGCCTGCCCCCGGGGCATCCTACACTGGATGGTACGCTGTGTGAAACCCTCCACAGCTTCTCTTTGGGCATGTGCACTCAGGAAGGCTCAGGAGCACACAGCGTGCCTGGGATGCGGTCAGCACCTTGTCACAACGGCACTTTTGACAGAGCCAATAGGCTCGCCCAAAACGTGCTGCAGGGCGTGGCTTCGGTAGTGGAAAAAAAACGGTATTCTTTGAAAACCAAGCCACAGCTGAGCCATGTATATATGTAGGAGTTGCGGTTGGGTATTCGCCACCCCTTCCTGGTCCATCACCAACCGTCGACACCAACCTCGGCTGGCCCCACTGTGTCCTCCTGGGTCTCACAAAACTCAACAACGCTGGGAGACCAGATGTCTATGACAGCAGCTGGGCAATCTTTCAAGCCACCACTGCAGCACTGCCACTAAGGAAGGAACAGTGCGGTCCCCAAAAGGGTTCTGTGAAGTGCTAGAGAAATGCAGTGGGAAAGGAGAGGATGCAGCAGGCAACTATAACAAGCCAAGCTTCCAGCAATAACAGAAGTGGCATTCAAATGTTGATAAGTTATATGGCTCCAAGGTAAAGCACAAGGCCTCCTCCCCAGCATAATCATATGTAGTAATATTAGTATTAAAACGTATTAAGCAGGGGTTCCCTTCAATAAGAAAAAAGTCTATTATATGTTAATAAAACTCAGTCAGCATCTATTTGCACACAGGATGCAAGTGACAAAAGATGCGACTACATCTGGGTCACACATTGTCTCTGAGCAGTGATGGCTTTGACTGTTTAATTGACATTCCCAGGCTTATCGCTCCTGCCAAATAGTCATGTTGCACCCAGATGCTGGGATACCGGGGCAATGGAAGGGGGAGCGAAGGAGACTCTGTGTTCTAGCCCCATTTACTACATATAAACAATTGAATAATGTATAAAAAGAAACAGCATGTTGGTGTCAATATACTATTATGCTGTAGGCAGTGTGAATTGGGGTTTTGAGCTGACCCTAACAAAGTCACATTCATACTAATATATCAAGGCAGCTGTATTTTTCTCATTTTGTTTGGGGTGGGGGGGAATGAGATCGCTTTGCAAAAACCCTGCAAACGGCCACGATTTTGGTTGCAACTGCTCAGTAGAAAATGGGGATCGCAAGCGTGATTGTGGCAAAACGTCCGCAAATCGGGGGTGCACAGATCACGATAATCGCTATCACAGTGCATTGCCTAGGTGTGAAGTCGTCACTTTTGAACGTCAGCCCAAGCTGGCCATCATCACATTGCTACTAAACACCATCATAAAAAAACATGTTGGGTATAACCGTAGGTGTGGCAACAGCAATGTCATGTAAGCACACAGTGTACTTTACATATATCACAGTAAAAAAATAAGCGCATTGTTGTGTCTCTAGTAAATACTGCCAGTACATAGTGTGATCAGAAAAAGGGGGTGAAAGATACTGCAAGCTATGAGCGTCTCCAGCCTGCCAACACATAGTAGGACCAGAAAAGATAGAGGGGGCCGGTTTCATAGCTGCAGAGGGTCAGCCAATCAGGATGTCTGGGGAGAGAGTGGGGGTGTTTCCATTCTTGGCCCACTGAAGGTTGATTGAAGGACCAGGTCAGCGAGGTGGAGTGTGAAAGCTGAATGAGGAATCGATTTCCTTACTAAGTAGACAGACGTAGCAGGTAGGAGAGCGCTGGAGAGACTCAGCGTAAGGTAAGCTACTGTTTGTTTTTTAAAGTGATTGGCAAGACAAAAGTTAAAACATACATATATATATATATATATATATATATATATTACAGTAAGTTAATGTACAGAATCATGGAATCCCTTTAGCCAAGAGCAATAACAATATCTTTATATTGTAAACAATATATTTACAATATCAAGTAAACTGTTGTTGTAAATGTCCAGTTTCTTAAATATTGTGACAGAAGTGATCCATTTCAAAAATGGGTTATAAGGGCTGTCCTGAAGGACAAGGAGAAATCCCGTTAAGACTAACAGGGATTTTCTCCCTTTGTCCTTCAGGATGACCAAGGAGAGGATAAACAAGTACTTTAGAACTAGGGATGGGAAACTGCCTGTAAGAACCTTTGACAAATAATAAATCTAGCCTGTAGTGTTTGAGAAAAGTGTGGGGAGAAGAGGATGTGGCTGCCTTGCAAATTTCCTCAACCTTCCATCCCCCCCCGACTTCTCCCATGATGCGGAGACTGCTCTAATAGAGTGGGCCCTGATGTAAGGCAGGGTGGCATTCATAAATGTATAAGCTAGGGAAATTGCCTGTCTAACCCATCTGGCTAGGGAAGCTGCCAGGCCACTATACCTTTCTTAGAAAAAGTTATAAAAAAAATGTATCCGACCTACGAAGTCTATGTAGGTAATGAGGCATCTGAAAACATCAATAGCTTGCGTGGATTCTATCAGATTATCTGGGTCAGGTAATAAGGAAGGGATGGTTATGTCCTGGGAACGGTGAAAGGTAGAGGACATTTTTGGCAGGTATAGGGGATCGGGCCTGAAGAGATGGAGCAGTTGTGCTTGCAGATGGATAGAGCCTGTAAGTCACTAACCCTCTGGGCTGAAGTTAGTGCCAGAAGAAGTCCTTATCTGATTGTTAGGATCTGGTCTGAGGCCTCATCTAAGGGTTCAAAGGGAGGCTTAGCTAACACCTTGAAGACCAGGACTAATCCCAGGAAGGACAACGGTTATGAAGTATAGGTTTCTTTCGAGCTACAGAAATAAAGAGTGATCCCGTAGTCTTCTGTCCAGGAAGACCGTTCAAGGCCTTCTTGTAAAAATTCAAGTACACTTGCAACTGTGTCTCTTTTCAAACGGTTTGATTCACAGAATGAATTAAAAAGGCTTCCATACTTTAGCGTAGATTTTTCTGGCAGTTTTCCTTGATTCTAGGAGCATCATAACTACTTTGTAAAAAGAGACCCTTTTTCTTTAATATAGTCCATTCAGGATCCAGGGCGATAACTTTAGAGACCCGGGTGAAGCACCCAAGTAAGCAGGTCTGTAATCAGAGGAAGTTCCCCACGGGTCTTCTTATGCCATCGCTGTTAGAATCATGAACCAGCTTCTTCTTGGCCAAGCTGGTGCGATTAATATAACCTGGCTTTGCTGTAAAGCTATCTTGCAAAGCACCTGTGGCAGGATCGGAGTTGGAGGGAATGCATAGGTGAGTTGAAATCTTCCAAGGTTGGGCCAGGGTGTCTATTCCCAGCCCCCACAACTCAGAGAAGAAGTGATGGCATTTTGAATTTGTTGCGTACACGAAGAGATCTCTCTCGGGTTTTCCCCACCTGTTTACCAATATTTGATAGATCTGTGGATTTAGGCTCCATTGACTGCCTGACAGGACCAGAGGTTGTCTATTAGAAGGGAGGGTTTGTGAGGATATAGGGTTGACCTTGGCCTTGTTTCTAAATAGTTTGCTGCTTGAAGTAAACTTTTTAGTGCTTTAAAAAAGGACATAGAAAGAATGGTTTCTAGTTCCGGACCGAATATCAACTTCCCTCAAAATAGGATACCACATAGCCTGGCTTTGGAGGGCAAATCCCCAGGCCAGTGACCTTAGAGCTAGTTCTAACTGCCTTGGCCGAGGCATCCTCTAAAAAGGAAATTTCCCTAAATGTGGAAGGGAGCATGTCAAGGAGAGTCTGCTTGGGTGTGTCTTTTTCTATACAACTCCTAAAGGTTAGAAACCCAGGCCTCAAGGTTTCTAGCAGCACAATCTGCTACCCAAAACTGCATGGCTTTACTGAGGGCAGATCATGTCAGACCAATCTTATTGATTTCTTTGACAATATCACTAATATGTTAAAAGCCATTGACACTATCCCACATAAAGAGCTCATAGATAAGTTATTGAAGGTAGGACTCAATCCCTGGATAGTTCCGTGGATTTCCAATTGGCTGAGGGATCGGTATCAGAGTGTTGTTGTTAATGGTGTGCAATCTGAACAAAGGCGAGTTACAAGTGGTGTGCCACAAGGCTCTGTCCTGGGCCCCATTCTTGTTAATATATTTGTAAGTGACATAGGAGAAGGCCTGGTAGGAGAAGTTTGTTTGCTGATGATACAAAGGTTAGTAATAGGGTGGATATTCCTGGAGGTATCTGCAACACGGAGAATGATTTAGCTTTACTGGATAGATGGTCAAAACTGTGGAAACTAGAGTTTAATGTCTCTAAATGTCATGCACTTGGGTAGAAGGAATCCCTGCTCCGAGTACCGTATGGGCAGTACTGTGTTAGCCAGAACCTCAGAGGAGAGAGATTTAGGGGTACTGATTACTGATAGCTGCAAGATGAGTGGACAGTGTAGCCAGGCAGTGGGAAAAGCAAGCAGGATGCTCGGTTGCATAGCTTGAGGCATCGCCAGTAGGAAGAGGGAGGTTGTGATGCCGCTGTAGAGAGCCCTGGTGAGGCCACAGCTAGAATACTGTGTGCAGTTCTGGAGACCTTACCTGCAAAAAGACATTATTCAAATAGAACGTGTCCAAAGGCGGGCAACAAAAATGGTGGAAGGACTTAAACTTAAAACTTATCAGGAGAGACTTAAAGAACTTACAAATCTTTGCAGATTCGCACCGACGGACAGCCTTTATCTGCCATAGTATCATAAGCGTCTTACAGAAGTAACAACGTTTCTTTAGATATCTTACTCAGATCCTCCCCTAAAGTTTATATTAAGGGAACCTTCATCCAAAGAAACTAAGCCCTAACTATCCACTGACTTCATGGCTACCAATAGGGAAGAGGGACTGTGGGAACATGACTAGTTATCCCCCCTGGGACCGAGTGGAGGTAGTGCCCCTGGAGGAAGACGCCCCAGCCCTGAGTGTAGACCTACAGACCTCTAGGGTAGAGGCCATGTCGGTCTGCATATTGCCCATCTGTATTAAGTAATTGGCTGTTTAGCTTTCCATCTTGTGTTCCTTAAAGAAGGATCTATTCCAGGAATCTACCAGGATTGTGGGACAATTTAGACAGTCAATTTAGACAAGTTTTAATGTCCAACTTAGGCTTGGGAGGGTTTTTACATGGAGGAGGCAAAGAGATAATAGGAATACCGATAAGTGAAACTCTGAGGGTGCAGAGACATAGAAAATAGGCTCCTCCCGGCCCCTCAAATACCCGGGGACCTCCCACAAATCCCCAGCATTGAAAAGCAGTTAACGAGAAGCCGGGAGAATTAAACAACCCAAACTATGAACTATAACAATGATAACAATCACCATACAGGGGATCCAAGATAATGCAAAACCAAGGGTTGGAGCAGGACGTACTGTATACTCATAATACCAATTCTACAGGTGAGTAATCACAGAATTGTATTATTCTTAGTATACAGTACGTCCTGCTCCAAATATAATACTTACAAGTGGGACATCCAATAGCAGTGTTTATAAAGTAGGGTGGGATCCCCAATAAAAGGCAGCAGCAGGCAGTTTAAACCACTGCCAAAAGCAGCATCAGCTGAGGCCCTAACATCAACCTTGTAAAACTTTGAAAAGGTATGAACAGAAGACCAAGTAGCTGCCTTGCAAACTTGTTCAACAGAAGCCTGGTGCTGAAAAGCCCACGAGGCACCAATAGCACGAGTGGAATGAGCAGTAAGGCGGAAGGGAAGATTCTTCCCTTTAGTAGAGTAGGCCTGAATCACAGCCTGACTTGGCCGGAGCCAAACCCTTCCTAGGACCAGAAGGGACCACAAAAAGAGCATCAGTTTTCCTGAAAGGCGCAGTAGCCACCAGATAGTACTTCAGACACCTAACCACATCCAAAGAATGCAAGACCCTCTCCTTAGCATTGCTAGGATTAGGGCACAAAGAAGGAAGGACAATATCCTGATTCAAATGAAAGGCAGACACTACCTTAGGCAGAAAGTCAGGTTTGAAACGAAACACCACCTTGTCCTGGTGTCTCCCATAGTAGGGGGGCTGAATGGAAAGCGCCGCCAACTCAGACACACGCCTGACAGAGGTGATAGCCACCAGAAATACAACCTTGAGCGTAAGAATGGCCAAGGCAGCATCCTGCATAGGTTAAGAGGGAGCACACCAGTCAATGTAGGCACGCCAAACCCTGTAATAAATGGAAAAGGAAGACTTCTTCCTAGCTTTAATCAAAGTATCCACAACTGAGGAAGACAGCCCCTTCTCCGTCAAGATGGAGGTTTCAGCAGCCAAGCCGTCAAAGCCAGAGTTTGTAAATTGGGATGGCGTAGTGAGCCCTGAGTGATCAGATCTGGCACCAAGGGCAGAGCGTACTGATCTACTGCTAGCTGTACCACGTCTGCGAACCACACTCTTCTTGGCCACCTGGGGGCCACCAGAATTGCTGGCACCCCTTCCAGAGCAATCTTGCGCAGAACCCTGCCCAGGGGAATTTGGGGGGGGGGGGGGACATACAGGAACTGAAAGTCCTTCCATGACATTGCTAACGCATCCGAGGTCAGGGCCAGAGGATCCCTGGACAGAGAGACAAAAGCTGGAAGCTTGTGATTGTGGCGGGATGCAAACAGATCCACATCTGGTTGGCCCCAACGGTGACACAGAGATTAAAACACCCTGCTGCATAGGGACCATTCTCCCTGACGAGAGGTCCCCCTGCTCAGAGAATCCGCCAGGCGATTTTCCACCACCGGGAAGTACACAGCTGAAATGCAGGAGACATTGGCCTCCGCCCAAGTCAGGATCAGAGACTCTTCCTGGTGGGCCCCCTTGCTCTGGGTCCCTCCCTGATGATTGATGTAGGCAACTGCCATCTGGTTCTGCCGTGAAGATGAGTAGTCAAGCGAGCCAGAACTAACCTGATCACCCGCAGCTCCAAGACATTAATAGGTGTGTGGGCCTCCTGAGGGCCCCACCTCCCCTCGAACTGCAGGGACTTCCAGAAACCCCCCCCAACCTGACAGACTGGCATCCGTGGTGACCGTCTCCCAGGAAGGGGCAAGAAAGGATCTGCCCCCCAACAGGTTCCTGGAGTCCATCCACCACAAGAGGGACCTCCTGACCAGGGGGGGAGAGCACACAGACCCTGTCCAGGGCGACGCTGGGTCCTTGTCCCATACAGACAATAGGTGAAGTTGCAGAGGCCTCAAGTGGAACTGAGCATAAAGGGACCGCCTCGAAGCACACCACCATCAGGCCCACCAGCTGCATCCCCTGCCTGATGGAGGGATGGGGACAAGCTAGGAGGGACTGAGCCTGTGCAATCAGACTGTCCACCTTCTGCTGAGGAAGGAAGATCCTTGCCTGAACTGTATCCAGATTCATTCCTAGGAATGGAGTTACCAAGGAAGGGGACAGTGAGGACTTGGGGTGGTTGATCACCCATCCAAATGACTCCAGAGTGGACACCACCAGCTGAGTATCCAACTCTGCCTGATGTAGAGACTGGGAAGTGATGAGGATGTCATCCAGATAGGGAAGCACACGGACGCCCTGACATCTGAGTAGAGACATCACGCCAGCCAACACCTTGGTGAACACCCTGGGAGCTGAAGTGAGGCCAAAGGGCAAGGCCACAAACTGGTAGTGTTGATCCATCAGAGCGAACCTGAGGAACCTTTGATGACCTGGGAACACAGGAATATGAAGGTAAGCATCTTTGATGTCCACAGAAGTCATAAAATCCCCTTGGCGCAGGGAACTGATGGCAGAGCGCAGAGTTTCCATGCGAAAGCGCCTGCTTGTGCCTGGAAATGTGCCTGCTCTGGAAATTCCAAACGTGATCTTGCTGTATGGAAAAGCTCCCCTCTTTGCCTGGGAGCCTCAACAGGGAAAGAGATAGACAGAACCTCAAAAATCTGGATCAATAATCTGTCAGTGTCATCCGGGGGGCAAGGGGTCAGAGCCAGAATCGTCATGACCCCTTGGTCTCTCATCAGACGAGCCTGAGTCAGAAAACAGCTCCCCTTCATCAGACGGGGTATAGCCCCACAGATTCATAAACTCCTCAGTTCCCATAGGGAAAACAGTGACATTAGGCGTCAAGTGCCATTTCTTAGCAGCAGTACAGGGTACACAGACCCACGCCTTGTCAGCATGAGGCTGCCCACACGCTACACACAGCCGGTCTTGTCCCAAAGTGACCCCGGTAACATTATCCTGAGATGCCTCCATATGGCGATTATAGCGGCGCTATACGCAACCCTGGTTGCCCCAATAACCCGCTAGGGACGTGGGAGTATAATTTTTACAAGGCCTACAAGTAATATACTAAAAACAGGTCCGGGAGAAGCCAAGAAGGGTTCGTCCCGCCTGAAAGACATAAGCAGACAAGACCTTAAAGGAGCAGTATCGCGAAATTTGCATTAAAAAAGATAAATAATTAAATAGCCACACAATAGCTTATAACATGTGTATAAATAATCTGGCGATAGAAAAAGAAAAAAATATATGCCTCTCTTTTAAATTGTATAATTACAATGGCTCAGTCCCTTTGCTGAATAGGGGGATCTGCTGGGTTGTATTTAGTGAGCTGCTTCATTTAGCCCACTGGTCTCCTAGCAACACTTTACCTCAGAGGCTGACACTGTAATTAGTGGTAACGGCTGTGTGTGTGTGAGGTGCTGCTTTTGTTATGAGACCAGGTGACTCAAATGTGTAAAATCGATACAAAATAAACTAAACTGACTGAAAACGACTGAAATTCTTCTTTGAATAACTTTGCAGGAAAATCTAAAGGTATTAAAGTGGAACAAAACCCTGAGTGGCCGACCCTGAAGTCTATAAGACCCGGCCATTGACCTTGCCCCTTGGGCATTCTAAATCAGGATGCCCACTGTGAGAAACGACCCCTGGATAACCACAGATCCCCCCCATTTTTCTGGCGCGCTCACGCAGATAGTCATTTAGACAGGCCGGGCGGCCAGGAAGGTTACTGCTCAGGCACCCCATCTGCGTGTAAACAGCTGATTGGATGAGAGCCCGCGCATGCGCTGTGGGACAGGGAAAGGTACGTTTTCACAGTCGAACATGGAACTGATACATTGTTTCACCCCTCTCCTCAGCATTGAACAGGCCAGAGTGTCAGTCCCAGAAGACATAAACATGAGCTATTAGTCTCCAGCTGCTCAACACACGCATTTTTTTCTACATTTGTAATTCTTACTCCAACACTTACCTACATTCAAAGTACCATTTAAATATAAGTCACCAAGAAAAATTCGCAATACTGCTCCTTTAAGTGCATCGTAACAAAAGTGAACCAGATAAAGCCTCCCGCGAGGGCACTTACGGACCGTGGTAGGTAGGAGTCCGTCGCGTATAGGCCAACCAAGCCAGAAAAGATGGCGTCGGTATACCTCGAGGGGCGGGCCAGTAACAGCGATGATGCGGAAGGCGCCAAAGACGGGCCCCCCCCCCCCGAAGAGCACGAAGCCAGAAGGCCAACAGCCAATGATGGTGCACCAGCACCTGAGGAAATGCCGCCGGCTGCTGACACAAGAATAAAGACATGTGAAAGGTGAAAGCACAGACAGCATAACCTACATATCTATACACATACACCCCCCCCCCCTCTTTTCCCCCCGAAGACTATAAGGAGGATGAGGGAGGACGGCGGCCACTTAAATAGGGCCCACCGATAGACAGGGGCAAGGGGCAATAGTGCGGGAGGGGCATCCCATAGAGGCTCACCATAAGCCTGAACCGCCTACCCTTTGGTGGGGGATTGCGGTGGAGCAGCGCTCCCAAGCACCTGACAGTGGTGCTGCCTACCTTCACCCGACCAGCACAGCCAAGGCTGGGAGGCATATTACTAGTGGAACGGGTGGGAATAGTCCTACAGGGTTAATAACCCCGCTCACCTGTGAGTAGAGAGCCAATTTCTCGTCCTTCGCAGCCAGACTGCAGAGAAATTCTGCGCATTTGTGGGAGGTCCCTGGGTATTTGAGGGGCCGGGAGGAGCATATTTTCGATGTCTCTGCAGTCCAGCGCCATCTGGCGGAGTATATCCCAAATGTAAGTATTAGATTTGGAGCAGGACGTACTGTATACTAAGAATAGGTCTACTTGAGGAAGATTCCACCTGCCACTGAAGAAATATTAGCTGGTTCAATACCCATTCTCCCTGCAGCAGAGAAGTTCTGCTCAGAAAGTCGGCAACTGCATTTAGAGTTCCCTTTAGATGGACTACTGAAATGGAGTTTATCTGCTCCTGAAGGGGTACTAGGAAGATGTAAGCCAATCTTTGCAGATTGACGTACGCTACTGCTGAGACGTTGTCCGAACAGACCTGTACATCTTTGCCCCTTATTAGATGGCTGAAGCAAGACCTTGGGTGTATTGCCAATAACTCCCTGTAGTTGGAGGACTTGTTTCTGCAGGCCAAGGTTCCTGTACTTTATGTGATCCCAAGTGGGTCCCCCCAACCCCAGGTGCTGGCATCTGTAGTCATAATGACCGGCTCGATCTGCCGCCACTGATGACCTGCCTGAAGGATGGAATTGCTATCCAGTTGTCTAGCAAGTCTGGGGGACGGTCCCATACCTGCAGTAGGAAGGCAACTGCCTGGAATGCATCTGTGCCCCAGCAACTGAAGAAATGGTAGAGGTCACGAGACCCAGTACTCTCTTGATTTCTCCTAGATAAATCTCCTCCGTGGTTAATCAGCAGGTGTATGGCAGTCCTCAGCTTATCCTGATTCTCTGGAGGCAGAAAGATCAATTCCAGACAACTGTCGAAGATGTTCCCAAGAAATCTTCAAGTCTGTAATTGAGTTAGGCAGGCTTTTTTCCCCCAAAGGGTAGCCTCTGAACTGGCGGACAATAGAAAATCATCCAGGTGGGGGGATGATGGTAATCCCACTGCACCCTAAATGCCACATTGCTTCAGCTAGGATCTAGGTGAATATCCTGGGCTGCAGAGATTCCAAATGGCAGTGCTCTGTATTGAAAATGGACAAATACCCAAGTCTGAGAGAATTGCAAACCTCAAGAATCTGAGATGGGAACATATAGTATACCCTTGGTATGTCTATCCATAGTCTAAAGGTGCCCGAGTCTTCAAAAACTTAATCGGAAGATCTAGAAACCTGTGCGTAGCATCCAGCTTTGGGCACTTGGCCTAAACTGAAATGTCCAAATCTTCGATGGTATATTTTCTCTTAACAGAATCAGGTAAGAAAAAATGTTTCCTTATCAACAACTTATGATACATGGCATCATGAACAGATAAGGTCTCATCCACCCGTTGGGTATTTATGGTGCTCAAGGAGGGCTGAAGTTTCCTCAGACATCTTATTTCGTGGTATTAGATTAAATTTAACCACAAAAGTTAATCAATTCCTGAATGAAAAAAAATGAATATGTCTTAACCTGATGAGGCATCCTGGAAGGGATCGTCTGCTGGTTAGCCATTGTCTGGACTGCCTATACCTTGCCCAGTCCATCTATTTGTTCCTCAGCCGCAGAAGGATTGTGTATCCCAGACGCTCCAGAAACCATTCTAGGTTGGCAGGGATTTCCACTGCATGAAAAAAGTGCTGCCGTCCTGACACCACTGCAGCCTGAGGTCCTTCACCAGCCCAGAACTGCTGCTTCACTGAGCAGCCATTCAAAATGGCACTGGAACGCAGGCATCTGGAAGTGGCGTCATCCTGCAGCGCAGCAACCCGAAGTCCCACGCGCGTAGCAGGCCAAGCTAAGGCGACTTCCCATGACTTCGTGCTCCAGGGGACCCCTTTAGGCCATGGGTACCCTGCCCTGTGTGAGTAAAGCCCTGGATGGGCAGGTTCTCTGGGGCTTGAAAACAAACTAAAACAAAAAACTGGACAAGGACTGGACTGAGGTGAGGGGCTTTTAACCTATCACAGTTTGTGTTTCCTTGCTAGGGGGAGGAGCCTCTCTCATTTTCATTGGTTTCCTTTATCCCATTACTCCAAAAAAAGCAAACATTTTTTTCAGGTATGTGCTGTCTAAAATGATCAAAACACTCCCATCAAATTGCTGCTATGCAAATTCCATGACCACTAGCAAAACTGTAGAGAACCTACCTTGACAAAGTTATCAGGAAAGGCCCCTCGCCGGCCATTTACTTCTCCTTCCAGCCAGCCCTCCTCGTCCAGTTTGGTTACATTCTTGATGAGGTCACCCACTCGTATGGATAGTTCGTCCTCGTGTACCGCCTCATAGTCATATTCCACAATGTATTCTACTAGAAAGAAAATGAGAGGTTAGTCCAGGACAACAGGAGGAACAATGGATGTACTAGGGTTTGATGTATAAACAGCAGGTTTTCATTTACAGCAGCCCAAAATAGTTTGCGCATTTCCTTTCTGTACATCCTAATAAACATAATAGCGTGCCATGGGTGCAATTCAGCTAGCAAACAAAGTGCTAGCAAAAAATACACAAGTGTCAAGAAATTGACAAGGCCATCCTGACCTGTTTCCAAAGTTCTCCTTAAAAAAGCAGGAAGGAGTTCACCTGAAGCCTGCCTTTACCTTTGCAGTGTAGTTGCAACAAAATAGACATTCCTACAAATTCATCAGACCAATATAAATATTTAAAAGTAAAGTGTTGTTGGTTTTATCAGAGTTATATATAAACATACTGTAAACAAGAAACCCAAAAGTGAAAATTATCCTGGGAATTCTTTGGTCCAGGGATTTCGATCGGACCACTCGGGCAAGGATTTCATCAGACAATATGACTTAAAGGGTAAGTATACTTTTGATAGAATTTTTGAAAGTGTATATATTTTTGTGCCAAAAGGATGTCCTCAAGGTGCTGAGCTGATCTAGTTTTTTTTTTTATTTATTTCCTGTGTTAGCAGTTTTCACTACCGGCAATCTATTGCTATTGGCAACGTACACCAAGAAGAGAGAAGCGAGTCCTGTGCACATAGAACACTGCTGCTATGGCCACTGCTGGGGGAGGAAGCTCACTCAACCTTACACATACCCAGCAGCAGTGTTCTGTGCAACTATCTGAAATCTGTTGCTGTTGGCAACATACACTATGTAAGCACTTGGTGTACATTGCCAATAGCAACAGACTGCAGTTAGCAAATGTGTGTTTTATGGAAGAAGTTTTCAAGAACATTAGAAGAAAATAAAAAATGCAGGATCAGCTCTGCACCTTTAAGACATCATTTTGCCACATAAAAATATACACTTTCAAACATTTAATCATAAGTGGACATTCCCTTTAAGCAATGCCAAGTCACACGGGTTTATGCAGAATTGTACTATTTTCTCTGGAATTTTACCACAGCCGGGCCCCAGGATAAATGGCAGTGGTTATCCTGCTGCTGGAAAGCAGATGACAGCAGACGCTCCTCCCCGCACATACAGTGCAGTAGCCCTGGTCCAGCAGCGACAGCAACCAGGAGCCAACACCAAGCCAGAAAGCTGAGGCCTATCCACGTTCTTAGCTCCGGCTGCAGGAACAGAATAGCATGCGGTTGGCAATGCGTTTGGCTTGTTGGGACTGGAAAAACATTTATTGAGGGGATCTCAAGAGGGTATCTGATGACAATACAGAAAGCGGACGATTTAGGAATAATATTAAACAGATACAGTGGGTTGTTGCAGTTCTACAGCAGGAGAGGCAGGCTCATAAAGCAATAGTAGGAGGCGGCTTGCTCTCCACATGGTCAGTTACTGAGAAATGAAAATAAATGGGAAGGTGACAAACACTCGCTGACTTGACTTTAGTTCCATGTTAAAGTGGACCAAGTGGATTTCGACTATCCTGGGTTTGGGTCATTGCCCTCGATGCCCCAGTTGTGTGATCGGTCACTCCAACTCACCTTTCCCTGCACACGCGGGCTCCCATCCAATCAGCGCACTTGACTGCACTGAAGCAAGCTTGTCTAACTTAATCTAAGGAGCCAGGTCTAGAAAAGTGCGCCGGTGGCCGTATCTGGCGTCTGCATCTTGCGCATGCTCCACTGGACGGGGGGGGGGGGGGGTGGAAGAGGTGTGTAGACCAGGCGACATGGGGTTACACACCCGGATCTAGCGGCCCTGGAAGTTTATAGAGTTTTTTGTTTTTTCAGGAAGGGGCTGGAGTGGCCCATTATTTCAACCAAAAATTTCAGCAAAAAGCCCACTGTCATCAAATGAGCCACAAGGGGGCTAAATGAATTAGGGCAATAACCGGCAGCAACACATTTTGATCACCAGTGGTGGTGGGGTATGTGGGAATGGTTTCAATGTAAATCAAGATGAAAGTAACTTTTCGGCTACCATCCCCGCATCAATAACTCCACAGGAAGTTTTTGCATGGTTTTACCATCTTCTCTTCTACACATTGGCAGCAATAGATTCCGCAATTTCTCCAGTCTGGTCCAACAAAACTGTTGGGTGTTTGAGGGACAAAACAAGTCACTGCCTTGTGTCATTATTTGAATATGCTGTTTAAATCTCCCCGCGCTGGGTCCTGTCATTTCAGTTGCCTGCTCAGCATACAGACATTAAATGTCTGCAACAGGATTCATTATCTGTCTGGCAGTGTACTTTACAAAGAAATAAAATAAAGAAGCCTGCAGAGCAATAAGCCAAGTTATCCCCTGTAGAGACAGACAAAGGTTTGTTCCAAACAATATAAGATAGTAAATGGAAGACTTTCCCTTTAAAGTATTTTTAGATTTTAGGTTTCAGTCCACTTTCACCAATATATAGGAGCATAAAGAGAGCCTTGTGGCATACCAGAAGGTGACAAGAACAGAAGTTCTTCTAATGCTGGCCGCACACTTTTTAGTTACAAAATAGCCCCAAAGTTATGTCATATAAAGATCAACCTGAACTAACTAATCAAATTAGGTAGGCTCTGGTCACATATTATTGGTAAGATTTGAAATTAAATACACTACCCGCCTGGGATGAGCTTATGTTACCAGAGAGGCAGAGAATCTAAGACTTCTGACTGCCTAGGCCAGACATGCTCAACTTATGGACCAAGTTTCACATGTGGCCCTCAACGCCATCTGATGTAGTCTTCGACAAGCTGTGGAGATAGTGGAAAGGATACATTGAACCAAGATGTAAAAGGATTTAAACAGAGGCCCATTGAGGAGGGGAGGTATTAGGAGACTGATATACTGTAGGAGGGTTCACACTGGCAAACAGAAGTGACAGCAGTTGCTTGGAGTAACGAGGTGACATTGATTGGGGCTACTCCAAGAAGTCCAAACATCAATAAAGAGGGAAAACCCATGAACAACCGTACCGGAGCCCCAGTGTGAAATTTCGGATACAATAGTATGGGAATTGTTGAGGATGGGGAAAGGGCTATAACCTATAGAAACCATATAATCACAGGAATAAGGCAGCACATTACATATTAATTTAGTAATGGTGTGGTGTAGTGAAATAGCAAAAGTGTGTGTAACCATTAAAAAAAAAATATGGGTAATGGTCTGCTTGGGGGGGGGGGGGGGGTGCAGCATAGTGATTGACTGGGTTGCCAGAACCCCGCCCATCAGCCCCTAAAATGATCTCCCAGTTTTGCCCTAGCAGGAAGCTGATCCTTACTATCCCCTGCTGCTGAAAAACATCCCGTGTACCAGAACCCAATGCTCAAGACATATATACCTATTCATTTACCTCAATGCTTGTATCTCTCTCTGCTAATGGTTAAGTGACATTTTTGGGATTTATTATTTTAACTAACGGGTTTGTGATGAGGAGTCTGGATTGTGTGTAAGATGGTGGGGGATTTGCTGATATGTACATGCGTTTGTCTGCAGGGGTTGTAGTGAGAGTTAGTAGGTATGTGTGATGTGATTGTGTTTGGGGTACATCAGGGGACCATACTGGCGGCTGCTTTTGTAATTAAGCTGTAGGTATCTAGATTCATTAAAATCATATTTATGATGGTTAACATAAAAAAAAAAAAAAAATTCTGGACTATTACATGTCATTATGGCCCGCCACTGGTTACCAAATCATGGAAGTGTTCACACACAACAAAAGACTGAGCATCCCTGCTGTAAGTATACAAAACCAGAGTGGGCAAAGGCGTGCATTGTAGTGTATAGTGTATAACTGGGCAGGGGACTGTATAGCCCCGCACTCATATTTGGCACCAGTCACATATAGGACAGGCTTATGTAACAAAATTGGTTAGCATGAATGTTTTCCTGAGTAGGATGTGGCTGATGAAACGTGAACAGCTTGTTCTTCTGGTTGCAGGTGTGTGTGGGCAAGACAGAAATAACCGCCGGCCGCAGCGCAACACAAGCCCTTTGTTGGTACATAGAAGTGAGCACCTGCTGATGGCGGCGAAAACCTCGTCCCTTCAACGCTTTCGTGAGAAAACCTCCGAAGAACCTAGGCCTGGCTGTAATACGCTTTCATTTCTTTATTGGCCCTTGTCAAAATTGGTCGCCCGTGCTGGGGACAAATAGGAGTGCGCCCGGGATAACCCTCCTGTGACTAGCTGCATGGCCAGCCTATGTCATGTAAGGTGGAAGGTTTCATTACATGGTTTCAGAAGATTAAGCAAGGAAGTTTAGTAGCCACAAGCCTTGGCCAGCACTGCTACTTGTGTGGGGTGCAGCTTGCACACTTGCTTGTAAAGCACACCTAAAGCCTTCCTTGCAACTGTGTGCCAGGGTTAAGGTCCATGAGACACAAAACTAACTCAACATATTGGCATGCGCCATCATTGAGCTTTGTATTAGAGCAGCAGCTTCCAAACAGTGGTACGTTAATTCCTATTGGAGGTACACAGTGCGGCTGACCCGTACAGGAAAAATATGCAAGTGTCAGCACTCCTTAAAATTCCGATGCTTTAATGAAAAAAAGTTAAAATATCTCCATATCATCAAGACAGCTAAAAACAATATCAGACCCTGGCAGATGTCAAGATTACCATGCTAGCTTACGCGTTTCGGACTGCGGGGGTCCTTAATCATAGATAAAAAAATCGGCTGACCCGTGACCCGTACCCCCAACCCGACCTCCAATTTATACACAAATATGATTTGCCCTGTAAGTAAAAAAAAAAAAAAAACTGCCCCTACTATTTCCATTCAATTCTGTATATTTCATGCACTTTAATTGGCTGTTGTGTAACTTAAAGAGGAATACCACCCAAGAAAATTACTTTCTCTGCTTCACATGTGGGCCAATGAGTTGCCCTCATTCCATTCAGATTGACTTTGCCGCACTGATTCAGTTATTTCCCACCACAGAACTGCTTACCTTTTGGATGTTCAATGCAGCCTGGAGTGTAGACATCCCGTTTTCCCTCTGCTTTACAGTGAAACCCCCCCCCCCTTTTCCTGGCCACCATCATACAGAGCTCCCTATAACATTTTGCTTTCCTAGGTATCACTAAAGTAGACAAAAAGCCCCCAAATTTAGACTCTAAAAGACTGAAAGTCCTTACCAGGGGCATCCAGATTTGCGATGCCCAGAGGTCACACTAGACTTTTTCCGAAGGAGTAAAAAAAAAACTCCTTCCATCATCTTGGATGAGTAGCTCTGCACACTGGGGGTGGGAGCACAAGCACTCAGAAAGAAAGCTTGGTATGCAGCCTGCCGTCTGGCGCACTTTGCCCGGCACTCTTGAGATCAGCCAATTGCCGATCTAAAAAGTGCCCTTGACAGTGGATAAACCAGTTTTTTTAAAGGACTGAGGTATTTGTGAGGGGTGGGCGGGTATTTTGCCCCAGGAAGGGTTTTGTTCCACTTTAAAACATTATAAGACATGAGACATAAAGCCTGCAGGGAGGAACAATAAAGTAGAGGGGTCTTTTCAGGATGAGACACAGCCAGGACAGAACACACAATATAACCAGCGCAGAGAAAACTACACAGGAAACATTTTCAGCCTTTTCGTCTGTGAAAAGGAAGCAGCCGCCGGCTTGAGCAGCAACTGCGACAATGCCACCCGCCTCTCAGGGGCACCGGCATGAGGAAGAGAATGCAAAGCGTTTACAGTAAACGTAGCAGCGTGTGACTGCAATATCTGCACACTCAGCTCTGACAGCAAGAACAAAACAAGAACACAACACTACAATCAACTGTGAATACTCAAACTACCCTTTCAGATAGCAGGCCAGCTTTAACTAAACTACATTTCACAGGAGATAGAAGGCAAAGTGTCAAATCAAAGCATGTCTGAAGCAGCTGATTACAGTTAGTTGTCAAGTTCAAAGCACAGTTGACCACTAGCATAAACATTCTGTCAGTAAACAGTGGAGGAGGGTGATTTAATTAAAGGGGACCCACAGCCGATGGCGATTCCAGGGTCACTCAATTCCCTCCCCCCAGGTCACCCGCTAAACTCACCTTCTCCCTGATTCAATGATGTCTGCTACACCTTTAGCAGGGAACGGACCCCCCCCCCCCCCCCCCAGGAATTTGTGAATGGTCGGCTCGGGTAGCCGGGATGCAGTCATCGGTGCCCTTCTCCCTGCGTGTCTTAGATGAGCTGACATGAGTGGATCAGAGCATGCCGATTGGACAAGAGGCCGCACATGCGCCACAGGCCCAGGAAAAGGTGCGTTAGACTGGGTGACCTGGGGGGGTCACACAGCGGGGCATCTCGGGTGCAAGGACCAAAATCCTGGATTTTGGTCCACTTTAAATGAGTTATCTCACAGCACAGAAACAAATAAAAAGCAGATATTTCATGCTACACATTGTGCCAGTGAATTCAGTTTGATTTTAAACCGGACCTTCAGCACCATTTGATGAAAAGCCCAAACCCTTAAAAAACTATTCCTCAGTATCTAAAATTAATATATTTTAAGTTTTTAGTTGCCTTTTTATTTTAATTTCCTGAGCTGGGCTTCAACTGTGTCCAGGATATGGGCGCCACCATCTTTGCCTCAGAAGCATCACATACTGAGAAGAAGAAAGGGGGTTAAAGTACAGGGGGGTTATAGCTGTGCTTTGCACAGACAGAGCTGGGGTCAGGAAAAGGACAGCAATCCCAGAATGCAGAGCGGAACAACCAGAAGACACTTCCTGTCTGCAGGCTACATGAGACTTCAGGGACGCCATCTTGGATGTTAATGTGGGCAATCTGTATGTATGGGGTGGGGGAAACATACAAGATAGCAGGGTGGATAAAAATCAATGCGTTTTTTTTAAAAATCAAAAAAAAAATCGGATTTTTTTTATTTAAATCGGATTTTTTTTCAATAAACTGCTTTTTGAGGAAAATATTTTACCATCCAAAGGTTCTTCCATCATGAGATAAAGCTGAGTTGTTTAACTCAGTAGAAGGCTGTATATGTGTAACATTCACAATGCCATGCTCTTCCAGAGGTTTCTGTAGGATTAGTGGGCAGTTTCTCTCCTATATTATCACAGACGCTCGCTTTACTTACGCAGTTCTCAAAACTGAATTGGACTCCGCAGAGGTCCCAGCCTCTTCTTCACAGCAAAAATGTTACAACATGAACAGAGTTGAGAAAAAGACCTTAATCCTATTGTTCTACAAACCTATGACTAGTAAGTTACAGAGGACAGCAGGGACAGTAGTATTTAAGTTTTTCATGTGTCAGCTGGGCTGACAGTCTAAGTTTCTTAAAATATATATATATATTTTGTTTAGCCAAATTAGTTAACAAAACATGGATGTTTGTTTAAGCAAATAACTTGTGCTGTAATGTTGTTATTGTTTCAGTTTAATAAATCTATTTAAATTGTTATTAAGGTCAGGATTATTTTTCTCCTTCCTAAGTACAACAGAACAGTGGTGTCCAAATATGAATGATTAACCATTAAACTGGGGAGAAAAAAGTAATATAAAAAGTGATTCTAAAAATCTTCATCTACTTGCATGTTAAAATAGCAAGAACTAGTTTAGGTAGAAACTTTGATTTAAATCACTGATTTAAATCAAGCCTTACTGACTAGTGATTTAAATCGTGATTTAAATCGTGATTTAAATCAGTTAGATTTAAATCAAATCCACCCTGCAAGATAGACTGTTATTCGGGGTGAAGGTCCGGTTTAAAACATCAAAACCCAGTGAGCCAGGCCATAGAGCCCTTCCAGTGTGATTAAGTACCGTAGGCCCTCCTGGCTAATGGACATTATTATACAGAGTTGAGGTGAGCCTGCACATGGTGCATGGAGTGAGGTAAAGGGAATGAGACCGTAGCAGCTCCATGGCGTTTCCCCTTCAGTTGTTCATACACACACCAGCCATTAAGATATGCCTGGCACAAGTGTGTGCAGCAGCTAGAGGGAGGAAGGGGAAGCCAGCACCAGTCCGCGCATGCACGGCAGTATGAGGTATGTGGTAAGAGTACAGGAGATTAAAGGGGGTTTCATAGAGCAGGATCATCACTAGGATGGTCAATTCTCTTACCTTTCTCCACACACCCACGAGACATGACTGGGCTTTTCCTCCAATCAGAATACACTGCAGTGAATATTAAAGTGGACCAACCACCAAGCAAGGCAGCATTGGAGTCTAAAAATTCCAGGTCCGGCTGTTTCAGTCCCTCTGGGGCATTCCAATTCATCTTCTGCTCCCCAATGCGGGGCTCTGTGTGTAATCATGTCCATATGCTGATCATTAATATGAACGGCATATGGCGCTCATTGGACTAGAGCCTGTATTATGCACTGTGGGACCAGGGAAAGTTACGTTTTTGTGTCGAACTGGGGTGGGGGTTAACCCGGGGCATCCCAAATCGGGATCTCCTAAGGGCGAGGATCAAACCCAGAACAGTGCAATCTGTTGTGATTAGACTGCTGCCCCCTCCCCTGCTCACACTCACTAGCCATTCAGATTTGCTGCTTCAGTTGCATGCCTCGGATAGGGAATTGCTGTGGATGCTGGCACATGCGCCACAGGATCAATTCCCAAGGCGAGTATATGGCAAAAAACAAGGCTTTCACTTTAAGACTTTGGCTGTTTTAAAGTGGACCAAAACCCAGGATTTTGACTATCCTGGGTTTTGGTCCTTTCCCCAGGGGGCACCCCCAGATCGCCTCAGCCAACTCACCTCTTCCTGGTTCCACGATGCGTCTAAGAGCACCGGCTCTGATGACCGCATCCTCCACTTTTCTCTAGCAGTGCATGTGCCCGCTCCAGGCATTTGTGAATGGCTGGCACCCCTTGTTAGAGGGAGGCGGAGGATGCGGCCATTAGAGCCGCTGCTCTTAGACGCGCTGTGCGACCGGGAAGAGGCGAGTTGGCTGCGATCTTGGGGGGGCAAAACTTTTGACTATCCTGGGTGTTGGTCCACTTTAGAGCAACCTAAACCTTTTCTTTCTTTCTTTTTCTCAGAAAACTAACCTAGACTAAAACAATGACCACACATGCGGCATCTACATCTCCACAATAGTAAGTGTGGTACGATAGCCAACCCCCAATATGGAAGAATATTTTCAGCTTCCTAAAAGATACCAATTGCTAATTCACTTGGATGGCATCACATGACCGCCATCACCCATTCATGTTTGTTGTGAAAGTCCACTCGGCAAACCCGGTTATTCAATGGCAGACACGTGACTGGCAGTCAATACACTAAATGAGGAAGTGAAAAAACACTGGCTGACTAAACTTTAGTTCTTCCTTAACTGTAGGGTTATCCCAAACTTGTAATGGTTGTTAGAAGGAACCTAAGAAGTGTTTTTTTTGCTTTAGGTCGGCTTTAAAGTGGACCAAAAACCATGATTTTGACTATCCTGGGTTTTGGTCCTTTGACCCGGGGCACCCCGATCAGCGGCTGCTGCTCTTAAGACACGCCATGGGACTGGGAAACAGGTAAGTGAACGGGGCAACCTGGGGGAGGTTTCACACAGCGGGGCATCAATCGGATTCCCGGGCTGATCGAGTTGGGTTTTGAGCCACTTTAAATTGGACCAACAGCCTGGCACAGTTGGAGAAAAAAAAACTCCCCCCAAACTCACTTGCCCCATCTGCATGCATGATATTGAAGCATTGCCAGCACTTACATTACTCAAAGCTGAAACGCCTCCTCACCGATTTTCTAGTGGTGGTGCCCATTTTGGAGCTTCCTTTCCCAGCATCCCAGTCATGCTGCTGTCTGGATGCAACTGACATAACCCACAATGCAGGAAACAGGAACAGTAACAGGAAACTCAGCAGCACTTCCTGTTTGCAGGCGGCCTGGAGATCCATGACCCGGCATTTTCTTTCTAAAATTTACCACAGCAGGAGTTGGAAAAAGGTAAATTAATGTACAGCAGTCTAAATTGCCCTGGGGAGCGATGCATGAGCAATGTTTGTTGTGTTAGTCTGGTTTAAGTAATTTCTGACTGTTGGTCCACTTTAAGTGGTAACACACACAAAAAAAAAAAAAAAAAAAGGCTTGGTGGTGGGGGGCGGTCCAGAGTGCTTCGACCCCCTGGTGTAAAGAGCAAGGCGAGCGGCATAATCCAATGTTTCACTGGTAAACATAATCCCCCGTCAGCAGCGACACTGGCAGCAGATGTCTGCAGAGGAAACGCAACACAAGCTGCTTTGGAATGAAAGACGAGTGTTTTGTAAATACAGAGCATCAGACAATAGCCCCCCAATCAGAGCCCAGGCAGGAAACTCCGGAGCCAGGGACGGCCGGCATAATTTCCTTAGAATAATCATCATACAGACTTGCACTTATCTCAGCGGAGAATTGTACGGACTTGTCTTTATTTATATTCCACAATCCGGGCTGTCGACACTCACTGGAATAGGCAGCGCGATTTCGCCACCAACACAGATAACAGCGCACGCAACTTTCTAGCTTCATCCAGTCATTAACCTCTCCTCCCAGCCTCCATGTCTACCAGGATCAGCGAGCATGGAAGACTGGGTCATGCCTCGATAGTTTAAAATGCATTCACATTGTTTGGCTTTTGTGGTAGGGCCATTTTTTTTTTCTACTAATTCCCAAAGTGGACCAAAACATTTTTACTATGCCAGGCTTAATAATTTACCACAATTTAGAATGGGCTAAAAACTCAATTTCCCTGGTCCTATCATGCATGCGCAGGCTCCGTCTATATTAACAAGCGGCATATGAGGCCGGGATAAGGTAGTGAGTGCATCTACGGCCTCCTTATTATGTGCAGTGAGCTCCGCTCCCATACCCAGCCTACATAAATGGCAGGGCACGGGAGCACTCCTCAGTTACAGGGAGGCTAGAGATGCATTTGTGGCCCGAGAATGTGGTGTAGGAGTCCCAGTAAGGTAAGTGAAATGGGGGGGGGGGGGGGGATCACATAGCGGGTCATACCGAATCAGGTTGCTTGATCAGCTCGCTCTGGAGTCTAGAAGACCAATAAGGCAGAAAGCTGCTCACCTGTCCCATGGGCCTCGCCTACATTTCCTGCTGCACACTGCCATAGGGCTCCAAAATTAGCCCTCATTGCCATTGCATTTTCTCCACAATCCTAATTTGGGACGCCCTGCTGTGTGACTCACCTAGCCGGCAATCATACAGGCCATGGCCACATTTCCTGCATCAGGCATTTCTGAATGTCTGGTGCAGGTACGCAGTGGAGTGGGTGCACAACCAGCGGTGCACCTGCTCCATTCAGCTTGCTGGTCACCCTGACAATAGTTCAGCTAGCAGAAGAATAGAAGCAGAGTATGCCGATTGGCTGCCCGTCTGCGCTGCAGGGTCGCCAGAAAGTGGAGCAAATTAGACGATACACAGTGCCGGAGAGGTACATCACCCGGGAGAGTGAACATCCTAGGTGTGGTTCCTCTTTAAATACCATGATTAATCCAAATATTCATGCTGCCTGGCTGCAATAATTACACTTATCGAGCAGCAGGACCCCAGAGAGCCCTCACTCATGGAGCACTGCCACTAGCCCGTTCAAACAAGTCCTTCCCACTTACGGGACTGCATGGAGGAGGCTATATTGTTCTCCCTATCCACACACTGCCTCTTACTATTTACACAACTGCAAAGCAGGGAGCAGGTGTGGCCTGTCCTGAAGTTATTCAGTATAGTGTGGCCATGTATTCCAAAAGTCAGATCAGGCTTGGACAGACCCCCATGGGGAACAGGGGATTCCAGCAGCGTGTCTAAACTCAGTGGCCCCAGTTTATTCACCAAAAAAAATATATAAAAAAGGTGTTTCCATGTTTCGGCCTAGTGCTCAGTTACTGCTGCACATTTGTCACAATTTATCATAGTAATGAGAGTGCTTCTACAGCAGGAGAAGTGTCTACTCACACAGTACATTATGATGTTAGGTCCATGTGCATGAGCCCTAAAAACAAACTGGTAATATTTGCATGCAACTGGAAGGCGAGTTCTACTGGTGGGCCCCAAGACATTCCAGGCCAGTTGCTAGGTCTGCGAGTCTTTGACAGGACAATACTGTCAAAGGGTTAAATTAGCCTACTTTACCCATGTTGTGGGTGGCATCTTCCATTCACCAGCACTCTGCATTCCCTGATAAACCCTACTGAACTCACTTTTCTCAGTCCAGCAAAAGGGCGAGTTAAATAAGGCTTATTAAAATCTAAAGCAGGCTGACTGAAAGATGCAGCTCCTCATATCCAGTATTGAGAGCAGAAAGCAGGCTAAATTAGCGTCATGCCTTGAATGTTCCTACCTTCAAAAAGCTGCATAATCACCACTGCGCCCAAGACAGCCGGATTTTCGGATGAGGTCAGCAGAGGCTCTAATGATAGGGTTCCTTTAAAAAGTATTAGCTAGTGGCTGAGTAAAAATGAAAAGGCCTCCCGTTTCCCTATTAATAGGGAAGAAGCTTTTCTTGGTCAAGACACCAGGCTTGGAGCTATCTTAGCACACCCATGTGCCCTTTTAACAACTTCCCCTCACAATAAATCTCAGCAGGGGCTCAGGCTGGGAAAAGGAAAGGTCAGCAGTAGTCTAAAATGAAAACCTTGTTGTACTTCTCTAATAATGGGTAGCAATGGCCAATCCCTGAAGCATAATCAATTAGACTGTGATTGAATCAAGTTCTGATTTCTTCATACTTGGAGAAGGAAGAGACGTCTGGAAGAGCCAATAGGTCGCATAACCCAGGGATATTCCCCAAAACCTACACAGTGCGAGCGAGTGTGCCGATTGGCTGAACGGGCCTCTCAGCCAGCGTGCTTGATCTCAGCTGGAGCCTGCGCCGTGGGAGCGAATGGAAAGTAAGTGGATCAGGTGACCTGGGGGGATACGGGATGCCACCGCATTGAGGAACACCATCTGGAAAAGTGAAAATCAGGTGTGTAGTTCCTCTTTAAGTATCAATATCGCTTTCATTCAGAGGCATGGCAAGGCTGAGAAGGGCATGCCCTGGTGCAGAGACAGCTGCATGACCACTATGGCTTGTCACGCTCACTTGTACTCAGAGGAAGCTTTATAAGAACACACGGACCAGGGTTTAGGCTTTTGGCACTGGTAAGTGAAGTGGATATTGATCCCCCCCCAACGAGCCACTCTGTGCAGAGAGCTGTTAGTCCTTACCTGATAGGATAGTTACTTTAAAGCAGGACTAAAAAGACCTTGGTCCACTGGATAGCTCCCCTTGAAGGCATCCCGATTTAAGAAAAAGAAAGCCCTGAACTACTTAACATTTCCAAGGAGCCCATGCACCAACACTTACTCCTCGCAGCCCATGACTGCTGGCAAAACCAATTACATTTATCACATATGGTTTAAAGGGGCAGACCAATGCAATAAGTCGCCAGCGGTCAGATGCAAAGAAGCGTAAGGGTGGGATACTATCCTTCAGAATGCAGAACTGGTATTTTTTATTCCATTCTTATGCTTCTTTTTTACAAGACAACAGGGCATGCCAAATTGGTCCACTCTATTGCTGCATTGGAAGGAGTACCTGCTATATTTACAGGAAGAACGGACAGTTACACACTAGTATATTTAGACATGGTGAAGTCAGTTGGGAAGCACTCTTGCCATACAGTAACAGAGCCCAGGCTTTCATACCTACCTAAGACACTACCTCCATGGAGAATCCTCCTGTCATGTCCCACAAGCCTCACACATACTGATAAGTTAATCAGTGCCCAAGTGTACACAGTGCGTATGTGTGTAAGGACATTAGGTTGTGGAATCCTTAGAGGCAAGCCGACAGACACTCCTATGTACTAAATAAAGCACCACAAACTAGGCCAGGGCTATGACATAAAATAAAAAGCATGTAATTACCATAACGCGCATATCAGTGTGCATTAGAAAAGTGAATGACTCGGAATTCCAGCTCAATTAAAACAAAAAATCTGTTATTGAATAGAATAAAGAATGAGTCAAAGTCATCTTACAGTCTGTGAGAAAATTGGTTTAGCATCACTTCCCTTCTAAATTGGCCTAACAGGAAGGTCATGGGTGCCAAGAGGTACAGAGGTGTGAGTAGTGCTCAAAACTTAAAGTGGACCTTCACCCTGAATAAGAGCATTTCTTATATGTTTCCCACACCCTGTACATACAGATTGCTCACATAAAAAAATCATCCTACCTGCATCTACTGAATGTTGTGAGCCTTTAAACATCCAAGATGGTGGCTCATGGAGCATCAGGCAGCCTGCAAACAGAAGTGTCTTCTGACTATGCCGCTCTGCATTCTGTGATTGCTGTCCATTCCCTGACCCCACCTCTGCTCTGTCTGTGCAAAGCAAAGCTATAACCCCACCCCCTGCACTTTATCCTGCTCTCCTCTCTTCAGTATGTGATTCTTCTGAGGCAAGATGGCGGCGCCCGTATCCTAGAGTCCTGAACAGAGTTGCAGCTCAGTGGGGAAAGAATAATAAGTGACTAAAAACTTCCAGACGCTGAGGGAATAGTTTTTTTTTAAGGGTTTGGGCTTTTCATTAAATAAATAAAAGGGGTATGGGGTCGATACAGAAAAGCCCCCCCAAACAGGTTGAAGATCTGGGGTAAATAATACAAAGAAGCCCCTCCTGGGGGCAAAGTTAGGAGAGGTGAGCTGTAGAAAATACAGATCATCCACCTCTTTGGAAGTTAGGCTGGATAGACGTTTGGAGGGATTGGGGGAAATGATGCGGAGGAGCCACTCCTAGGGACAAAGTTGGAGGGTTGCAGTAGATAATGCAGAGCAGTCCCCTTCTCACAGGTGAGGCTGGCCAGAGTGGATACTAAGCAGCCTCCTCCTTACAGGTTGAAGTTTAGTGGGTCTGGGGTAAATTTTACAGAGAAGCTCTTTTTAGGAATCAGCGGTAGAAAATATAGAGCAGCCACCTCCTTGCAGGTTAGGCTGGATAGAAGTTTGGAGGGATCGGGGTAAATGATACAGAGGAGCCACTCCTAGGGACAAAATTAGAGGGTTGCAGTAGATAATACAGAGCAGCCCCAGCTTCTCGCAGGTGAGGCTGGCCAGAAGTTTAGAGGGTCTGCTCACTCAGGAGCCACTCCTGAGTTAAAGTGGACTGTCACCCACCCCTGATCGGCCCGGGAATCTATAAGATTCCCGGGCCGATCACCTCCCTCACCGCGGGACATCCGAGATCGGGATGTCCCGCGGTGAGGGACCCCCCCCAAAACCCCAAAAAAACTCACCTCATCCCGCGCGCTCCTCTAGACGTGCACGCGCCCGCGCCGGCCGTTTGTGAATGGCCAGCGCGGGCCCTGTCAGAGCGACGTGCGCACTGTCTTGTCCGCCGCTTGTCCGTGGCTACGTGGGAGCGTGGTGAGGTGAGTTTTGGGGGCTTTCTGGTGGGTTTTACACAACGGGACACCCCTAATCGGGGTGCCCCCCTGAAGTGGACCAAAACCCAGGATAGTCAAAATCCTGGGTGTTGGTCCACTTTAAAGTAAGAGTAAGCAAAGAGGGGTGTGGAGTAAATAAAGGAGTCTGGGGTAGATACTGAGCAGTCTCCTCCTTACAGGTTGAAGTTTAGTGGGTCTGGGGTAAATTTTACAGAGAAGCTCCTTTTAGGAATCAGAGGTAGAAGATATAGAGCAGCCACCTCCTTCTAGGATGGATAGAAGTTTAGGGGGTTTGGGGCAAATGATACAGAGGAGCCACTCATGGAAACAAGGTTGGGGGGCTTGGGAGTAGATAATACAGAGCAGCCAGCACGTTATTCACGATAGGAAAAGTCATTCTATAATCTGTGTGTACTGTCTGGCCTTTACCATCAAACTATAGAGACACTTTAGGGGTAAATGATACCGAGGAGCAATCAGAAGAGGTTGGGGGGGGGGGGGGGGGAGAATGTTGTTAAACCGGACCTTCACCATGATTTATTGAAAAGCCCAAACCATTATAAAACGATTCCCCAGCATCTAAAATGTATATGTTATACGTTTTTAGTCACTTACTTATTATTCTTTCCCCCACCGGGCTGCAACTCTGTTCAGGACTTTTGGATACGGGCGCCGCCATCTTGACTCAGAAGCATCACACTTACTGAGGAGAGCAGGATAAAGTACAGGGGGCGGGTTATAGCTGTGCTTTGCTCAGACAGAGCAGAGCTGGGGTCAGAGAAAGGTCAGCAATCCCAGAATGCAGAGCGACACAGTCAGAAGACTTCCTGTTTGCAGGCTGCTTGATGTTCCATAAGTGGCCATCTTGGAAGTTTAAAGGCTCATAACATGCAGTAGATGCAGGTAGGATGATATTTAATGTGGCCAATCTGTATGTATAGGGTGGGGGAAACATATAAGATAGACTCTTATTCAGAGTGAAGGACCACTTTAAATGTAAATAATACAGAGAACCGCCATGACAGGCTGGGCAGAAGGTCTGGGGTAGGGGTAAAACAAATACAGAGGAGTAGCTTTCAGGGGGGGAAACCTGGGGTAAAAGCACAGAGGAGCCCCTTCCTGGGGAGGGGATAAATAGCACAGAGGAGCCCATTGGGGGGGGGGGTAAATAGCACAGAGGAGCCCCTTCCTGGGGAGGGGGTAAATAGCACAGAGGAGCCCCTTCCTGGGGAGGGGGTAAATAGCACAGAGGAGCCCCTTCCTGGGGAGGGGGGGTATATAGCACAGAGGAGCCCCTTCCTGGGGGGGGGGGGGGTAATAAATAATAAATAATGGGGTTTGGGCTAGATACAGAGCAGGTCTGGCTGGGCTATAGTTTAGGGGGTCTGGGGTAATATTGTCCCTCTCCTGAATCAGCAGAGAGGAAAGTTGGGGGGGGGCAGGGATAACTTATAGTTAGAGCCCCCCAGCTCCTCAATCAGGGTGGGTCGGGGTCACGTGACATGCCCAGGTGAGCCTCTCCCTCAGGCCCCGGTTATGGAGGAGTGGGTAGGGGGGTAACTCACCCATGCTGCTGCCCGGGCGCAGGCAGTCCCTGTCCGGCCTGTCACTTCCCCAGCAGCGTCCTCAGCCCATCCACTTCGCCCGGCGGCCACGTCTGCCCGGTATTTCCCGTCCTTCTTCTCCCGCCGCCAACAGCTCACACACAGGACCTTCCACGAAGACTAGAACGCCAGCTCGGAGCTCTGCCACGTCACGTGCCTCACTCTGGCCAATCAGCGGCCTCTTTCCTGTCCAGGCTCCATTCCTTTTTTTTTTTTTTTATTTGTAATTTCCAAGTGAGGGAGACTCCGGGCCTTCTGCTGCTGCTGTTACCAGGTGAGCTGACGTCACTGCTAAGCTTCCGCCGCTGTTACCAGGTGCAGTGACGTCACCAGCGGGCTCTGCTCTCCCCTCACTATGCTGCCTGAATGTGATGTCATAGCTCTGTAATATAATATTAGAGGAAGCGGACAGATTTTATGACATGTATAAGAGTATAAAATGTGCATAGCCTTTATAAGCGTTTATAGGAGTATTTCTTGATAAAAGCAAGAAGCAGAATGATGTACATCATATGCAAAATATATATGTGTGTGTCACAGAGATATATATTTGCTGGCTGCTATCAGCTGTTTTAATTGGCTTTTTTTAATGGGCACCGCCCACCAGATGGCGCTGTGTTACACTCTCTCTTATCTATGTCACTCCAATCTGTGTTATCTGATAGGAAGGGTCTGTGTATAAAGTCATGACAGGAAGTGACGTCATCATGGTGGCAGCCAGGGCATCTCTCTGTCAGTGTAGGGAATCAGCAGGAAGTGGCATCAAATCATTTCAGGATAGGCCAGTCATTTAAAGGGTAAGTCCACTTTCTTGAAAATGTTAATTTTTTGTGTCAAAATAATATCCTCATGCTGCTGAGCTGATCTAGTGTTTTTTTCTTATGTTATAAAATGTGTGTGTGTTTGGAAGCAGTTTTCAGTACCTGTAATCTGTTGCTATTGACGACTGTACACCAACAGGCTGATTCATTACTAACGCCAGGTATTGTCAGATGAGTCTGTCTGTAGAGCGGATTTCAGACCGCCCGCTAGTAGTCGCTGTGCTCAGCCATGGATCATTGTTTCAGATCACCTCAGTCGCTGTCTGGCATTGATGAATATGCTGTGTGAATCGCTATACTACGCTGTATGTGAGCGAACCGTAACGCCAGCTCAGTGCGAGTGACTCACACCACATTCATCAAAAAAACAGCCACAAACAGCGCTGGCGCTCAAAATCATGTAGTTGTAGCCCATAGCGCCAGAGGCTGTGTGATTAAAGTTTGTTTTTGGACATGTATCCACTAGTAACAAAGCGAAAACGTATGGAATTACATTGTTATTACATTGTAACATGAACACTTTAATACCAGACATGTAAGGACAATTCTGCATAAAAATATTATTAATCTTAAAAGTTTTCAAAAATGTCATTTTCTAGGTCAGGATACATGTCAGAAGATTTGAGATTTTTTTTTTTAAGGAAAAAAAATTGGGATCAGGAAAGGGATTTAAGGATCGTCCATTGAAATGTATTGGAGAGCGCCAGGTAACGACAGGTTAGACATGGCGCTCTGCAAGGCTGAACGCCAGCGCTGTACGCTGAGGCTGGGATAATGATGAATCAGACGCTACATTGTTCCAGTCGCTCACCAGATTCGGCTTCATAAATGTGTAATTGCGTGCCGTGTCCGGCGTTTATCTGCCGCTGTACAGGCACTGCCTGGCGCTATCCTTTCATGAATAAGGCCCCAAGTCTGTACAGCAAGAAGAGAGAGATGAGCCTTGCAGGCGCACTATGGCTGCTGTGAGGAAGCTCATTCACCTTCCAACTTTTCAGGGTGAGAAAGAGGGACAATTTGTAAATTAAGCCACGCCCCCTCATTGAGGGATGGATAGGAGATAGGATGTAACACAACAATAAAAACACTTTGAATACCGGTAGGCAAATGAATCATTTATTGATGCAGATCTGCATGTTACACATCAAAGAGGGACAAATAAGAACAACGAGGGACAGGGGGACATGGATCCAAAAAAGGGACAGTCGTTCCAAATCAGGGACAGTTGGGAAGTATGCATTCATCCTTACACATGCCCAGCAGAAGTGTTCTGCGTGTATAGGACTCGCATCTCTCTTCTTGGTCTACTTTGGCAATGGCAACAGATTGCAGATAGTGGAAACTACTTCCACAATTAAACACATTTTCTAACATAAGAAAATAAATATAATACTAAATCAGCTCAGCACCTTGGAAGACGTCCTTTTGGCACACAAAAATATACACTTTCAATAATGACTTTGCAAGTGGACGTACCCTTTAAAGAGGAACAACACACAGGAATTTCACTTTCCCGTGTGTTGTTCCTCCATGCAGCGGCCTCCCGAATTGGGATGTCCCATTGTTGTATTTCCTGGGTCGCCAGATCAATTCACCTTCCAGTCGCTCCTGCGGCATAGGCTCGAGCTGACAGCTAAGTGGTGCTGAAGGGGACCAAGTGCACCTCCCACTCACGCAGTTGAGACATGCCCGCGCCGCTCATTCAGAAAGGCCGGGCACACGCATGGCTAGAGGTGTGTGGGGATGCGGCTGCAGCGTAGAGACGCAACGAGGGCTCAGGAAAAGGTGAGTGCATCTGGGGGGTTTCACACTGTGGGGTATCCCAATTCAGGAAACCCCAAGGACAGAAACTCGGATGGCCCAGGAGTATTTTAGACTCCAGGGCCTCCGACGTTGGGATTGGGATTCCCTGCTCTGTAAACCCCCAGGTCACCCGGAAACTCGCCTTCTTTCCTGGTCCAATGGCGCATGTGCGAGCTGCGGCCGCCTCCCCCATCCCTCTAGCAGGGCACATGCTCACACGAGACATTTGTGAATGGCCGACACGGGCACGCTCCCTGTTAGAGGGTAACGGGAGATGCAGCCTCCAGTGTTCCACTTGTATTAGACGAGCTCCTGGACGAAGGGGCTCGAGCAAATCAGAGCCCGCTGATTGGACGATGCATCATAGGACCAAGAAAAGGTAAGTTTGTTAGGGCGACCTGGGGGGTTTCACACAGCAGGGCACCCCTGATCAGCGACCAAAACCCAGGATAGCCACAATCCTGGGTTTTGGTCCACTTTAAAGTGGACCAACACCCAGGGGTGATCAGCCCGGGAATCTATAAGATTCCCGGGCCGATCACCTCCCTCCCCGCGGGACATCCGAGATCGGGATGTCTCGCGGGGTGAAACCCCCCCAAAAAAAACCTTACCTTATCGGCGGCAGCCTCCCACGCTGTAAGAGTGACGTGCAGGAGGCGGCGGTGGACGCGTTGTCTTGTCCGTCGCTGTCACCGCTTGTCCGTCGGGGATTGGATGGCGCGCTCACGTGGGAGTGTGGTGAGGTGAGTTTTTGGGGCTTTCTGGGGGGTTTCACACAGCGGGGCACCCACAATTGGGGTGCCCCCCAGAAGTGGACCAAAACCCAGGATAGCCACAATCCTGGGTTTTGGTCCACTTTAAAACAGAACAAAACCTGTGAATTTCACTTTCTTATGTTTTGTTTGATGCCCCGCTGTGTGAACCCCCCAGATTGCCCAGTAAAACTCATCTTGCCTCGTGCCTAATGGTGCATGCCCGGGTTCTTGTCCAATCGGAGCCCTTAGCCATGTTTACATCCTTCGTCAAAGAGCTTTGATTCCCTTCTATGGGGAGCACACGTGCGCTCCCCATTGAAAACAATCAGAGCCATCTGCCGTAAGACAAGCGGCTCTGATTGGACAAGTGCCCACTCATGCGCCGTTGGACCAGGGAATAGTGAATTATTACCCGATCATGTAAAAAAAATGGCTTACTCACCCCCCACCCCAGGGCGTCCGAGTTTGGAATGCCCCACCATACGAATCCAAAAAAATCAGGTAAAAACTATTTGCCAATAGCCAGTGGTCTGGGGCACCAGGTGGCCACCTGTAGTTCCACAGCAGTCAGGTGAGCTGCCAGGGCTGAGCGCATAATGGAAGCACTGTACTTTTGGCAATTTAAGCTTAACACTATACTCGCCATGTGTCCCAGACATATCATCGCTCCTGGTCTGGGGCTGCAGCTCTTACCTTGATCACGCTGTCCACCCGATTGCTCAGAGCGATGGCCATGTCTGTAATTTCTACCTTGTACAGCATCACAGAATATGATGGCACTCTAAATAAACAGTAATAATTTTTCTTATTGCTGTTACAAAATATCAGCTTATAATACCTATTTGGCTGTATTTATAAAAATGGGTGTGTGTACACCTTTGTGTCACTTTTTCCCACTTACCATTTATTCCAGTTTCCATTTTTTTCTTTCTATTGGGTCATAAAAATAGAGATAAAAATTGGCTCAATTTTAAAAAGTGGGGAACATTGCAGCATTTCTCCAATTGACTAATACTGAACTCTTAGCTATTAGACTAGTGAAACAAAAAGACGTGAGATGCAATATGAAGGGTGTAGACTGCTGGGCACTAAGAATAACATGAAAAAAGGGGAACAGAGGAGTTTTATAAATAGAAAGACTCTACTTATAATATTGTGTTTCTATATCATGAAATTATAACAATGTATATTACCGAATATACTATAATTTAATGCTGCAAATGCATTTACATGATGGTAATACTATATTAGGAGGTTATGCAGTATGTATTATTAGTGTCTACATTTACATGACTGTAATTCTATATTAGGATTTATACACTATGTATTATTATGTGCCTATATTTACATGACTGTAATACTATATCAGAATGTTATACTGTATGTATTATTATTGTGCATAAATTAACATGACTGTAATACTATATTAGGAGGTTATACAGTATGTATTATTACTGTGTCTACATTTACATGACTGTAATTCTATATTAGGATTTATACAGTATGTATTATTATGTGCCTATATTTACATGACTGTAATACTATATTAGGAGGTTATACAGTATGTATTATTATGTGCCTATATTTACATGACTGTAATACTATATCAGAATGTTATACTCTATGTATTATTGTGCATACATTTACATGACTGTAATACTATATCAGAATGTTATACTCTATGTATTATTGTGCATACATTTACATGACTGTAATACTATATCAGAATGTTATACAGTATGTATTATAACTGTGCCTACATTTACATGACTGCAATGCTATATATGCATGATTGCAATACAATATCAGAATATTGTAGCTATGTATTTGCACTGCATATACATTTCCATGACTCCAAAACTATATCAGGAGGTTATAACTTAACTTTATCACCATATTCGGGCTGATTCAGCACCATGCAAGAATGTATTCGGGGAGATGTTGGCAGGGGTGTAATTTTTGATACAACTGCTGCTTATACAGGACACATAAGGGTCCCCGTAGAGTCTAGAAGATAAAGCAGAGAACCTGCTCGGGACACTGAACACCCTACTGGACCACATGAAGATGCTACCCGGCAGGGGAAAGAAGAAAAAAAAATGCCGACTGGTAAGTAGTTAAATTAACCTTTTGTGTGTTTTTTTTTTACCTTTCCTTGGGGTGAACTCATAAGAGGTCCAGGGGACCCCTATACCAGTTCACAGGGTCAGGAGGCTGCCACTGCCAGCAGGTGACATGGTGGTACCCCGCCCAATTTCCTGCACACCCACAGGGTATTTCGAAGCATGCCCACAGCATCCCTGGATGAGCACTGGGTTACCAATCCCTATGCCTGGTGCTCAGGCTAGTTGGCTCTTGTGAGGGTGAGGGTGCATAAATTAACTGTTTTTATATTTGCAAAGAAAAAAAAATGAATTACAGCCCCATAATTTTCATTGAGAAAAAAGCTTCCGGCAAATGTGGCATGGCTTTTTTGAATTAAATAAGTTACACCTTTCATACAGTGATTCAGTAAAGTGAAAATTCTCTCATAGCTTTCTCACATGCTTCTCGCACATGCAAGATTGTCTTGCATATGTTCCTGAATCATGCAAAAAAGTGAGAATTCTCATATGCGAGAGTGATCTTGCACGAGTTGGAGGTATTTTTGGGGCATATATGACCATTGCATGCTTGTGCACACATAGGAATTCTTCCTCTGCATTTAACACATCCATGCAGTGTACACATGCATGGAGCGGTGGGCTGCCCTAATTATGAGATCCTGGGAGCAGTTGGAGGGTTAGGTGCCTTGCTCAAGAGCACTTCAGTCATGTCTCAGGATCGGGTCACAAGGCTCTTACCTCTAGGTTATGGCTGGCCTCTTAAAAATGTTTTGGGGGTTTTGGCCCATAGGGGCTTTGTCACTGTCAGTATACACTCTGCTAGTCAGCCTGAAAAGCAGCAGGCAGCAGCACCATGAGTAGTGGGGTGGAGAGACCACCTAGAGGAGGAGATAATGTCAGCATTAGGAGGCATCCAAAGCCAAGCGGGGGGGGGGGGGGGCAATGTCAGTATACCTCCATTGTTGCAAAGTTTCCAATGCATGCTTACATTCCTGTGGAAGCCAGGTTCTTATTCCAGCAGGTAGGCAGCTTCTGGTGGGTTTTCCCTTGTATGCTGATGTTTAAAAGGAGTCACCTGACATCATTACAGTGCTGCCGGATCTTTCTGGATTCCCATGTGACCTGTTATCCTGCGATCTTCAGCCATCCTGGTTATGCTGCATATTCCTGAATCCTGTCACTACACTACACCTCTCCTCCATTTCCTGCTGCTGCACAGGGTAGAAACCATAGCAGGGCACCAAATGTTGCCCCTCTTTTTAATTTTATTACTCTGGGACCCTTGGTGCTCTTAGTATGAATGAGCCTGGCAAGCCACAGTGGTCACATAGCTGTCTCTGGCCCCAGCAGAACATGTTCATGACTCACAGAGCTGTGCCTTAGCATGTTCTTCTTGGCTCAGCCACCACCAGAAAATGAAGCGATAACCGATAATGGCTTTGCTTATACATCACATATAATCTCAGATTTTAAGATGCTTTGAAATTAGTTATTTTACACCACACATGCTCAACCTGTGGCCAGTGGAAGGGGTAAATAGAACTTTTTTTTTACAATTTTTATTTAAATACATTTAAATTTACTTTTGAAAATGAAGGTGCCTTTTCGGACTCCTCCTCTAGAAAGATGCGTGACCCTTTATTGTTCAACCCTAAATAGGGCATTGGTGCATAATCATGCTCTATTCATATTCTGCTGGTTCCAGGTTCAGGCCATACCCGGTCTTTTTTCATGAGCATTTGGTTATGACCCCACTACTCGTAAAAATTCAAGAGGATAATATCCTCACGTTTATTTATCAAATTATATAACACACACTTTCCTTAAAATATACATATTGCACTATACTCCATACACAGTGTTGGTCCTCATAATGTTGTCGTGACTCATCACTCATGCTTTCTCTTATTATTGATTATTTGTCTAACTTTTCCACACTCTACTTTACATGTGTCGCCACTTTTTATTGGCTTTCTCAATGCCCTGTGTGCATATATATATACATTAACCAACCATCTCATCGGTTTCATTATGGGATAAACACGTTTGTTATTTCCACACTGTTTTCTCACCACCGGAGAGGATATTGGAAGGACACCTTCATAGAATACTTCTAGTATTGGCCCTTATATGGGCTTGGGCTTTGTTTCCCAAAGGAATAGTAGCGCTGAGTGTTCCCCTTATGAGGGCTGTCTCACTGTGGGACCTTTAAAGTGGACCATCACTCTTGGGTGATCGGCCCGGGAATCTATAAGATTCCCGGGCCGATCACCTCCCTCCCCGCGGGACATCCGAGATCGGGATGTCCCGCGGGGTGAAACCCCCCCCAAACCCCCTTACCTTAGTTTCGGCGGCGGCCGTGCGGCGCCGCCTCCCTCGCGCCCCTCTAGGCGTGCGCGCCCCCGCGCCGGCCGTCTGTGTATGGCCGGCGCGGGGGCGCGCACGTCAAGAGGGACGCGCGGGAGGCGGCGGCGGAGGAGCCACGGACAAGCGGCTGTCAAATCGCTTGTCCGTCGGCGCGGGGAGAGGTGAGTTTTTAGGGTGATCGGGGGGGTTTCACACAGCGGGGCACCCCGATCGGGGGTGCCTCACCGAAGTGGACCAAGACCCAGGATAGTCAAAATCCTGGGTGTTGGTCCACTTTAAGAACTTAGTAGCCACGTTTGGATGCGTATGCGTCATGTATGAACGTCCGCCGGCGACTGTCCTGTATGTTGCTATTCTTTCTGAGCTCCCCTAGCTCTGATTGCAGCAGCTCGTGTCTCGTGTTAAATTTAAATACAAAATTATTTGTGTTGTGCACTCCCCTGGTACAATAGTTTGATTTACTTACTTCTGCATCCTGGAGACCCTCAGTGTGTGTGTGTGTATATATATATATATATATATATATATATATATATCAAAAAGGGGATTACTGATACACACCATAGACATTAAAATATGTAACACGAATAGTGTTTAGGCTTTAATCAAAGAAATACGATCTGGACATTCAGAAACATTGTAATACAGAGGTGATCACTATGAGAGATTGTCACGCTTTTTGAAGAAGAGAAACTTATACAGGCTGCAGTGTCTGGAAAGTGTAACTAGACAAATGTAACAAAAATAAAGCTACATCATATGAACACAATCCACTTGGAAAGCTGCTAAGCATCATGATGTGTCTGATACAATGTATAGCTCTTAGTTCACAATCCAGTAAAGAAAATCTATTTGTAAGAATAATACCAAAACTATGAACTATGAACAGACTATGAACATTTATTTACAATGGCACCATCTGACCACATTGGGTTTAAAAAAGGGGTTATATAAATACAGGGATTGCCATCACGTACTATGCATAATTAGAAGATGGCAATAAGAAATATGGTCACATACTCACCATCCCCATCCCTCCTCCATTTCCCAGAATACAGGACACTCAGGAACAAGCTATCAATGGAGATTAAGGCGGCAAAAAGAACAAACTCAACTAGGCGGGAGGAAAGATTTTCTTCTGACAATACAAGAATAGTTTGGAATGGCCTAAAACAAATTTCAAAGGCTTCTTCCATTACTCTAAGCAAATAGCTTACAGAGGAACTTAACAAGTTCTACAGTCGGTTTGACACAGAGAAGTCTGATGGAGGTACCTAGTCTGCTAATCCTCTACCATGCGCAGGTAGCTCATCCTGTGCAGATAGCTCGACCGGCCTAGTCTTTGAAGTGTCAGATGTCAGGAATCTTCTAATGTTCCTCAATCCTAAGGAAAGCGGCATCTCCACAACTTGCCTCAAGGTATGTGCAGAGGAGATTGCTCCAATCCTAAATATCATCTTCAGAAGATCACTAGAGACTGGAATAATTCCTGACTGTTTTAAGAACTCAGAATTATGCTGGTCCATAAAACATCTGCACTAAACCTTAACCTCAATTCCTGTTTTGCTTTGTTAGTGTATGTATTTGTTAATAGCTCTCATGGTGTATCCCCTTGCCAAAAAGCATTCCTTGTTTGTATCCTGTACTTACTTGGCGGAATAAATAAAGTATCTATCTATCTATGCATGCCCCCTAGCACAGTGGTCCTCAACCCTGTCCTCAAGGCCGACCAACATGTCATGTTTTTTGGATCTCCAAATAGCCAGCTGCACTAATTACTCCACCTGTGCATCTTTGTGGAGATCTGCAAAACCTGGCCTGTTGGTGGGCCTTGAGGACAGGGTTGGGGACCACTGCCCTAGCAGACCAGCAGAGAGGGGGGATACCGCTGCAGAGGAAAGCCCCTCTGATGTTGCATTTGAACAGCATAGGATCCCAAAATTATATGATTATGTGATCCTGACTGTGGGGCATCCCTAATCAAGAAGCCCCCAGGATGCATTCTATTTTGACTTTAAAATGGACCAAATCCTGAGGATTATTTATCATCTACCCCCTGCCGTGTCTTTTACCCCCTGCTGCTGTCCTCTACCACTCACCTAATCCCTCCACCACCTGCTGCTGTCCTCTACAACTGACCTAAGCACTCCACCCCCTGCTACTGTCCTCCTACTTAACCCCTCCACCCCCTACCCCTGTCCTCTACTGCTCACGTAACCCCTCCACCCCCTACCGTTGTCCTCCGCCACTCGCCTAACTCCTCAATCCTCTGCTGCCCTTTACCCCCTGCAGCTGTCCTCTATCACTCACCTAACCCCATCACCCCTTGCTGCTGTCCTCAACCACTTACCTCACCCTTCCTCCCCTACTGCTGTCCTCTACTGCTCACCTAATCCCTCCACCCCCTGCCACTGTCCTCCACTGCTCACTTAACCACTCCACCCTCTGCCACTGTCCTCAACCCCTCATCTAACCCCTCGACCACCTACCACTGTCCTTTACCACTCGCCTAACCCCTCAACCACCTGCCACTGCCCTTTACCCGCTGTCACCGTACTCTACCACTCACCTAACCCATTCATCCTCTTCCACTGTCCTGCTGCTGTCCTCCACCACTTTCCTTACCCTTCCACCCCTTGTCACTGTCCTCTAACACTCACCTAACCTCTCCACCCCCTTCTGCTGTCCTCTACCATTCACCTAACCCTTCCTCCCCTGCCATTCTCCTCTTCCACTTACCTAACCCCCGCCGCTGCCCTCTACCACTCAGCAAACCCCATCTATCCAGTGCTGCTGTCCTCTGCTGCTCACCTAAACCTTTCATCCCTGCTGCTCTCCTCCACCTCCTGCCACTGTCCAATACCACTCACCTAACCCCTCTACTGTCCTCTACTGCTCACCTAACTCTGCCACCCCCTCTACCCCTCACCACCCCCCCCCCCCCCCCCCCGGGAACTGACATGCGCTGGTATGGGTTACATTTGAAAAAAAAAAGGTGTACGGTCCCCCTTATGTTTTTTCTGTCCTTCCCAGCACTGGCAAGGGTGAGTTACCTACGCCCATCTGCAGGTACATGGAACAGGGTGATGAGCACACAATCGACAAGGAAGTAATTGTTATACTGTACCTACCAGTAGCTTGCAGTGCATGAAGAAACCAACTCTGACCTCCTTAAAAAAATACACTCTTTATTATCACAGTTAGTAGGCTTTTCTATGAGTGAGACTGCAACCTCCTGTCAGGCGGTGTTTATCTAGATTTGGAAATGGTGCTCAAAACCAAGGAACGAATGACTTGCATTTCTACTGAGTCAGGCTCGGGACAATACAGATAATATCGGCAGTCATGGAGGTTTAGCACATATGTTGATGAGGTTGACTGAAAGGGTGAAAGCAAGTAGTCTGAATTTTAAAGGGATGATCTCCCCTGACAGGCCACAGATATGGCGTGTTTCACACAGCAGGGCATCCCAAATCAGGATGCCCGAGGTAAATAGACCAAAACACAGATTTTGGTCCACTTTAAGCTTAAAGACACCCAGGAATTCCATTCTCCTAAATTGGGATGCCCCGCTGTTTGAAATCCAACAGATTTCTAGCAATTTCACAGCATATGCAGCCAGCCAATCATAGCTCACACTCCACTCACACTTCGGCTAGGAAAGCTGAATGGAGCATGTGCTGCTGGCCACAGCCCTGCTCTTGCGTGTACCCACACCAGCCATTCAGAAATGCCTCAAGTATAGCGGGGAAGTGGCTGTGCTCCATGCATGCGCCATGGGATCAACAGCTAGGTGTGTTTACTTGTCAATCAGGGGATTTCACACAGCAACGTGTCTCAAATTGGGATTCCCCCAGAAATGAGGATATTTGCCTCCCTGTAGTCTTTTAGACTCAATGGAGGCTGTTGTTCCTTTTTAACCCTTTCATTGCCAGCATACCTAGAGATGTTGCCAGGCCATTTGCACCATTTTGCACTATATATGTTAAACTGTGATTCTTGCAGGAATCTCCAGTCATCACCAGGCAAATTATATATTGTTTTTTTTGTAGAGTTTAACATGAAATGTCTTCTTTGTAATTTTCTCAGAGCTTTCTCAATATTTTTGGGTGAAAGATTTCTTTTTTGTAGCATTCTTTAGATAAAAAATGTAAAAGCTCCATTCCTCCGGATTACAATGGTACCTCATATGTATCATTAGAAACCTGTGCCTACTCAGGAGTCACCCCAAACTGAAAGAGCGCTTTATGAGATTTTCAAATAAAATACAACTACTGTGCACACTGTAGAGGGTTACATTTGAAAAAGAAACTGTGTGGGGTCCCCCCATGCTTAATTTTATATTGCGTGAGGTCCCCCTGATCATGCTAAACCAACCCAGGCACCAGCTATGAGGGCTGGTAGACCAGGGTGCGGACGCCAAGTAGCTGGCCCCTGACCCTGAAGGCTGTCAGTTCGTATAGCACTTCCCTGGGCTTTGGGGATGCAGGTAATGGAAAGTCACCGCTTGCCAGCAGTTGACTTTCCAGCCCCTCCTTCCCTGTAAACTGGTATAGGGGTCTAAAGACCCCTTATCAGCGCCGATCGCTGTGTCCCTTGCCTCTGCTGAATGCTGCCGGCATCCGACACATGATCACAGGAGCAGCCTTTTATATCTGCTGAATGAAATGGTATCTTCTCCATACTACCAGTATAAAAGGTCCCTCCATACGGCGACCAGCTACCTGTCAGAAGTCGCTGTCCGGTTCAGAGAACGTGCATTATCCGCCCTGCTGAAGCCCTGGGGGGATCAGAGCCCCCCTGAAGGTATAAAAGACCCCAGTACTGGATTCCAGACAGAGGTAAGCTTTTTATTCTAAGTATGTAGCACGTCCTGCTCCAGATAATGATTCATAACAGATGGGATTACCTCCACCAGAGGGCGCTTGACTGCAGAGATGGCAAAAAGAGGCCCCTCCCGGCCCATATATACCCGGGACCTCCCACAAATTCCCCAGTTTCTTCTCTGCAGTCGGCTGCGAAGGACAAGATGATGGCTTCTCTTCTCGCAGGTGAGCCGGGCTTCACAGCCCACGGCCCTGTAGGACTATTCCCACCCGTTCCACTTATATTATGCCTCCCAGCTTTGGTTGGGTGATGGTAGGCAGCACTTCTTAGGTGCTTTGTCAGGAGCTTGCTCCTACCGCAGTCCCCCACCAAAGGGTAGGCGGTCCAGCTTTATGGTGAACCTGATTTGGGATGCCCCATCCGCTCCTCCCCCCGCAGACCTTGGTCCGCTTGATGGACACCCATCTCTTCCCCTTCAACCGCTATCCCGGTCATTGGGGGGGGGGGGGGGTGCGTGTGCAGTATGTGTGTGTGTTGATTACACTATGTGCGCTGTTTGCTTGGGGAACTTCCGCACTTGTTCTCATGCCAGGCCAGGTTTGCTATCTGTTCCGGCGCCATTGTTCTAAACTGACACTTTTTTTAAATCTGCCGCCGCTGACACGCGCGCCCTGCGGCGTCCGCGGTCAGCAGTGACGTCATCTTGGGCCTCTCAGCCCGGTGATTGGCTGTGGGAAGGCTGCTTCTCAGCCTGTCCCCGCGCTCCCCGGAGGGGGTGTGGCTTAGCTGCTAGCGCACTCCGCGCTTTTTCCTCATACTGCCCGCCCTTTCAGGATCCTCCTGCGCCATTTTGTGTCTCTGCCTGGGTGATCGCTGCTCCCTCCGTGGTCCGTGAGTGCCCCTGCGGGCTTGTGTTTTTTGTTATCCATTGTATTTCTGTATTCTCATGGGTGTATTTATTATGTCTTACAGGCGGGAAAAAACTATATATTAGAGGTTTTTCCCGTTCCTGCCCCCTCTATTAGTTCTCTTTAACTTTATTAGAGGTTGGGTGGTTAAATCCTCCCACTTACCTAGCGGACATTTGGGGCATCCCGGGTAGCTGTACAGCGTAATTCCTATTTGGCCAGTTGTGCCACTCTAATCACCATATGAAGGCTTCACAGGATATTGTGCTCGGGGTCCCATTGGGACAAGCCCGGCTGTGTGTGGTGTGTGGGGCATCCCCTGTGAGCGATTGCGGGTCTGTGTAACCTGCACCCAGCAGGCGCTTGCGCTGCATTCTGGGCTTTATGTGACTGGGCCTGCACCCACTATGTCTTTACCCACTCCCCCTCGCTTTATTATGACTCCCAGTGAACTGAATACTAGTGGGGAGTCTCAGCCTGATGTGTCTTCCAGGTTGGCTAACATTGAGAGATTGATTGCTAGCTCTGCGGCCCGTAAGGCCCCAGCTAAGAGACGGCATGTGGCGCCTTTCATATGGAGACTGAAGATCTTCTTGACTTATCTGACTATACTCCACTTGAGGAAGGGGAATTATTTTCAGATTCAGAGCTTTCTGATGATCAGCATTCCGGTGGCACTGATGCCGGTTCTGATCATTTGGATGCTGATGACACCCATAGACTTTTGACTCAAATCTTTGAAGTACTTTCTATTTCCCTTCCTGCTGCGGCTCCCAAGAAGCAGGGGGAACTGTTCGGTACCGCTAAGCCTCGTTTGGAATTTCCAGAACTGGCCCATTTCAATAATCTGGTGCTCAAGGAATGTGAGCGGCCTAGCCGGCTTCCCGGTATCCCTAGGGGATGGGATAAATGGTATCCTTTTCCCTCTGATGTGGTTAAATGTTGGTCAACTCCCCCAGAAGTGGATGCCCCTATTTTGGGGTTGTCCAACACTTCTGTGGTGCATTCCCCTGATTCCACTAACCTGAAGGATAGTGAGGACCGGCGTGTTGACCAGCTGGCTTCCCATGCCTTTGCCTGTGTGGGATCTGCCTTGCGCCCTGTCTGTGCTTCTGCTATTACTGCCGTGGCTATTAGGACTCTAGTTAAGGGTCTTCTGGAAGACTCCCCGATGATACTTCTAGTGCCGATTTTAGAGCCTTATCGCAATGTGAGATGTTTATTGCTTATACCCTTTCCGCCCTAGATGACACCATTAGGATGTGTAGCAGGACCTCTACCTTGATTGTTGCTATACGCCGCTCGGTTTGGCTGCGCCAGTGGGCAGCTGATAATGCGGCTAAGAAGGCTCTCACAGGGCTTCCCTTTAAGGGGCTGCGCCTTTTCGTTGACCGTTTGGACCTTTTTGCAAAGGGAGGTAAGTTACCCCAACGCAAAAGACAGCCGCGGCCCGTTCGGGGTTCTTTACTCCCTCCTTTCGTGGATCCAGGTCAGGGAGAGGGGTATCCTTTGCAGGGCACAGGGGAGACTTCTGGGGAGGGGTAGAGGTCGTGCCCGCTCCGGATCTTCCTGGGGCTCCAAACCTAAATCTGGCACGCTCAGCCATGAAGGGGCGCCCTCACCCATACGGGTGGGGGGGATGGCTGTGGCTCTTCGCTCATGTCTGGGGACAACAGGTCTCAGACAGGTGGATTCTGGAGGTTGTGTCCTCCGGCTACAAGCTAGAGTTCGCTGCCTGGCCGCCTCCAAGATTCCTCAGGTCTCGGATTCCTCTAGAGCCCCGGGCAGCTCAGGGTCTGTTTCTGGCAGTGCAAAGCCTATTGGACATGGGGGTCATCTGTCAGGTCCCGCCAGGGGAGAGAGGTCAGGGTTATTATTCCAATCTCTTCACAGTACCCAAAAGGGATGGTTCTATCAGACACATCCTGGACTTAAAGCTTCTCAACAAGTTCATCAAGACCAGGCGCTTTCGCATGGAGACCCTGCGCTCCGCGATCAGCTCTTTGTGCCCGGGGGAATTCATGACCTCCATAGAAATCAAGGATGCTTACCTTCATGTGCCAGTCTTCTCGGGGCATTGGTGGTCCCTCAAGTTCGCCCCGGAGGACCAGCACTACCAATTTGTGGCACTGCCCTTCGGTCTCACCTCGGCCCCCAGAGTCTTCACCAAGGTGCTGGCGGGGGTGATGGCCCTTCTCAGAGCTCGGGGCATTCGCATTCTTCCTTATTTGGACGACCTTCTCATCACGTCTCATTCTCTCCGGCAGGCAGAATTGGATACCCAGCAGGTGATGACTGCTCTGGAAACGTTCGGCTGGGTGATCAATCATCCCAAATCCTCCCTCTCCCCGTCTCGGGTGACTCCCTTCTTGGGCATGATCAGGATTTTTCTTCCTCAGCAGAAGGTGGACTCTCTTCAAGCTCTGGTTCATTTCATTCTGTCCTGCCCTCATCCTTCCATCCGGCAAGGGATGCAGCTGGTGGGACAAATGGTGGCTTGCTTCGAGGCAGTCCCTTATGCTCAGTTCCACATGAGACCTCTTCAGCTCCATCTTCTGTCAGTCTGGGACAAGAGTCCCCTGTCTCTGGATCAGGCTTTTGTTCTCTCTCCTGTGGCCCGGCGATCCCTCCTGTGGTGGCTGGACTCGGAGAACCTGCTGGGGGGCAGATCCTTTCTGACCCCCTGTTGGAAGACGGTCACCACGGATGCCTGTCTGTCAGGTTGGAGGGGCTACTGGAGATCCCTTCAATTCCAGGGGCTGTGGGGCCCTCTGGAGGCCCATGCCCCCATCAACGTCTTGGAACTGAGGGCGGTTCGGTTGGTACTGGCACAGTTGACTCCTCACCTTCAGGGTCTGCCGGTTCAGGTTCGCTCAGACAACCAGACGGTGGTTGCCTACATCAATCCTCAGGGAGGGACTCGGAGCAAGAGTGCCCTCAAGGAGGTGTCCATGATTCTGTCCTGGGCGGAGGACAATGTCCCTTGCATCTCAGCAGTATACATTCTGGGAGTGGAGAATCTGGAGGTAGACTCCCTGAGCAGTGGGACCTCTCGCCTGGGGGAATGGTCTCTCAGCAGCGAGGTCTTCCTATCCTTATATCACCCTTGGGGGGTCCCGGACGTGGATCTGTTTGCATCTCGCCACAATCACAAGCTCCCAGCATTTGCCTCTCTGTCCCAGGATCCCCTGGCCCTTGCGGTGGATGCTCTGTCTCTGTCTTGCCTGGGGTTCGGTCTCCTGTACCTCTTTCCTCCGTTCCCACTTCTGGGCAGGGTTCTGCGCAAGCTGGTGCAAGAAAGGGTGCCAGCTATTCTGGTGGCTCCCAGGTGGGCAAGACAGGTGTGGTTCGCAGACGTCGTGCAGCTGGCAGTAGATCAGTACGCTCTGCCCTTGGTCCCGGACCTTCTCACTCGGTTATGTTATCCCAATTTACAAACGCTGGCTTTGACGGCCTGGCTGCTGAGACCGCCATCTTAAGGGAAGAAGGACTTTCTGATTCTGTTGTTAATACTCTGATCAGGGCTAGGAAGAAATCTTCCTCTACCATCTACTACAGGATCTGGTGGACCTACATTGACTGGTGTGAGTCTAGGGTCCTTCCCTGTCGTGTGTTTTCCATTCCTAGGATCCTGGAGTTCCTTCAGCATGGTTTGGATCTGGGGCTTAAGCTCAGCACTCTCAAGGCTCACGTCTCTGCCTTGGCAGTTTTCTTCCAGAGATCTTTTGCTCTACATCCTCTGGTCAAGACCTTCTTCCAGGGGGTTGCTCATGTGCGTCTCCCCCCCCCTCCCCCCCGTAAACCTCTGTTGCCGGTCTGGGACTTGAATTTGGTTTTGTCTGCCCTTCAGGGCCCTCCATTTGAGCCCGTGCAGGAGGCTCCTCTGTCTGTTCTCACTTTTAAAGTTGCCTTTCTGGTGGATATCACCTCTGTTAGACGTGTTTCGAAGTTGGCGGCCCTTTCTATCCAGGCCCCACCCCAGCACCAGGACAAGGTGGTTTTCCGCTTTAAACCAGATTTCTTGCCTAAGGTTGTCTCTGCCTTTCATCTCAATCAGGACATTGTGCTTCCTTCCTTGTGCCCTAATCCTGGTAATCCCAAGGAGAGGGCCTTGCATTCCCTGGATGTGGTCAGGAATTTGAAGTTCTACTTGGTGGCTACTGCACCTTTCAGGAAAACTGATGCCTTGTTTGTGGTCCCTTCGGGTCCCAAGAAGGGGCTGGCTCCTGCTAAGTCTACTATTAGCAAATGGATTCGTCAGGCTATCTTTAGGGCCTACTATGCTAGGGGAAAGGATCCTCCTTTCCGTGTTACTGCTGATTCTACTCATGCTGTTGGGGCTTCCTGGGCTTTCCAGCATCAGGCTTCTGTTGAACAAGTTTATAAGGCTGCTACTTGGTCTTCTGTTCATACCTTTTCCAAGTTTTACAAGGTTGATGTTCGGGCCTCAGCGGATGCTGTTTTTGACCGCAAGGTTCTACAGGCGGCAGTGGTTTGAACTGCGCGTTGTTGCTTTCTGGGATCCCACCCTAGTTATGGACACTGCTATTGGATGTCCCATCTGTTATGAATCATTATCTGGAGCAGGACGTGATGCATACTTAGAATAATACAATTCTGTGATTACTCACCTTGTAGAATTGGTATTATAATTATGCAGCACTTCCTGCTCCATCCCACCCTTTATCTTGGATCCTCTATATGGTGATATGATTGTTATCCTTGTTAATTTTCATTGGTTCCTCCTAGTTATGCTTGCTGCTTTTCAATACTGGGGAGTTTGTGGGAGGTCCCGGGTATATATGGGCCGGAGGGGCATCTTTTTGCCATCTCTTCAGTCAAGCGCCCTCTGGTGGAGGTAATCCCATCTGTTATGAATCATTATCTGGAGCAGGACGTGCTACATACTTATAATACCAATTCTACAAGGTGAGTAATCACAGAATTGTATTTTTTTTGATGCAACTAGGGGAAAACGTGAAATATGTCAAATAAAAAGAAGAAATATTGCGGGTGGCACCAATAGTTTATTAATCAAATAATATGGGGTGCACTGCCCCTATAGGGAACCTTGCGAAAGCACAATGAATACCCAAGAATTGGGGGTGCCCTCCACAAACCCCCCACAATAGGTCCCCGGGGACTAACAATTGCACTCTCAAAAAAGTAAAAATAAGTAGTCTTTATTCAAGGTAATCACATCTAAAACAACTTTTAAAAACTACAACAAAATGTTGTAGTTTTTTAAAGTTTTTTTAGATGTGATTACCTTGAATAAATACTACTTATTTTTACTTTTTTGAGAGTGCATTTGTTAGTCCCCGGGGACCTATTGTGGGGGGTTTGGGGAGGGCACCCCCAATTCTTGGGTAAATATATCAAATATACGTAGCTATCTAAATTCTACACAGCTGGTACTGAAAGGGTTAACTAGGGGGTTTCTTTTACTCTCGTTCAGGTTTTGGTCTACTTTGATGTCTTCGATCCATGGAACAAGTGATGGAACAAGAGCGATTACCAGCTTAACTAGATAACAAAGCACATGCCATAGGTTTAAAGCAGACCTCTAGTCTTAAATTTCTTGAGGCCTGCTTTAATACCAGCTACCCATCCTCGTAGAGAGCCTTGTGAATCCTGATTAAGTAAAAAATGCTCACCCTTCCATGCTCCCTTCAGAGGCACATTTATGCATGAGGAACACCCCTGCCTGATTTTTCTACTTTCCCAATAAATGGGCATCCCAATTTGGGATTTGGGAAGTGGCCAATGCAGCAGCCCCAAGTGTCATTTTAAGAGTTTAGACTGAAGGTCCATTTTAAGTCTTTTTTAACCTGGATGTTCTGCTTGAGTTTTAATCCAGTATCTATTGCACAATTTTAAGTTTGAGATCTGTGGTTGTGGTATGTAGGCATCTCAAGTTCCTGCCAATCATCTCCATTTAAAGCCCACGTGGAAGAGGGCCTAACGCTCACACAATTTCTAACTGCGGCTGCTGCAAAATACTGACACTGTAAACAAAGTTCTTTTTATAGTTCATTTTATATTTTGTTTCTTCCTTGTTTTGGTCTCTCGCTTTGATTTCTTTCGTAAGAGATCCTGTGATAAGATGGAAGATTCCGCCACTCAGAGCAAGAAAAACCAGTTTTACTGCGGCGACCACAGATATGTAACTCACATTCATATTAACCTAAGTCACAGTTAACTGACTCCTCCTGACCATGAACATGGCAGTGATCAAACCTAATGGTAACAAGAGATATTTATTTTATAAGGTGAAGGGTAAGGTGAGACGTGCCGCAACCAACATCATACTTTCCAACCTTCTGGCTTCTTTATACAGAAAGTTTTCAGGGTAAAATGTGACTGGCTGCTAGTTATGTGGTCACAGTTGTTCTGTACCTACCCTTCCCCCATGGAATTAATCCTAATCACATGATGCAGTTGCACAGGGCACTGTTGCGATATGCACACAGCCCTCAGTTCTATAATTTTTTTTTCCCATGTCCTCCAATCAATTAGGCACTACTGTCTGTTGGGTGCAGTGGTGTGGGAAGCAACGCTTGCTGGGCCTGTGGACATTTTTTTTTTGGTTGGAGGGGAAGTCCTGGGGGGAGGTGGGCACCACCCTGGGGGGTTTATTCAAGGGCACACTATAGACTGCCTATTTAGTTCTGCTTACCCCACACAAAAGGCTTACAGATGTAAGCAGGAGGTACCCCAGGGCCACTCAAACAGTCTATCTGTAAACCCCCCTGGCTCCATTCCACCCCATTTTCAACAAAAAATAAAACCCCAAAAAAAGCTAGGCAAGTAGGGGCGCTCCCTACACCCAACATACTGTGAGGACAGGGCCAGATTAAGGGTGTCCATGGTAGGGAGCAGTTCTTCTATGGGCCTCCCCATCATCATACCCTCCACCACAGGCTCCTCAAACCCTCCACTGTATTACCCCAAACTAGAGTCAAACAAAATCAACAATCTTGCATTTATACCATACTACATCACACCACACTGCACCAGACCAAATGTCACAACACCAGACCACATCCGATGACAGCAGACAACACTACGCTTCAGCACACCAGACCTCATCACACTTACATACCTCCTCTTAGAAACTTGGAAACTAGTAGTGGAGGCTCCCTGGTGTGTGCCCCGGGTGCCTTGTGTATAACTTGGCACCTGGGACGATAACATGCTGGGGGACAGGGCCCCCTGAGCTATGTAGTCCTAGGCCAGGTGTTCCTATGCACCAATTTAAATTTTGCCCTGTGTGAGGGGTTGATTGGGCAGCACATAGGCACTACACTCTTTTGGGTGCTTGGGTTTGGAGAGTGCTGCCTGCTTGGCTAGTTTGGTGGGCTTGCAGGTCAATTTTTTTTATTGCAGAGGGGTCGACTTGAACCTAGAGGGCTAATAGGGAGCCTGTTCTGAGGGGTCCAAGGGGGCAGCGTCCAGCAGTCTTGCACTGGGTATTTTTTAGCCTAAAGCCAGCCCTAGAGGACTAGATTGTAGTGGGGGGGGGGGGCCTTGTTAAAGTGTTGAAATACAGGGACTTCAACCTACCTCCTCCTGCTTCCCTTCAGCTCCGCGAACCTTAGTGGAGGGATTCTAAATTATTACTTGTCTGTCGGACCTATAAACATGTGCAGAAGCACAGTGTGTGGAGCTGGAGTGTGCAGCCATTTCTCACCCATAAGTTGGAGCAGTACAAGGAAAAGATTAGTGACTATTTACTGTAGAACTACCAGGTTACAAAAGGAGTTACAGCCCCTGTATCATAGGACCTGCAGAATTGCCAGGGACTGTTTAGGGCCTGATCTGAGGTAATGAACGCCAACATGACCGATGGACCCCCCCCCCTGCATAAGTCACAGTGATGCTGGCACTATCATGCCATTGATTGCAATGAAAGGGACGTACCAAGGTCTTGGTAAGATCCAGAGTGCTAGAGTAGAAGTGTTCATCTGGGGGGGGACAAAAGGTAAATCTTGAGTTTATTTTGTATGAAAAAGTCCCTGCCTGGGCAAATATAAAAAAAGAATAAATAGTTACCTCTTCTGGCCCACAGCTGCTTCGATGAGCTTTGGCTCTACAGTGTCCAGACGTTGATTTGATAGTGTGCACCAAAGCGGTGTCTGCTCCATTTGTTGCAGTGAATGAAGCATGGCGCACTCTAGCCACTGTGATGGAGGTACAACTGGGCCTTGTCCACCAATTTGCTTCCAAATGGAACC